>CM053623.1:330740923-330821608 GCA_028646595.1 Phalanger gymnotis | reverse complement strand
AATGGCCGGAACCGCGAACTCAGTCACACAGCTTTTCCCACTAACCTTCTCTGATGTCTTTGCTCTTTGTGGGTTGAGAGGTCTGGTACATGCCACAGCTCAGTATTTCGAGATGCCAGGGCACTTTCCGCTCGTCTCCTGGTCTGGTAGGTCCGCGTCTGGTCTGTTCGCGCCGTGCCCGCTGGGCTCAGCTCCGCTCCCCTCGGCTGGGGGCTGGGAGGTCCTTGTGTGACCTACCTTACCCAGAGACCATCCAGGCTGTCCTGGGGTGGGGCCCTGCTTCCCTCTGCCACTTTGTGGGTTCTGCAGCTCTAGAATTGGTTCAGAGCCATTTTTTTATAGATTTTTGGAGGGATTTGGTGGGGAGCTCACGCCAGTTACTGCTTTCTGGTCGCCATCTTGGCTCCGCCCCCGGAACTCATATATTGACTCAGATTTTAAAAAGGAACTTAGAGAAGGTAGAAGCAGGGACAGTTAATAGGATGACTCTAAGAGTATGGCATGGTGTCAGGCATGCTAATATTAAAAACTCACAATGAGCTAAGGTTGGAAAGTAAGCTAAGGACAGTAAAAGTTTTTTTCCTCCTAAAACTCTTTCGGGAGAAAAATAAAGACCAAAGAAGACGTAAGAGTCTGCTCAGCATTGATGTGATCATAACTGATATCAAAGAGAAAAGCAATGCAGCTCAATTCTAATTTTGATCCTTTGTCTGCCAGAATGGAGGCATTGGGAATGATACAACAAACACAGGTAATAAGGAGAAGACATCAAAGATAAGTAAGGAGATAGCAAGAAAGCATCTAGTTATCCCTGATTAAGTCATCTGGTCCAGACGAAAAACCTCCTCAGGTACTGAAAAAAACTGGCAGATGTGATTTCTGAGTCACTGTCAGTAATAGACAAAACATTATTAAAAAAAACAAAGCAAGAGGTACTACAAGACTAGAAGAAGAACAAATGCCTCGATTTTCCAAAAAGATGAGAACAGGGTCTGTAAATTTTAGGCAGGTGAACTTAACTGATTCCTGGAAAAATTCTAGGACCGGTCATTGATAAAATGATTTGTTAAGATCTAAAAAGGGAAGCCGGCATAGTTTCATCAAGAACATATGTTGCCTCTTTTGATAAGGCTACCTAATTGCTGATGAAGGTAGAGCTGTAGACATGGTTTTCCTAGATTGTATCAGAGCATTTAAACCATACAATTCTTGTGGAGGTGGAGGAACGTTCACTAGACAATAAAGCAACCGGCTGGATTTAGAATTGGCCGAATGGCAAGAATTGGAGTAATAGTTAAATCTTTTATGTCAAAGTAGCAGGAGGTTGTCAGTGGAGCACTCTAGAGATCTATAATTGGCACAATGGTTTTTTAAAATTTTTTTATTAATGTCTTAGATAAAGGCATAAACGTAACACTCATCAAATTTGCCCATAATACAAGATCGGGAGAGATAGATCACATACTGGAATGACAGTCAAGATCCAAAAAGTTCTTGACAGGACAGCGTGCTGAGCTGAATGAATCTAAAAAGATGAAGTTCAATGAAGATAAGTGTAAACTCTCACACTTGGGTTAAAAAAAATCAGCTACACAATTTCAGGATGAGGTAGGTATGGAGAGACAGCAGTTTGACCACAAAAGTTCTAGAAGTTCTGCAAACTCAAAATAAGTCAACAGTGTGTTAATGAATAGCTGGGATTTGAACTCACATCTTCAAATCCCACATCTAGCACACTCTTTCCACTGTGCCACCCTGTCCCCTTGTAGAACCTCTCTTTACCAATATTGAAGACTGTTAATAGTGCTTACATACTTATCACTACTGCTAAAGAAGTTTAAACGTCTTGAAAGGTTGTCAGGACAACCAGAAAAACATTCATAACCTCAGGTTCAAGTGGTTTATTGTTTTTCAGCTGAAATGTATTTACATTCATACATTCAATGCTTTACCTTCCTCTTAAGATAAGTCAAGCACTAAAAGAAGTTTGACTTTTTCTTCTAACAATTATATAAGATTTTCAAAATGTTAGTTTAAAAAATTACAAAAACAAAGTCTACAAAAAATGAGAAAATAAAAATAGCCAATCAATCTCAGGTTAAGATTATTTAGACTCTGATTAACTCAGAATGTGTGTGTACATATATACGTATACATAAACAGCTACTATTTTACATTTTAGTAAATCAACTTAAATTAAGTCATTAATTTTATTATGAATAATGATACTCAATACTAACATGTAGATTACAACCAATTTATGCCTTTTTATCTTATACAACTCTTGTCTATACCTTCTCATAAATTCACCATAGGGAAATTTCTCCCTTTTTTTTAACTTTTCTCTCTTTTTTGGACATCATGATGATATCATGGAACACCTGGATCTGTGACCAGCCTGTTTTCCCTTCCTATCATATGTTTGGTGACAAAAAGATTTTTACTCCTATTCTTCTCCAAAGTCCTTCACTGACTGCATGCTGCATTTATTTCACATCCATTACAAACCCCTCTATTGTTCTCTGTGTAATATTCATTTATAATTCTTCAAAGACTGACTACAAGCGACCGTGTGTCACTTGCAAGGGCAGGCAAACTGGACTAGCCAAAAGCAAGTCACTCTAAAGGAGAGACAGGAGAGCAGTATGTGTCAAACAAATGGAACACCCCTACTCTTCCAACCAAGACCTCTTTTCAAATTCTGATAGAGACAGCCCAGGACCTTGAACCCAAGAGCCTTGGAAACGGCAATGCTTTCAGCCCAGTGCCCTCAGCCATTATCCTAGGAATCAACTCCTATGGAAATGTAGCCTGGCAATCGCTTCTGTAAGTGCTGTAGCCAGAGCTACTGAAGACTCAGAAAATAAAATTCTTGTCACCCCATGGCATTGCCAAATGGTTCAATATCAGGAGTTGATAGGAGTTTATCAACATTCCAATAACATTCCAATTGTACTTTTAGCCGAAACCTTCCCCACATATTGTCTCACTGAACAGTGAGGTGGGTCCTTGGGTGAGGTAGGTCCTTGAGAGCAGGTACTTAATTTTCTATTTGTATCCCCCGTACTTAGCATAGTGTTTTGCACCACTTAATGAATGTTTTAAAATTAATTAATTAACCATTCAGAATCCTCATAATAAAAAGTTGGGCCTTTGTTTCTGAGAGAAACCTGGGGTCATTTAAGGAATTTCGTAATTTCCAAAAGGCAACCCAGCTTGCTCATCTCCTCCTGTTCAATGGGTCAACTCATTGCCTATCTGTATTGTGTATCCCAAACAAGCTCTATAGATTGTCTACTCATCTTCATGTCATAATCTGAGCAATAATCAGGCAGTCAGTCAGTCAGTCAATAAACATTTATTAAGTGCCTATAGTCTTCATCTACATGGTCTGTCTTGAATGGATAATCACATCAAACTTTCAAGTGACTATGTATCTCTTCCAGCAGGTTCTGCAGTGTTCTATGGCTTCATATAACCATATAACCATGTGCATCTGGAAGACCTCAGCATCCAAGAGGACTTTCATCTTCAACTTGAAATGGGTTCTAGATTGCCTATATTATAGTGCAAAGCACTTCTGGCAAACTTTTATCTGTCTCTTTTATGTTTTGCATGATGTTTGTAAATCAGAAGATCGCCAAAAAGGGTCTCCCCCATTAAGTCTTTCGAGGATCCTCAAATGATTTTGATATATGGATAGACGCCACCTTATTGAAAGTCTTTAATATGACATTTTGCTTTGCTGAATCAAACGCTTTTTGATAATCAGTAGGCAATAAGTACAAAGGAATCTTGTATCTCTACATTTTCCAGCTAATTGTGAGACTGGTAAAAATGTAACCCACTACAGAATGTCACTTATCAAAGCCTGCTTGTTCTCTAATACGCTCATTGAGGATGACCTCAATTTGCATATCAATGATTCTAATAAAGATTATATACAGATGAGAGAATGGATAATTAAGTCAGTAATTCATATTTTCTCAGTCAACTATTTCTTTTTTGCATTAATAAGGTCTGAAGCTTTTTCCTACCTTTGGTATGTTCACCTCCTTCAAGTATTTTGTGACTGTATGACTCAATGACCTCAAAACTGGGTTAGCTACAGTTCAGATTTTCTTTATGTTGAATCTAGCCATTTTCCCCACTCTCTGTTCTATTTTGGTGTCATCTCTACCTCCCATATAAACACATCTAGGAATAAATTGTTAGAGCCCTAGTGTGGTGGCTTTATTATCCTTGACATTGAATACTGTTTGGCATAAAAATCTTTTCAAATCTTTCCATTTTTTGTTCTATTTGTTTTCATCTTTCCATTTCTTAGTTGGATTCTAGTTGGACTTCTTGTGAAGCTTTCTTTAAACTTGATTTTATTCTTCACAATCATAACAATCTTTTTTCATAAGATTTTAAAAATGATTTATATACAATATAAACTAGTCAACTAACAGTGACTTTGACTTTTATCTCTATTTCTCTCTCCTCTCTCTTGGCAAGCAATGTGTTTGCTGACGGAGGTGATCTTTAGATTCCCTTCATCTCCTTTCTACCGGAATAGATTTATGTTGGTTAATCTTCTATATTAAAAATTATACTGTTGATGTCATTTCTATTATGTTACCATATTTATCAATCACTTCCTTAACACTAGAAGTACTAACTGCATCAATTAATGAAAATATATAATTTTTCTTAAAAATCAAAAATTTTATTCTGCTATTTCTATTCTCTTTACTAAATAGATACAAATGTATTATGTCCATTTATACAGTATAGTCCTTCAGAGTATTCTTAAATCCTGGTCCTTACAGTATTCATGATATGGTTGTTTGGATTATATGCTCTATCTTTTGCTTGCTATTATTCTTTATTCTAGCTTAGCATTAATTCAGATCTTTCCTCTAACAAGTCAATGAGACCGCACATAAACAGCAGTGTGTAATAATGAGGTATTTCCTATATGTTTAAATGCAATAAATTTCATTTTTGTAGTATTATTCAGTTTTTGCAAGTCTAGCTTTTACAAAATCTTTTCATGAAAGTGTTCATGATTTAAAGGCAAGACACTATAAAGTCTATGAATCCTCTGTCATCTCTTCTTCCCAACCAATGCTTTTCCAATGTAAATTTTCACTATCCTCATGTATTTCCATCTTTGTACTAAACTCATCAAGCATCAAAGTGCATGGTGATTTAATTACACAAGCTATAAATATTCATCATGAATAGTACAATAAGAGATAACCAAATTTCCCATGAAATAATGTTTCTTGTTGACTTTGGATATAAAGTAAAACCAATTCTACTAACTCCTTTGCCTCTCCAAGGAGTACCTGTGACCTATTCTTCCACTTAGCTACAACTTTTTTCCTTATATATTTTGATTATAGAAATAATGTCCATATTGATATGACTTAGCACCTCCAACGGTATGTCTATTCATTGTTCGCTGCCTAAGGATTTCAAATTAAGAGTGCCAACAATCAAGTTGAAATTTATAGGTGGTCTAAAAAGCTAGACTTCATAACACCATCTATTTTACTATTCCACGTAACCACCATCACTGCAGAAGCAGAAGGGGACCACACAGGACTATGTACTATTTTATATTTTCCTTAGTTTAAATAATTTGACATGGCCAAGGAATTTTTCACCAAGTGGTCACCTGATTCAGTCTATTATAGAGAAAATACTAAAAATGTCCATAATAATTCTATAAACTCAAAATGGCCACATTTATGGTACATTAAGTTACCTAAAGGATTCATATATGGATAATTCAGATATATTTTACATATTTAACAAGAGAACTTTATAATCTTGATTTATACATAGGGGAGGGAAAAAGGTTACAGGAATTTGAAGACTCAGTTCTTCAAAAGAAAACTCTCTAAAGTTTCTGAGACCAGAGAAGCTGAGCTACAGGCTGATTTTTCTGCATTAATATGATTATTGCCGCTGATAACCTCACCCAATTCTACAAATGCTTTCCTAATTTTTTTTAAAAATGCAACATAAATCACAAAATCTTATATTTTCATTTTATATATTAATTCAAATTTCGTTTGTGCAACAAGGATGTTCATTATAGAGATGACCTGAGAGAGGCTACATAATATGTTGGAGCAATAATTAAGCAAAAATTTAGGAAACCTAGGTTCTAGTCCAAGACTTTTCACAAGCTAATTGTTGTCATTTGAAATCTCAGGTGACTCCTCTGTAAAATGAGGCATTTAAATAAGATAATTTTCCAGCTTCAAAATTCTACTTGTCATATTCCTGTGTAGTAGTTTCTATAGGAAGGATGAATTTAGATCATGTAGATTTTCCACAATCCACTCTGCTGGCTGGTTAAAGCAGTACAAATGATGCTTATAAGGAAAACTAAGAATTCAAGAAAACTTCAGATACTATTCTAACTGAGACTAGGGAAGATAATGTGAAACCCACACTATAAATAGCAGAAAATCATATGTTTATTTTTGTCAATAAGAGGAATGGTTTTGCTTGCTTGTTTTTGTACACATTAGCTGAAATATGATATAGTGGGAAAACCAGGGGTCTAAGAGGCCAAAGATTTCATTTCTACCTTGGCTTTATTATTAACTATGTGCCTTTGGACAGGTTGCTTTACCTGTCTACATCTCAGTTTTCTCACTTGAAAAATGAGAAGTGAACTTGATATCTTTGAAGTAACTTCAAACTGTGAAATTCTGTAATCCTGTGAAAGAACTGTGAAATATATTTTGCATATGATCCTTCCATGGTCAAGATGACCTACCTCACTGTCAAAAAGCATCAATATTTTACACCATTCTTAAAAGTTGTCATGTCATGAGAGTTTAGCAAACACCAGAATACCAAACCTATTTAGGACCAGGTAGGTCCATAGGTGCTATATAGCCATCAAATCAATTCTAAAGTTGATCCTACAAGGCCTCTCCTGGGTTACAGGAACAAAAACAAATTCAAAGTATTCATCTTGGGTTATACCCGAGCCCAGAGGGGCAGTATAATCTAGGGTAGGAGATTCTTTTCCCTTACTTCCACAAGTGATAGCAAAAAAACAGAAGAAAAAAATGTGAAACCATCCACACCACCAATGTGTTAGCATATATGGTCCAAATCATAATGTGCAGCAAGCGTATCTATAGGTTCAAAGGCTCACAGATTCAGTGCTGGAAGGGACTTCAGAAGTCAATGAGTACAATCTCCTCATTACATAAATGAATAAACTGAAGCCCAAGGAAGTTAAATAACTTACCCTAGAACACACAATTATCAGGTGTCAAATCAAAATCCAGTGTCCTACATGTCATACCACACCACAGTGCCTAGGAGTGGCAAGGGAAAGCAGTCAAATCAGTTGCTTAACTGAACTGATCAATAAGGTTAGCTTATTTACACAAGAGAATGGATAAGGGTAGGAGAGACCTGATATAGGTAGGAATTAAAGATTCACCTAACCTATTTATACATAGAACCAATGGCTCCTCTCCCTCTCTCTTCCTCCATACCCCATACCCCATCCCCCTCCCTCTCTCTCTCTCTCTCTCCCTCTCTCTCTCTTTCTCTCTCTCTCTCTCTCTCACACACACACACACACACACACACACACACACACACACACAGCGGTATCTCAGATTTCAAAAGCATGGTATTTTTTCCAAAATAAATGTTCTCACAAATTGTGGAATACATTTTTGTTTGGGGGAAGGAAAAGGAGTAGAGAAAGCTGTGAATGTGTGCCTCCATACATGGGGGTACCAGAGAAAAGCTTTCCCATTTTACCATCTGATAACCTATCATCTCTAATTTATGGGGTGAAAATCCAACACCACATGATATGTCCATTCTTAGTGTATATTCGAACCAGAAATCCAAGGGGTACAAAGGAAAGAAGGCACTTTTCCAAAATGTAAAGCCTTCACTGAACATTTTTAACTAACTCGAAATTCTTCTGCTATAGACTTCAATGCATTCTTATTCTGCATCTGTATTTCCTCTTTCCTTCATGGCAGAATACTAATTTCAACTCATTTAAATGAAAGAGCCACATAATATGATCTCTCTTGTTTAAATTAAACAAAAAATAGAGATAAGAGCATGTAAAAAGATTTTCACAGAGGGTTCTTAATCATTGCTTTCCATTATTTAACAAAGAATGTGCATAGTCACCAATTTTCTTTTTAATGTTTTTTTAGAATTCTGATCATAGCTGTTACTACTGTTTCTAACTTTGTACCATCTCAGGCTAGTTTCCACAAGCCCCTTATTAAAAGAACTGGGAAGGCTTCCTATCTGATGCTTTGCCAGATACTGTCCCACTGGACACAAGGCAATAATAATCCCACATTCAGGTTATTAGCTTGATGCATATCATTCAGCAAGCTATCTGAGAATTTTACTGATCACCAGCTAGTAAATCTGAATTGCTTCCTTAGCCATGGCTTTTAGAATTATATAATTAACCTACATTAGCTTTATATTGCAAACACAATGGCAGCCTACTCACTTATTCTTGGAAGAACACTCCAGTGAACATGAGTGGGCCCAGTTAGAATGCCAACTGAAACTGTCAAAGTTTACCCTGTAAAGTTACTATATGTCTTACTACAATTAAAATCTAGAGCAGGTGTAAGAAAAATTTCAATGAAAACCCTGCATAAAAAAATTAGTTTAAGTCCCATGACAGTCTTATTTCAAAGCAATGTTCCATATACAACTTCTAGGTATAACAAAATAAACTTGAAAGTCTCTTGAAATTTCTTACAATGCTATTTGATATGCATTAAATCATAAAGTGTTTAATGGGCTTCAACCAGTTAATTGAGATCATTTATGCAAATGCCCGATATTTATAAAACATGATATAGATTAAGGTATATATTATTATGTACTCATAACATAAAAAATTTAAATATCTGGATAGCCACATAATTGATACTGACATGGCATACATGAGTTTAAAAGCCAAAATATACTTCAGAGCAGGACATGGAAAGAGACTTAGGGCTGGGGCTCCCCAAGCACATATTTCTTTTACAGATGAGGAAAGTAAAAGCCATAGAAACAAAATGTCAAACATCACAAAGGTAAAGATGGCAAAACTGAGGTTTGAACCTAGGTCTTGTGACTTTCAATCTCTCTACCATGTCATGATATTGGCTAAAGAAATTTTCTCTATCAAATGCAGGCTGGTATCTTCTCTGTAACTTTTTATCTTAGAGAATTATGGGAGCACAAAAAATATCTCCCACAATCACCTTTCCTTCCAACAGGTACCTGTAACCAGCAGGGTCACAAAGCCAGCATATGTCAAAGGTAGGATATGACTCCAGGTTTTCCTTCTTCTGAGCTTGCTCTCTACTTACTACATCACACTACTTCTCTAATGCTGTTGAAATGACTGCTAAATGCAGTAATTCATATAAATATAGGCACTTGATGCTTCTGAGTAATACTTATATTGGTCAATTTAAAATTGTTTAGCCCCTAATCATGTTTTTATTATTTAGAAAACAAGAAAAATATTCATACAATGCTGGTATTGTGGCAACAATAATGCAAATGGGCTATCCATTCCATGAAAGTAAACTCATTATTTTAGAAATATTTCTCATGGCATCAATGTATTTACTTTCAAAAATTCCCATTTTTAATCTGAAATTTTACTCTTAAAAAGAGGAGAGAATTATCTGACTACCTAGATCTTAGTCAATTCCTGGCCTCAACAACTTCATTAATATCAACAACCTGACCTACTTAAATGAAAGAAGAGTTAAGTCACCCAGGGTTGCCCAGTAATTAGTTGCAAAGTTAATTTGGCTAGATGTCCTAAAATTTCTTCCTTCCTTTAGTAATTCTTTCTCTTTGTTTTTGTTTTTTTCTTTGTTTTTAAGTGAAAGCCTTTTAAGCAAAGCTTGCTGGAAGAGGGGGCAGGAAGAGAAATTTGAAAGTAATTGAAGTGTTATATTTATGTTTGGATTTCTTTTTATTTCAAATTTGTGCTTAGTACCTCTGGTTATGGTAAAGGAAGACTAAGCAGCTTCTCCTTCACTTGGTCATCTTCCCACGTCACCAGCACAGTTGGATAAATATGGAAGGGGGGGAGGATGTAATGAGCCGGCGGTACAACACACTTAGTGAAGGAGAGGTAAACATGTTGACTGTGGGATGTAAGTCAACTGGTTAAAAGTACAGGAAAGTTTTGATTATTACATTACCTCACTCTAGTGAACAGTAATATGGACACTGCCTTAATTCTATTTTTGTCTGCATGGCAAAGATATGTCCATTTTTAATGAAGGAAACATCTACAACAATAGTTATTTCTTCAAAGATTACATGTGATGGTGTCCATATGGGTCTGGAAAGGAAGCAAAGATTATCTGGGAAAATAACATTTCTTAATTTTCTTCTCACAAGGGGAGAGGGGAGTCATGAATATTGTAATTCACGGCACTGGTTAAGTAATTCCATTTTCAAAGCGTCTTGGTTATCTTAAGGGACTTAGCACAATAGCTTTTAGGCACAGAGATGATTTTTGTTGTTTGTTTTTCAGTCGTTTCAGTCGTGCTAGACTCTGTGACCTCATTTGGTTTTTTCTTGGCAGAGATACTGGAGTGGTTTGCGCAGCGGATAGAGCGCCGTGCCTAGACTCAGAAAGACTCATCTTCCTGAGTTCAAACGTGGCCTCAGAAATTTATAAGCTGGGTCACTCTGGGCAAGTGACTTAAGTCTGTTTGCCTCAGTTTCCTCATCTTTAAAATGAGCTAGAGAGGGAAATGGCAAACCACTCCATTATCTTTGCCCAGAAAAGCCCAAATGGGATCAAGAAGGGTCGGACACAACTGACGATGATAGTTGTTTTTTTAAACCAACATTCATTCTGTTCTCTCTATTTTCTCCACTCTCACCCCCAGATCCTTCAGAAGAGGGGGAGAGATAGCACAAAGCAAAGAATCCTTTCAACTCAGACTTCTTCTTCATAGCACTGGAAATATGAAAAAAACTTCCATAATCACCCTCCTTCCAACAGGCACCTGTAACCAGCAGGCCATTTCTCCAAGGGGCAAATTCCTAACCTGCTTCTTGACTTTTAAAAGGTTTCATGAATCTGACTATGCCTATAGGGAAATAATAAGCAAAATTACATAAATTTATTCTGTTCTCATTACTATTTGCAAAAGACAAAAATATACATAGCATACTAATTTTCATCTCTATTCTTTTTCTTTTCATTCTGGTAATGACCTTCATTACAGGTATACAAATAACTATAATAAAAGGTATAATATGCAAGTATAATTAAAGAAGGAGAAAGTTCAATGTAAGTTCAGGGGGTGGAAAGTGGGGAGTAGAATAAGTAAAACTAGGGGAAAAGAGCACATATTATTTATTTTAGATATAAGATCCAAAGCCCATTCTTCTCTGTCTCTCCTTTCATCCTTTTCCATTACCAAAATTTTTCTTTTTAAAACATTTAATATGTTGATGGTGCTAACTTCAGACTTTCGCTATTTGCATTTTACAAAAATTTTGCACATTTAAAAGTTTTATTTGAACATACTTAGTAATTATAGTTATATACACTACTGGTAACATCACTTAATAATCCTGCTATTTTTATTGCTATATAATATGGAAGAGGCAATGAGGAGTGTTGTAAATAACACCTGGCTTCAAGGCTCTGCTCTACTTTGATTTCTCTGTGCTACTAGCCAAGTCATTTAACTTCTTCTGACATTATTTTCCTCATAGTAGAATGAGAATTCAACAAATTCAATTAGGCAAACATTTATTAATATGCAAAGCACTAGGCTAAGTATTGGGGATACAAAGATGAAACATGACAACACCTATCTTGTCTCATATTGTTGTGAAAGCCAAATGAATACATAGGTACTTGGTAAACCACAAGATGGAAAGAAATACGTTTTGATGCCATGTACAATCTTTTAAAGTATCTAGTCAACATGATACAGAAAGGTGATAGACTTGGAGTCTGAACACCTAGGTTAAAATCCTGCCTCTAATATTTACTATTAACCCTAGATAATCACTTAGTGTCTCTTAGACTCAGTTTCCCCATCTACAAAACAAGTTCAATTAATTTAAATACAAGGATGTTGTAAGGGTTAAATGCAATTATTACATAAACTGATTTGCAAACCTTAAAATACTTTATCAGTGGCAATTGTTATTTATTAATTTCCAGTTATCATCGTTTCAATAACATGTTAATCGTGTGAAACAGGGTAGCACAGAAGAACATTTTGGAGTCGGGGAGACCTGGGTTTAAGTCTCGCCCCTGATCCTTGGTAGTCACTCATGATCATCTGAGCCTTACTTCTCTCCTCTACAAAATGAAGGTGGTAATACCTACAGCCCCTACTCCACAGAGCAGTTACAAAAATCAAATGAGAATATATGTAAAATGCTTTCTAATGCTTTTACTATGTAAATGAGTTATTTTTCTATTACACTTAGCTCTTCAAATTGACTTACTCTTTTTAGTTTCATTTTATTAATTATAAAGCACTACATAAATTATTATTTAAAATCTCCCTTCTGTAATAGTACAGAAATAATTCAACATTTCTTTAACTTGTTTTTTGTTCTGTTTTGCTAAAAATGTCATTTGTTGGTTCCTTTTTTCTAAAGAAAGAAAAAAATTTGGATAATGTTCAAATCTATAGCCTTTTAATTCATTTTTTTTCCAAATGTGACTGTTTATGTTTAAGGAAATGAAAGCTACTCTGCAAATTTCTTTCTACAAATACTTTTAAAATGTATTATAGTTATTGACCTTGTTCTTTGTTTGAACAAAGCATTTACATCTCTTCCTCTTATTATCAATATTTCAACATGCTACTGAACTTTAGTCAATTAAACTCAATCCTTGCCTGCAAGGTACATTTTATTCAGTTCCTACTATTATTTACATATAGTTAAGAGCTTTAGTCTCTCTCCTACCATTTGTTTTCTTTGACCTGTGCTATATAATCTAGGCAACATTTAGTTGTGTTCGTTTTCAATTCCTTAACATTTTTAAGTATGCTCAAAATACTGGGTTTCCATTTAGCAAAGGTGGCAGCTCTGCTACATTTTGCTTTGCCTGATTTCCTCCTCAATGTATATTAAATTCTTTCGTTGACAATTGCCTTCGAAATTTCCCAATTTCTCCCAAATTCCCAAAAATTTCCTAATTTTTCTCTGATTGTCTTAGTTATCACCTTGAATGGTCCCCTATGACATCTGTACCACTCTTCTTCGGTTGAATTTCAGAGTATTCAGACAATAAAAGACTTTTTGTATGAAAGCAATAGATTTCACCTAGGTACGAATCACAAGAAATTACTTCTGTGTCTAGATATATTTCTGATAAATTCTTTAAATAAATATGAGTTTAAATATACCAGATATTCAATGAATAATTATTAATTTGGTTCCTATTATAATCACTTGTTAAGGGGTAAAATACAAAGTATAGCACAAATGATGTAGAAATGATCATGCAAAGTCAAAAAGGAGAAAAGCCTTCAAGTCACAAGACAATATAAAGGGTCCTATTATTTCAGCATTCATTATTCAATTTCCCCCAGGTTAAGGGACCGAGTTTTGTTTTGGTCCAGACATGTGGTTTTATTTGTTGTAGGAAGCTCCCTTCGCCAATGCAGATCAGCAACTGTTACATAACTTACAGTCTCAGCGAGCTGCCTGCAACACAAGGAATTCAAGAGATTGGCAGAAGTACTAGAAGTGAGACCTGAATCTAGGCCTTCCTGATTCAAAGGCTTGTTCTCTATCCATTATGCTCTGCTGCCTTCTTATTACCATTGGGGAGGGAATCTAAAATTCTAATAAAATGAAAATATTTACTAATGTGCCAACCAATTAAAAAATTAATCTAAAATAAAACATACCACTCACTAGCACCCCACAGAAAAGACAGGAACGGATGGGTTATGATCTGAATTACTGGAGGGAATTTCTTAAGTTTCTTGTATTATCCTCTTCCCTATTTTTTTAACTTGAAATGTCTATGTTTGTGGATGATTTTTAACTTCACAATAGAAAAGGACTTTTTTAAGGGTTGAGGAGGACTCTGAGATTGTGAAAATGGATGACTGGAAATATTGTAGTTCCTTAGACATAAATGGTGAAATTTGTAGGAGTACAAATTAAAGACAAGTTTCCTTAGCCTACTGGAAAAGCCTTCCTACTTGGCATCATTTATTCCATACAATGGCTTTCAAAGTCTTTTTCACATTTAGGATATGATCTTTTGATTGACTGAGATTTTCTAGCCTAGATGAGTAGTGAGGTTTTCACTCCACTCTTACAAATGTAAGATAATATACTGATTTTTAGTTTCATTTTTTTAAGATAAAGCCCCAAATTTAACCCTCCCCCCATTAACTATGAATTATTTATTCCCATTTTGAATGAATTCACTTGAATTAGCTTTTTCCTGGTCCTCTGATAACAAGAACCTACTGTGCATAAAATGTTGCTATACAAAAGCAAGGGAATTATTTATATCTATTTAAGACTGTTGCTATTCAGTGGTTTTTCAGTCATGTCTGACTCTGTGTGACCCCATTTGGGATTTTCTTGGTAAAGATACTGGAGTGGTTTGCCATTTCCTTCTCTGGTTCATTTTACAGATGAAGAACTGAGGCCAACAGAGTAAAGTGACTTGCCCAGGGTCACACACCTAGACTGTATCTGAGGCCAGATCTGAATTCAGGAAGAGGAGTCTCCCTGCCTCCAGGCGCAGTGCTCTGTGCACTATGGGGCCACTAGTTGACCCTATGTAAGATTAATGACTACAATGTTTAATGTACCCTCAGGTCTATCATCTTAGTTTTATCAACCTGGTCTAAACCGAGTAGCAATAAGCTAACTATTTCCACACCATTAGCCAATGCATTATTAATTTTACCTCTGGAACAGCTGTCGTATCTGTACTTCTTTACTCCCAAGCCTACTACCCTAGTTCCCTCCTCATCTCATTTTACATTTTTTACTAGGCTATACCATTATGCCCACCCTTCCTATCTCTCTTCCACCCACTCATCCTTTTCAGATTCCTTTTGACTTTCCCTATCAGAAAGTAACATAGATTATCTTTCTTTTTTATTTGCATCTGTATTCCCAGGTGTTAGCAGAGAACCTGGAACATACTAAGTGCTTAATGATTAATAAATGCTTGTTGACTAACTGCTAGATCTGGACTATTTTAACAGTCTTCTAATTGGTTTTCCTGTCTCCAGGTTCTCTCCTATCAAATCCATTGTCCATATATTTGCCAAAATAATCTTCCTAAAGCACAGATTTATTCACCAGGCATATGAAGTTCCAATAGGTCTCTAAGATAAAATATAAATGCATCAGTTTAGAATTTAGTGCACTTCAATCTGGTTCTAATCTTTCTTTCCATATCTATATCCCATTTCTCCCCCTTAATATGCTCTGTTTTCTAAACAATGTTTCTTGAATTCATGTGATTTCCCATCTTTGTGCCTTTGCACAGAGTATATATACCTTGTTCTTGGAACATACTCTTTCACCTCTACCTCTTAGAATCCTTAGCATCTATTAAGGTTCATATCAAGTACCATTTCCAATTAGAAAATCATTCCTGATCCTCATGCTTGTTAGCCCTATCAATCACATTTTATTTACTTATAACTATAAATGTTGCATCTTCTCCCCTCCCAAGTAAAATGTAAATATTTTGAGTGCAAATACTTTTTGTGTTTTGTATTTGTAGTCTTACTAATGCAGCTCATAGCGGGTGCTTTATAAATGTCTGTGAATGAAATGGCCGACGTGCTTCACTGGAAAGGAACCCTTAGAACTAGGTCTTTCCTATCATACAGCAGAAATCCTGAATGTCTCTACGCTATAGTTCCCAGAAATCTCTGTGCTGCTCAATGCCACTCCCAGAATTTAGCCAACTCTGCGAGCATGCATGGTCAGTCAATATTAATGATTGGCCTTTAAGTATGTGGACTGAGGAACAGAAGTGATACAACGTGCCAAGAAACACCAAAATTATTCGGCAGAAGACAAAAAGCAAACAAGGTAAAAGCTCTCGAATGGAAGCTTTTCAAGTTCATATAGTTAGGGTGATTTGAAAGGCACCAAAGCCTGCATAACGGTAAGATCAATAATAAGGATACCCAGCATAGCAGGTCAGTATCCTAAGGTGCAGAAGGAAAAAGAAAATTTAAAAAAATTGTATTTTCAGTTGCAGGACCTATAAATATTTCCACTGTACATTTAATGGAAAATGAAAATTTTTTCATGGAAATCTATCCCTTCTTGAAATCTGACTTTATTTTATTTAGGGCCCAGTATTTTTAAAGGGATAAAATTGAATTTTATAGCAAAAATCAAAGGGAAAAGATTTGATAGGCAGAAATTCATTTTACAGGGAGCTTCAAAAATGCAGCTATTTTGTACCTTGAGTAACACCAGCACTTTAGATAATCATCTTGACAGAGAACAAAACATATATATTGATTTAGAGTTTTGAAAGAATGCATGATATGAAACTAGCTTAATAATTAACTTCTCATTTTCAAATTGTGTCAAGGTCTTCTGACACAACATTTGTCCTCTTGCCATACATTTTTTCTTTTATTGGTATATGTAACTGTTTTTCAATAAATAATCATAAATATTTTATTTTCTGCTTCCTTTACATAAATGATCAGATATAAATATGCAATCATGCTATTGTATCACAATGTCAAAACATTATAGGCAAAGAACAAGCAAATAGATATTGGCAGCAAAAACTTGAATCATATTTGTCAATTTAGGGTGAACAAAGCTCTTAATTATCAACTTAAAAACTCAAATTTCATTCATTAAAACAATAAATTTCTACCAGATCCATTGACATTTTAAATCATTTTCTTTTAAATAAGTATTGGTGTTGTTCCCTATCAAAACACATTGTGATAATTTCAATTTACATAATAGTACATATTATGGAATAGCCAAAGACTACAAGATTATGTCCTAGGAGAGGTTTACAAAAAGTAAGAAAATAAAACTCAGGTCTTATGGTGGTAGACCTCATCTGAGTCCTCACAACTGCATAGTCATCTTTTTATTCATCTTAGATTTAATATGCTTTTCATTTTGTCTTTTCATCTCTACTACCACTCATTAACTCATCCCTCTAAAGAGAAGCCCTTCATTGTAACACATTAGTCAAGCAAAATATACTAACACATTGGCCATGTCTAAAAACGTCTATTTCATTCTGTATCTCTAGTCTCTTCAGCTTTTTGGTAAGGTATGGGCTGTCATGCTTTGCCATCAGTCTTGTGCAGTTATGATTGGTCACTGAGTTGATCAGAATTGTACAGTCCAAAGATGTGGCTCTACATTGTATGGTTATTGTTAAAGTTTTACTTCCCTTCTGCTCATTTCATTCTAAATTAATACATACATGTCTTTAAATGTTCTCAGAATTAATCACATGTATTGTAATTTACAAGTTAGCCTTTTTTTCTTTCAAAAGATGACTTGACCATATAATTTTCTGAAAACCGTAAAGTCATTTTTGCTGAATTACCTCATGCCCCCTCCTCCATAACTCTATAATTCACTATATCCTAACTTATCATCTCACTGTTCTCTCAAATTTCAGAAAATAAGGTGACCCTTCTCCTTGCCAAACTGACATAGATACATATACATATATACATACACACACACACACATATATCTCAGAGGCAAGAGAAGAACCCAAGTCTTCCTTGGCTTGAGGCCAGATTACTATCTAGTATGGCATGCTGCTCTTATAGACATTTTTTTAAAATATATTTTTTTTAAATTTTTTTGGGGGGAGGCAATCAGGGTTTAGTGACTTGCCTAGGGTCATATAGCTACTAAGCTTCTGAGGCTGAATTTGAACTCAAGTCCTTCTGACTCCGGGGCCAGTGTTCTAACCATTGTGCCACCTAACTGCCCATAAAAATACACTTTTCAAGGGGGACAAAAACCTATGGTCAAAGGCAATCATTAAGCATATGCTTCGGTTCTCATTTTAAAATTTATATATCTAGGTTCAGAAAGAGGTCACCGGGTGATACCACTTTTTAAAATCACAACACATTTATGAAGGCACACTGGTGCTATGTGTGATCTGAGACATCAGAGGAAGTACTGATACTAATGAAATCACAGGTCATTTGAACTATGATAATTATCTCAACTTTGTTTTACCTGTGTGTAGAAAATCAAACAGTTACTTTATTTTGCCTGCTTACTTAAAATGTGTCCAGGACTATATTCAACTTATTCATACTGTAGTGGTTTTTAAACATATTTAACTGTCAAACACTGCAAACAACAACCACTTCCACCATTTTTCCTCCGTTTCTGTTTTAATTTACTATCTAAGCTTTTACTGGCTTACATTTTGAATGCTCTACCAACCTGCAGTTTACTTAATTCTCTTCTAAACCCTGGACTGGAGATAAAAATAGTCATTTGTAGATGTGGCAGACATTTATTATAGCCTTCCTTACGCTTCCTTCTCTCTTCCCCCAACAAAAAAAAAACAACACAAAAAAATCAAGACCTAAATATGAATTAGCAGTATGAGAAATGAGCCAAGTTAGAAATACCACATATTTGAATAAAAGGCCTAAATCAGTATCATTGCATGAGCAATTCTCAATATTTCCACTGGCGGTAGGGGGTTCATACATATACAAATAATTTTCTTTTAAATGGACCATGAAGCCAACAGTTTATGTGAAATGGACTATTTAAGACTATATCTATGTACCACACAAATATGACAACTTAATGTTTTTTTTCCCTCTTAAGCACAAATCCTTTTTTGTATCTGAGGGTTTGCCTAAATACTTTAAGGTGACTCTGGGAGCTCTACAAAAGGGACTTTTAGAGAAAGTAGTATTAAAATATGTTCATTGTGACCT
Source organism: Phalanger gymnotis (assembly GCA_028646595.1). NCBI lineage: Eukaryota > Metazoa > Chordata > Mammalia > Diprotodontia > Phalangeridae > Phalanger > Phalanger gymnotis. The sequence goes on along the minus strand of CM053623.1, from coordinate 330,802,628 downwards.
CTAATTGCATTGCTCTGAAATCACCTTTATTACGATTAGTACAAATTAGACGCTTAGGAACCTGTCCCATGCTTTCCCATCTCTATGTATGCCATAGACAAGCTTAGACCTAGCATGTCTTCTGATCTCTCTCTCTCTCTCACAAATATTATGGATTCTTACTTGTTGCTGATTTGTATGCTCTCTGTTCTCTGACAGTGCTTTGTACCTGTCTCACACACAATTTATCCCATTTTGATTTCTCCTGTTGTAGGTGGGTAGATGTGCATATGTGCCGTACCCCATAAAAGATTGATAAACTTAAGGTAAGGGACCATGTTTAACTTTGTAACCCTCACAAAATCCTGCAGAGAGAAAGATGCTCAATTAAAATGAAGCCAAAAATTGGCATCTTCCTTAGTCCTATCCTTCCTTCTTCCCACCTCCACCATTACTTACACTTCAAAATTCTCTGACAGTTCAACATGCAACTACCTTTTAAATCGATGCTTAAGTCTCCCTCTCAGCCGGGAGAGGAGTAATCCATAAAGACAAGTGTAGAAAGGCCAGCTCAGCTTAGTAGCTTACAAAGGATTTCTTTCTTGACAATTTCCAGTAAGAACTGGAAATGTTTATCATCCCCATTCTACGGATGAGGAAAATTATGGCAGTGAGAGGTTAAACTATTTTGTCTACTTTTCTATGGTGTGTGTCACAACTAAAATTCAAATTGGAGCCTTCAAGCTTCAACTGTTCCTTCCAGTACATCACAAGGGTGCTGTAGAAAATCTTTTATTGGTACAAAAGGTGACACTGGACATTCTTAGGCAGAGTAGAGAATAAGACAGAAGTTTAATGGATCTGGAGTTGAGAGGAAAGGGACCTTAGGAATTGCCAGATCTTACCAAGTTACAGGAAGTCATAAATCACAATTTTACATGTTACTTAAATCAAATGCCAAAAATTATCTTTCCTTAAAAGAATATAGCAAGACATTCTTTATTGCCATTGTTTTGAAACATTACTTTGAAAATTGTCAAGTGACATTTTTTCCTTTAAGAGTATCACCATTTTCCATTTAGCAAATATGCTTTGCTTATCTGTGTGCCAGAGTCTCTTATGATACTATCACATTTCTGGGAAAAGACCCAGAAAATAGTATTCACAGTTTTCCACTATTTCTTAAGGCCTATGGAAATTCTAAAATGGGGGATTAAAAAAATAAAATAAGGGTTTTTTTAAATAACAGATAAGGAGAAACTAGTATTTCACATGAAGGAGGAAAAACTTACAAACAAATAGTTGGCTTTTTTCTTCAGGTTATGCTATCTAGGAATATTTCATTAAAAATTATATTCCTCCTTTCCTTATACAATGATCATAATCATATAGTAATTTACATCAAATGTTTTACTTCATCAGAAAGTTGTATATTGTTTTTCAATGATTTGATATTTTTCTATCTTCAATTTACTATAAAATGAACAAATGAATTTAATAAAACAAGCATTATTAAAAATGGTATTTTCCAACAATTGAACCAAGGAGGGCTTTGAATCTATTTCTCTTCTTATATTGTGCCCAGAAATAACAACATGAAGAAAGATGCAACACATTTACAAAATCAATTTTAGGATCTTGAGCTATTTGAAATTTCAAAAAAATTGAAAAATGTGATGAAAGGATTTTCAGAGGCAGTGATTATACCTAAGAAAATACTCGGCCATTTTAATATTGGATGACATTGATAAGGTTCCTATAATAAAAGCCTAAACTCTCATACCAAGGGAAAATAAAGCTAATAGGTAATTAATCTGTCTTTTCATTGTTTAAATATCAATCAAAATAAGTATCCTAGATGAGTACACACAAACATATTCACATATACATACTTCCACAGATCCATTATTCTCAAGATATTTTTAATAGATTTGAGAAAGTTAGACATGTGGCTCCATAGCCCAGGAATTGTCTTAATCAGCAAAAAAAAAAAATCATATTCTTGCCAAGCAGAGAAGTACCAGTTAAGGGAAGTACCAGTTTAGACAATAAATGTCTTCTGAAAATTTATAGAAGCCTTTGAAATATTTTAAGTATGATGAATTCATAAAATAGTAAAGAGGAGGGGAGAAAATAAGTCTGTTAGAGAGCTTGACACGAGATCCAACCAAGTTAGACCATCCCAACACTAGAACTGATAATTTATTAAGAGCCAACTAAGTTCTGGTATGTGATAGAGACACAAATAATGAAATAATCCTTACTATGGAGGAGCTTAAATTCCCAAAAATATTTAGATGAAATTTCAAAGATGACGATAAACAGACTAAAAATGGATCCAATATTCTCATTTACAGATGATGAAACTGAGTCCAAGAGAAGTTAGGTGGCCTGTCCATGATCACATAGCTAGTAAGCAATCCATAATCTGAAACTAAATCCTTTACAAGGATAATGAAAACACCACATTTGGCCTTTGTCACTTCGTCACATCTCAAGATGATATGTATTTGAACCTGTGATAATGGAGCCAAAGACGGCAAAGGCAACTGTACCAGACCTTTTGAGATGAAAAATCTGTGCTAAAGGAAACGTGAAACTCAATAAAAGCTCCAAGTGCCTGAATTTCAAAATATCCGAAAGCCTTATGAAAGGTAAGAGAATTAAGACAGAAGAAAAATTTGATAAGTATAGGACTCCATAAGCAAGTTCTATGATTTTTACTGGAGGAAGATATGGGATGACATAAGACTGTATGAGAATAACATGACATAAAATGACTCCCGCACCTAAGGTCATGAGAGTGCTGGGAAGGGAGGGCAACAGTTTTTAATCTCAGGAATGTCAAACTCATTACACAGTATGCTTTGTAATTTACTGTTTGGGAAAAAGTTGCTCTTCAAAAGATGTTATTTCCTATTCACTTTTATCTATTTCCATTTTATGATAAAAAAATAAAAATTAAAACTATAGCTCATGCTGGAGAAACGTTTTGAAAAGTTATATACCCACAAGAAGAAAAGATACTGAATGATTAGAAAATAGTGGGCAATACTGTTACTCCCAAAAGGGAGGAGGACTATTGAGAGAATATTAATAACTATAGTCCCATATGTGTGATCAGTGTTATTGACATAAGCAAACATGTACATTCAATTCAGTAAACTTTTAAGTACCTACTATGGACAAGAGACACTGCATAAGTTTCAAGGATATAAACAGATTGCACAGATTTGGCTCTAAAGCAGTGTATAACCTAATGGGAGGGGATATATGAAAAAACCATGGTACAAGGGAGAGTAGGAAAAGAGCAAGTTGCTATGAGGAACTTGGAAGAAAATACCATTTTGGCCTTGGTGAAGAAGGCTTCATGGAGGAGGCAGCAACTGAGTTGTGCCTTGAAGGAAGTAAATGAGTTCAAAGAACTGTTAAGGAGGTGAAAGTGAGAGACAGAATCCACTGCCCGCATGAGGTGGCTCATGAATAAAATTATGGAGATGACAGCTCAAACATCAGAAGGATAAAGAATAGTCTACATTGAATGGAATATATCACATATATATATATGCATTCATGTATATACATTTATATTTGTATTCATTTATATACAGTATATTTTATATATTCCCACATATTTTTGTAGGAATAATATAAAAATACTGGAAAGGTAGGTTAGATTAACATTATAAAGAGCCTTGAATGTCATGATCACGTTTGTATTTTATGCAGATGGCAACTGGGAGTCAATGAAGATGAGTGATATGATCAGGGTAGTACATTACCCTGATCTTGGCAGTCTCATACAGAAAAGTATGAGGATTAGAGGCTTAGAGAGAATACACATATGAAGATAAGAAGATCGGCAAGGTGGCTGCTATAGTAGTCTATGTGAGAAGAGGATAAAAAAAGTTTCTTGCAGTGGGAACTAAAAGTAGTGGACAAAAAGTATTGGAGGCAGAAATTATGAGACTTGGCAACTGACTGGATAAAAAGGGCTGGGAGTGAAAACAAAAAGATCAAAGGTGGTATTGAATTAATAATTGTGGGTTACTGGGAATATGGTGGTACCAGCAACAGAAACTGAAAGGTTAGGGTCAGCAAATAGGATTAATGTTAGGAAAAAGGGGCTGAAGATACAAAAAGGCCAATGAATTTAACAACAATTAAGTGATGTGTGATCTTAGAGAATATATTTTCAGAAGATCACAGGTAGATGAACTAGAATACTACCAATTCTTTTGACTAGATGGTTACTAAGCTATCTTCTGGATCTAAATATCTAATTCTAAGAATACAAGGACTTAAGTGGTGGAGAATGGAGATGATGCGTGTAGACTACTCTTTCTAGAAGTGGAGTCACTTGCCCTTGCCTCAGTTTTCTCAGCTGTAAAAGGAGGGGGACTAGAATAGATAATCTCTATAGTCTTTCTGATTCTTAAATCCTATGACTGTTAAGTCCTGAGGAATAGTAAACAAAGAGCCAGGTTCAGAATCAGGAAGACTTAGGTTCAGGACTCAGGTTCTTTTGACATTTATTGGCTATGTGACCTTGGGCAAATAACTTAACCTCTCAATGCACTATACAACTTAAGTCTAAGCTACAGAACAATTGCAGGTCTGCGCCGGTACAGGAGGATATAGGAATTCCCTATACTAATGGAATCACAGGTCAGGATAAAAAATAAACATGGCAGCAAAGCCTATGCACAATAATGTTACTGATTTTTCTTGTAGTCCAATATGCAAGGGGCAGCAAGCCATGGGAAATGGGTCGAGACATTAAGATCTGTTAAGGAGAGTAACCACAGAATAAAAGTTTCCAGGTACTCTGTGGGGTCAAAGATAAAATTCCAGAACTCAAAGGAAAACAATTACCATAGAATAAAATAAACCAGGATGGTTGAGGTCTATGCAGTCAGCATCCAGGTTTGTCAACAAGAATTGAAAGGGTATCCAAGGTAGGTGGGCAGAGAATAAAAAAAAAAACACTAGAAAAGAAAATATCTAGAGGAACTAAAGGAGGGGGCAAACAAATACACAAAATCTTAACACTGAGATAACGCTAATTCATAAAGAAAAAAACCCAGCTGGGATGATTTGAAAAGATTGCGCACTCTGGTCAAAGCCTTGAATGAAAGCGGTCTTTGTAAGATGCCCTACCATGTTGGAAAAGAGGAGGTGTTATTACAAGCAAAGCAAGGTAACCACAAAATTGAAGGGAGGTGGGATCTGAGTACTGTGGGTCAGAGGCCAAGTAAACAGTACAGCTAAGAGAAGAGACATAAATACTATAGAGCAAGATAAGGTGGGATGTCTAAAGTTCATGTAAATAGTTAATAACCAAGAAACACACAGGAACCAAAGAAACAAACAAGGGTTCACAGAAACCGAAAGTAGCAAAAAAGGACACCACTTTTTCCTTCTCGTTCATCTTCCTTTCCCCACTCTTAATTTTCTCCCTCCTCAGCTTTTGAACCGTAGACAGCCAATGCACAGAGGCTAAAGAGAGTGAATTACATCCCAGATGGGGGGTTTAGATAGCATAACAGTTTACAGAATAATCTGTATGGTGGCATTGACATAGGGGCACTATGTGACCCATTAATTTTCCCTTTCTGTTGCTTCCATACAATAGCTAGCTAGCATGCTTCAGGATAGTGAAGGCTAGATGACTACTTGTTAAGGATTTTTGGTAAGGTACACATTGTACTAGATGGCCCTTGAGGTTCCTTCCAACTATCCTGAAAGTTACAGTTGTTAATTAAATTAATGATATAAGGGTTTACTAAGTGATATTACATCAATTATAGGAGTTAAACTTGGAAGAGACTTAAAAAATTAACTCGTCCAGCCCCTTTACCTTACAAAATGAGGAAAATGAAGACCAGAGAAGTCAAGAAATTTAAACCCTGGTACTGGACTCTAAATTCAGAGTTTTTTTCACAACATCGTGCTGCAATGCTTTAATATTTCTTAGCATATACTTTTTCTTCACATTTTATGAACATTTATTAAGGATCTCATGTGTTCAACATGTTATGCTACCACTCAAAAATATTTAAATGATTGATTCCAAATCTAATTTCATTCTTTTCTTTTCTAGTCAATCTCATTATCTACTGGGGTTTAAAGTGGCACTTTTGTATCAAAGAACACTGAAGGTGGTTATTGTAATACTGGAATTAGCGCAATCAGAATGAAGAGATCCCTCAACATATTCAACATAAATACTTCTTTCTGTTTACCAATCCTTGCTTTCCTCTCCAAATGGTGGGCCCTGCTCAAATTAACAAAAGAAAAAACGACAGGCATAAAAGAAAATCAAATGATCTGTTTTACATTTCAGAGCATGTGATTTAATTACTCTGATCATTAGACACCCTAAAGTGAGTCAGAATTTCCAAAACAATGCTCTATAATATCTAATAACAAGTTCTCAGGTGCCAGGCATTGTGGAAGGGAGGTAGAGACATTTAGCTCCTGCCACATTGATTTCAGCAATTTCTAGTACCACCTACCTGGCAAAACTGGATGTCGAACTGTTCCCCAAACTCTACATGCCACCTTCTAGCTCTGTGTCATTCCACAAGCCATCCCTTATACCAAGGATGTTTTCTTTTACAAAAATAAGTCATCCCAACACATTTCTATGGAATTTTTTTCCTCTTTCAAAAATGTGTTCTCTCATTGTCCAGAAGCCAAATATTAAACGCTTTAACCATGTCAGTTGATCACAGACCATCCAAGTAAAAGGATATACTGGTTATCCTAGAAATTACAAAGTAAATTACATCAAGAAATTATGCTAAAGGATGTTCTCAGAAAAACCTGGAAAGACTTACATGAATTGATGCAAAGTGAAGTGAGCAGAACCAGGAGAACATTGTATACAGTAGCAGCAATACTGTATGATGACCACCTGTGAATAACTTAGCTATTCTCAGGAATACAATGATCTAAGACAATTCTGAAGTACTTATGATGAAAAATGCCATCTACCTCCAAAGAAAGAGCTGGTCTGAATGAGTATCAAAGCATACTTTTTCTTTACTTTTTCTTGGTTTTTTTGCCTGTGTTTTCTTTCACAATATGACTGATATGGAAATATGTTTTGCATGACTACATGTGTATAACCTACTTCGAATTGCTTGCCTTCTCAGTGAGGGGACTGAGAGAATTTGGAACTCAAAAATTCTAAAAAAGAATGTTAAAAATTGTTTTTACATATGATTGGGGGAAAATAAAATGTTAAATTAAAAAAGAAATTATGCTAATCTTACATACTATGTTACATATAACAATCCCCAATAGATACATTTTCTTCATATTTAACTTGCAGTTCCTTAAGTGATCCGCACAACAGTAAAATGATTAACATCCTAAGAAGTTCCATTGCAATGTCTCATTTTGATATAGAAGTGATCCTGAATACTCAAAACCTATGCCAGGCTATGCCAAGTCATAAAGGCTTGACAAAATATTACCAAAGGTTTTAGAGCTTAGAGATCATTCAGTCCAACCCTTGGTTTTAAAAAAATGAAAAAAAACCTGAGGTTAAGAGAGATAAAGTCACTTGCATAATGTCTCATGTGTAAGAAACAGCAAAGTTGAGATTCCAGCCTAGGTATCGACTCTGAAGTAGCCCTCCTTCCATGATATTGTGTTCCTTCTGGCACTACACTACATTTGAAGTATATACCCAGAATCACACTACATATCTGTTGGCTGTATCTAACCAATCTGGGTAAGTATAGGAAGGTTCACCACCACAGGCTGAACATCGGGTACTGAATTTTGGCCACTGAGATCAGACACAGCAATTTATAAATAGGCCATAAAAGTTAAGAAAAACTGAATGAAAAATCAACCATTCTCCATTTCCACTGTTCTCCCCTATTATCCACGAGGGCAAGATATAGAATCACTTATGTTGACCTGACAGAGTCTTAGACAATATAGCTACCTCAGAGATTCCCTATTTAGTTGCATGACACAAGCTGAATATCACAATGGTAAAATGACCACCTTGGCCCCCATCTGGCATACCTGTGCAATTCTCCCTTTCTGAGCTAGATCACCTCAAACTGCCTCTTGTTTCTAAAGACACTGCTGTTCCTGCTCTAATGTGACTCATATAGCTTGCAATTGCCCATGGATCTTTCACTGAGGTGGTGGTCTTAGGGTGGAACTCTAAGGACTTTGATATTTAGTACAAGGAAATTTACTGAACAACCAGCTAGTGATTCCCTTAGCAATATGTACCTTAAACCCGATTTACCTAGTATACAATTGTTTGATCACTGCATTTCATTAAGTTAGCTTGATTTTAAGATTACATAATTCAAGAAGACATTACTTACTCAAACTGTGCCTTAAGCATTGAGAATGTAGTAAGTAGGGGAAAATCAGTCAATTCTGCATTTTGAGAAATAGGACTGTCTCTAGAAGCAGAAAGAATAAAAGGTGACAGAAATTTCATGTTTTCTCTCCTTCTGTTACTCTTGATTTGGTATCAGAAACAGAGAATCTACATGTGACAGATTCATTCCATGACATGATTGCTTTTAGCAGAGAACTTCCTACTCTTACATAATACCATTTCCCCCTAATTTAAATATTTATATATTTTTTTAAAAAACCTCTTATCTTCTGACTTTGTAGGTGAATGTTGGTTATAAAGGTAACATAGATTTTTTTTTAGCATTTGGAGTTAGTAACATTATCTTAAAGTTTATTGAATGATTTTTTTTTAAAAAATGAAATCAGTTGCAAAAACCTTGCTTTGGGCATAATAGTGTATGTAGTCTATACTAGACATAGGAAAATAGAATTGTAGGGTTTGCTTATCATGATTAGGGAACCATTTCTACTTTCTAGTTTGTTTCTGAAATTCTGTGTGTGTGTGTATAATTAAATTTCTTAAAATGTATACATCCTTTAAAATGTACACGTTATATATACATATATGTTATACACATATGTATATATGTACACATGCATATATACATATATACATACATAGACAGATAGATAGATAGATAGATAGATAGATAGATAGATAGATAGATATGCTTGTACTTTCACAGTACTAAAAGTTATAAGCACCTTTAGCACAGTGCCTGGGTTAATAACCACTAATCGACCAATAATTTTTTCTCATTCAATTCTCCGAATCCCATAAGATAGACTGAACAGTCAGTATTATTCTTATTTTACGGATGAAGAAATTGAGGTTCTGAGAAATCACATGATTTCTCAAAGATCACAAGCTGAGATCTGAACACAGGTGTTCCATGTGATGCCTCTGTGGAGGCATCTAAACAGGACTTTGTGGGTATGTGGGTATGATTTGCAACAACTATTTCCCACTTCACTGAAGTCCTATTCATAATTTTCACTGTGTCTTAGAGACACAATTTCAGAAGTCCTGATTTGAGCCACCGAAAAGGGGTGAGAATGGTAACCCCAGCAGGGGGCATATGGAGAGATACAGTGGCGAGGAAGGTTACTCCTAAGAGCCTGAGAGAAGCTGAATGTAACCTCTTAATGGTCTTTCTCTGGCAGCCCCAGCATGAGGGCAAAGAGGGGTGAGTGAGCCAGACTAGAGTGAATATCCCAGGGCTTGTCCAAATGTTTACACTGATGACCCTGTGCATCTTACATTAGCATTATTCTACTGATCACCTAGACATGAAACTGATTCTTTCCTTTCATTTGCTCCCACAATCCAATTAACTGCAACGTAGTTATTCTTTCCTTCCTAATGTCCCATATCTAACTGTTCCTTTCCATTCCCAAAGCTGCTATCAAAGTCTACAGCGGGGTTAAGTGTTTCTAATCTTCCTTTCCATTCCCAAAGCCAAAGGCATAGTATATGGCTAGGTTTAGTGTTTCTAGTCTCTCCCTACTCCATTCTATATAATCCTGTTAATTAGTGTCCCTAAGATTATGATCTTGCCATTATGAATGGCTTCCCTCAGCCTAATGAACAAAGTCCAAACAGGCCTCTTTTGGAAAATTCTGTACAATTAACCTATCCCACCTCATCTTCCATTACTCTCCTACCTGAACTACACAGGTTAGACCATCTGGACTATATGCTTCCATCATCATTATGCATTTTTTCTCAATTCCTTTGGTTTAGTTTACTCTACCTGGTATGGCATTCTCACCCACTCCTATCCATAAAAATTCTAGCCAGTCTTAATGACTGAGCTCAAACACTACATCTTCCATGACACTATCTGATTATCCTACTGGAAATGATCTCTTCTTTCTACTCAAAAAATACTTAGTTTATACTCATATGGTGCTTAACACAGATTGCCCTGAAGGTGCATCTGAATAATGTATTCTATATATTCACTGTACCTAGTAGAGTACTTTCTCATAGTAGGTGCTGGGAAAAAATTGTTAAATGAATAAACAAATCACAGTTTTAAATTTAGATCATGAGAAAATGTTTGGGGAGATATTTAGCTTCCATGATATTACCCTACTTTTATAAATGTGAAAGTATGAGTTTAGAATAAGTTCATTTTTAAAGTGTATTGTTTGCTCCTTTTTATTCCTCTTCCCATAAAACTTCACACAACTGGCTACTTTATCCCATAATCTAAGTCTTTAAAAAGATCACACCTCCCCAGCCTTCTCTAAAAGTTTACAGGATAAATGTATAGGTGTTACAGAAAACAGTCATTTCCAGACCCATTTGCTCACCTTCACCCAGGGAAGGCTATACACTCCAATTCCCTTTGGATTCATGAAGAGAAACAGCACACAATAATGCATGCTTGAGGCTATTAACATTTTTAAAGAGATTTTAGTATATGGCAAAATGAGAAAGCTTGAAATGGCATGTGTCAAATCCAGTAGTAAGGAAAAATTGTTATCGAAAGTAAATGGCTAATATAAAAATAGTTAAAATTTTCATGTAGAAGTATTCATGGGAGGAAGGAAGAGGGAGTCCAAAATATGTCAGCACCTGAAGACTCACTATTTGGTCATTGTTTTTTATATCAATTAAGTTAATTTCATGTGATACACACACACATATATATACATGTGTATGTATATATATATATAAATCATGTACACACATATGTGTATATCTATATCTATATATAGATACCTCCATACACATACACACATATGCAGCTAATTTCACACTACTAGGTAAAGGGAAGAAGAAAAAATTTTGTAAAAGCAATTATGGAGAAATATTAATTACAGTAATAATTATTCTGCTTAAAAGTTTTTTCAAGGAAAACAACATTGACATACAGTTCATAAAATATAATACAGTTCCAAAATCTTTCCAAAGCAGCAAGTAATCTATTATTTGAGGAGGAGTATGAATGTCTTCTATTATTGCATTAAATGAACCTTGGTGATCCAAACAAGTCAACCTCTCTCAGGTGCACACTTGTCTGGAATCAGAGTTAACTAGAACTCAAAGGCCATAAAACAAAACGTATGGCACTGGTTTCAGAAGAAAAAAACATTCTGGTATTAATCAAAATAAAGTTCTTGTACATTTATAACAATTTCTCATTTGCACTTCCCATTCCCTTAACTTTTGCCCCTTAAAAAAATACAGCATAAATTGGCACCTTGAATAATCCAACAAAAGTTTTTTCAACTTTCTTCACACAATTCATTGACTTTATTGCAGTATGGTGGAGGAAAAAGGCTTAGAAATATACAAAGTAAAGCTTAACCTTGCCTTCTATATATGTCTGAGGTAACAACAAACTGGAACAAAATTATTTTCTACCTAAAATTCATTTTTATGCCTATTTTGACATCAATTCAACCAGAATTACTTTCCACATTTGGCAGAAAAGAGGAATAACTCTCTTTCAAACAATTATTTTGTATATCTTGTGTATTATATTACTTGTGTATGCTGTATTCCCCCATCTCTAGTAGACTGTAAGATGCTTGAGGGCAGTCTATCTATAGTGCGTTACACATGGTAACAGCTTTCAATTGTAATTGATTTTAAAAACTGATACAGATATACCTGTGATCTATCTCAAGAAAATTAAATTTATAAAAGCATAAAAATATTAATGGATATGTTGGGGACTCACTATTTGTATTATGAAATTTTCTTCCTGTAACAACAGTATTCACTAGAGGTCATTTTTGAATGATGAATTATCCTAATATATGTTTGAATTAAGATTCTGATTTGCTAAAACTTTGTCACATATACAAGGATATTCCTTTCCTGATGCTTTATCTCAAGGAGTTGTAAAAAGTCAGTAAACAAACCATGCTAAGAACTTAAGACAGGCAAAAAATAATTCAGTACCTCTCCTCAAAAGGAGTATTTTTAAATCTATTTGGTTAAATATTTCAGTTGACTTACCTTAACAAAATAGAAAAACATAACCCAAGTACCAAAAAAAGTACATACAAGATATATACTGTGTAAGTAAAAGTTAATCTCAGGGGAAAGATGTTTGGAATGGGGGGAGGGGAGGAAGGAGAGTGGGAAAAGACCTCCTTCAGAAACAGAATTTGAGATGAGTCTGGAAGGAAGCCAGAGGGTAGAGATAAGGAATAAGAATTGATAAGAATCTCCTAGAAAGTGTACTAAAAATCAGCAAAGTAGGAACAACTCTGATTTAATTTTTTTCTTGTTCAGTCCCATGCAACCCTTCATGGGCCTACTCAGTTGAGGTTTTCTTGGCAAAGATAACTGGAGTGGTTTGTATTTCCTTCTCCAGCTCATTTTACAGATAAGGAAACTGAGGCAAACAGGGTGACGTGACTAGCCCAGGGTCATAGAGCTAGTGTCTGAAGCTAATTTGAACTCAAGTCTTCCTGACTCCAGGCCTGGAACTCTACACTGTGCCATCTAGCTGCCCCATTTAATTTCCGAAATGTGGTCAAGGTATTAAAATATAACAGAGAAATAACAAAACCTTAAATTTCCTCTTTTGAAAAATTTTCTGAATACTTTAACATAAAGAATTTCAAATCAAATCTCAGATTTATTACTTTGCTTGAATGTAAAGTCATAAATCCCACTTCTAATACATCACTGGGGCAGCTATGTGGTGCTGGGGATAGAGTGCCTGGTCTAAGTCAGGAAGACTCATTTTCCCGAGTTCAAATATGGCCTCAGATACTCACTAGCTGTGTGACCCTGGGCAAGTCACTTAACCTTGCTTGCCTCAGTTTCCTCATCTATAAAATGAGCTGGAGAAGAAAATGGAAAACCAGTATCTTTGTCAAGAAAAGCCCAAATGGGATCATGAAGAGTTGGACACAACTGAATAATAACAACAACAAAACCATAAAGCTAATACTATTCTGGAAAAACTTTCCATTTAAAAAAAGAAATTGGTGCCATTTAAATATTTAGCCTCTTTCACTTAGGAAAGTATCAGATTACTATTTCTACAATGTAGCAAATCAAAACTAGTCTTAAAATGGGAAGCTGGGAGAAAAATATTTTAAAATTCCTGAGCAAGATATAATTTTAATGAAAGCTGTAGCAATGGTTTTTAAAAAATGAAAACTTTTTAGATAAATGATTTCTAGTCTTTTGAGAGAAAAATGGATCTTCTGGTCTACCATGATACATCTGCAGGAAATATTTTTAAACACAGGTATTTGCTATTGGGAGAGGCAGTGCTGGATAGTGGAGCTAAAAACACAGCCAGTCTCGAATGTAGGAGGACCTGGGTTCAAATTCACTTTTGACATAGTCTGATTACATGATCCTGGGTAAGTCATATAACCAACTCTCTATGACTTAAATCGCAATATAGTTGCAGATCTGCTCTGATAGAAGGAATTGCTTATACCAATGACATTATATGTCTAGATAAAATGGAAAAAAAAACCTCATTCCATGATATCAACTATACTTAATTTCACTATATATAAATCAGAAAATTCAATATACACATATTCACACTTGAAGAATCTTGAATCCATGCCATTCTTTATTGCTGCTGCTACCACTACCAAGGCAGTGTCGATTTTTGTAGTTTGTTGTTCATTTGTTTGCAAATAGTGTCCAACTCTTTGTGACCACATTTGGGATTTTTTTGGCAAAGATATTAGAGTGGTTTGCCATTTCCTTGCTTATTTTACAGATGGGGAAACTGAGGCAAACATGGTTAAGTGACTTACACAGGACCACATAGCTAGTGTCTGAACCCGGATCTGAACTTGAGTCTTCCTGATTCCAGGCCCAGTGCTCTATCTACTAAGCCACCTAGCTGCCCAATTATTATAGTACTTGGAGCCTAAAAAAATGAGAATATGTTCTAATTTTTTAAAAGTTAGTCAACTGGAAAATTTAACTCAATATACCTAATTTTGCTTTATGAGTAAATCTGGGGAAATATATTCTCTATAATGAGGAAAATCTATAGAGTTCTCTACTATAAACAAAAAGGATAAATTATAAACCTTCCTAGTGAACAGAAATGGAAATTTATTATAATTATGCTAGAGTTAGAAGGAAAATCAAAGCCCCTCATTTGAAAATGAGTAAACAAAGGCCCACAATTTCAATTACTTGCTCAAGGTCACAGGCAGACCTAAGACAAGAGCCCGTAACCTACTGGCTCCCAACAGACAACTGTTCACTCACGACTATCTTAGTGTCCTTGCAGCTTTCACATTATCTTCATTCTATTGATTAGAAGAAAGGAAAAGCAATTCTAGCAATGCAAAAGCTGCAAAGTCATTGTTTAGCTCAAATAACACACGGGATGTTTTCTCCAAGAGATTACTAGGACAGTATGGGAAGATGGCACCATTAGGATTTAGAGGAGCTCAGATCCTCCAAAGATATCCCAATAAAACCAAAAATGTTTCAGAAAGAAGAAGACCAAAGAGAAACTACTATAAACTCCTCTGCCTAAACTGGGACTGCATGAAAAGACTTCCAGACCCCTGCAGAAGTTCTCAGCAAAGACAAGCTAAGTATACGCCTGGCAAAACGTGCAAGCCATGTAGGCACAGAGGTGGATAAATGGTTAGACCAGCCCATGGGAAAGCGAAGCCAGCATAGAATGTAAGCAGCCCCGACTGAGGTATAGCAGGAGACAAGGCCAGACTAGTACCAAGGCACCAAGGCTCCCAGGGAGCTCTGCCTGAAATATAGTAGGAGATAACCAGTGTCTACAAAGCCCTGCCCAAGTCACAGATGGAGACAGAGCCTCACGACCCAGGCCTGAAAAAGAACAAGAGCTAGGGCAAAGCCAATGGGTGACTAAAGCATAGCACGAGACAAGGATAGATCGGCATTGAGGCAGCAAAACATTCAGACAGTCCAAGTCCCAGCAGGTAAAAGGGCCAGGGGAGCACTTGAGATGAGAAGTACAAGGGTTCCTGTAGGTCAACTATCAACACAATCAGCACCTTGTGTACAGCCTGCCAGGATTATAACAAAAGAACTTTGGATTTGGAACTGTCCAAGGAAGAGACAGAGAAGACCCCAAGGCTTCGAAGAACCCACGCTGGGCCACCAGGAGATGGAGTCAACAGTCAGGAGTTCCTGCAGAAGGAATGACTCTATCTACGCCAAGAACCAAGCAGGGCCTGCCTGAATATCCAAGAGTGCAGGCAGAAGCTGAGCATGATCCAAGAGTAAAGCAAAAATCCAGAAACTGAGACTTAAGATGTGAGTGAGAAGAGGAAAATGGTGAATAAAAGAAGGAAATGCTACAGAATGAGAGAAATACAAGAGGCAAACTCCAGAGATGCGAGTAACTCTATAAGTTCAAATAGAGCTTTAAATGGTAACAACATCATTGATAAGGAGGAAGAGAAGAATTAGAAAAAGAATTAAAGGAAGAATTAAGAGGATGAGAAGGAAGAGGAGAAAAAGGAGGAAGAGGAGGAAGAGAAAAGGAGGAGAAAGAGGAGAAGAAGAAAAAGAAGGAGAAGGAAAAGGAGGAGGAGGAAGAAAAGAGTTAACTATTATATGATACTGTAGGGTCTGTAAAGTGCTTCCCAAATACTATCTCAACTTATCTTCACGAGAACCCTAAGAGGTAGTGATATAATTACCCTCTTTTACATATGAAGAAACTGAGGCAGGCAAAGGTTAAGTGACTATCTCAGGGTCATATAGCTAGTAAATGTCTGAGGCAGGATTTGAGCTGACATCTTCCTGTCTCCAAATGCTAGCACTCCATTCACTGAATTAAATAGCTGCCTCAGAGAAAAGAACGTTCTGGTCACAAGGGTTACATATGAAAGAACGAGGGAGGAAATAATGTCAAAGAGAATTAAAAACTTAGAATAACTGACAGCAAATCTTACCCTCAAATTGAAATTCCTCAAAATGAAAATATGAGCCAAAGACAAAGCAACATAAACATGGAAGAAGCAAGAATACTGAAATGAAATCAAAAAAGGAAGAAAAAAACAAAAGAAAATTTAGTTGTATATAATATTTAAAAACACAATGATGTCCAAAATTGGGCAAAGATTATTAATTTAAGAAACACTGAAATAACCAAAAAACCCAAAAAAACTGAATACCAGATTTTTAAAAAATCATAAATGAAAACTGCTTGTATTACTAGTACTGGAGGGCAAAATTACAAAAGAAAGAAATAATTATATACCTCTCGAAAAGAACTCAGAAGGAAAATTTCAAGGAACACCACAGTTAAAACCACAGCTTCCAGATTAAAGGAAAAAAAATCCTGTTAATCCATCCAAAAATAAAAGAGTTCAAGTTCCAAGCAGTCATAGCATCACATAAAACTTGGCAGCCGCCATTTAAAAGAAGAGAACTGGGAATACCATATTTCATAGGGCAAAATATAAAGGATTACAACCAAAAATAACCCAAACAAAATGGAGTATATTCTTAGATGGTAAGAAATGAACCTTTAATGAAATTGAGGACAGAAAGAGATTGAGGGAACAAATTACCCATCTTCTCATAGAGGTGAGGGACAGAAGATGCATAAGTAGATACACATTTTTAGACAGAGTTGATGAAGGACTCTGTTTTGCTCAACTATGTATAATTGTTTCATGGGTTTTATTTTTGTACAGAAAGATTTACAAAAAAAGTTTCAAAGTTCTTATGCATTCTTCTTTTTCTATTTTACTATGTACATAGAAATATTTTATTTGATAAGTTCAGAAAGCAAGGGAGAGAATTTGGAACTCAAAGTTTTAAAAACTTTTTACAGGTAACAGGAAAATAAAATACTAAATAAAAATTTTAAAATAAAAGTTATTAAATATCTAATAAAAACTATTTAGAAATAAAAAACAAGAGATTATCTGAAAGTTGACTGCTTACTCACCAAAACATTTCTACCAGCTAAAAGATACAGTTAGCATGCATTCCTCTAAAACAGGTAACACTCTACTTATACCCTTTGTGTGTAACTTATACTAAATTATGATTATTTTTAAAATTTCTTTTTTTCCTTATTAGACTACAAGTTCTTTGAGAGCAAAGGATTATTTTTTTTTATTCTTCAGTGAATCAGAAGCTGTCAATATCTATTTAACTGAATGAATCTTTCATCTTTCAAAAGACTGATAAGTCTATTTAATGGGCAAGAAGTTGAACATTAAAATTGGAATTATCATTAACTAAGCAAAGTAGTTTCATTTCCTGAGTAATTTACAAATGCTCAATTTTTATAATTCCTAACTTGATAGTAATGCACAGAGCAAACAAATGAATTACAAAATAAAACACAAAAACGAAGTCTAATTAATTGCATTCTTTCTCTACAGGGAGGCCAAGAAGGGTATTAGTAAACATGTATATCTCAAGCAGAGAAAACAATGTCAAAAGAATTTTCTATTTTCCCAAATTCTAAATAGATGGTTTCTAAACTCAAATACAGAATTAATGTATAATTCTGCCCTAAAAAATCTTCAAAACACTTTTTTTAAAAAATTGCAGCACATACGCTTTTTAAGGAAAAAAATCAATGGTAACAGCCGAATTATTAGATTTTCCTTCTCTCCACTTCCCACTGGAGTAAATGTAGTCATGGATAATGGGTCATATTTCTTTACCAATCTGTCTTTCGATAGTATTAATGAATTAAAGCCTTCTTATAAACAATATTTAACATATTTTTAGTTCACATGTGAGTTCCCAAAGGTAGACAACAGCAATGGTTACAACAGCAAAAAAAAAAAAAAAACAAAGCCACAATAATTTTCTTTGTTGACATCTAGCATTTAAAATTTTCTTTTAAGGCATTTTTCCTTATACTAAAGTAACCTACAGAGAATATTTCTGACATTTGAAACAAATTCTCATTATTATTACTGGATTACTGGATAATAAGGCAATTAGCACTTGAAATACATCTGAAGCTTCCCAAAGAAGAATTAATTATCTTAAAATCAGAATACTTCACCAAAATACAAAAAGACAAAATTTTAAGAGATGAAAACTTGTAAAAAAAAAAAAAAAAGGGAATGGCAACTTTTTTTTTAAGACAACAGTCTATTTACAGAAATAGACTTCTGTCTTATGTCTAAGTTCATTAAAGATTTCTTTCTATCATAGTACCTAGTCTACCTGTTTTAATGGAGAGCAAACAAGCTTTCTCTCTAAGAGGAAATGTAGTTTCAACATAAACAATTACTCAGATATTTTAGGCAAATAACTTATGTAAACAAAGGGGCAAATCTCAGGGTACAACATAGGACAACCCAAATTTACTGGTGAATTTAATTATTCAACATTCTACCTCAATTTAAAGCATGCCTTAATCTGAATATGAACTTATTTCAAAAGAATATCAAATATTATGAACACTTTTGAAAAATTAAGTAGTAAGAGAAATTGCTTAACATAAATTAAATCAAAACGAGTGCAAAATTGTATTTAATGAATATTATATGTAAAAAGAAAGCTTGTTAGACCTGGTTCTTAACCATGACGAGTTTAATCTATCTTGTATAAGAGTGTGTGCATGCATACAACAAGATAAAAATAAAACAAAATGAAACATGGTAGCCAATTACAGAGATTATCCAATTTATGAATGAATGAGTTATATTTCAAAACTTTACTAATAAGCCAATTTAAAGTATATGTTCAGAACTTGAAATGTATTTTCCCATAGAAGATATGTTACAAATGTTGGCAAGATTCTCAGGGCAGACAACAAATCTACTAAATTCATGATGATCCGTGAACAGGATTATTGTGTTAAATAAGAGTATATGATCTACATAACCTCTACATAGCATTCCTTCCAACTCAAAGATTTCTATTATTTTAAGTATTCTTATTAATGGCATTATAGAACCCAAGTGCTGTGTATAACTCTGTTCTAAGAAAAGTGCATTCTGAGTTTCTGCTTGAGCTATCCAGATAACACTTTTTCCTTGCCCCACCCCCCACCCCATCCCTCACCTCTAGCATGGGTCATTCAACCTTTCTCTTATCTTCTCCATGATCCACGAATAGGAACAAGGCTGACTAACCTCTCCAAGCTGCTGAGAGGAGCTTCGGCAGGACAGATTAGGGAGGGTGACATACACTAGGGTGTTCAGAAAGTTTGACAGAGAGAGAAGCTCTGAAAGAAATCAAACAGCTCCTACAAGCACAAGCTCCTGAGAGAGTTGAGAAATAGTAAGGTAGTCACTCTTAGAGAACAAGTGGTAGATGAGAAAGTAAAAAAGGAAGGGAGAGCCTAAGCTACAGCAGCAAGGAAGAAAGAAGACTTCTTAAGACTACCAGCTATTC
This sequence comes from Phalanger gymnotis, assembly GCA_028646595.1. Classification (NCBI taxonomy): domain Eukaryota; kingdom Metazoa; phylum Chordata; class Mammalia; order Diprotodontia; family Phalangeridae; genus Phalanger; species Phalanger gymnotis. The sequence continues at coordinate 330,782,926 of CM053623.1, read as the reverse complement.
CTTGGTAGCTAATGATGCATATAAATTGGATATACCTAAGCCAACGACAGACTATGTTTTAGACAAGAGCTATGTATATAGATTCAATGTATATAATACTTAAAGGATCTGCAATTTTTCCTTAATTCCCTCCACTGTAGCCTTGGTTAAAAAAAAGTCTCTTTAAACTTAGGCAAGATCTTCAGGTGAGAGATAGTTATATTTATACCAGGAAAGACTCAATGTAGAAGTTGGCATTTGAGCTGAGCTCAGGAAATCTCAGGTTCTAAGAGAGAAGAGTGAAGAAATACATCCTAGACAAGGCCAGAGATAACATGTGCAATGTACCAATACGTGAAATGAGGTATTGCGTGTGAGGGATAACAAGATGCTAATTTGGCAGGCCTATAAATTTCATGATAGGGATTAATGCATAAGAAGGCAGGATACTTAGGTTGAAACCAAGTTTTAAGAAGCTTTCAATGGAAAATAGAGGAGTTTTCATTTGACCTTTGAGGTAATAGAGTGCCACTCGAGTTCACTGAGTATCAGAGCAATGCAGTTAGATTTGTCCTTCAGGAATACTGCTTTGCCAGCTGTATGGGGGAATGGATCGGAACGAGAAGAGGCTTAAAGCAGGAGGATCAATTTGAAGGCCATTGTAATAATCCATTTGATACATGATAAAGACTTGCACTAGAACTGTACAGTATTGGAATAATACCATTTATCAATCACAAACCATCACAAAGTTTACACTTTTAACATTAATCAAAACTAATGCCAGATAAGATATGATGGGCAAGCAAATGAAGACAAACGAGGTCGTCCAGGATCATCAATAGGATTCAAAATAGAAACAAAAGAAAAAAGCATACTAGCAGAAAATAAAATAAAACAAACAGACTTCACCCAAAGACTCATACCCTTTCAAGATTTTTTTAGTGCTATAAAATACTTCCAAGTCATGGAATATTATTGTACCATAAGACACATGTTGAGACTTATAAGATTTGTTGCTGAGTGAAGCATAATCAAGAAAAAAACCACATGCAAACATATATACATACATATACACACAATGACTACAACGCAATTGGGACTGAATGTTGAGGAACTGTAATAACCAAGCTTGAACCAGAAGTTGAAAAAATACCTTTCCTTCCTTCATTGAAGAAATGGGAAACTAGGAAAGTGGAATATCACATATGCTATTAGATTGGGTTCAGATACTGGCTTTGCTAAACTGTTTTATTCTTTTTAAAAATCTTTGCTTCAAGAGATGTCTTATACATTTCAAAATGAATATAATGTAAAAGCAAGAAGGCAACAGTAATAAATAAAATAATTCCAAAGTATCCAATACAAAGCAGTTAGTAGGTTTTCCCTCCTTCTCTTCTTCTTTCTTAGGAAGGGAAAAGGGAGTTGATAGGATTGAAGATTTAGAGCTGGAAGAGAGCTGAGAGGTCTTACTAGTCCCCATGTAAAACTGTTTACATAGATTTGTGCTACATTTACTTTTTTCTTTCATACAAGTGACACATTGTACAGAAAATAATTTTAAATAATGTCTCTGAAAGATTGGAAATAGCAGGACTATGAGGCATTCCCATTATTGAATGTTTTGTGTTTTATATGATTTTTATTAAATTCTATATAGTATATGGTATGCTTCTTATTAAATAACGTCACATTAACTCAACTAAGTTTTCCATGAAGTGAATATATTCAACATGCTACAACAAGCATTTATACAGGGCAAAATAATTTAATCATCATACTTTCCAAATTGTTACTTTCTTGCTTCAGGGTTTCATTTAGTCCTAAACTTCAAAGAAACCCATAAAAGAATAGATGAATGGCATATGTCTTTTGTCCAAGATCAGTACAAAAAATTTTTAAAGCACATTTTAAAAGATTTATTGTTATGGTATTGCTGGCTGCAAGGAACAAATATGCTATTTCCTACCAAATACCAATTTGTAATCATTATCATCATTCATTAAGCACCCAGTGTATACGGAGCACTGGAATGCAAAGTGGTATCCAGGGTATCGGCTATTAAAGCTTAAAATAACACTAAAATCTTTAGAACATCCTGTATAAGACAGGATAATTGCCCTTAAGAGGCTTACAGTCTCCTTGGAAAGAAAAGATACATAGATGCATTTGTTAAAAAGATAATAAAAGAAACAACACACCATTTGGCAAAAGATAGGTACAAATAAAAAGCATATTTTCCACATCATTGCTTTTCACTTGAATAGCCCTGAACATGTCTCTCCTTTGCTCAAAATCCTCTGAAGACTCCCTAGTGAAAAGAGTTCAAAGTTCTCTGGCGGGCATTGATTGTTCTCCATAATTTGGCAGCAACCCACCTTCTGAGTCTTATCTCATACCACTCCCTTCCACAATGCTCTAACCACTTCTCAAAGTTGATTACTGTCTCCTTAACACACTTTGCTGCCTCTGTGCATTTCATCACACTGTTCAGTGAAGTCAGTTCTGCTATAACACATTTCTAAAAAACCCAGATTTGTTCCAACAGGATGATATATTAGGGAACATTTTGAGCATAACACAAATTTCAAGTTTGCTTCTGAAATTCCTATCTTTTTGTGTGTCACTGATGAGACTTTTGAGCACTGTGCCTATAATCTCATTTTCCCCATAAGCTCTGTGGTTTTTTACATAGCACAGTGTTCTGGGAATGTACATGCCACATTATAGCAGATCTGATTATATACTTGGAATATCTTTTTGCCCACTCTGGACTTCCTAGTCAGCCTTTAAAGCCCATATCAAAGGCCACCAAAGAAGTCTTCCCTAACACTTTCCCTTCCCCTTCAAGTCAGCAACAATCTTTCTTCTCCTTGCATCTTGCATTATTCATACTTTGCACCTCTCTAATGAACCAATCTATTTTTCATTACTAAAATAACTGATGCCAAGGTTATGTTCTCCAAACAGATAATAACCACCATAAGGACGAATGTATCTTGCCTAAATATTGTACCTCATTCAGTGCCTAGTATACAGTAAGCATTTAATAAAATGTTTATTGAATCGGGAGTGAATGCACATTGGAAAAAAGCACAACTGTGGAGTAAGGGAGGCAAAGGAATCCTCACTTGGAGCTAAATAAAGTCTTAATGGAAGGAAAATATTTCAGGTTGGGGGTGGAGACAAAGATCACATTATAGGCGGTGCAAATGCTTTGTTTACACATATAGTGGTCAGAAGCAAACATGTATCTAGAAAATAATTGGTTCAGTATATCTAAGAAGTAGACATAAGTGGGAAGAGGAGTACAGATGATCTAAAGGTCAAATTCACATGACTTAGCAATAAACTGGATTCAGGAAGTGAAGGACAGGGAAGGTCTGAGGACGAATGATTTTACAAAACTGAATGACTAGAATGGTGATTCCCCCAGGAGAAACTAGCAAGTTTGGAGGCAGGAAAGTGGAAGGGAAAGTGAAAGATAATGACGTTTCTTTTGGGCAAGTTATGTTATCACACGCTATCGATTTGAAGATATCTAACAGGTAGGTGCTTATATCAGAATGGCATTGAGAAGAGAGGTAGGGAGTCATCTGCTTAAGAGACAATGGCAGCCAATAAGATGAAGATCACCCAGAGACTAAGTAAAGCGAGAAAAGAGGAGCTGAACCAAAACAAAACCCTGGAGTTAAGTCATGTGAGACGGATGATAATACATCAAAGGAGACTAAGAAGGAACAGGGAGAATATTGTGAAAGCTGGCATTGGTGAAAGTAAGCAGGAGAAAGGGATATCCAACACAAGATTCAAGAAGAAGGAGAAACAAAGCATTTAGTTTAGCAATTAAGAGTGTGCTCGTAACTTTGGAGAAAATATTTTCTATGAAAATGTGGAGTCTGAAGCCAGATTACAAAAGGTTAAGAAGAGATTGTGAGGTGAAGAAATAGAAAGACCTAACGTAGCCACTTTTCTAGAGGAGCCTAGTTGTGAAAAGGGGAGGTATAAATGGTCTGGAAGAATGAGAGGCAAATGAAGGTGTTCTTATTCCTCTCCTGCCCCACGAAATAGGAGAGACTTAAATATATCTGTAAAAAGCCAAAAAGGATCCAGTGGAGAAGGAGAAAGATGATCGAGAAGAAAGAAAGAGAGAATGATCACAGGCAAGCTCCTGGACAACAAAGGCAAAGGAATCAAGGTCACAAAAATAGGGATTATCCTTTGAAAAGGGGTTTTATTTTAGAGCCAAGGAGGGGGAGAGTTAAGGGGAGGCTACAAAGGGAAGGCTAGAATCTATTAGAGCATGTTGTAATTGTTTCTATGAACATACTAAGCATATCAGTTATAATCCATTTAGACAATTGCCTTAATTTTCCATTCTCTGAAATTTGCCACAATGATGCTTACTTTAAAAGTCCAAAAAAGATTAATGTCTTTTGGCATATTTAATATATACAAGTTCATTTCAGCACATGAATGAGTTTTAAAGTACATGCTTAAAATCAGTCACCATACTGCTTAAGTAGCCTTCTGTTTGCCATTTTGTCAAACTAAGCTTTCTTCAGTGTATTTTATTTTCTAATTTTGTTTTATTGGTGTGTTCCTTTGTTCCTACCCAACATTCTTCTGTTTTGCTTGATATTCTTCTTTTTTTCCTTTGCTTTTCCTGTTTCATTGAGTAGGCAAATAAACCCCATAAGAACTTAAGATCACTGATCTAGAGATGGAAAGGCCCTCAGAAGTCACAACATCGTACATCGTAACAGCAACACTCTATGATAATCAACTATGAATGACTTAGCTTTTCTCAGCAATATCCAAGACAATTCCAAAGGACTCATGATGAAAAATGCTATTCATATCCAGAGGAAGAAGTGATAAGAGTTTGAATGCAGATCAAACATACTATCTTCCCTTTGTTTTTTTTTCTTTTGGTCTGTTTCTTCTTTTACAACATGACTGATGTAGAAACATATTTTACATGATTGAACATATATAACCTATATCAAAATGCTTACTGTTTTAGGGAGGGGTGTGTGAGGGAGGTAGGGAGAAAATTTGGAACTCAAAATTAAAAAAAATGTTAAAATTTTCTTTATGTGGAATTGGAAAAAATAAAATACGATTTTAAAAAGGTCAATTAGTCTGAATCCCTTTTTAATGAATGAAGAAACTGAGGCCCAGGGAGAATCAGTGACTTGCCCAAAGTAACAGATAGTGTTAGATGGAATTTGAATCCAGGTCACTGACTCCAGGGCAAGCGCTCTGTTCATTGCCCCATGCTGTCAGTATGGATCTACATCTCATCAAAGTGTCACACGCACACACACATACATGCTATACATAGACTTTGAAAAACCTGCAGCAACAGCAACTATGAGCCATTCTTACTGGCACAACCTATCAATTCTCATGATTGTAGCTACAAGGAGTCTGTCCTGCATATCTAGCAGGAAAAGGGGGTTTAGAGGCAGGTAGAGATCCCTATTTATAGAAGCCACCAACATCCTTGAATGGATCGATTCATTCTCTTTTTTAAAAAGAACAATATATTGTACAATCAGTGAAAGTACATGGAACAGCATTATCATTTCCATATAAAATTTTATAGTATGTACTAAAGGGAAAGGGGCCTATGTTTTTTTTAAAAAAATGGCTACAATGAAGACAAAGAAGATTTGTTTCAAGTGGCTGTGTGTGTATAGGGGGGTTAATTATTAACCACAACGACTCCATCTTTAGTAGACTCTCTTCTGGTCTATACCTACTGTACTGTTACACAGTAACTTTTACATAATGATTCTGAGATACTTTAAGATCATATGGTTTCTTGGGAATTGTGTTAATTGTTGTGCTACAGTCTATATAACACGGCATTTGTTCATTAAATATTAATTGAGCACCTATGAACCTCAGTCTTGTTATCTGTAAAATACAGACCAAATGTGTTAGTATCTACAACACAGGGCTATTATAAGGATCGAATAAAAGAATATATATGTATATGTCTATATATGTGCATGTGTATATATGTATATATGTGTATGTATGTATATATGTACGTATGTATGCATTATGGTGTTTTGCAAACCTAAACCACTATATAAATGTCAGCATACTGCTAGGTGAAAAAACCTTGGAGCTGAACTCATATGTGATATTGCAAAGAACTGGAAAGCTTTACTCAAAGCAAGGTATGGTCTGCTAAATAAGTATATTTACTTCTTCAACGCTTCAAGGATCTGTGATTTCATGAGTGCGGGAACTGCCTCCAGTGATGGAAGGGATGGTCTTTAAGAGTTTCATCACCGATGAGCCAACTTAACTAGGCTGGGCTCTGCCATGAGATTCAAAGCTTTTCAAACTCTGTTTGAATGTGGATATTATGAATTTGAAAAATGGTGAGCCAAGCGTATCCTTAGTTACCCAGAATATTAAATTAACTCGAACATCTCATTCTACAATCTTTTTGGATAAATACTAATGTTTAGCATGCACAGTACGTTGGAATCTTAGTTTACTGGTGCATAAGAAGCAGGAACATTAAAGTAACTGTTTTGTTTTAAATATGAAAATTCCTAAGGTAGGATAGTTGTTATCAATGAGAAAATCCAAAGACCAGCAATTCTAAAGTCCTTTTCTAAAAAAAAGAAAAATAAAACTTGCCTGTTACAATGTGAAAAAAAAAGCCTTTTTCTCCCTTGACGTCACACATAAATCCTGGAATTCCAAAAATACATCATCCTACCATCATAGATTTAGAGTTGGAAGGGATCTGATAGGCAATCAGATCTAATATCATTATTTTACACATGAGAAAAGTGAGGTCTAAGGAATTAACATCACTTGCCCAAGGTCACACAGATGCTATTAAATCAAACTGCCACTCAATTTGCCATCCAATGGAAAAATAAGAAGCAAATATAGAAAATCACCAAATCATACTACCAACTGGCACTGAAAAAAGAAAAACACAGAAATTGAAACCGTACTTAAAATGTACTTGATCAAGGAAAATACAAACCTTATAGTTGTCGATAAAGCAACGAAAAGTCTTAATATTCACAAAAGTTTTGTGAAGCATAAATCTACTCGTCATCTTGCTGATCTTTTAAAAAAATCCAACACTGTAATGTTAGATATGGGTAAACTTTGCCAAATTTGTTATATAAAGGGCTAAAAAAATCTACGTTGGGGTGTAAACATAGACTTCTGTGAAATCTTGCTCTTTCTCACTGGAACCGAAAGCTCTCCTACAAAAGACTTCCTGCTTTAGAAAATATCATGGGATTCTACTTTGTAATTTGAAAAGTCTACTTTCATGAAAACTATGTCTCTTTTGTGGATAATGCCAAGAAAAAAAAAGACACAAGCAAGCTGTATTTTCACACCTACAAGAATGAAATGTTTTATACTACTGAGTTAACCAGTTCTAGGTATTGAGTATTCTGATTAAATAAAGCATTATGTGGCTATCTTGTTTTGACAGAGAATAAAGGTAGATAACATCATTTTTAGTAAGTCAGAGTTCACATTTGGAAAGAAATAGTCTGAGTATTATATCAGACAAATATTGAAGTATATGATTTTTTTCTATAGATAGATGATAAATGCAGCAAACATTTATTAAGTATATTATATGTAAGGCACCACAGTTGGGGAAGGGGAATACAAAGACAATACCAAAAGCATCTCACCTCGGGGAACTTACATTCTACTGGAGAAAAGTTACATGTATACAGACATTAAATGAATTATACTTTTAAAGTGTCAGAACTATGAACAAGCCATGTGCTTCTAGAGCAACGTTAGTGTTCCGTGCCAATTTTAAAAATTAAATTTCCTATGAAAACGATTGATCTTCCTCTTAAAATGCACATGTATATCATTTTAAAGTCTTAAAAAGAAGTGTTCTTAAAATATCTTTTATTAATAATTTAAATATTTAGGAAGAAAAAAAATCTTTAAATATGCTGTATATTTAACAAATGTCAGATTCTTCTATGCATCGAAGGTTCTTAGTTTTCTTCTGCCATAGACACTGTCTTTAAAAATATTATTTTGTGAAACAATTTCCAACTACTGTCTTTCTATAGTGAATTACAGTTACAATGTATTATTGTGTATTATATGTATTATTAGGTGATATTTCTCTTAAAAAAAGGCAGAATCTAATGTTATTGGACCTAAGTATTCAGATTTTTAAAATAATTTAAAGTTATTAAATTATCCTTTTGAAAGGGATATATGTTGCCAATTATTGGGCAAAAAAAGTTTTCTTATTTTGTTTTCATATAAATCTTAATTTTGACTCAAATTTATAGTTCAAATACGGATATGCACCTATGTCTTTAAAAGCAACTGTAGCTAGCAAAAATATGATTTTTAAAGGTTTTCTTTTTTAAAAAAAATAGTAAATTATATTGTTAAAATCTCTTTTCACAGTTTCTAATTTGGGAAGGAGAGTATCTCCAAAGAAGGGAGATTTCTACAGTCAGGTATAGATTGTGGATTGTCAGGTAATACTTATTTTCCCCACAATTTTGGTTTTTATTTTATTGGGCAAACATTCAGAATATTGGAAAAACTAAGCTGGCATATTCGTTTTAGATTCAACTATGATTGCTTAGAACCCAGAGAGATGTTCAATGGTAAGCTCTCTGTTTACGAGTCTACCTGATGTGATTGCGATGCTTCCAATATGCTAATTATATATGTATATATCTATACACATATATGTATATATACGTACATATATGTATGCACATATATATGTATCCACACATACATACACTCAAAAAGAAAGACTGTTCAACTGTACTTAGCAATTTCAGGGTCTAAATGCCCAAACCACTAAATGAAAATCTTTAAAAAAAGATTTTTTAAAAAAGAATTTCTGCTTATATATAGCTAAGAGGAAGGCAAGGAAGATCAGGAAGAACAAACGCTTATTTCACAAAAAATACTACAAATATTTATAAAGTACTATTTGATTCAGAGATTTTCAAAATATTATTATTACTCTAAGACTTTACCGTAAATTGACAAAAAGTATAGATATTGTTTAAGGTCAATTTTTGCATGAAAAAGCATTTTATAACATGAAATAAGTTCATCAGTATGGTAAAAACTTTGAGGCCTATGTCATAATCACTAATGAGGAGCAGCTAATTAGTGAGAGTTTTTAAGCAGTTTGAAAAGTGAGGGGGCAACGTTTACCTGCTGGCCCCACTCTGAAGTGATATAAAGAAAAAAAATAAAGTTGAGTATTAATCTTGAAATAAAACTTGACACCAAATAGTTGCTAATTCAAAAAATAAATCAGCCCTGTCTTTCCCTCTTTCCCCAAATGGTGCCATCATGGCCATTCTTTCCCACTTTTCAGACTCAGAGCTGGTGACACCACAGTACTGAATGGTATTCTGGAATCACCCAGCTGGAAAGGACTTCAGCACCATTTGGTCTAATGCAAACCGTACTGTAAGACCCTAGGGAAGAGAGCAACTCCAAAGAATACAGCACACCTAGGAACAAGACACTATGATGCTGCTTTTTGGTGCTCGGACTTCTCTAGGGCTCGGCAGGATGCCGGCAGTTCTCAATGCCTGGAGAGTCTTAGCTTGAGCTTCCCACGTGGGCAGACAACCAGAAATGGAGAGGATAGCTACTGGAGAAAAAAAGGGAGATGTGGTGTGATACTAATACATTTGTTTGGGAGGACAGTAGCATGGGGGGGGGGGAGAATCACTGCTCAGTTCTCATGTGCTTATTGTGAGTAACAACTGGCTGTAAAGTCACAGGTCTCTGGCTTAGAAGAATTAGAGGACAAATATAGATTTTGCCTAGAAGAAACCTGAGAGGTCATTTAGTCCAAACTACTTGTTTTACAGATTAAAAAACGGAGGCCCAAAGAGCGGCAGAGCTGAGATTTCCATCCACGATAACCCATCTGCTTTTTACACACACATTTTATTGAAAAGTTTGCTTCTACATTACATTCTTCTCTCAGCTTACACCTCCTACCTCCCAGAAATCCAGTTTTTTTATATTAAAGAACATAAAGGGGTTGGAGGAGTGATAGAGTTCAACAAAATTAAGCAACATATAAAAAAGGCCTAATATTCCATGCAATATTCCTTATCTGTGATCTCTCACTTCTACATAGAAGGCAGGGGAGATTTTCTCATCTTTCTTGTTTGGGACCCACTTGGGTCATTATAATTTGTCAGTGTTTAGTTTTCATTGTTTCACTGTTACTTTCCATTTACACTGTTGGAGTCACTGAGTACTTTGTTTTCCTGATTCACCTTCTTTCAATTTGCATCAATTTATCTAAGTTTCCCCATGCTTCTCCATACTCATCATATTCATCATTTCTGATAGCATAGAAATATACCATTACATTTATGTATCGCTTAAGCCATTTCCCAAGTGAGAGCAACTATTTTGTTTCCAGTTCTTTGTTACTACAGAAAAGTGCTACTGTAACACATTAAGTATGTATGGGACTTTTGTTTTTGTCACTGACCTTGGCATATGCATAATGGGATTATCTGATCAGGGTATGGCCATTTAGTCACTTTTTTTCCACATAATTTCAAATTGCTTTCTAGAATAATCACACCAGTTCATACTGCATTACTGTGCCTGACTTTTCACAACCTCTCCACAAATGACCATTTTCATCCTTTTTTTCATGTATTATTTCCTTGCCCCCACTTCCTAGACTCCTTGGTTCCTTCAGAGCTCATCTCAAATGCCACCTCCTTCCTGATCCAAAGCTTTTCCTGATCCTCTTAGCTCCCAGTGCCTACTCCATCCCCAAAACCCACCAAATTACCTTGTATTTAGATTTTATACATTTATATCCCCTAATGGAAGGTAAGCTTTTAGATGACAGGTTTTATTTCATTTTTGTATTCTCAGCCCCTTGTAGAACTCCTGGAACACAGCAGGAATTTATGCTTATAGATGGATTATTCTTAAATTTAAATATGAGAAATAAATTTGTGCCTAAATATTTTTCACATATTATTTACCCACCTTTTTATGTTTATAATACCTTTCCTTAGGAATTCTTATAAATAAGTTCACTATGTTGCAGCAAGGCAATTAATTTTACTGGACTAAATTCAGTTCAAACATTTATTAAATGTATTAAATTTTGTAGCTGCAAAGAACTGGAAACAGAATGGAGGTATGGCTAAATAAATTATGTCATATGAATATAATGGAAGGTATTACGCTGTTTTATAAGAAATGAAGAAAAGGATGGTTTCAGAGAAACCGTGGAAGACTTGTATGAACTGATTTAGAGTAAACCAAGCAAAACCAGAACAAATTATACTAAAGCATCAATATTATAAAAATACAACAATTTTCAAAGACTTAAGAACTCTTATAAATGCAATGAGCAGCCACGATACCATAAGACTGATGATGAAGAATGCTACTTACATTTACAGAGAGGTAAAAGACTAAATATGCAAAATAAGATATATATTTTTGGACATGGTCAATCAAGGAGTTTGATTTGCTTGGCTATGCTTATTTGTTATAAGAGCTTTATTTTAATTTTTTTCATGGAAGGAGGGAGTTAGTATGACTAAAAAAAAGCTAGGTGATAAAAAATTAAACAAAAATAAAGAAAAATGTATATATTCATTGTCATATTAAAAATAATTGGGACATTGAGTATAAAAATAAAATTATGAACTTCAAAGGTTACTAGTAATCATTAACGTTAAATTACCAACAAAACAGAAAAATTACTGAAATAGATCAATATGCTATGTAGCACTTAAATAGTGCTTTTCATTTTCAAAGTACAAAAATTAACTAATCAATCCTAATGAAAGCATGCTAATGAAAACAGAGTTGAATTTGTTCTCAACAAACATTTATACACTAGACAGGTTGTGTTCTTATGGTTTATGAGGGCTCTGGCACACACATCTGACATGAATTACAGCTTTAAATTCACTACTAGTCCCTGTATAGTCCCAATGAAGTAACAAGCACTATTTCATCAATTTATACTTCAATGTTCCATACATGTTCCAGTAGTCTAAATTTCTCTCTTTCTCCCCACGCCCCAAGTTAGTGGCATCCTAGAGCTTCCTGAGTAAGTCAAATACAGTGATCCCAGTTTGTACTCTGAAGCAGAGTTTTTCAATGCAGGTAGTCTTTTAAGAGTACCTTTAGTATTCATTTTTTCTCCCCTTGATTTTGCTATAAAAATCTGAATAATTCACATGCACTTTTAAAAACCTCAAGCACTTTTAAAACTCAGAGTAGTGAAGTAGAAAAAGCACTGGATCTGAAATAAAATGACCTGTATTCAAGTCATCCTAATCCTATCCCTTAATAATTATATTATCTTAAGCAAGTCAAACTCAATAAATAACGGCTTCCATATCCATAAAATGAACAACTCATTGAGATTTGGTGATGATATAAGACAGTAATGAAGTATCCTCAAAGCAGAAATTTGTTCCTTAGCTTAATCAGCCTAAAGTATCCCCCTACATGTGATAAAACACCCTCAAATTGTCATCACAGGCTAAGGAGAAAAGAAACTACGTAATCTGCTCCAAAACAAAACAGAGACAAAGATAAGGCAAAAAAAGCTTTTGCATTTCATAAGGACTTCCAAGCTATCTTGGCCTCAATATAAGCTCTACATCTTTCCTAAAGCTGACTTGTTGGGAAGCTTTTATATGTCCACAAATCATGTTCTCCCAGGTCACACTGTCTCTCTTAACAACTGTGATCAGATAAATATGGTCGAATGAAGATTGTTTAATAATTATGATAGCCCTAATGTATTTATCCATTTTAAAGAGGAAGGGGCAGAGTTTGGGATATAAAGCATTTTAGTTTTAGTTACGATTAAGCATGTTGCCCCAGCTGAGGAGAAAGAAAGGAAAGAATAGCAAACTTTTCATCTGTATAGAACTAGAAAATTAATTATCAAAATAAGTAGAAGAATAATTTTATATAATTACTAAAATATACCCATATACCAAGAAGTTATTGGGCAAATCTAAAACATCAAAAGCATTAAATACAGACATTTATAGAAATTGTAATAATTGAAATTGATTATCTAAAAGTAAAATGCAATTATCGTTTAGCAAGTCACTTAACTTTGAGCCTTAACACTATTATCTAAAAAAATAGGAATAAAAACTGTATTACATTAAGTATGTGCTATTATTATTTGAGGACAATCAACTGGAAGTCTCTCGAATTACTTGAAACGCTTCTGAAATCTCACCTTGGAAGTTTATTCATTAAGGGGACCACCTTGAGCACTCATGCTTTTCACGTCCCCTCGTTTTTAAGCCAGTTTACTTTACTTTATCACTCTGCCATCGCTATCAGGATAAACCTTTATTAGAAATAGCCAAACTTATTTTGGATGGTTGTCATGAATTTACATAAAACCTACTGAAATGTGCATTTCAAAACACATTTGACCTTTATAATTTCAATTTTATAATGCTAACTGAGATGAATTTTACAATAAGTACATTAAATTGGCATGTGTGAAATTGAAGTTCCATGAAATATGATCTGAAGATTTTATGAAATATTATCTCCAGTGTACTCATCCATTTTCCTTCCTGTCTCAATACACTGGCCACATAGTTCATCCATATAATCACAGAAGATGGTCAGGGAATTCTTAAAAAATAAATAGGTCACTTAACAGCAAATGTTAATTCATTCTTACAATGACTGAGTCAAGATTTTTGCATCCTTTTATGAATTGGTAGACAAAAGAAATTTAGGGTTTTGCATCCAAAAGAAATTTAGGGTTTCAGATTCAAGATTTAAAATTACTGGCTGCAAAGCCAAGATAGCAGGATAAAAGCAGGGACTTGCTTGAGCTTTCCTCCAAATTCCTCCAAATACCTGTAAAAATGACTCTAAACAAGTTCTAGAGCTACAGAACCCATGAAATGACAGAGTAAAACAAGTCTCCATCCCGAGATGGCCTGGATGGTCACTGGGAAGGGTCTATCGCACATTGCTGGGAGCAAAGCACAGCCCAGCACAGGCCAGCTAGCCCAGACCAAGCAGGAGCAGACCAGGCAGAGCAGGCTTCAGAGCACTGAATCACTGAGCTGTGGCAGTTTCCAGACTTCTCAACCCACCAAAGACAATACAGCAGATCAGTGAGAAAACTCTGTTGGACCTGTGTGAGAGAAGGGTGTGGTCTGGCCCCAGCCCCTGGGCTGCATAGATGGTAGCAGCAGTGGCTGTTTCCAGAGCTCCAGACCACAGATGGGGAAGAATCAAGCAGCTAATCAAAGCAGGAGTGCAGGGATCTCTTTGCTGGCACTGAGGCACGATTTTCTTGCTTTGCCCTGCTTGGATCTGGGATGCAGTCCTGGTTGGCAGTCCTGGAGTGCGGAGGAGTGCTGGTGTGGCAGAGCTTGTAGTGGTTGTGAAGAAGAAAGTCCTCCTAGCAGTTCCAAGGCAGAAAAGAGTGTTTCAGGTAACTCATAGACCCCAGCACAGGCCAGAGGAGGAGTAAACTCCTCTTCTTGGATCATACCACCTCAGAAGAACTGAAAATTTACAGGTGCCTACAAGTAGCTCAGAAAACAGCTGCTCAAAACCCCTGAAGCTTGGGACAGAGCACTCTCCACTCTGGAAGCAGTCATACCTTGAAAAAGAGCTCAAAGTCAAGTAACTGGCAGGAAAAATGAGCAGACAGCATAAAAAACTCAGACTATAGAATCTTACTTTGGTGACAAAGAAGATCAAAACACACAGTCCGAAGAAGACAACAAAGTCAAAGATCCTACATCAAAAGCCTCCAAGAAAAATATGAATTGGTAACAGGTCATGAGAGCTCAAAAAGGATTTTGAAAATCAAGTAAGTAAAGGAAAAACTGGCAAAAGAAATGGGAGGGATGCAAGAAAATAATGAAAAACAAGTCAACAGCTAGCTAAAGGAGACCCAGAAACATACAGAAGAAAATAACAATATTGCTGTTACTTTATACAATGTTCTCGTGGTTCTGCTCATTTTGTTCTTTGTTATTTCTTGCAAATCTCTCCATTTTCTTCTAAAATCATTGCACTCATAATTTCTTACAGCATTCTTCATATACTTCTACCAAAACAACATACTGCAATAAACTGAAGTAGCAGATACAAGAATCCAGCTGTCTTCTATGCAGCCAAACATTAAAGAGATTTGCAAAACAAAATATGTAAAAACAATGTTAGCTCATATTTTGGGGGAAAAATAATTATTTTCATAAGAAATATGTTAACATATATTGGATTTGTTATTTTTAATAAATTAATAGTTTTAAAGATCAGTTTTAATTTGTAATAGAGTAAATATTTATAGATATAATGCACACAAATAATAGCTCTCTAGGTTCTTCAATTTTTAAGAGTATAAAGCATTCCCAAAATCATAAAGTTTACAACTGTTGTCTGTGTAGAAAGCTCAAAGTGTTGAGTTTCATGTTAGGTTTCTGGGTTTTTTTGAAGGGGAGGAGGGTGTCTTCATTTATTTTAATTCCATTTTCACAGAGTTCATATAAGTTATTTAATAGAATATTCATTTCAATTCATCTTCCAGGTCATTTACTTTTGAGTTAAAATGAATATTTAAAAAACATCTATTCTTCTTTGAATTGCCCTCCATTTTCATCATAATCATAATTTTTATTTTCTTTGGTTCTATATTGAAATTCTTAAGAACTACACAGATAGGTGGTATGAGACCTTTAGCTTTTCTATTTAAGTGATTTTCCCCTTTCTTGTAATGAACTTGTTAAATACTGTTAATGACTTGCTGTAAATTGTCCAAAATAAGTATCATATTAGTTATTGTCATAGCTGAGATCTGTTGAGGAAGAACTTTTTCTAACTTTGAGACAGACTCTAACATGTTGCTGTGCTTTAACTCAGGGGCAAGGTTACAAGCATGGTCTCAGGCAACAAGATGCCCACTGTGGGAACACATAGCACCTACTCTGCCATCTTTCCAGGACGGTTGGCTAACCTAGAGAGCACACAGACAACACAGAAGGTAACATCCAGGTAATCAAGACAACTTCGGTCTTACTTCTTTGCAACACGTCACAGCCCTATGTCAGTCCATTTGTACCTTTCTCCCCACACGTTCAGAAGCAACGCTGACAGAATAATTTTATTAAGTCAAAAACGAGCAATGTTTTCCCAACCTTAAGTATTCTAGCTAATAGCCAGCCTCAAAGCAAGTGTTGAATTTAATACTCATTCACGAAATGGCCTCAAACAACTCACTTCCTGCCTCTATAGGCAAGATGGAGATCCGGCTTACTGTGTTAACCCAGTCTGCTTTTTCTCTCAAAAGTGTGGTAAGCCTTTATCCTATTTACAGCTATCTTATAAAAACTATTTGGCAGAAATTTTGGCAAGAACCAGGAAGCAAGCAAAAAAGGTCTCTAATATTATAAATGTCATGCACTAATAAATCTCATGCACATAACTTATAAGAAGACCTTCTGACTCACAGCCTACTTACTCTCTCTGTTTTTTGTATGCTGTCTCCTCCATTAGAATGTAAGCTCTGTTAGCTTGCTTTTCATTATATTCCCAGCACTTAGTACAATGTTAGGAACATGGCACTTTTAAAAAATTTATATTTCATCTTTTTTGATTAGCAAAAATTTTTCCTTCTCTTTCTACCATCCTGCAACCAACTGAGAACAAAATAAATATGAAAGCCATTTCAAACATGTGTAATCAAGTGGAACAAATTCCTGAATTGGGACATGCCCAAAGGTAAACTTATGTATGTGTATGTGTATGTACATGTAGATATAATAGATTGATTCCTATCTTTTCTGCATTCCAAGTCTGCTCTCTATCAGGAGGTGGGTTGCACATTTCATCATTAGTCCTCTGGAATTATTGGTAGTCACTACACTGATCAGAGTTCCTAATTACTGCAAAATTGTTTGTCTTTACAATATTGTTGTTCTTGTATAAACTATTCTCCTGGTTCTATTCCCTTCATTTTGCAACAGTTCCTACAAGTCTTCCCAGGTTTCTTCCAAACCACTCTCTTCATCATTCTTATAGCATAATAGTATCCTATCACATTTATATAGCAGAATGTCTTCAAGCATCATCCAGTTTATTGGGCACTCCCTTGGATTTCTATTTCCTAATTCTAAAAGTTCTCTAAATATTTTTGAATATCCTTAGAATTTATGACTAAACTCTCACTTAATTTACCTTCTTTCTAGTTCCCTCTTCGTTACCTTACATTCCTCTGTTGAGTGAAATGTATTTCTGTACCCAACCTGTATGTGCGTGTATTTATTCTTCCCTCCTTTGACCAGTTTAGATGAGAATGATGTTCCTATGTAGGCTACTCCTCCCACCCCCAATTGTAGAGATGTCTACTTCAGGCCTTGATTATTTAAAGTGGTGGCTGCTTAATCATATGTGAGCCTGACGGTAGTTCCTCAGTACTTAAATTCTTCCTCTCTGGTTACTTACATTATTTTTTCTTTGACCTGGAAGTTCTGGATTTTGGCTATAATGTTTTCATTTCTGGATTTCTTTCAAGAGATTCTTTCTATTTCCACTTCACCCACTGGTTTTAAGATATCTAGGAAGTCTTCTATTAAGATATCTTGAAATGTTATCTAAGCAATTTGGTCAGTGCTCAGGTAGCCCATTGATTTCTTAAATTTTTTTCTCCTCAATCTGTTTTCAAGATTATTTGTTTTTGGTATGAGATACTTTACATTTCCTTTTAATTTTCCAATCTTTTGAATTTGTTCGAATATTTCCTGTTGTATCATAGAGTCTTTGACTTCTTTTTCAGAGAGTTTGTTGCCTGGGCAAATTTTGGAACCTTTTGTATTAACACTGTTAATCCTCTTTCCAATTCTTCTGTCTGTAGCACTCATTTCTTATTGATTTTTTTCTAGCATTCTCATTTCATTCATGATTAAAACATTTTAACTCTTGATTCATCTCTTTCAAGAATTCTAGTTGAATTTATTGCCCTGGCTGTATTTTTCTTTGAGGGTGTGCTTGTAGGTATTTTGGAGGATTCATTATCTTATGAGGTTGTGTCTTATGGCCGCGATAGCTCTTTACAATGGGATTCATTTTTTGTTTGCTTATTCTTCCAGTCTATTTCTTGACTTTGGACTTGACATTAGAGCCAGCCTCTGCCTACTTCTAGAGTGAATATCTGAAATAGTCCTGTTGCTGCTTTCTTGGGATAATAAGCATTGTTATTCAGGCCAGGGACTTGTAAGCTTTTAGCATTCCCAAAGTGGTCTGATACAGGGACAAAGTCTAATTATTGCCCTCTTGGTCTGAGCTTTGCAAGTTCTTGACCTGGCTATGGGTCTAAGCCACAGTAGAATGCTGCAAGACTCAGACACTGTTGGCTTGCTGGGAAGCCCTTTTGGTTCAGAGTTACATAACTGCAGACTCTCCTTTGGTCTAGATTCCTGACCCAGTTAGCTCTGCAGGTTTCAAGTGGGCTAGAAGTTGGAACAGAGACTGTGCTCTGCTTCCAGAGTCTGAGCCATACTGCTGCTATTTTGCTCATAAAGTATCCTGTGAATGTTTAATGACTGGATTAATATAGATTCTAGGCCTCTATCAGGAAAGCAGAAAATTATAAGAGATAAGCAAACCAAACAGAAAACTATTGCAGTAATCCAGAAAAGAAGCTATAAGAGCTTGTACTAGGATAGTGGTCATTAGAATAGACAGATGGGGAGAAACAAGAGAAATGTTGTTGAGGCAGAATTGACTAGTTATGGCAACTGATGGATTTGCCATAGGGGAGGAAAGGTGGGAAGCTGAGGATGACCTCTGGTATACTGTAAAAATTAAGTAATGTTAGTTCTTTTTCATCATTAAAATCAAAGTATTGATTAAGTTTTGTTATATCTTGGGTTATCTTGGGATTTAGGAAAGAAGGAACTTTGGGGATTTAATCTAACTCATATTTTATTGAGAAAACTGAGGCCCAGACATTTGACAAAAAAACATGAACATATTAAGTAACAGAGGCAGTATCTGAACTCAGGTTTTCTGATTTCAAATCCAGTACTCTTTCCAGGATGACAACCAGATAAGGATTTTTTTCAATTCTAAAATTATTTTCTTTCCTGCTATAGCTAGGATTTTGAACCAGGGGTCCACAAACTTTATTTTGATAAAAATATTTCAATGCAACTAGCTTCCTTAATAATCCTATGTATTGGATTTTGTGCACTTAAAAATTTGTTCTGAGAAGGGGTCCACATACTTAAGACCCTCCTCTCAAAGTGGTCCACAATATAAAAAAAATCAAGAACTCCTGAGACGAACTTTCGGCTATCTAGAAAATATGGCTTTTCAGAACATGTGCCTTAACAGCTCTGAACAATTTTACTGAACTGAGAAACATCTATACATACAAGGCTATTTTATAAACATTCTTGTATTTTATAGTTAACAGCAGAACAAGGTAGTTGTGATCTAATCAAGTACTATCGTGACTGTTAACACTTATTTGCCTGCCTATATTAATATATAGTAGATAAGAGTGCTGGGCCTGGAATCAGGACTCATCTTTGTGGGTTCAAATCTTGTCTCAGACATTTAATAGTTGTGTGACCCTGGGCAAGTCGCTTATCCCTGTTGTCTCAGTTTCTCATCTGTAAAAATGAGCTGGAGAATGAAATGGCTAACTATTCCAATATATTTTTTGCCAAGAAAACCCTAAATGGGATCACAGAAAGTTGGACATGACTGAAAAAGACTCAACAACAACAACAACACATTAATATATAGTAATTCAGAACAATTTAGTGGCATTTACATGACTAATTTACTAGGGTAATAAGGTTTTTTTCAATAACAGTAAACTGTTAATAGTTATGATACTACTTAATTAAATTATAACTATATGATTCTTCTCACAGCTGGTATTTTCTAATATCAACATAAGGAGGTGGGGGTGGGAGAATGGTGAGGTGGGGGCGGAGATGCAGAGAAAATAAGGTGAATTTACATGTTCACAGACATCTGTAGTATGTGCATAGCTAATTGCCATTTCTGAATTTGAAGTATTAATTTTCTTCACTTACAAAGGTGGTGATTTTTTTCATGATTCTGAAGGAAATTATTTCTAAAAAATGGTATACTGTCATAATACTGTTTTCCATTTGTTCTGCTGAGTCAGTCAGTCAATTTTGTTCTGCTCCCCAGCCCCATCCCCACAGAAGTTTGGAGTTCCAATTATGCAAAGTATTAAGGAGGGAAACCGGTAGGGGAAGCAGAAAAGTGGAAAGGATGGAATGTTTTTGTCTCACAAGCTGCTTAAAACAATTCCAAGTTTTAGAAATTAAAAATGAACTCCAAGAGATATACATAAAGCAAAATTTAAAAAAAGAATCACTTCTGCGAACACAGCTATCATGAATTAATAACAACAAGCTAATTGTTGGAAAGTAGAAAAAAGGATTCCAATGACACGAAGGAACTGTATCAGAGGACTGGGCGAACAGAAAATGTAAAGAAAATTCAATATATAATTTATTTGATGTTACAGCTCTCTGGAAGCACAACCAAGCAGGAGCTTTGAAATGAAAAAAAAAAAGATCTTTCTCTGTCTCCCTCTCTCTCTCTGTCTCCCCCCTTCCTCCTCTCTCAGAATGGGTCATATATAGCAGCTTCCAAAATATGTGCTTTGATATTAGCAAAATATCATCATCTAAAATGGCTCTAAGGATACACCTTGTATTACAACTCTGGTGAGGCTCTGGTTTGTTGATCCTTAATAAGACCATTATGATCTTGTACCGTACTTTCACTCTAATCCATTCTCGCATACCTATACCTGCTGTGGGATTTTTTTTTAAAAGAGTGCTATTAGCAGTGACTAAAACTTCTAATCCCCTGCTATGCTTTTATTATTAACACATACAATTATAATGCTCTAGCATTAGAGAACTGTGAAAAACTTTCTTTTTTCCAACTCACACCTTTTTTAGACTAACAGTAATGCATTCACTTACATATCCTTTCCATCATTTATCTATGTTTTGATTGTAAATTGCTTTAGCTATAAGGTTAATTGACATTTCTTCTAGGGTCTAAAAAAATTCATATTGCTCAAAATGAATCCATTACTAACGAAATCACTTCAAATATAAAATGCTTTTTTCTTTGTACTAGTAAAGACAAAGGGTGATCTTCAATTTATTCCCGAGGAGTGGGGGGGGAGGTTGGGGTATGGGAAACAAATCACACAGGAGATTATTCGTATAATAACTAGAGACAGATTTCACCTGAGTCCATGACAATTGAAAAAGAAGTATCACAGCATTTTACAACTAATTTAAGTTGTAAAATTACTATGTGATCCAAGACACCAGGAGGATGTGGGGGGAAAAGTAAGCAACCAATAGTTCTTCTACAAATGATTGGGATCTGTGGCAATCATGGATGACACTGTTATACCCTTAATCAAATGTGCTTTTTCTCTTTTTCCTGTTTTCCCTCTCTCTTCACTCTCTCTTCTCTCAGCTTTCCAATGTTCATACTTTTATTACTCCAGCTTCTCCTCAACCATTTTCCCTTAACCTATATTTTGTTTTAAGCCTGCCACTGTTCTACAAAAATTAATAGCAAAAATCTGGCTGCTTGAACTTACTGCAAATATTTAGAGATATAGTCACTGTTAATTGTGTGGTTGGCTAACAGTAATGAAAATAGCATGCTTATAACTTATGAGGGTAGAAAGAAGGAGCTTAGATGCTTCGATTCATTTAATGATTTTGCACCTTCCAAGCGTTACAGCTGATACTGTCTAAAACCAAGAGTTGCAGGAGCAATCTCCCTGACCCATGCTGAATGTTTAAGCAAATTCACCGGATTACAAGCAAACTCCAGATGGTCTCTACTCAATTATTTCTGGAGGAGGTAAAGTAGTGTTAAAGACCCTGGATTTCTGAATTCAGAAGACTTAGGTTAAAATTTCACATCAGCTACTTATGACCTGATAATCTACATTAATGGTCGTAATAACAATTTAATTTGGATAACTGTTAGGGTTTTTTTTTCTTACATCAAGTTTAAATATGCTTGAACAGAAAAAAACTGTGAAACTTTACAATGCTCTATAAAACAATTACTATTATTATTATTATTACTTTTAGCTAAAGCTATCAGGATCGACAATATTTGGGAAAATTTGTAGTATTTTTCATTTGTTACAAGTGCATACTCCTTCAAGAGCCCATCTCTAAACAAAAATATCATCCTGATAATTCTATATGTTAACTGACCATGATCTTAAAATACCATGATCTCAGAAAAATTAAAATTACAAACAAACCAAAATGTAATGAAGAAGGAATTATAAGTGCAAGCAGTCATTTGAACTTTTGTCAATAAAAACACACAACAGATGCACCACAGATCTTAAAAAAGTGTAAAAAGACCAGCAATATGCTAGATCTCTACGGGAGATTCAGAAGAAAAAATGAAAAGGAATTACGAAAGAAGGGTTATGACGAGTTTGTGAAAGAAAAACTGAAACAAATGAAAACAAATCTTTAAAATTATTTAAGCATCCTTTTTTTAACTGAATGAAATACAAAGAATGATCTCAATGTATTTCTCAAGAAAAAGTAATAGTTATCCACAAAAACAGATCTTCAGAAATATTAATTCCAAAAAATATATTTTAGTGATTACTTGGAATTCTCTAACTCATTGTTTTATCCAGTTCAATAACCTTAAAAAGAAATAATGTCAGAATTCATAAATAACGCCAATATTTCATTGAATACAGCTTAAAAGCTAGAAATTTTAAAAATTTACAAATTACTAAAATAATCAAAATTCATTCATATTACATGTTCCACAGGGAGAATTCTAAAGCTGCCATACCACAGTCCACATAAGCCCATTATAATTGTTGTCTCATTTTTAAATGTCTAAAACTGCTTTAAATTTTCATGTAACTGAAGTCAGCTTTTAAAACAGGTTCAACTAAGTCAATGAAGTGATGACCTAGGCAGTCCAAAGAAAAAAGAACTAAAAGTTTACTTGAGGTTGAATTTTTATCAAGCTTGATGAAGATCTGTCTCTGTTGCATTTGAATTATGCTTCAAGAATTTAGCCAATCCCCTTTAAAGTTATTCAGAGGAGAAATAATAAATACAACTAAAAGCTGAGTTTTTGAAAAAGGCTAAAAAAAAGTAATAAGCCATTAGCTAATCTGATAAAAAAGGAGTAGAAAGTCAAATCAGTAATATAGCAAATAAGCATGGTGAAATCACAACGAAACTAGAAGAAATAAAAACATCAACATATTATGTACAGTTATACGCTAACAAAACTGAGAACACAAAAGAAAGAGGAATGCATTCAAAAATATAAAATACTCAAAGCTAAGAGAAGCCTATATAGAGATTATTAAATAATTCAATCTAAGAAAAGGAAATAAACGGAGCAATAAAGGAACTATGAAAGAAAAAAATCTACTGGTCCTATTGGTTTCACAGGAGAATTCTCTCAAACTTTTAAAGAACAGCTAGTACCCATACTTCACAAATTATTCTGAAAAACTGAAAAAGAAAGCAATTTATCAGAAACCTTTTATGAGACGAATACAGTCTTAATACCTCCACTATGGAAAGATAAAACACATGGAAAAAATGTACAGGTCAATAGAATTAATGAACATTGACTAAAAAATTCTAAACAAAATACTGTCACATAGACTACAGTGATTTATCCAAGAAATTATTCATTATGACCATATGGGTTTTACACCAGACATGCAAGGATAGTTTAACATTAGGAAAACAATCAACTTAATTATTCATATTAAAATCCAAAACATCCAAAATCACATAATCATTTCAACAGATGCAGAAAGATTGTGATGAAGTACAACACTCTTTAATGCTAAAAATTCTACAAAGTATAGGCAAAGAGATCTTTTTTTAATATCCTAAAAAGCATCTATTAAAATCAAGCATCATTTGCAATGGGGAATAACTGGAATATTTTTCAATAAATATAGTAAGAAGCAAGGAGGCCCGGTCTCCCCACTATTATTTGATACAGTTCTGGAAATGCCAGTAACAGCAGTAAGACAAGAAAAAGAAATTAAAAGAATAAAGCTACAAGGAGATAAAAGTATCTCTTTTTACTGATGATAGGATAGCTTATTTGGAAAACTCTATTCAGCAAAGATATTAATACAGACAATAGTTTCAACAAAATTGTAGGTTACAAAATAAATCCTCCAAAGCAGTAGCCTTTCAATATGATAATAATAACAAAATACAAGAAGCAAATACAAAAACAAAATACAAGAATACAAATAGAAGGGGAAATATCATTCCAAATTGCATAAAAAATCTGGGGATGAACCTGCTGAAGCACACAAAAGACTTGTATAGAGTCAATTAAAAAGTGTTCCTTAAAGAAAATAAGAACATCTTTAACACTTAGAGGAACAGACAGTGCTTATGGCCAGGTTGTGCCAATTTAACAAGAATGACAACACCACCCAAATTAATTTACACCTTTAATACTATACCTATCAAATTACCAAGAGGATACTTTAGAGAAACTGATAAAATAATGAAACTGATTTAAAAAAATAAACAATCGAGAATATCAAGAGAAATAATGAAAAGAAGTAGGGACAAAGAGGGAATAGCACTTTCAGACCTCAAACGATATTACAAAGTAGCAGTCATCAAAACCATTTGGTAGAACAGAGATAGATCAATGGAACATACTAAATAAGGAGATTTAGAAATATCTCAGTACTCTAGTGTTTGATAAAGTAGAAAACAAATTACCTTGGAAAAAAACTCCTTATTTGATAAAAATTTCTGAGAAAACTGGAAACTAGTCTGGCAGAAATTACGCTTTTACCAATACCTTACATCATATTCCACAATACATTCTAAATGAATATACAACCTTAATATTAAAGGTTATACAATTAAAAAAAAAAGAAGAAAAACAGATCATATACCTCTCACAGCTATGGGTAGCAGATGTATTCCTAACCAAAGAAGACATAGAGGTAATTACCAAAGACAAAATACTTTGATTACTTGAAACTGAAAATCTTCTACACAGACAAAATTAATGCACCTAGGCTAAGAAGAGAAGTGGTCAAATAGGATTAAAAAAATCTTTCTATCAAATTTCTCTGATAAGAGTTTGGTACCCAAAAGAAATGCATAGATTCATGTGTGTGTGTGTGTGTGTGTGTGTGTGTGTGTGTGGCGTGTGTATATAAACATATGGTATATATTACACACAATTTATATATTCATATATAAACATATATATACATGAACACACAGAACTGAGATACTCTAGCATTAAAACACTGTGAGACACTTTATTTCTATCTCATCTTTTTTTAAGATTAACAATGTAATGTATTCATTTATGTGTTCTTTCCATCATTTGCCTACATATTTACTGTAAATTACTTTACCTATAAAGTTAATTGACAACTCTTCTACGACCTAGAAAAATTCAAATTGCTCAAAATTAATCCTTTACTAATGAAATCACTTCAAATACATAACGACTAATAGCCATTCCCCAATAGACAAATGGTCAAAGGATATGAAAAAATAGTTCCCAAAAGAACTACAATGTATTCACATGAAAAAGATGCTTCAAATCACTAATAATGAGAGAAACGTGAATCAAAACAAAGGTTTCACCCACACACCCTATAAAGTGGCAAAAATAACAAAAAGTGGCAACGGTCAATGTTGGAGGAATTATGGAAGGAAAGAAACACTAATAAGCTGTTGTTGGGAGCTAAAAATGGCACGATCATTTTGGAAAACAATTTGTATGATCATTTTGGAAAGCAATCTGTAATAGGCAAATAAAATTAAACAGAGACTCCTTTATTGGACTTATACTTCAAGAAAATGATTGATGAGAAGAAAATCCCCATATACTAAAAATATTTATAGCAGCACATTTTTCAATAGCTAAGAATTCCAAACAAAGTAGTCGCCCATCAACTGAAGAATTACTAAACGAATTGGAACATATACATATAATGGATTGTGCTGTAAGAAATGATGTGTGTTGAATACAGAGGAGCATGGAAAGACCTATATGAACTGATACAGAATGAAGTAAGTATAATGTAAATGAAAAGAAATACACACCAAAAAACTAAAAGTAAATGTAACAAAGTTATAAAAATTGAGCACATTCAAATGAAGAGATATGAGAAGACACCAGCAATATACTCCCTTGTGGAGGCAGGGTGTCCACGAAGTGTTCGATATTGTACATGTTTTCAGACTTTTTCAATGTATCAACCAACTGTCCTGATTTTTTTTTCCTCTCTGAAAATACTATTTGTCATATGAGATGGTTCTCTGGGAGGACTATTTGGGAAAACTATGATCATGTAAGAAATAAAAAAGTGATGAAAATCTTTTTTAAAAATACAATTATTCAAAGTACAGTAATTAGAAATTCAGTCCACCTTATTTCTTGTAATTATTATGAAGTATAATTTAAAAGAATAATATAATTTTTCAGTGCTGAAAGAGACCATAGACATTATATATAAATACATTTATATCTTTATTTTATAGCAGAAGAAAGTAAAGTCCATGGTTCCTAAGTGACTTGCCCAAGATCACAGAGCTACTTGGGGATGTAACCATGATTTGAACGCAAATAGGATTACTTTCTACCTAGTGATCCTTCCACCACATAGTGCTGCTTCACAAGAAAGCACTATTTTCAAATAAGTCTTTAAAGTACTTGTTGAGAAAAATGTAATATTCACAAAATGCACATCTATGAGGGCTTTTTCTTTTCATTTCTTTCCAAGAGTGCTAAATTTGGAGTGTAAGAGTTAAAAGTAAATTCTGAGATCTTTTAGCCCCAACTACTAACTTTATAGATTTTAAGGGTAAAGTGACTTGCCCAGAGGCACACAATCATCAGCATCAGCCAGAATTGCCTCTAGAACCCAAGTCTTCAGATTCTTAGTCCAGTCATCTTTCCACTACACATGTTAATTCCTGCTGCTTTGTTCTCTGCCTTGAAATACTGTAAATGGCTAATTTCCAGATTTAGTAGCTATCCTCAGATGCCTTCCAGGGAACCCTGCCAGATTCTGTGCTTCAGAGGTAATTTAAAAGTGAAAATCTGTAGCAAATAAGAACTAATGGAAAACACAGAAAGCTTTAGTTCACCAGCTTTTTTCAGAGCAGAAATAGACCACAATACAAACAGATGTACAAATACACGCACTCATAGAGCAAACAATGTTTTATTTCTTCTTACTCTGGATACAAATTGCCAATGATCATAAAGACCGTACAGTATTGTTCTTTTTAATAGTCTACAAAATTCATAACAAAATCATAAACCAAAACAAAATATCACCAAAGAAAAATCACAATATATTTCTTCTCTACATTCCCTCACCAAACACCTACTTTTTAAACCCTACTTCTAGATTTGTAGCAACTGAACGAATTGCAGCTGCTCAGGGCAGAGTGATCACTGACTATTAAATTCAAACTATTTGTAATGGCTAAATATAAAAAAAGTTTGTTGAGCTGATCAATATCTATATAATAGCTTTTACCCTTTGCTGAATCTTCTCTCTCCCTTTCGTTCCAAGTTCAGGATCTCATGACCTCACTTGGACTACAGTAATAGATATTACAACATTGTAATGCATGTATCCCTGCCTCTGTCTCTTGCCTCCTGATTCATCCTCAACACAAATGCCAAAATAATTTTAAGGCACAAGACTGAGCACATTACTCCCCTATTCAAAAACTTTCACTGATTCCTTACTGCTGAGATAAAGCACAAATTCCTCTGCTTTACTCTCAGAGCCCTCCACAAGTAAACTCAAATCTGCTTTTCCTTATTTCAAATTACTCTCCTTTAAACTGCATTGATTTGC
This sequence comes from Phalanger gymnotis, assembly GCA_028646595.1. Taxonomy (NCBI): domain Eukaryota; kingdom Metazoa; phylum Chordata; class Mammalia; order Diprotodontia; family Phalangeridae; genus Phalanger; species Phalanger gymnotis. Next base: position 330,754,959 of record CM053623.1, on the reverse strand, counting down.
ACAAGCCTTCTCTCATGCCTAGATTACCCTTCCACCTTGTTGTTGTCTTTGAAAATATCTACTCCAAGACACAGGTAAAAAAGACAAACAGACACAAACACACATGCATGCAAATACAACAAATCATAATACAAAGAGAAATTAGAAGGAGAAGATGTTTTCAGCCACAGAGATGTATGTGCCTTGGGTTCTAAATCCATCCCTTTCTTCCTCATGGGGAATGTGAGGGGAGAGGGCAAAAGAATTATTTCGGGTATGAAAGCAAGACCTCAGAAGAGAGCAGGATGATAATTATGACATCTGATAATGATATCTGCCTCCAACTGTGGTAGGAATGCAGAGTAGATGAAGGCAAGTAATGTGAGATAACTATGGAAAGGCAGGTTGGAACTGGGATGTCAAGGGCCTGGAATGCTAAGGTAAATACTTCATATCTAATTTGGTTTGGGCAATGGGAAACCAATGCAGAGCAGTAGTGTTTTAGGTCATGCTGAAAGAAGTCCTAATATCTTTTGCTTCTCTTTATATGCAAGCCCCTTTATTTCATCAACCAATTTAGTGTCAGGGCTATTTTTAATGTAAAAACGTTTTTTTGTAGATTCCCAAGTTAGGAAAAAGATACACTTATTCATACCCATTGATTGGAAAAAAATGCGGAAGAGAAAATAATAAATTCACTAACAATTTTAAAACAAGTTATACTTAATTGATCGCAACTATCTCTATCATTTGAAAATAGAAATATTCATCTGTATAAAACATTTATTCACTTTCTCCTCCCCACCATAATGCCTTCCACAATCGCTCTAGCTTTCACTGATTTGCCAACAATAGGTCAGGGCCTAAGGCTCACTTGGTCACTGTTTGGGCCCCCACGGCTCACAATGAGTGTAAATAGTAATTATTTATGTTTTGGCCAGAAACCCTGAAGGTCTTCTACTCCCAGATTGTGTTGTTTTCTTTTGTTTTTTTTTTTTGACTAAGTAAAAAAGGCCATTCTTTGCCTTTTTTTTTTTTAACCAAACCTTAATCACTGAATGGGCATTGCCTCAAGTCAAACTGAGACCTAGGAAAGACTTTAAGCTCAAAAAGGCCAAGGCTTCCCACTCCGTCTCCAGTTGTCCTGATCTATACCTTGGCATTGGACCCAGATGGCTCTGGAGGAGAGAGTGAAGCTGAGGACTTTGAACAGCCCCGCCTTACTTAAATCCAATTCATTTGCAAGTCATAGCATACCTCCCTGAAGTCATGATCTTGTTTGAGAATGAAGGACAAACAACTTTATATTCACATGTTACCTATACATAGTTGTTTGCATATTGTTTCCTCCATTAGGATGGGTGTTCCTTGAGGTCAGAAACAATGTTTTTGCCCTTCTTATTGTCCCCAAAACTTAGCACAGTGACTGTCACATAGCAGCACCTAATAAGTACCTGTTGATTAAATGCTACAAATCACTTGGAAAAACTTTGAGGTCCCTAAGTGATTCACTAACTTAATTTCACAAGTTGTGATGCTTTTATCTAACCACAACCTATCATTACCTCTCTCCTGATGCCTCATCCCTCCTAATGTCTTTTTTGTTCTTATTGAGACCTACAATCTTTGAGGATCATTGAGACCCTCACCATGCTTTCTTAAGTTAGAGTCCCCTTGCTTTCCTACTTTTCCACACTGAACCCTATGGTTAGCCATTTTAACTTTGCTCTGTCCTCTGATCTCAAACTCCCTGTCCCTTTGCCCTATAGTTCATCTCAATTATCTATTAACCCCACTATCTACCTCCTCCATTTCTACTCTTTAAATATTAAAATAAAGTAAAGGAAGTTTCACAACTATGCTGATCTGACATGGGCCTTCAATACACCAAGGCAATCCTTTTGTTTATCCCTGATTCCTTAACTCATTCCCCATAAAAATATTTCAAATCTCTCCCTCCATCAAGCCTTCCACATCTTTTCCTTCCTCTCTCTCCCCAAAGTACCTTGGCTCTTCCCTTAATGAGAAAATAGAAGCCTTTTAACACAAGATCCCCTTTTTCCTTCTGTCTACATTTTAAGACCCCTGACATTATCCCCCACACTGTTCTTTTCCTCTGGTTTTGACAAAAAGCTTTGACAAAGCTTGTTTGCTCACTGAAGTAAACTCATCTAAATGTACATTCGATTCCACCAACTCTCCTGAATCTTTGAAGGCAGTAGAAGGGAACCGGAAGATAGGGAACAGTTCTTCTACTGCTTTCAAAGGTATCCTAGCCTCCCTCAACTTTGAAAATGCTTCACTTGACAATAGCATCCCCTCTCAGAGCTATTGTACCTCTTTTTCTTTCTTAGCCTAAGTCTTAGAAAAAGCTAACTACATTCACTGCCTCTACTTCCTCTCTTCTCAACCTTTTACAAACTGGTTTACATACATGGTTTTACAAACTGGCTACATAACTCAACTCAAACTATACTCTCCAAAGTAACCAATGATATCTCTATTGCCAAATCTGATGGTCTTTTTTTTCCTCATGTTTCTTGACATATCTGCTATATTTGCACTAATGACCCTCTCTCCCCTACCCTCTCTTCCGGGAAACTCTCTTTTCTCTGGGTTTTTGGGACAGTACTATTTTATTATTCTTCCATTCTGCTCTGTTTCCATTTCCTTTACCATCTAATTATCCCTATCATGTCCCCTTACAGTGGTTGTTTCCTAAGGTTTTGTCTTACATCCTCTTGTCTTCTCCCTCTACACTCACTGTCTTAGTAACATCAGCAGCTCCCACAATTTAGATTATCATGTCTTTGCTGATATGTCCCAGATCTATACACCCAGACTCTCTCATAAAGTTCAGTACTGTATATTCAATTGACTGCTAGACATTTCAAACTGTAGAAGAGGCATCTCAAACTCTATATGTACAAAACAGATTTTACTATCTATCCCCCAAAACCTTCTTCTCTTCTAAACTTCCCAGGTTCATAACCTTGGCAATATCCTGGACTCCCCACCCCACATATCCATTTAGTTGCCAAATCTTGCCATTTCTCTCTTCAAAACATCTCTCTCAATCGACTCTTTCTCTCTATACATGGCTACCATCTTAGTTCAGGCTCCTCATTACCTCTCACCTAGCTTATTGCAATAGCTACCTAACTGGTTTTTCTGCTTGAAGTCTCTCCATATGATCTATATTTTATCCTCTATATGCCAAAGTGATTTTCTTTAAGCATATATCTGATCAGGTGACTCTCTTACTCAACCAACTTTAATGGTTCCTTATTGCCTCTAGGATCAATTATCAACCAATCTAGTTAGTTTTTAAATCCATGTATGCACCGGCCCCAACATCATTACAGTGTCGTCAGACATTTCTCTCTCTATGATCCAGCCAAACTGGCCTTCTTTTTGTTCTTCCACCTTCCATCTCCAAGTCTTTGTACCAGTAGTTCATGTCCAAAATATGTGGCTTCTTCCCTTCTGCTTCGTCCTTCAAAATGCAGCTCAAGTCCCATTTTTTTCTATTAAAGCTTTCTTGATTTTCCACAACTCTCTCCCTTCCCTGTCAAACTACCTTATATTTAAATATTTTTATTTATCATTTTTACTTAAATATGTGCTTATGTCTTTCCTGTTAGAATGTAAGCTCCTTGTGAACAGGAATTGTTTCATCTCTTGTGCCTCAAACCTAGTAGTTGCTGAAGATGCTGACTGATTGAATTAGTGATTAGAACAAGTTCAAAGTCACTGCTAAGTACTTTAGATAGGAATTCTGGTCACTGCAACATCTGAAGAGAGTTTACGGTGATTTATTTTTTGTTGTTTGGGATAAGGGAGGTCCATAATGACCACTCTGCTTAGTGCTTACATTATGCTTTACTATTTCTGTGTATGGTGAAGTATAATAAGCAGTATTTATTTCCCGTTAAACAATTTTCTATTATTTGTGAATTTCCCTGAGTTCCAGAAAAGTATGAATTTTACTATATTTTTATTAACATCAAAAGTAACTACTGTATATTGTTCCCAAGATAATTTTACCAGGCAAGGGAAAAATATTTGGAAGAATAAGAAAAAATAAGAACCATAAAACTAAATGAAAATGAAAGAATAAGTCCTACCAAATGTCATTCCTAGACTAACCAAGGGCTTCAAATTATAATTTTTCCCTTTCAAATACCTAGTAATTATTGGTTCCCTTTCTGATAGATAATGATGACAGATATGAATCTTCTGTATTTAGACTTTTATAGCATCAGGAAATGACAAAAAACAAAACAAAACAAAAAAAAAAAACAACGTGCCAGGACTACCTGTAAGTTAATGATAGCATGTCATTGTAATCTTTAACTGACATTTTTGGATATAATTTGAGATTCACCACCAATTTAAAAAGTTTGTATGGAAGATTGCAAATTATGTCTGTGCTCCATCTGTATTACATTCCTAATAACTAAAAAACAAACCAGTGGCTTCATGTTTCAATATCATTTCCATTTTAACAAGCACTCCTACATTGACAATGCTAGGACTGTAAGAGATACAGAGATGAACATATAGTGCCTACCCCATGAAACTTAGAATCTAATAGAAGACATAGGACACATTACAAATGTGAAGGGGTGAAACAGGGTGAGAAGCTTTTGGGTAAAGAACAATGCAAGTAGAAACAGAAATGATAGTGTTATCAGAGTATACAACAGACATATGGACTGAAAGAAGACATAGATGAAGTATTTATTCGGGAAATAGATTATAAATCTGGCACAAAGGAAGAATATATAGTAGTGACAGAGAATTATCAGGATATCTACTGAAGTTCTTTCTCTTTCTAGAAAGCAAAGTAGCGAATAGTTTCTTGACATGCTTTAATGAGAATTTATCCTTCCAAAGACAGAAAAACCAAAAAGGATAAGTTATATTCTGGATCTGATTCTCACCAACAAGAAGGAACTGGTGGCTGGGCTGGAGATGATAGGAACCTTGGGGGAAGTACCACTTCCATCTAAGAATTAATAACAAAGAAACAGAGAAAAATTCAAAATAAATATCAGATACACATCACAAATTTGGGGATGGCAGATTTCCAGGATTTAGAGAATGGGTAGTGAGGATCCTATGGCCAAAAAAATTTTAGGGGAAAGTAAAACCAGGAGGGCTCTTAAAAATTAATTCTGATGACAAAAAGAAACAACTCCAGTGGAGAGGGAAAGGAGGAACTGAATGGAGTGATGCACAGGTAACTTATTGACCAGCTAAAATCTTAAAAAGACTCATTAAGAAGATGATAGCAAGGGCAGGTAATGAAAGATGAATACGAAAGCACAGCATCACCCTTGGAAAAAAGTAGGGTTGAAGCTCAGTAAGAGCCAAGGCTGATGGAGAAATGAAAGAGGAACAAAAAGAAGAGTGTTTTTAAGCTATACTGATGAAAAGAAAAGGATCCAAGAAGGCACCAGTACTCAAGAGGCATAGGATGAGGATCATTCACTAGGAAAGAAAATGGCAGCTATTACTCTTGACTTTATTTTGTTTTCTCTTTAAAGGAAGGATGATTACTGGATAGAACAAAAATATGTAATAGGGATGCTCAAGATAAGAAAATTCTTTTCACTTTAATGAACATTTATTAATCACCTACTATATATAAGGCTTTGGGGATATGAAGGCAAAACAAAAAAAACAAAAAAACAAATCCTGTCCTCAGCCAGTTTACATTCTACCCTAAACATACATTTTATTGGTTCCTCCTTAGAACATCTTCAAGCAAGGGCTGGATAAACACTTATCAAAGATGTTTTAAAGGAGATTCTTATTCATGTATAGCTTGTCCCCTGAGGTCCCTTCCTCCTTTGAGATTCTATTATTTTTTTCCTTATCTCTGACCAAAATAAATAAATACTGAGATATTCTAGTAACTCCCCCAACTCTTTCTTCATCCAATCCAAGCTTCCTACTGTTAAATCCAAGTATTTGGCCACATCTGGCCTATTACCTCAACTTTCAATTGCTTATTAAGTACTGGTTTACCTGACTCATTTTCCTCTATTTACATAAATCTACTACTCTCCTCTAAGTCCATAATATATCATATTTCTTCTAGACAGTGTCCCACTCCAAATCCACATGTCCTGCCATTTGGATTTTGGGGGCCCTACCTATTTTTTCCAGAAATCTTTACTAAGCACCTACTATATCTAAAACACTGTGGGAAACAAAGATTAAAAAAGGCAACCACCTAAGAGAGGCAACACTTCTTGACATACTGTAGGCACTTAATAAATGCTTGTGGAATTAAAGGGAAAGTTCAATGAAAGATATATATTAGTGCCATATTAATTTAGAGGAGAAGAACATCACTTGTGGACCAAGGGTGGGAAGCAACTAAGAAATGAACAGACAAATCTAGGAAAAATAGGCATTCCAGTTAATGCACAGAATGGGCATGGGCCCAGAGGCAGGAAATAGCAATTTTTTCTTAAGAGCTCTTTGCTGAATTATTACTAGTGAGATGCACAGCTTACACACTTACACACACACACAAACAAACACACACACACACCTCAATATATATTGTGAATGGTTAACATGAGCTCTTCTAATCTCATTATCCTCTCATTTTGTTAAAATAATTTTTCTTCAGGCTTTGCATTTTTGTGTTTCCAATATACCCATCTGCTTTTCAGAGAATTCACTGTTTTAGAGAATTTTTCCATTATTTGTTCAAAATTCTTTATTCTTACTTGTCTTACTGTTTTTCCTTGAGAGTTCTAATTTCTACTGCTATTTCATCTTTTAATTCTTTTATTGCTCTCCTGAACTTTTAAGTAGACACATTTCTTTTATCATAATTTCTAAGAGACTTGTAGATTTTATTGTAAAACTTTCTCTTCCTCACAGATTTTCAACTATTTGCTTCACTGTGAGGTTCTTTTCATTGTATCAGTTCCTTTTCAACTTTTTAACTCCCAGCTTGTCAACTCTCCTACTCCTTTCATGATATCCTTCTTGAAATCAGCCCTCTTACAATAAGCACACTTGGTTGCTGGGAGGAACAAATATATAAGATGATATATGCCAAGTTTTTTGCATATCTTAAGGAGTTATATAAATGTGAGTTATTACTGCCACTATTCCTGACAACATTCATCTATTGATATTACTTTTTGGATTTATAAACTCTGTGTTTTTTGAGGGTGAAATTGGGGCACAAAAATGAGATGCCTTTTTTTTAAAAATCAGCATCTGGCACTGGAGAAAGAACCTTTCAGTCAGCTTTCCTGAAGCAGTTTGAATTTGTGGCAAAAGAACATGAAATAATTTCTTTATTTTACTTGGGGGCAATCATTTGGTCTGTTTCAAATAACTCTTTGATGATAACGCAGAAAAAATCTGATTTTTACCTCTTTCACAGGAGAAAGATCATCTGGTTATTGTGCCTTAAATATAACAGGTGATAAAAATGTATTTAAATGAAAATAAAACTTTATAGCTCTAGCTCTGAGATAAGTCTAAACTAGTTATTATGAGATTAAATAACTCTGACTACCTACCCACAGCAATTTCAGACATAATACCATTCCATTTAAATAAGTACCCCTGAATTTCTGATTAGTCAGAGCAATCTAATATGCAATTATAGACTAACAACAAAACAGTTTTTTAAAAGAGAGGATTCACATTGTCATATCAATACACTAACTTATTAATAAAATTTATGTAAGAAAGGAAAAAAATATTAGTAACTTGATAATTTTTCTCTGTTTTATCTACTTCTGACAACTACTAGCTATACTGTAACCCTTTAAAACTCTAGTACAGAGGGGAACATATTCTGGTGGGGAAGATAAAGAAAGTGAACCAGACAATAATAAATTACATGGATTGGGAACTGGTTGAATGCCTGGACTCAAAGTCGTTTATAGTGCAGTGGTTAGTTGAGTACCCCAGGGATCAGTGCTTAGCCCGACATGAGTATTTTTTTTTAAATTAAGTGACTTGGATACCAGCAGAGATGGCAAGCTCATCAAATGTGCAGATAACAGAAAGGTGGGAACTACTACCACATTGAGGAACAAACTCAGAATCCACAAAGATCATGATAAGCTGGATTGCTGTGCTGAATCTAATAAGATAAAATTCAATACAGATAAATATAAAATCTTATACCTGGATCAAAAAAATCAACTTTACAAGTACACAGTGGGGGAAATAATTGTTAGCAGTACATTTGAAAATGATCTGTGGGTTTTAGTGGACCATAAGCTGAACACCAATCAGCAACATGATGTGGTAGCCAAAAAGCTTGTGTAACTTGGGCTCCATTAAGAGAGGCAGAAGGTCCAGGAAGAAGATGATGATCAGTCCCTAAATATTCTTGGTCAGACTACATCAATCAACACATCTGAAGTATGTGTTCAATTATGGGCAACATTGATAAGCTAGAGATTATACAGAGTGGGGCAAGTAGGATGTCAAAGATTCTTGAGTCAGGCATGTAAGCAGTGGCTGAGGGAAATGAGAATTTTTAGGCTGGAAGAAAGAATCCTGAGACAGAAGGGGATCAATATTGTATTGTCACATGGAAAAGCATTCTGTCTTGTTCTCTTTGTCTCTGGAGAAAAGAACCAGGAGCAATAGAGAGGAGGTACAGAAAGGCAGATTTAGGTTTAACGTCAGAAAAACTTGCCAACAATTGTTGTTCAGACATTTTCCAGTTGTGTCTCATTCCTCGTGATCCCATTTGAGATTTTCTTGGCAAAGATGCTGTAGTGGTTTCTTTATCCAGCTTATTTTATAGATGAGGAAACAGAGACAAACAAGGTTAAGTGACTTGTCCAAAGTCACACGGCTAGAAACTATCTGAAGGCACATTTGAAATTAAACTATTTAACTAACTCCCAACTTCATTGTGCCACCTTACTTCCATCCACATAATTCCTGACTTCCTAACAACCAGAGCTCTCCAGAAATGGGTAAGCTGCTTCAGGAGGTAGTGTATTTCCCTTTACTGGAGGTCTTCAAGAAGAGCCCAGATGAAAACTTCATGGGTACACTACAATGGGGAGTCCTTTCACGTATAGGTTGTAATACATAGCCAGTGATCTCTAAAATTCTGAGATTCTGTGATATGATAAAGATGTTACTAAATATTTACAGAATGGATCACATATTTAGCAGTCATATCCTTGTTTATACAAAAGAAAGATAATTTAAAGTACTCTGTATATTTGAAGTAAAAAGTTAAATGACCCAGGTATTTAACTATTAGATGCAATGAGTTTTATCTAAATAAAAATGAGAAGCTGCTGGATTTGATAGTGCAACATTCATAATTTTCACATTTCTGGAGATAATAAGCATAACTGTACTAAGGAGAATGAGGCAAAGTATTCATTTTGAGGAGGTTTTTCACTCTTTAAAAGCCAATAATATTTTCTGCTTAGGGATAGGGCACAGACCTGTGATTTCATTAAGATAGAGAACTCTCGGGTAAAGAAACACCTGTTGGCACTTTCTCCAAAAACTACCATCTTAGAGAGTTTCCTCGAGTCCTGAGACATCAGCTTGCATGGAATCACAAAACCCATATAGGTCAGAGGCAGGATTAGGACCTAGGTCTTGCTAGTTTGAAGGCTAATTCCCTGAACAGTATGCTATACTACCTATTAACTCACTAAAAAGAGCTTAATAATTTGTGTCCTAGTTCTCAGATCCCAGTGTGTGTTTATTCAATAAAATGCTGAACTATTATGCCAGCGACATGTGTGTATATACAGAATAATTCATCTTCATTTTATAAATTATTAAAATCAAAGAAGGGCAGCTAGATGGTACGTTGGTTAAAGCACCAGTCCTGGAGTCAGGAGGACCTGAGTTCAACCTATGCCTCAGGCACTTGACACTTACTAGCTGTGTGACCTTGGGCAAGTCACTTAACCCTGACTGCTCTCCACCCCCCCCCACACACACACAAGGTCAAAGGTATTTATTTAAGATTAACTCAAAGTTTACACTCAAAAGAGCAAAGTTTTCACTTAATTAGATTCAAACATAAAAAGAAAAACTAACAGGAAATATACTAGAATACCTTTATCCCACTAGTGTCGGGGGTAAGGATTACAGAATAAGCTTGAAAAATATTATCTTATGCACTATCTTTTTGGAGGATACAGTTTCATCATCTACAAATCCACATTGCATGACAGGCATTTATCTGATGATGTTAAGGTCATCTTCAACTGAAATATGATAAAGCTGTTTCATCTTCATCTGAAAATAATACTGTACTTTTAAATATTATCAGAGGTATTAAAAATAGTTTAGATGTGAATTACCAGCAGTTGCTTTAAACTTTCTGCAATGCCTTGACATCAGTCCTTAATCCACAGTGAGATAGGAGGAAATCAAAACAAATGCACAGTCTGTTACATATTGTAATGGATCTTACAGACAGAGAAATTTTTCACACTTACTTTTTAAAAGGCAATGTTTAGTAATTTTGAATAAACCTTTTCAAATCCCTTCTTCCTAAATGGCTCAAAGTAGAAAATGAAAAGAATTCTAAAAAAACAATTTAGGTTCAATGCCTATGAAGCCTAAGATTTTTTTCTAAATTAACTAATCTTTCATCATAATGTCAAAAATATGTATTTTTATAACATCCATCCATCATTCAGAAAGAAATTTACATTCACTTTAAATAAGGGTCTTTTAAATCCACAAAATTCTGCAGATCCTGATATCTACTTTTTTAAACAAAGAAAAATTAAATGAAACATACATAAAAAGTTTCAGTGTATTATAGAATGGCACTTACATCTAAAATTAAATATTCTGGTCAATTCATCAAATATTTTGTTATTATTTAATATGCATAAGTTACTGTGTTACGTATTAGAGGGAAGAGACACAATACCTACTAAATTGTAACTGAGTAGGTTAAAGAGTTTACAATATTTGGGAGGAGAGGCGAGGGGGGAGTAAAAAGCATTTATTGTCAATATGAGTAATCGTTAAGTCAAATCCCCAAAACATTAAAAGAATCAGAGACAAATATCCAGCTTTTTGGGTCCAAGTAACAAAGATTCCTACACATGCTGGCTGATTGACCCTGGGCAGTCACTTAACCTCTCAGTGCTCTAGGCACACTCCAAGATTATAAGTAACAGGAAAAGTGCCAATCTGTGTTGGTAGAAGGAGACCCCTTACATGTAAGGTTTCTATCTCAATGGAATCAGAGGTCCGGTTCTTGGTAAGAGAAATAGAGAAATACAAAAGTATTGCAGTGATTACAGCAAGGAAGTATATTCAGCTGAGAGTAGGAGGGGTAAGATTAGGTCATACAAAAGTGATGTCACTTAAAATGGCCCCAGAAGGAAGAGAATGATGAATAGTTCCCATTTCTGTAGAACTTTCAGAAAAACAAAACACTTTCTTTACTATCAATGCAAGAGAAGTCTGGATGAGTATCACCTCCATTTTTACAGACAAGCAGCCTCAGAAAGGTTGACCTAACCTAACTTATAAATGGTGGAACTGGGACTTGACCAAAACTGTGTCCTGACTCAGTTCAATGTTCCTTCTGCTATGCTATGCTGCCTCCCAACAGGTGAGAATCTGAGAACCAGAGACACAGAGCGTGAGCATCAAGTGGAAGGTACAACATAAGCAAAAACATGCATGGGGCTGGCGGTGGTTGTTCACTCATTGCTGACTCTTCATGACCCCATTTGGGGTTTTCTTGGCAAAGATCCTGCAGTGGCTTGCCATTTCCTTCTCCAGCTCATTTTACAACAGAGGCAAACAGGATTAAATGACTTGCACAGGGTCACACAGCTAGTAAACGTCTGAGTTTGGATCTGAACTCAGGTCTTCCTGACTTGAGGCCCAGGGCTGTACAGCCTAAATGTGTACCCTTGCTTCCCATACACATGAAGGTAGAAAAGTTCAAAATGCACTAGAAGAACAGTGAGTAATCTAAATTGGCTGAGACATAAAGAATGTGTGTCAATGAGTGGGAAGGAAGGTCGGGAAGTTCTATAGAGCCAAATTACAGGTAGAAAATCTTGAGTGCCATTCTAAGGATTAAGGTATATTTTAGGAAGATAAATCTGTCAGTGACCTAGGGTACATTTGATGCAAAAAGAGATTGGAGACAGATAAACCAAGAATTTAACAGGACCTTAAACAATAGTAGCAATGGAAAATTAAAAGAAAGGGAAAGATGACTTAGCACTTGACTGTGTGAAGAATAAAAGGAAGAATAAAGATGATTCCAAAATACACCCTGAGCAACATCCTCCCTCGTAACAAAGAAAAAGAAACCAAATTAAACAATACACTACCTATCTGATGGCAAATTTGATTCTGACGCTTAGTGCTATATTTTTAAAAATTATTCCCCTTTAATCACAATATATCGGGTATTGTTAATTAAATTTTAAAATTTAGAGCGGGAAAGAAGACAAAAGGGTTCTCATGGGAACCAAACATCTTCCAATTTTTTACAAAAAGAAATAGTGAAATACCACCAATTCTTTTCAAGTTTTCCTATTTTTCATGAGAGAAGAAGAAACATTATCTGACTATAAGCCAGGATGCCTGGCTTTTGGTTCCAACTCTTCCAAAACTTAGCTATGTAACTTTTTGCAAACCACTTAATCACATCTAGACTCAGTAACTTTAACTGTAAAATAAAAGTTACATCAGAATATCCCTAAGGACTCACTCCAATCTCTAATTATATAATCTATAGCATGATCTCTAAATTTTTTTAGTTTTTATTTTTATTTTTTATTTTTATTTTATTTATTTTTATTATTTTTATTTTATCCCTTTACTTCGAATTTACTAGTACAATATTTCAAAAGGATGTGAATGCTTGTGTTATCATTGATTAACGAAACATTGGTTATCAAGGATACTGTTTAATATCAAAACTAAATTTTAGAAAACAATTTACAAATCATATTACATAATCAAAAACCCTTGTCACAAATTAATTTGAAAAGGTATACATTAACTAACACTCCCTTTGCTATCTTTCTGAGTCAAGATATCTTTAACGCAACAATATTGTTTACATGTTGCAACTGTAGAAACAACATAGCTGCCTGTATATCTTAGAAGGCAAATAAAACAGCCTTTATACTTCAAAGCTTTTTTAAAAAAATGAGAAATGAAAAGTCATTGTGTTACTCTGATTATATAAATACACTCCTTGAATATTTGAGGAAATTTTATTTTATTTTGACAAAATTTCATGAGAACAAACATTGACCATACTAAGAAAATAACTAAAGAAAAAGAGAAAGTAAAAATAATTTTGAGAAAATGAAAATGCAAATTGTATTTTGAGACTCATGTCAGATTTCTTCGCAACAGTCAGAGGGAAAAATGGAAAATTGTTCTAATACTTAACATGCTTAAAGACAGCAAATCTAAGTTGCCACTTAACTTTCAAAAAATTAAAATGGACCTCCTTTTTGTGCCAAAAAAACCCCGGAAATTAAAAGAGAGTGTCCATCAACTGAAGAATGGCTGAACAAATTATGGTACATAAATATAATGGAACTCAATTATGCAATAAGAAATGGCAAAGGGGATGGTTTTATAGACCCTGAGAGGACTTACATGAACAGATACAGAGTAAAAAGAGCAGAACTCAGGAAGGATTGAGACAAACGCTTTTAAAAGACTCAAGAACTTGGATTAATATGATGACCAAACATGATTCCACAGAACTGATGATGATAAAGAACTCTGCCTATCTCTTGACACAGAGGTGATGGACCTGTTGTACGGACTGCAACATATTTTTCTGGACATGGACAATTTGAGAATTTGTTTTACTTGACTATGCATATTTGTTAGAAGGGTTTTGCTTTTCTTTATTTTCCAGAAGTAGAGGAGAAGGAGAAGGGAAAGAAATAAAAAAGGGTTTTTTTTTGTTAAATAAAAACTTTCAATATATAAAAACACTGGACTCATCTAATCTAATAAGTCGCTATTAAGCAGAGTTATAATAGAAAGCATTAGTATTGGCCCAT
>CM053623.1:330703063-330740823 GCA_028646595.1 Phalanger gymnotis | reverse complement strand
CGGTCCCCAGGCTCACAACCTACACACCATTCTTGACTCTTGACTCTCCCTAATTTCCCATACCCAGCCATTTTCAAGTCCTGTAGATTTTATCTTCCCACTATCATTCATATGCGCTCTCTTCTTTCAGACATTGCCACCGCTCTGGCACAAGGCTTCGTCACACCTGAACTATTGCAAAAGCTGGCTAGTGTTCTTCCTGGCTCAAGAATATCTCTCCTTTTGGAAGTGGCTCAAGTATCTTTCTCCCTGTTGCTCCATAAAGCTATCAAATTGATCTTTCTTAATAAAGCACAGATGTGAACACATCATTCTTCCCTCGTGCCCCTAATTCAATAAACTCCAGTGGCTCCCTATTACTTCCAAGATCAAACATAAAACCTTATATTTGGCTGCAAAAGCCCTTCCTAACCTGGTGCCCTTCCTATGATCCCAGTTTTCTTAAACTTTACTTCCCTCCATGTACTCTAAGTTCCAATGACACCATCTCTCTGATCTCCTGACTCCATGTTTTGAACATTGGCTGTGTACTATAACTGGAATGCTTTCCTTCCATGTCAGTGCCTGCTGGCTTTCTTCAAGACTCAGCTAAAATCCCACCTAGTGTCTTTCTTCTGAGATTGCTTCCCATGTAACTTGTATCTTGTTTGTACATAGTTGTTTACTTGTTTTGAGTTCCTTGAGGGCAGGGACTGTGCTTTTTGCCTTTCTTTATATCCCAGAATTTAGCACAGTGCCTGGCACATAGTAAGTGCTTAATAAATGCTTATTGACTAACAGAAAAAAAATTACAATAACAATAACAAGGTAAAGAAAAACAACTTTGAAAAATTTAAGAACTCTGATCATGGTAATAAAGAAAATAAATTCCAGAGTACTAATGATAAGGCATGCTACCCAACAAAGATTCAGGAGACATCTTTCAACGTGGCCAATGTGGGAATTTGTTTTGCTTAACTATGCAAAGCAAAAAATTGTCTATTTATTAAAAGAGTTTTATTTTACTTGTTCTTTTCCAGTGGGGGTAGGGGAAGAGTTGAAGACAGTTGGAATTACGGTTAGGTTACAACTCCCCTGGCCCCCACCAAAAAAAAGAGGGGGGAGGGGGACCAGAAAGAATCGGGGACAAACAGTACAGCTCTGAAAGTTACATTTTGAATTTGTTACATACTTAAAAAACAAGCTCCACAGGGCAGAAATTCACAGTTTAATATTCAGTCCTTTCTGTTCTACTGTATATGGAAAGGCTCATTTTGGTGTTTGCTAAATTCAGAATAATAATAAAGGGTAAATAATACAGAGAAAAAAAACAAAAAATCAAAAGCACTGATATAAGATATTCTAATGCTGGCAGAGTTGTGCAAACTCAGTCTATTTAGTAAATCAGAATTAATTCCACTGGAATGGAGATAGGCAATTATCTACTTCATTTTGTAGATGTGGAAATCAAAAGTTTTTGAGAAATTCTAACTGACAAGTGGAACAAACTAGGGCTCCCACCTCTCAGTTTACTATACTTTTAAACATAGAATATGAGATAGAGACAGGACCTTCTGATTTCTTTAATTCAAGGAATTCCAAAGTGAGGAAACTCCCTGTATTGATGCAGATAGATACCATTAGCTCTGAAAGTCTTACTCTCTACCCACCATCTCATATTTCCTCTCAGTCTAAAACATATCATACTTTTCAGTACAAAGAAATTCTTATAACTTTTACTTGCTACTGCTACTTTCTTATAAAGTTCCTTAAACACAGATTCTAAAGTATTGATTTTCAAAAGTCTCAAAGAAAGCTGATTTCGTTTTTAAAAGACACATGTACTTAGAATAAGCCAAGCCAGTTCTGGTTTCTTATATTAGCATTTAATCTATAATTTCCTTAAAATTAAAACACAAATAATTTTCATACCAATAGGATAGGGGTTGGACCTAGTTCAATTCAATAAACATTTATGAAGTGCCTACTATGTGCCAGACACTGTACTAAGTGGTGGGTATACAAAGAGAGAGAAAAGACAGTCCCTGACCTCAAGGACCTTAGAGTGCAATGGGGAGATAACAGGCAAACAAATATATACAGAGTATGCTATATACAGGATAAACATGAAATAATTAAAAAAGAGAAACCACTGGAATTAGGAGGGTGGGGGAAGATTTCCTTGTAGAAGGTAGGATTTTAGTCGGTAATTAAGGCAAGCTAGAGAGATTAGTTGTCAGAGCAGAGGAAGTAGGGCAGACCTATGAAATCCTTGCTAAGAAACCACACCCCAACAATGCAGGTCAGCACCTTTCCTCAAATAGAATATCTTATACTGAATTACTGAGAGATTAAATAACTCTTCTAGGATCAATTAGCCTGCATGTGTTAGAGAAGGGACTTAAACACTGATGTTCCTGACTCTTGATGCCTATTTACTATACTCCACACCAGACCAATATAAAGTAAAAATGAATTTATTTTTAAAAAGCAAAGGAAGCATCTATAACAACATTACATAGTGAAATTAAAAAGCTAAACCACAATTCAGATGCATTGTAAAAGAAATTCCAAAGGAAATACTATCTTACAAAACATTAAAAATAGCATTCACTTTTTATGGTACAAAAGACCTCAGGAAAACCTGTAAAAGAGTGATCAAGAGTGAAGAGATTAGAACCAAAATAATATACGCAGTGACAACGATGCAAACAGAGACAACGACAGTCGGGCAAAAGAACTTGGGCTGGATACAGTGGTCAATGGCAGTGCTATGTTATCAAAATGAATTGACACTCACTACAACAAAAAGTGATGCGCATCATGCCTTGGATTTTGTATAACTTTTCAGGAAATATACTTTAGGGAGGGTTTGAAAAGTTTACTAAGAAAAATAATAGAATATATATAAACACATATGTAGGTATGTAACACTATATGTGCATGTTTGTGTATACACACACACACATATATATATATATACGTAACATGTGTGTATACATACATACACATTAAAGAACACTAAAGGCCAAGAAAGGCCCTTTGTCTAATCGAGGGGGGAGAAAAAACAGCAGTAGGTGTTCTGAGACAAGTGAGGAAAGAGGAACCTAAATTTTTTCTTTTTTGGCTCAAAGAAAGTTATTCCTACCATACCTGAGAGGAAAAGTTTACTGCAATCAGTCAAGACTCTGCTTTGCTACTCCATGCATCTCCCCAGCATCACTAATAGCCTTTCTAATGCAGTCCAGGTAAAAATGGATAACTAAATACGATGCCATTTGCTCTGTAGACAGTATCTTCTGCCCTACAATTAATGAAAGAATGAGTTCCTAAGTGCTCAAATTACTTTATTTAGTAATATTTAATACATTCAACACACTAACTAGCTAGCTTTTTTCTCAGGGGCATTGGAGTGGATAGTGGGTATTTCTCATGACCATCTGAAACCCAGAAATCAATTTTTAATGCAAGAAATTTTGGAAAAGTAATCTTCTTTGCTTTCATGAATAGCAATGTTATTGGAGGTGAAACTAAACTGTTGAATTCCCACAGTAGTTCACTGGAAAACAGTAGAATTTTGATGTATTCTAAATCTTAAAATTCTAGAGCTAAAATCACACACATGCAGGCGTGTGTGTGTGTGTGTGACAGAGAGAGAGAGAGAGAGAGAGAGAGAGAGAGAGAGAGAGAGAGAGAGAGAGGCAGGCAGACAGAAAGAGACAGAGAGACAAACAGATATGATGGAGAAGAGGGCAGGGAGATGAAGGAACTGAAGAAGAGGGTGAGGGAGATGAGGAGAAGATGACAGAAAGGGAGAGGGAGGTGATGGAGAAGAAGTAGAGATGAGGCAGAGAGAGATGAGATGGAGAGGGTAATGAGGGAAAGGGAGATGAGGGAGAGGAAACACTTTAGATGTCTCTACAATCAGAGGACCTCGTATCAAAATCCATCTCTGACATTTGCTACCTATGTGACATCAGGCAAATCACTTTACCTACCTAGGTCTCAGTTTCCTCATCTAAAAAATGAGGGGGGTTGGACTCAATGGCCCCTGAGGTCCCTTCTAGCTCTGGGCCCAGCCATCAGATCCAGTTTTCTTTTCTACTCCACTGTGGAACTTCACAGTTTTTTTCTTTGAGAGGCAGGATAAATAGGGATCCTTAATCCCCTTGGTGGAGGGAAGTCTTGATTGGAAAAAATTCCCTCTAACAATGTAGATCTGCAACTGTTTTTTTTTAAAATACACAGCCTGGAGCACATTAAATGACTTGCCTGGGATCTTGGACTTATACAGAAGATGTGTCAGTGGTGAAACCTAAGCCTACTTCTCCCTGACTCCAAAACTGCCTCTCTATTCACAATTTACCACTGTCACTTTAGGTAACACTCAACTGTTCCATAGGATAATTTCTGATTCAGTAAAGTTCATTTTTGACACCAATCCAATTTACTGATTTGAGAAGTATCAATTCAGAAATTGTGTCTCCCCTGAAAAAAAACCCAAAAAAGTAGCTTTCTTCTATGTATTTTCACTCACGTAGGCCCAGAATTACTTAGTTAACTCTGAATACTGAGCTAAACATTTTAAAAACCCACTCAACATTAGAACTGTATTAGATATTATCTTATCATAATTCATCAATCACACTCTAACAAGAAAAGATTCCTGAATTTGTTGGAATGTATACAATACAGACTTCCATTTTTTTTAAAAAAAAAAACCCCGTTGGCTATTATAGTTTTGGCTATTATAGTTTTCCATTAGAATTACACATAGCTTTTGAGGGGAAAGAAGTGTGTTATTTTAACATGCATTGCATTCTTTCAATGACTAAAAAGACCTTTAGAGGGTTTACTGAAAGGAAACGTTTCATATAACCAGAATAAAATATGAATGAAAGTGGCAGACACTATGTTAAGCTCAAATACAAAGTTAATTTTTCCTCCTCAAGAAGCTTACATTCTAATGAAAGTAATAATACACATAGAGGAGTAGAGCCAAGGAAGTGTATTATGATAGCTGTTTTTTTTTTAACAGGGAGAAAGAATAGTGTCAAGGAGGAATAGATTGTCATAGCTCATCCAGGAACAATGGAAGTGTTTATTTGATTACAATTCAAGGTTCTAGCATGGGAACGGAAGGAAGAGACTTGAGGTAGGCAAGGAGGAAGAAGTGAAGAGAAGCATGACCACTCAATTCCTTGTATTTCATTTATTCCTGACCTAATAAGCTGGGTTTGAGGTTACATGTCATAAAAAATGCAGGAAGTTCTACGATCTGAAAAATTCAGAAAATTTCTGCTTTGAGAAATCAAAATAATGACTAGTTAAAGCAAATCCATAACAAGTTCAGGATGTGAGGGATGATTTGCTAAGAACCAAAAGTAGTTTTTAACTAGAATGGCTGATGTCCTGAAACAGCTACCCAGATCTAAGACAAATTTCTGGTACCTTGTGGATTATTTGTCAGTTTAAAATGACATACACAAAACCATTAAAACATAATTTAATTGTGTATTTTATTTCAATAAAAGAAATTTAAAAATTTAAAAGCTTAATGATAATTCAAATATAAAAAAAATTCACTTAAAATTCAGCTTAAATCTGATACGAAAAATGTTAAATTTGTAAAATAATTCTGACTAAGCAATCATGTACAAACATGTATATCAGGCTAGAATTTAAGGCTAGTGGATTGAATGATGAGACCATCAGCTTGAGCTTTTCAGTCCATTAGTTTAAGCATGATCCCAACCTAAAATACATAGAGATATAACTACAAATGTAATATACCTCCCAAGTTTAGGGAACTATACGAGCTGTTCACTATCCACATTGTGAAGGATTTATACTTAGAATTACTTAAGTTCAGAGAACTAGGAGTCTTTAGGGAAGAAAGGAATGTTAAAGAGACTATCCTATTAAGTTATTAGATTATTTAACACACAGTTTAAGTGATTCTAATCACTATGATAATAGATTCTGCTTTTGACATATAATCAAAGAGTATATTCAACACAGAGGCAATGTAGCACAGTGTAGCATAAGGCAAAGACACACGTGGGTCTTGTAATCAGGAAGATCTGGGTTCCCATCTCACCTCTGGCTCTTGCTAGCCATGTGGGCCTGTCGCTCTATCTTCACTGAGTTTCCCTTTTCTCAGCTAAAAAATGGGAATCATATAGGAGGAGCTTGCTGAGAGGAAAAGGAAAGTGTGTCACAGGAAATGCTGAGAGAGCGGTTAGAGCTGAGGGAAAGAGCAGACATGTGCTGTGCTGTGCTGTGAGTGTGTGGGAAGGCCCCAGCAGGGGGCGGGGGAGAAGGTTATGGGATGGCGAGGGTCCATGCTCCTTGCTGTTATGATAAAGTGGGCTTGGGAGAATGTTGCTGCTTGGATGGGTTGGACTTACTGGTTATGGGATTTGGTCCTCTGGTATCTGAATAAATGTTTTACTTCTTCTACCTTCTAAAAAAAAATGGGAATCATAACAATTGCAGGACCTATCCTCAAAAGACTGCAGAGAGCTGCAAATGAGGAAAAGGTTACTGCAATGGGTCAAGACTCAGCTTTGCTACTCCATGCATCTCCCCAGCATCACTAATAGCCTTTCTAATGCAGTCCAGGTAAAAATGGTAACTAAATACGATGGCATTTGCTCTGTAGACAGTATCTTCTGGCCTACAATTAATGAAAGAATGAGTTCCTAAGTGCTCAAATTACTTTATTTAGTAATATTTAATACATTCAACACACTAACCAGCTAGCTTTTTTATGAAAAAGATTTGGCAAATTTTAAAGGTCTAAACAGGACAGCTAGGTGGTGCGGTGGATAGAGCCCTGGGCCTGGAGTCGGAGGACTCATCTTTGTGAGTATGAATCTGCCCTCAGACACTTACTAGCTGTGTGACCCCAGGCAAGTTCACTTAACCCTGTTTGTCTCAGTTTCCTCATCTTTAAATGAGCTGGAGGAGGAAACGGCAAACCAGGAATATCTGTGCCAAGAAAACCTCAAACGGAGTCACGAGGAGTCAGACACAACTAAACAACAACAATCAAAGTTCTAACTAAATAAAAGGAAATACTGATTAGTCCTAGATATGTTTTGGCCAGTCTAAGTCTCCCAAAAGAGAAGCTGCCTCAGAAGGGAAAAACAGCTCCAGAAGAGGACAGGAGTGCAGAGTAAAACAAACAGGTTAGCAGCAAATCTGAGAAGACTTCCCAAGCAAGGAGTAAAGGTAACTACAGAGGAAGAGTTGAATATCAAGTAGGCACATCCAGTTGCTGGGAGATGGAACAGTGAACGGTTTTCCAGTTAGGTTTCAATTCTAGAAATGAAAATTGTCCAAAAAAAGTTCTCTCTCCTACGAAGGGCACCTTTGTGGGAAGTTGTGCCCCTCTGTGTTTGGGGAGGGCTTTCCTATGCTAAATCGGTCAATGACCTGGCATTTATTATGGGCCTACTATGTGCAAGCACTGGGGATACAAAGAGAGGCATAAGTCAGTTCCGACTCTCAAGGAGCTCACAGTCCAATGAGGGAGAAAACATGCAAATGACTATGTACATATATACATGTATATATATATATATATATACACACATATATATGTACACACACAGTACAAATTGGAGATAATCTTAGACGGGGAAGGCATTAGCATCAAAGGGTATCAAGGAAGGCTTCTTCTAGAAGGTAGGCTTTTAGCTAAAACTTGTTATTTTATTATCGTGTTCTAATTACGTTTCCTGATCTGCTGGTTAAAAAGGCGAGGTGGGGGAAGGGGTGCGGCAGGGCTGTATGGCAGGAAGAGCCCTCACTCAGTGGTCCAAAGTTTAAATTCCATCTGTGATACTTACTACTAGTGTGAACCTGTCTCTGGGGTCCCTCCCTCCCTTTGGTTGGAGGGTGTGTGGGGGAAGGTAGATATCTGGGAGTTCCTCCTATACCCCCCATTTGAAAAGGGCACCCAGAAAATTTACCTCGTCATTTTTCACTTAGCTGCTTTCCTGGATTTCATGATCCCCAGAAATTCATCACTCTGCAAGATGAATTTGACTCTTTAGCTCTTACCTCCTCAGATCATTTCCCATCTAGCTGCTGGATTTCATCCTGCACCAGCCCCAATCCCTTTTCTACTTCTTTTTATATGTTAACTACTTCCCTCCATTAGCTTGTAAGCTCCTTGAAAGCAGAGAGGACTTTCTTAAGTCTTTCCTTGTGTCTGCAGTACTTGGCACAGTGCCTGACACACAGAGCAGATGCTTAATAAATGTTTATTTACTCCGACCCTGGGCAAATCCTTGGACCTCAGTTTCTTTGCATGTAAAATTAGACAGATGGACCAGATTGCTTCTGAAATCCTTTCCAGCTCTAAATTCTTTAATTTTATAAATTCACTAGTTGATGAGGAACCATATTTGCATAACTTCGATTGCTCAAGCTCTATCAAATTGAACCTGGAGGTAATACGATTTCAAAGTCATGTCAGCCATCATTACTATTAGTAATCATTATTAATAAACATTTAATTTATTCAGTTTATTAAAGTATTGTCTATAGTAGTAAAATATTAAGTTTACATGGATGCGTATAGCTCCAAGTGATAGACTTGTTTTGTTTTTCTTTCAAGATGTGCTTAGATTCACAATGGATATACATGGCAAATGGTTATAGAAAAGCTGCCTTATATTCGCTTAGCTAAGAATACCACCAAAATAGGAATATGATGGAAAATCTGAGGACTCATGGGGTGGGGGTAAAAACATCAATGAGAAACAAAGTGTTCATAAGTTCTGAAGCTACATGTGTCTTACTGCTGTATTTTAAATCTATAGAAACTATAATTTTTTATCAGGCTACATAAATCTAATTACTTCTAAAAAGTCCTTCCCAGAAATTTTATTATTTTTTCAGTATTACTCCTAGATTCTTATATTTCTAATGAAACTTTATAACATATGTATGATATACATGAATGGGTCAAAGTCACACAGCTAGTAGGTAGAAGAAGGTAGTATTTGAACCCTTGTTCAAATCAAAAGTTCTATCTCAACAGATGTGCTCTATTGCCTAAACCTGAATGATTGCCTTAGAAAGTGATTCATACAAATCAAGCAACACAAAGTAGACTCATTAAAATTAAGGGAATGAGGAAGAGAGAAATATTAGCTTTGGGATCAAGTTAACTTTGATCCTGGTTGCTGTATATCTATAGACAAGTCACATTCATTAATCAAGCAGAGGTAAATAATGAATATTACCCAAGTGTGTTCTCTAGAGTTTTTTTTTTTAGTTTTTGTCTGTTTGCTTGTCTGTTTACCTATCTCACAAGGAAAAGATAGCCTGATATGAAGCACCAGTATAGGTCTTGAGTGGTTTGCTGTATAGGTCTCAGTTCTCAAACCTCAAGAAAGTTTGAAATTTTCATTCATCGGTATAATGAATTTCAGGTTGTTAGATATGCTCTCAAAATAACATCCTACCATCATTATTCCTGATCCTTTCAACTTTTCTTAAGAACAGCAGTGGAAAGCTCAGTTGTGTTTTTTTCTCCCTTCTATATTAAATTTTCAGATTTTAAAGATAATCACCTATAGGGAATGGCTGACAACAGCCTCCATGTTTGCTAAGACAAGTGGCTAAGGAGATGACCATCAGTGGCCTTTCTCCATTTCCAAGCTAAGATGCGAGTGGTTGCTTTCATATTGGCAACAGAAGATCATAGCTATTAAAATTTCTAACTTTTCTAATTAAATACTGGTGATGCTTTTACAATATATAAATGTATATAACTTCTCTCATATATGTATATGTACACATATATACAAATATATGTATCACATACAGGAATGCCTTTTTCTTTTAACTGCCTCTCCTTCCTACCATCCACAGCAAGGAAAAAAAAATTACTGGCCATGGCTCGTTGATTTTATCAAAATCTTTATCGAAAACATAAAGTAAAGAAGTCTAAATTCAAAGCACAGGAAAATAAAATGGATGACTCTCTTTAGCCTTATTTTACTAGTAATAAAAGTAGATTCTACACTAAGAAATGGACCAAGAAATTTCCTGTAAAGCCCTTTACATACATATATGCTTTGCTATTTTTACAATTTTAGTCAGCAAAAGCTAGTATTAGGAGTGTGTGTGTGTAAAACTCTTTGCATTCTAGCTGCTGCTTAAGATGCTCCAATAGCTCTTTGTTCCATTATGAAGACACTCTTCCCTGACAGGAAGGAAGAAGAGTTGCTTTGTCTGTTCGTGGGCTCTAGGCATGAATCTTTTGGCTTTTTTTTTTTGACAAATCAGAAGAGTCAATAAACATTTACTAAGCACCTACAATGTGCCAGGTACTATGCTAAAGGCTCCAAACAAAAGCATTAGACGGTCCCTGATCTTGTAGAGCTCACAATCTAATGAAGGAATAAAACACATTTCAAAACAAAACAAAACAGAAAAGGTAGGGATGGGGGGCGGTATTAAAGCGAAAAGAGTCAAGGATGATGTCCTGCATTCAGGGTGAGAACTAATCTGAGGAGGTAAGAGCTTTGGAACTGATTTCATCCTGCAGAATGAGTTTCTGGAGATCATGAAATACAGGGGATCATTTGCATAGAAAATGATAATGTGAATTCTCTGGGAGACCTTCTTAAATGGTAGAGAATTGGGGAGGAAGTCTCCAATGTCCAACCACCTTCTCCAATTACAGGGAAGAAGGAACCCCAAGAGTAGAGAGTACTGAGGAGGTGTGAGTTTCTGAGTTGATTTAGTCTTACAGAATGAAGACTTAAAACTAAACAAAGGTTTTCCTTTGAATTCCTTATTGTCTAGGTGCTTATATGGTAGCTGAAGGCCCTTTTTTCTATAGTGACCAGATACAAACTAAATTCTGATGTTCCTGAGGAAAACCCAGAGTCAGGCAGGAGGAGCAAATAAATCAAATTCTGGCTTTTTCAAGAGAAACAGTAGATGCAGGTGGCAAAATGAAGATTTGTGAGAAGTCATCCAAGACTGAATCTAGTCTATATAAACCCAGAAATGCAGATACATACACATCTACAAAAGATTATATTCTCTCTGTGTATATACATACATTTATGCATATAAGTATATATACATAAACATTAGTCTTTTTTATGTTTTACCTTCATAAATCTATACACGGAGATAAGAAATATACACAGAGAATGAAGAATTTAAGGACACTAGAAAGGTGAAAAGAATAAATAATTCCTTAAGAGCTATTCTTTTAAATAAATGTCTGTATTTTTGGAAACTGCTAAAATTTGAGTATCTCTTCTCTCTTAAAGAGTAATAAGGACAGACTGACCTACGAAACTTCCTTTTTTTTCCCAAATGACTAGGCTCAGGTTTAGAGAAAACAGATTGAAATCTACATCAATTCATTCCTCACATCCCACTTCTTTGCCTCAGCCCACCTATCCTCACTTGGGCCAAAAGGAGGGGCAGGTGAGGGGAACATCCACTGAGAAATATTAGATAATATAAATGTATGCCTTGGAAAATATAACTAAATAGTTTATTAAGAGACAAATTTATAAAATATCATAACTGACTTTATCCTAAAAGGTAAAAAAAACCTACTTAAAAAAAAGGAAAACTCATGTTCCAATTGTGGCAAGAAAAACAGGAAGACTCACATTAAGTTTTCCCCTATCCGTGCCTCAGGAAAGAATGACTCTTTAAATTAGTTTTGATTATTAATAACACACATTTTATCAAGTTGAGTATTGCTTTTTCCTCATAAGGGAAAGAAAAAAAGACGGAATATTTATTAACGAATCTTCTTTCCAACCAAATGCTGTATCTTCCTGTGTTCAGAACGTGATGATGGGGAGCAACGTGGTGGGTGGGAAGAATGCTGGATTTGCAATCAGAAAACCTATACTTTGATAACAATTAAGCAACTGAGCATAGTCAAATCATTCTCTCTGGGCCTCAGTTTCCTCATACGTAAAAGGGAATAATGCAATACCTACTTCCCAGGATAGCACTTTCTAAGCCTTAAGGCACAGAAATATGAATTAGTATAACTTTTATGGTAGACAGCAGGAGAGATTCCAAGGCTGGATGAGAGATGATCCCTCCCTTCATGAAGCTTTCAATCTAGTGAGGGGAGGTGGGGATAAGGAGAGAAAATAGAGAAGAAAAACTCTAAATTATCTTTTTTAAGATGAGAAAGATATTTTCTTTCCCACCTTAACAATCTGAGGCAAGACTTGAAAGATCACCCAAACTCCAAGTCCAGCTCCAGCCATGAAGCCACCTGACGGCCTCTATCACAAGCTACTTCAGAAAGTCAAGTTTTTCTTAAATTTTATTAATAGTAATTTAGTTAAGGTATAATTTTCCTTCATATGTGGGATTTTAAGATGTTAGCTTTCACTCACGGAAAAATAAGTTCTCGTTCCACATTCCTACTAGCCACTTCTTTTCCCCCTTGCTTCTTGCCTTACTTCTGTTTTTCTTCTCAATAGCAGATAGAGTAAAGGAGAAACTAAGAGCTAAAGTTTGGGAGAAAGCTAGAAACTAGATAGAGAACCCTTTCTTACTAAGTGTTTTAGAAGTGGGGAGGAAGGGAACAGGATAGCCTTTACTAGTGAGTTAGGGTTAAGACATTAAAAAGTTATCAATGTAGGGGCCAGAAAGAAAACTCTTGTCTAAGCCTAGATACTTTATGAAATATTGAGAGCTAGAGAAGTATATTCTGCAGAGCTACAAAAGATAAGCCTTGAAAACCAATATCAGAGTCACGGAACTATAGCTGAGTTTATATCAAGACTCAGACTTTAAATAATTTTATGTAGTGGAGAACTATGGAATGGAGGCAAATGAGTAATTAAATTATAAGAACTATTTGCAAAATGAACTGGAATATCTTTTCATCCTTTATTATACCTAATCCCAATCCAAACTATAGCTACCGTAGTAGTGCTTCCTAAAGATATAAAGAATACATAAATAA
This sequence comes from Phalanger gymnotis, assembly GCA_028646595.1. Classification (NCBI taxonomy): domain Eukaryota; kingdom Metazoa; phylum Chordata; class Mammalia; order Diprotodontia; family Phalangeridae; genus Phalanger; species Phalanger gymnotis. The sequence continues at coordinate 330,727,859 of CM053623.1, read as the reverse complement.
TTTAAACAAGTAGGGCTGGTTTGCAGTATCACAGACGGAAGGTAGGGGCAGAGGAGCTGGAGGTGAAGACACCCATTGGTCTTCTCCTCACATGAGACCTGGGGAATCCTACTAAAGAAACAGTAATAGTTTCTTGAAACCTGAAAAACCACTGAACAAGAAACTTTGCTGGTGGCAAAAATGAGGACTATGGGGTTACTGGAGCAAGTGGCCATTTGCATCTTGCTCTGAATATACCTACTACATAGCAAAGGTCAAATAAATGTTAAAGCTGACTCTCCAAGCCATTCCATATTTAAATATTGGTCCTCTGTCCATGATACAAAGATAAGCTAGTGAATTAAATAAAATTAGACTCTTCTTTCATTTCTTAAAAAAAAGCAACTTTTCAGTCCTATAAACAAAGAAACTAAAATATAAAAAAGGATGAGTAGCTTGCTGAAAATTTCTTAAGTCAGTAATAAAGGCCGAAATAGTGATTCTCTCCTGTTTTAACCAATAAATTATGCTTCCTCTCATTTTAATCTCTTGCTACTATATGATTTTCTTAAAACAAAGGCCTACACATTCACTACTGAATTTCATTGACTCTACTCCTAACCTTGAAGATCACGTGATTTGTGTCTTAAGTCACCTCCAAAGGCACAGCAGATTAATGTGATAAAGCATTCTCTTTAGCACATTAAACACTCCTCCAAAGGAAATTCCATTAACATCTATGAAATAGTTTTATTCAAGTTTACAAGAAAAATATCTTTTTCTTTATTACTAGCCAGAAATTCACTGCCCATAAACAACTATCTGTTGGCACTGTATAATTAAAGTTACATTATAAAAGACTATCATTAAAACATTTATTTCCTGTCAGGCAAAATGCATCATAGTGGTAACACTGATGGACTGCATGGGGGGGTAGGAATGACCAAAACATGATTTCAAATACTGACAGAATCAATTTTAATTAAGCATGGAGTTCTAACATGCACTGAAGTTATCGAGAATTAAATATTTAATAGTCCAAGTATTCTTAAATATGTTTTAAACTTTTCTATCGTATCTACTTTGAGATCAGAATACAGCATTTGAAGTTTGGGGTTTTTTTAATTTGGTAACAAGTGTATTCATTTTATGATAAAGGCGAGATGTGCCATGGAACATCTCTACTAACTTATTACAAAGGAAAGGTAAAGATTGTTAAGTCAGTGAAAATTAGAAGAATTATTTTCTTAAAAACAAAGCCACTTCATGAAGTAAACTTAGAAGCAAGGCTAAAATCACATATATTCCACCAGATAAAATGAAAACAGTTCCTTTGGTCAGAATCTTAGTCTCGTTATTCACATTACCTTTATGTAGGATGGTACAGCTAGCATTCTGCTGAAGAAGGAACCTGGTTATCACTGAATGAAACTTATTGATTATCACAGTCTGATCTATGCTAGGACTTCCCTTTTGAAAAGTCATCTTCCTTTTTTTTACTGAGAATTTTATGCAACTTGAAAATAGTTTTTTAAACCCAAAAACTAGTTTCCTGGGCCAGAATGTTTTAATTTCAAAAAGACAAGAACTTTAATTCTTCTCTATAGATCTATTTTTTTCATATTCACCATGCATATCCCAACATTCTTTTTAAAAAACATTTTATAAGTATTTAAGGATTCTTAAATCAATGAGAACTGAAAAGTTATCAAGAAAACCATGTCCTAAAAATAGAACTACATTATGAAATGAAATGAAATAATGCCAATATAATAAGGACCATCTCAAGGAGTGTGCTCAGTCAATCTTGTGGAAGTCTTAGGGCGTGTTTCTGGTCACATGTGACTCAAAGCTGGTGAATATCAATAGATATTCAGTAGTGAGAGCAATCTCAAATACTTGATCAGAGTTCCAGTCCTGACTGAGGTCAACAATGTGGGAATTTCAGGACCTGCTTCCAACATATGTTTCAATGTTAAAAATGTTACTTAATGTTAAAAATATCCTAGGATCCCAGATGTGGAGCTAGAATGGACCTCAGAGGTAATCATGTTCAGCATCCTTATTTTTACAGATGAGGAAGTCAAATGGTCTTCTCGATTCTTAAGTCCAGTGTTCTTGAGAAGAAGAGTCCCCTTTTTGGCTGCTGGACAAAAAGAACTGATGACTAGTCCACTTTAACAGAAGACGTGAATCAGGAGTTGTTTGCATAGCACAATAATGAAGTCCAAAAAATTGCTTAATATTCTGATAAGGTTTACATACCAGCCTTCTGAGATAGTACGATAGTAGTTATAAGTCATTACTGAACTTGTTTTAAGTTGTTCTTTTAACATACGCTGTGTGCCTTTTTTATCTACTGATATTTCTTTTAAATATAAGAAGTAAATAATTTTTTCATAGCTTTTACATTTTACATTGAGTATTTTTCTCCTGTTTTGGGGGTGATAAAGACATGAACCAAAATAACAGCTTTAAATAAAATTTCCCCAGCGTTGTGCAGGATTGGGGGCAGGGGGAGATTTAATAAGCTGAAGAGGGAGAAAAGGAATCCTAGCCCTCCCACTACAGACTAGGCTTCCTCAGGACTGACCTTGTTCTGAAAGGTATGTGGATCCTGAACAGAGAAGAACCTTAGAAAGAGGGGAGTGGGTTCAGTGCCTCACCATCTTGGGTTCACAAGTAGTTTCTTAATGTTAGACTAGAATCATTCACATTCTGCTTAAGAGGAAAATAATTCACTATATTAGAACCTTATGTTCCTAGGCTTAATTCCAGTAAAAAATAAAATCAGGCTAATTACCTAGATTAGTCTTTTAATCTGGAAGAAACTTTCAAAACCATATAAATCTACCCCTCCTTTTAAAATTTATTTTTTATTTTTAGTTTACAACACTCAGTTCCACAAGTTTTTGAGTTCCAAATTTTCTCCCTCTTCCCCTAAGATGGCATGTAATCCAATATAGGTTCTACATATACCTTCAAGTTAAACTTATTTACACAATAGTCAAGTTGTAAAGAATCATAACCAATGGAATGAATCATGAGAAAGAAGAAACAAAATCAAAAAAGTAGGGAAAAAAGAGAGAGCAAATAGTTTGCCTCAATCTGCATCAGACTATAATTCTTTCTCTGGATGTGGATAGCTTTGTCCATCATGAGTCTTTTGGAGCTGTCTTTGAACCTTGTATTGCTGAGAAGAGCCAAGTCTTCAAAGTTAGTCATCACAGATACCATGTATCTGTAATCGTGTATAATGTTCTCCTGGTTCTGCTCCCCTCACTCAGCTTCAGATCACGTAAGTCTTTCAAGGTTATTATGAAATCCGTCTGCTCCTCATGTCTTATAGCACAATAGTATTTCATTACACTCATATACCACAACTTGTTTAGCCATTCCCCAATCTCTCCCTTCTTTAAAAACAAGAAACTAGGGCCTGCAGAGATAAAATTATTTATCCAAGGTCACCACACCAATGAACAGCAGAACTAGTATTAATTAAGTCTAGGTTTCCTGACTTCCAACCTGATATTTTTCTAACACTATCACTGAGTCAATGGTTATGTAAATATCTTGGACAGAAACATCAAAAAATATATTAACACTACTCTCTTATTAGTCAGTCAGGATAGTGACCCGTATAAGATGACTGAGAAAACATTTAGAGTATTAGACAAACTCACCATGGTTTCCTAAAAGCTGTCTTTTCTTTTAAGCTTTAATTAATAGCTTGGGTCTTAAAAACACCCTCAATTGGCTTTCATAAAAACTTACTCCAGAATTACAGTATAATGCTTTCCAACTTTACTAAAAATGACCAGGCAGTAGGTATCAAAAGCATAACTACCTTGGGAAGAGGCCTTTAAATACCCCCATGGGATATATTTGAAGACCTTCACAACCTCTGCCCTTCTTACCTTGTTCATCTTAAATCTTATTTCCTTCTAACTACTTTAAAATTCCACTACACTGGCCTAATTAATGTTTTTTTCATACCTAACAGTCTATCTCCACCTCCCTGCATTTACAGAGCTGTCCCCCAGAGAAAGAGAAGGCTCTCCCAACTCATCTCTGCCTGTTGGCTTTCCTGGCTTCCTTCAAGACTCAGCTATAATCCTACCTTTCACAGAAGGCCTTAGTGTCTTTTCCCTCCTCTATGTGGCAAGTGAAAGATGAAATGACAGCAAACAAAAATTCGAGCTTCTGGGTGGATCAGTTTATTAAGCAATGCATGCCAATTGCATAACAAATCAGGACCTGACCTCTTCAGCTTAGGGCTAGACCCTGAATACAGGGGAGAGATAGATTTTTACACATTAAAAACAATTAAATGACCAATTAGATTTTTATACATTAAAAACAATTACTCAAATGACTAATTAATTAAAAGAAACAATTAGCGGGGACATGAAATTAAGTAATCTGATTTCTAATTGGAGGAAAGACTAGAGCTTTCCAGGTTGGGGGGAGGGGGAAGACGAGCTACCAAGTAGAATTCCCCGAAATTTGAAAATGAAGTATCTCACTTCCCCCTACCAAGTGTCTGCAAACAATCAAAGGAACGCGGAAATAGTAACTGACCATTATGGGATCAGTTTTCAGGTAAGGCATATGGGTTGCTTGAAAATAATTATGAGGAAACTCCTTGCATCAACCTTCAGATCTAACTGGGTTTCTGGTCAGCGTATCTTAAATCCTTAGTTAAAGGTCTCTAACCGTAGACAGAGGTAGCCCAGTTGCCCAGACACACAAGGCTAGGTTCAAACAACACAATAAAGTTTTCTCCCAATTCCCACAATTAAATAACGTTTTCTCACAAGACAGAAACTAGACTAGACACATATTGAACAGGAAGGGAACTGAGCTACCTCCAGAATTGAGTCTCAAAATGGGGCCACTGTGGTTCACCCAATTACCACTACCACTTGCTGATCTAATCCCCTCAATTCCTTCACCTCCTTCTGCCATCTTCCTTGTGAGATTATATATCATTTACACTGCATATAGTTTATATTACATAATTATTTACACGTTGTCTCTCATTATAATAAGATTCCTAGAGAGTTGGGACTGATTTTGCCTTTTTTTACATCTTCAACCCTGGCACGTAGTAATTAATAAATATTTGTGGACTGGCTGACTGAAAAGCACTCTAGATACCGATAAGCAAAAAAAGATGTTTCCTTACTTTAAAGAAAAGATGTTAAGGAAAGCAAAGGTAACTTAAAATATAAGTTGGACACCAGATATACCCAAGGCACTCAACATACTAGAATTGTATAAAACTGTCTCAGGTAATTCTCTGAAATGCATGTTGATACATCCTTAACTATATCAAAATTTCCTACCACTATTTAACTGTTCTGGTATAAAACTGTCTTCTAAGAAAAACCGCAATTTTAGGTTACAAAAGGAAAGGACATTTCTGGGATGTCAAGGAAATTAGGAAAGAATATCTTCTGCTTTTTAAACAGCTCTAATATATTAAGAAAACAGAACAAAATTTTAACAAAGTTTATTTCCTCAGAAGAAAAGGAGATTGGGATATTCAAAGAACCACACCCTGTATTTAAAAGGAGGAACTCTCCGCCCCTTATTTCCCTCTGCTTTTAAAGTATAACACTGAAATAAAAACCCAGCAGCCAGTAAGATCATTATACCCCAAAGAAAGCCCCACTCTTTAAAGGTGAACTTTAAGAATATCATCTTTTGATAAAGTAAAGACTTTGTGAGGAGGAAACTGCCTCTACTAACCAGAAAGAAAACTGTGGTAAAACTCAGAGGTGCCTAGGGCACTAAAAGTTTGAGTGATTAGCCTCTGAGATAGGACTGGAATCCATTCTTCTCAGGTCTCTCTCTACCCCTACACTTTGATGCCTTTAAAAACCAGTTAAGAATGAATCATAAAATAAAAGTTAATCTGTACCCAAAGATGTGTTCTAGATTCAAATCAGCTCCCAGGAACCTCTAATTGAATACTAATGGAGATACACAATTCTTAAAAAATTTAAGAGAAAAAAAAACAAGAAAAAAGAAAAGCTGCTAATCTGAACAACCCCCTACATGCTTAGTAAGAAATTTCAAAGTAGGGATGGAGTATGTGGGCATTCTTTTCTATAATTTGATCTCTTCCCCATCCCCCTCTTTCTGCTTGAGCTGAAACTCTTCAATACAGAAGGAGAAAGCAAATAAAGGGGAAGAATTGTCATTTTTGAGCCTGTGCCAATTTACAGTATTCGGATCTGCGCCACAGATTGGCAGCCTGCCATATTTACAGTAAGCTATCTAGTGTTTGACTCAACAGGACGGACAAAGGATTCAGTGTAGTGCTGCTGGTTGTGTGTGCTTCAAATATTGTAGTCAGGATGAATGCAGTCCTACATGCAACAAGACCCTGTCCTTTTCCAGCCTCCCTCTCCTTGAATGACTCTCAAAACATGATCAAAAGTGTATACAAAAGGGTACCAGGAAAATCTTACTGCCACGGAGAGTTTAATCTTGAACTTTAAATAATCATATATTTTACTTACGAAACCAAAACCTAGCAATTAAGATTATTTTGAGGTTATAAAATACAAAAGTCTAAGCTTGTCTCACGTCCAGCAAATTCAGTAGTTCAAATACACTGCTACAAATTACACAGCTATCTGAAGCAACATCTTTAATTTCAAATTTTCTCTCTAAGCCTGAAAACCTATTCCTTTCGTTACATAATCAGTTATTATCATAACTTACAAGAATGAGATGAACTTAACTATAACCCAGAAATCACATCAGAGGGCGCAGCTACTTACTGGCATTATATTCAATGGTGTTTATATATAATAGCAGCAAATGAGATATTATACTACTGAAAACGTCCATAGTCACATTTTTAGGATCAACATTCAATGACGCAAATAACATGTTGATAGACAAACTTTTCCCCCCTGAAAAACATTATATTTCTTTCTAGTAACTATGTCCATACGTAAAGAAATCTGAGATAACTACTAAAAAACAAAAGGGAATACAAAAGAAAGAAATATGTAATATTAAAATCAGGAACTTCATTGTCTGTACAATATTTCTAGGAACTGAACTTTATGGAAATAAGTAGGTTTTATGATACTACAATACTGAACCTAACTTGTCAAGGTCCTAGTCTAAGTTTTGTCTCATAATGTCATAAAGAAATTTAATTCCAAATGAAATTTAAATCCCAAATCTTTAAATATAAGACTCACCATAGTTGCCTAAAAATGAGCAAAACTTATATTAACTATATTTGTCACACCTAATTAGTTTATTTTTTTATTTGCTTGCCATGCAATCAGCAAAATAGATTGTAATATTTTTGTTTAGGATATAGTCAACAATTAAATAGAAATGCTATTATGTATGTTTTACCATTAAATATCTGTTCTTCCTCTACCAAGTTTTATTTTAGTGCCTCAGTCACTGTGTAGAGATGACCCTAAATTCCTGAGGGCTTTCTGCCAGAAGGGCACAGGATCCTGCAGGTTCAACTTCAGTACTAGAAAAGCTTCATGTACATAACCAGCAACAGATCGTGTCTAGTTGTTGAGGAACAGCCTAGCTAAGTACAGAAAGGTTTAATGTCAGGAGGCTGGTCACTCGGTGATGAATTCTTTGGTCACAGCAAACCCTGAAACAAATTTTAAAAATGGTCCTTATTTATGCCGTATCCTCCTGCACCACTATATGAAAGATGGCATTAAAAACTGTATAGCTTTAAGATTTATTAATATCAATATGCTGAAACTCTAATATCAAACAGTTAGAACTCTAAATGTGAGATCCTAGTCGATGACCAATGAGTGGACATATTTTCAGAAGAAAAGATACGTGACATTTTCACTCTAAGTGAAACCAAAAGCCATTAGGAGTTACAACTAAATAGAAGAACTCAGAGATTCCCCTTGGGAAAGCAAAGAAAAGAGATGGCAGAGTCGCTCTTATGGAAAGATAGCTCACAGATTCCTGTTGGAGAAGCAAAGAAAAGTTCTCAGTTGTATCCATGGGCACACGTAAGCACGCACACACACAGACAGACACAGAAACACACACACATACACACACTCACACACCATTTCATAGGATATGTGGCTATCTCATCGTGTACTGCTTTTGATAAATAATGTAAAAACCTTACCATGAAAATCACTGCACCTTATGTGCAACTACTGTTACGGAGGATGAAGAGGTAGAAAAATACAATGCAGAACTGTAAGGACCTCCAAATTAAATTCACATACATTTTGATACTCTCATTTCAGTACAAAGATGGCGATAAAGAAGTTGATAAAAATATTAAAGAATGTCATTGAGAAGGAGGGAAGGAATGATGTGAAAGACTAGCTTCATACAAAGAAGCTTCTTACTTATATATCACAAATACTTTATTTGAAAAAAGAATTGCAAGACACTCAACATGGTGAACACTGAAAAACATCACAAAAAAAGGAAGCTGGGTATTTTGTGAATTATTCTTGAATTAGGTGTGTTCGGACCATGGACTAAATGGACCAAGGGGAAAAAAAGTAGCAAAGCTAAAAACATAACGATTAAAGAGATAGGGAATATAATAAAAACAACTCTAACTTGAGCTATTTAAACTAAGTTGCTGAGACCCCCTTAATCTGAAATAAATGGAGCAAAAGATACCCATTGCAACATTTTTCTTAAGTTTAATCGATGTTAATTGGGTTACCCTTTCCCATAACAAGAACAAAAGGGGTTTAAAACCACTTCATTTACTTATCAAGAGGAAAGATACTTCAGTCAAAAGCAACACCCCTTTAGAAACAGAAACTTATAAATCTCGGAGAAGGATAAGAGAAAATGATCAAAAAATGGTTTGGCATTCAGAAACTGCATATTGGAAACTAAAGCAGACTATAAAGCAAAGAGGTGGCCAAGAAAGCTAAAAGGAGAGAAATCAAGAATAAAGGAAAAACCCTGGCAGAAAGGGTGATTAAGGATTCAATAAGGTGAGTAAAGGTTTATTATTATTTTAACCAATACCATAAAATATCCAGGAACCTGCAGATACCAGTGTGATTGTTGCCTCATAAAACAGAAAGAGGTGGTAGAAAGAAAACCAATATGAAGTGAGAAGCTCAACTAAATCAACTGCATTTAAGGAAAAAAGTGGAACGACAGCAAAGATAGAAAAGATCTGCAAGTATCAAGGATCAGAAATCTATCACCCTTAACCTACTCAGTCCCAGAAATGACACTAAAGAAAACTAAGATAGGAAATGCAACTAGATTAGACCAAATATTCCCACTTTTATCCTCAAATACAGTTGAATTAGATGGATTTCTCACTAAGGTTTCCTAATTCAACCTTTCTACCAAGATTTTTCCGTTGGTCCTGAACCATTATTTCCTCATTTGAATAAACTTTAAAAACTGATATCCTATAGTGCCCATAATTAATTTTTTATTATATCTTCAATTCATAGCATATAATTATACAAGCAGAGAGCTAGATATGGGACAGCTAGGTAGGACAGTGGATAGAGTGCCAGGTCTGAAGCCAGGAAGACTCATCTTCTTGAGTTCAAATCTAATCTCAGACACTTAGTAGCTGTGTGATTCTGGGCAAGTCACTTAACCCTGTTTGCCTCAGTTTCCTCATCTGTAAAATGAGCTGGAGAAGGAAATGGCAACCCACTCCACTCCAGTATCTTTGTCAAAAGAATTCCAAACAGGGTCCACGATGAGTCAGACATGACTGAAACAAATGTATAACAGCAACAAAACAGCTAGAAATGCACAAAATACTTATAATGCTGATACATACATGTATACTTATACATACACCTAGATGTAGGCACTTTTTTTTACTACCAGTAATGAGAACTAAGTATAATTACTGATTTCTACTAAAGCATTATCAGATCACAAACTGAAAAGTAAATTGTTCTACAGCAATAAATTATTGCTTTTAAAAACACAAGACAGGTTTGTCTGGATAAATAAATTGTTAAAAGCAAATATTTCTAATCATCAAAAGCTATATCATTTGTATCAAAAAACACAAGTCAAGTCAGGTAGCTTTTAACGTCTGGTAGCCATTTAAAAACAAGTTAAACATTTCTCAGGAGTTTCAAGAAACAAAAAGTACTTCTGTCTAAAGAGAGAAGAATGAAAAGCACATGAGTTATTTATCTTCAGGATTGAAAGACATATATGGCAGCTAATCAAACATGAAAAACTGGTGCCCAAGAAACATACGCACATCCAAAATTCTAGCTTCCCTGTAGCAGCAGCAATAACAAGCCCATTTTTTTAATGTCAGTGTAGCTTCTATCTTGTCTCTAAAAGTTAACCCTGGATAGAAAGTACTTAAGAGTAAGAAAAGACTATAAGACTGCAATCACAGATTAAGGAAAAATGTTTCTATTCTCCGTCCAGTTAATGACGAAGAAACTTAATAAATTTTTGAATCAGTGTGTATATAAAATAGTCATAGTTCCTATCCTTTCCCCAACTTTTTAAAACATTTTAAATTTGTTACTTATTAGTTTTTTACCATTCTTTTCTTTTTAAATTTTGAGTTCCAGATTCTTACCCTTCCTTCTATGCTCTCCCATAACCACTGAGAAGGCAAGCAATATCAGTTATACATATGAAATCATGCAAAACATCTTTCCATATTAGCTATTTTTCAAAATAAGCAAGAAAAAACACAGTGAGATAATTATATTTCAATTCCCACTTACATTTTAATAGTTGTCTTTCTGAAGTTTGATAGCATTTTTCATCATGAGTCCTTTAGAATTAGCTTGGATCACTGTATTGATGAGAGTAGTCAAGTGTTTCATAATTGATTATCATTACAACATTGCTGTTGTAATGTGCTGTGCACAAGGTCTCAGTTTTCTTCTCGCTTCACTTTGCATCAGTTTATATAGTTCTTGCAGTGTTTTCTCTGAAACCCCTCCCCCATCATTTCTTAGTACTCCGTAACAATCATATGCTACAACTTGTCCAGCTGTTCCCTAATTAATGAATGTCCCCTTGGTTTCCAATCTTTGCAACCACAAAAAGCTGCTATAAATATCTTTGTACATATATGTCCTTTTTCTTTTCCTTTGATCTCTTTGGGATACAGACCTAGTAGCAGTACTTCCGGGTCAAAGGGTATCCACAGTTTTATAGCCCTTTGGGCCTAGTTCCAAATTATTCTCCAAAATGGTTGGATCAGTTCACTACTCTACCAGCAATTCATTAGTGTACCTCTTTTTCCCCTCATCCCTTCCAGCATTTATCATTTCTGATAGGTGTGAGTCATTATCTCAGAGTTGTTTTAATTTGCATTTCTCCAATCAACAGTGATTTAGAGAATTTTTTTTTCATGTGACTATAGATAGCTTTGATTTCTTCCTCTGAAAACTACTTGTTTATATAATTTGACCATTTAGCAATTGGGGAATGGTTCTTATAAATTTGACTCAGTTCTATTCTCAGTATACATTCGAGAAATGAGGTCTTTATCATAGAAACGGTAAAAATTTTTGATGTTACTTCATTGTCTATACTGCCTTTTAGCATACTGTAATTTCCCTGATTATATCTTTTAATTAGACCTCTTTTTGTTTTTGCTTTGTCTAAGATCATGATTGTTACCCCTGCCTTTTTTATTTACTCAAAGCATATTTGACTCTTCTCCAAGGCTTTATTTTATTTTTATTTTTTTTGTATGGTTATTTTATTTTATAGTTAAATCCACATATTATATAAAACAGAACAGGAAAATGAACAGTCTATAAAATCCATGGAGGAGTTTGGACGACAAGGCACGAGAGCTCTCTCTTCGCAGCTGTCGTCTACAGACTCCTGGGGGGTTCTTGATCTCCAAAACTCTGCAGGTGCAGAGTCCTCACGCCACGAAGGGGAGCCATGGATGGTTTGGATGATGGTCGGAGGCCCTTGCAGAGCCTCAGGCTCCCCCTCAATGCCTGCTCCAATGAAGGGCAGACTAGTCACTTTGCAAGGCCTCGAAGGAAGTTCTGGTGAAGGAGCACCCCGAGCCTTCAGGAGGAAGAGCCCGCCTAAACACTGCTCTACTCTACCCGCACACACACTGGCAGGTGCCATGAGCTACAATAATGGGGACATCTGACCCAGAAGTAGATTTCAAGGCCAAGAGCAGGGAAGCAGGGCAAAGAAACCCTTTCCGGGCCAGTATCATCATCCCATAGACATCCCAGGAGATACAGGGCAAGGCTATAGGCCCCCTTTGCTTCCAATTCCATAGAAGGCTGCCAGTTCCAAATTTGCTGGAAAGCTGTCTCTGTCCTTCAGAACAGTGAGGACAGTTGGAATATCAAGTCTCTCAGCAAAGGCATACCAGCCCCTGCCAGCTCCCCTGGATTTAAATCCACGGCAAACGGAAGGTCAAGAGTGGGCCTACTGTTCCCCAGGACAAGAGAAACAACACTTTACAAGGAGAGGGATCTAGCTGTTTGCACAACCCTAAACAGAGAACATCCTTCTGGGTCTAAACGAGAGGTGATAAGGAACACTAACAAAGGCTGATCAAACCATCTGAAGACAAAAGGGGGCAAGGAAACATCTAGGAAGAAAGGGAGGGAAAGAGAAACCCTTCTAGGTCTGACCATGGAGTCAAAGGCTGCAAGACGGAAGGTGTCTCCTAGCCCATGCCCAGCAGGAAGCTTGGCTCCCAGCTCTCAAAAAGACATTTTCAACACAGAAGAGTATTTGCAAATACAATAGTTAACAAAGCAAACTGAAACCCAGTTCTGAACGTTCTGATGTCTTGGGTTCTTGAAGTATAGACAAGACACTCACTTTTCACCATTTCTGTGCACTATTGGGCAAAGATAAAAAGGAAGAGACTTAAAGATTTGTTTTATTTTCTACTGGGGGCAGGGGGAAGATCGATAGAACTGTTATCCAATTTGCTCTCCACCGTACACACACACTCACACACTCGGACACCCACACACTACGCACTCGCAAACACACAAAAACCCTCAAAGCTGCACCAATACTTCGTATTTTGACCAAAAGAGTAGATCCTGGGAGAAGTGCAAAATGCAAAATCAACTGATAGAAAAATGCTGAACAAACAGCATCATTAATATACAAAATATTTATATTACTGAACTATGAACAGGCGATGTTCTCTCCCGCTGTACAGCTCTGGAGCCACCCGCTCCTTTCTCCAACCTAGTCCATGCCAGCCACTAAGAAGCACCACACTCTAGTTTGCTTCATTCTTTGATGCTTCGTCAAAATTTTCTACAAGATCTGGCACATCGTCATCCTCTTCATCAATGTCTTCAGGCTTGGGTGCTTTGCTATCCAACACTTGCCTTGGGAACTGTTGAGCTAACTTCCTAAAACTCATTAAGCTGTCAGCTGCGAGCTGGCTTAATATTCCAGGAAGCATTTCTGTGATTGGCTTGGCTTCTGCATGGCCAGCGATTGCGAAGGTGTTGGCGGAGAGGGAAGCCTGGACTTTGGGGCTGTTGAAATGAATAACCGTCCCATCATCTTTAATCATGTTCACCTCTTCGATACCAGCAATATTATTCACAGCCAATTTTTTGAGAGAACTCTGAAGTTTCTTGTTGTCTGCTGTGGCCATTCTATGCACCACCTTCTTTCTGCGCGCTGTGCCCTTGCCTCCTATCCGGACCTGAGCCCGAAGCTTGGCTAATTTCTCCTGATTCATGCTGCTGGTAGATCTAGAGCCGAGGCTGCGCTTCCTCCAACGGCAACACGCAGCGGCAGCAAGATGGCAGTCATAGCAGAGGCAGAGAAAGGAGGCCTCCAAGGTTTTATTTTAACTTTGTGTGTATGTCTTTCTGTTTCAAGAGTGTCTCCTGTAAACAAAATCCTTGTTGGATTCTGGTTTCTAATACATTCTGCTATCTGCTTCTGTTTTATGGGTGAGCTCAAGACATTCACATTGACAGTTATGATGACTAATTGTGTATTCCTTTCTATCCCATTTTTTTGTTTCTTTCTATTTGAGTCTTATCTCTCCTCAAAAGTCTGTCTGCTTCTAACCACTGCCTCCCTTAGTTCATCCTCCCCCTTTAAAATCCTCTTCCTTTCTCTTATCTCCTTCCCTTCCTATTTCCCTACTGGGTAAGTTACATTTCTATATACAACTGAGTGTATGTATATGTATGTATGTGTATACACAAATATATCCTTCCCTCTTTGAATCAATTCCAAATGAGGTTAAAGCATTGCCTACCACCCCCTCATTTTTCCTCCACTGTAAAAGCATGGTTTTTGTATGTAACAAAATTTTTCCCATTCTACTTCTCCCTTCCCACTTCTCCCAGTGCATCCCTGTCTCGTGTCTTCATTTTTTTGAGATCATTCCAACATAACTGACTCATACACATGCCCTCTTGCTATATAACTCCTTTTAATGTCCCCGATAATGATAAAGTTCTTAGGAGTTACATGTATTATCTTCAAATATAGGAAGATAAACAGTTCAACTTTGTAATAATGTAATCATGTTTACCTTTTTGTCTTTCTCTTGAGTCTTGTGTTTGAATATCAAATTTTCTGTTCAGTTCTGGTCTTTTCATCAGTCCTCCATTTATTTAAATAGCCATTCCCTCCCCACCAAAGGATTATACTCAGTTTTTCTGGATAGGTTATTCTTGATTGTAATCATAGCCTGTTTATCTTCTGAAATATCATAATCCAAGCCTTCTGCTCCACTAATGTGTAAGTCGCTAAATCTTGGGTGATCCTGCCTTTGACTCCATGATATTTTAATTGTTCCTTCTGGCTGCTTGAATTATTTTTTCTTTGACCTGAAAACTCTGGAATTTGACTATAATATTTCTGGAGTTTTCTTTTGGGGATCTCAGAAGGTGATTGGTGGATTTTTTCAATTTCTACTTTATCTTCTGGATCTAAGATATCAGGGGTGTTTTCCTCTATAATTCCTTAAAATATGATGTCTAGACTCTTTCTTTGATCATGGCTTTCAGGGATTCCAATAATTCCTAAACCATCCTCAGCCTATTTTCCAAGTCAGTTGTTTTTTCCATACAATATTTCACAGTTTCTTATCTTTTTAAAATTCACTTGACTTTGTTTTATTGTTTCCTGATGTCTCATGAAATCATTACCTTCCACTTGCCCAATTGTAATTTTAAGGAATAGTTTTCTTCAGTGAATTTTTGTGCTTCTTTTGCCATTTGGTCACTTCTGTTTTTTAAGGTATTATTTTCCTTAGTGTTTTTATGCCTCTTTTACCAAGCTTCTAATTCTTTTTTTTTCATAATTTTCTTGCATCACTCTCACTTCTTTTGCCAATTTTTGCTATTCCAGTGTTATCTCTTTAACTCTTCCAGGGATTTTTGTTGCATTTGAATCCAATTAGCATTTTTCTTTGAGGCTTTTTTTTAAGCTGTTTTCACATTGCTGTCTTCTGAGTTTATGTCTTGGTCTTCCCTGCTACAGTGATAGCTTATTATGGTCAAATTCTTTGTTGTTTGCTCATTTTTCCAGCCTATTTCTTGACTTTGAACTTTATGTTAAAGTTTGGCTCTGCTCACCTTGGTGTGGGCAAGCACTCAGGCTTTTTTACGCTTTTCTTTTCAGAGCTAGTTCTGCAAGTTTTTAGTGCTTCCAAAGTGGTGTGATGCTGGGAAAGATATGGTCACTACTTTCCTGGTCTTTCCCCAGGATGGTTCCTCGGGCCCCTGCAGCCACCAGTGCTAGTGCTGCTCTTTGTCCTTCCTCCCTTCTGCCCTGAACTGTGGCCCAGAACTGCATGTGGGCGATGGAGTTGCCAGTCAGAGCCAGCTGTACCAAGTGCCTGCAAAGGGTCCCTGGTAATCTCTTTCTACCAGCTGTCTGACCCCCTTACTGTCTTTGGGGTCCTGAAGCTGCTGTTGCTGAGGCAGCTGTTGCTCCTGCTATGTATGGGCTCCCTTGCCTCCACCCTGGTGTCATTGAGGTGTCATTTTAAAGTTGTTTGGAGAGGAATACTGAAAGAGTCTAGCTGGATGGCTGCCCCTAAATCTATCAGTTTGGCCATACCTCCCTACGCCTTCTTTTATAAGAAATGTCATAAGGATTCTTATTTTCAAAACAATTTAGCTTCTGAGGGCAATATAGACTAAGGAATCATCATTATCATCATTCACAGAAACACTAATAGCAATGAATTTCTATGCAATAACATTTACATTAAGCCCACTTTTATACTCTACACCTGTGCCCACATGATCTCTTTAAAAAAATGTTCTCTGATTTGTATCAAATGTCACTGATCCCCTCACTAATCTAAACACTCTGATAGGGACCCAAAGTTACATCTAAAAATTCAACCACTGAAAAAATTCCCCCTTCCGTCTAGTAGAAGCTCAAAAGCCAATTCTTTTAGATTTCCAAAAGTACATAGAGAATCAACACCACTAGTTGGTATTTTATATGCCATTATTATATTTTCTGAAAAAACATCTAATAATTATTTCTGGGGAAAGCAACTGAACACTTATTTTTCCTGGATTCAGACCAAATAATACATGGACCAAAAACAATATGCTCAGCACCAAACAACCCTGGCACCAAAGCCCACATCATAAATGTATTTGAGAAGAAATAAAGTAATGGCAGTCCTTTACAGAGAAACTCTGCAACAAATGTTTTATGGTATTTGAGAATGAAAGCCACCTGGCTAACCTAAGGCAAAAGTGGAAGCAGGAAGGGCAGCGACAGGAAGAACTTCATATAATATTATCCTATGAAACTTCTATTTTTTAGTAGTGGTAATGCCAAAGAGATGCCAGGATACAATAAGTAATATTTGAAGCAATAAAAATTAATTTTTAAAAGAGAGAAACTAAATTTAACATTTAACCTGTCTTCTCTTCAGTTAGGTGACAGAATTATGAAGTCCATATTTCAATATAAATATACTCTTTAATTTATACCTTTCTTAATACCTAGCTGGAAAACTGGAATTAAGAAGCTTTTTCACATAACAAGCAAGGCCAGAGAGGCTCTGTAGAATATGTTATATTTAAATAACATTTATTCTAACGTATGAAAACAGTCCCAATATCTTGGAATCACAGATTTTTAGAATCTGAAGGGGCTGTACGGATCATCAGGTACAACCTCATCAATTTTCACGTAAGGAAAGTGAGGTTAAGTGACTTTCCAACGGCCACAGAGGTATGAAGCGGAATAGCAAGGATTCAAAAGCAAGGGCTCAGATTCTAAATCCAATGTTACACACACATTGTTAGACACATAAATCAGAGCCAGTTAAGTGCTGTTATTCATTGTACTGGCCTGTAAGGAAAGCTCTTTTTATCAAACCATTGCTTATATAATAAATTCCACTATAGGCAGGAAGAATTTCGTGCTGCAGCTGTGCAATAATTTACTCATGATTTTAAGAAATAAAAACTGCCGAGAAGTACAAAAGTACTTTTAAAAGAAATGCACACACCAAAGCAAATTTACATAAGAGCGTGTAAAGAAAAACTTTATTTGCTCATGCTTTACCAAATATGTATTCCATCATTACATAGCATGCAACTCAATAAATGTTTGTTGAATGGCACTGAATTAATCATAACAAGTTTTTTTAATCCATTATTTGTCTAGAGAACAGATACTTTGAATAAGAAAAAAAGTTTCAGACAAAGTTGTAGATGGTAAGAAATTGTCTAATAATAATTCTTGCTTCATTTTGTCACTAACTTCTTTGAGGATCCTTTCTAGTTCTGAACCTGTCACCGTATAATCCTATGAACTTCGAACTCTTTATTTCTTCTCACTTGTAATTTCTCAAAGTTCTTTCCAACCAGATAAAACAGCATGAAGGATACCTTGGAATTAAAATTCTTTACCTCTTATATATAACTGAGGCAAAAAACATCTTACTCAAAGATTTGCACACTTAAAAAATTGAGACCTGTACCTTGGCACCGAATGGTGCCTCCCTGCAGAGCTCTGCAAAGTAAACAAGGGCTTAGGAAATAAGAAGAATGGATATTTATATAATATTTTAAGATTTGCAAAGTGCTTTACATTATATCCTCATTTCGATCCTACAAACAAGCGCTCTGGCTTTTGCTGATGTTTTCTCAGTTAGATATGTCCAACTCTTCGTGACCCCATTTGGGGTTTTCTTGGCAAAGAAACTGAAGTGGTTTGCCATTTCTTTCTCTAGCTCATTTGACAGATGAAGAAACTGAGGCAAATACAGTTAAGTGTCATGCCCAGGGTCATGCACTTAAGCGTCTGGGGCCAGCTTTGAACTGAAATCCTCCTGACTCCAGAGCCAGCACTCTATCCACTGAACCACCTAGCTGCGCCAAGTGCTCTAGCTAGTTTTTCTCCGATTTACAGATAAAGAAACTGGGGCTCACTACGGTTAAATGATTTGCCCAGGGTCATGCAGCTATTACCAGACATAAATCCAAGCCTCAGTAAGTCCAGTACTCTAATTACCATTGAAACCACCCCTCCACAACACATTTCTTCCTTCTCACCCACGATGCCAGAGAAGCTATCTAAAGCCGTGATGTAGAAATACAGATTTTACACTAAATAACACATACAATCCTATTTATAATATAATGATTTGTCTCAAATGCATGTGATCCTGTCCATGGGGATAATTCACCAAAGTAATGCAGATCACATTAATCTATACCTGCCAATCCTGCATGACTTTTGTCTTTTCCTCAAGTATGTGAGTCATTAATGTAAAAGTATGAGAATTGTATATAAATAATAATGACTTCAGCTACATTTGGAGTTAAAAGGGAGTTTATGAACTAGCATGGAAACCTCATCACCATTTATGATGTTGCTTCTCCCAGGAAATATAACAGATTTACAAATCTTGAGAATATAACTGGTTTGTAAGTTGGCCTCCCTTTGTAGCACGACATTCATAATAAGAGAGTAAGTTATAGGTTTGATGACAACTGAAACTGTATGAAATAGTAGTTAAGCAGTTAGAATTAAATGTAGAATTCAGCAAAGCCAAATTTTCTTATTCATGTAGTCTTTGGCTCTTTCTTCCTCCAATATGAAAAAGGGAAAAACATTATTCTCAAATGAAAACAAAATGGCTACAGAACCCACTTATTTTGAAAAAAACTATTTGCAAACAAGATTAAAATCACATAATTATTAATCAGGCTTATAAATCAAAAAAAATATGAACAGGGATTATTTAGAATAATGGCATAATTTAGATCACAGTAAAAATATTTTCAAAGTTTTTATTATCATACCACTCTGTATATTCCATCATATCGCCCAAAATTTGTCTATGAACAATAAGAAATTGAAACAGCAATTATAAGTGATTTGGGGGGGTATTCTAGAAGGCAAAAAATTCTCTTCTTTTTTGATGAGAAAAACAAAGCTTTAGACAAAATAAAAAGATTGAAATCAGTAAAATGGAAGTTTCTTACTTTTCCAAAACAATGTCTACATATTTTTTGTATATTAGTTTATGTTGCCATAGAAATTTATAAAACCTCTTTAAAAGTAAAATCTTATCTTCAGTGATTATTGTTTTTCTATATGTTGAATGTTTCTGTAATGAAAATGTGCCATGTCCATCATGAATTTATGAAGTCACATGCTTCTAAAACAACTGCTGTCTACTTACAAAACATATGAAAAAAAAACCAATCAATGGAGTCAACAGGATTGTGACATTTTATTTACATATCTGTCACTACAAAGAATGAGAACAAAAGTAATTTGACTTTTTTAGGCCCTTTTAAATCAGAATCTCTTAAAATGAGTGATGGTAACAAGCAGTTACATATTTAACTAAAAAGGAAGAGTTATTCCCCTTGACTGTCACATTGAAAACAAGTCCTAAAACACCAATAATAGGCTTTATGAAGACCAAATTTAATCTCTGTTGATTATAAATTTTAAAAAAATTCAAATGAATATTCATGCTTAATAATTTATGTTCTCTCTTACTTCACATTATTAATGTTTAGAGCAAAATGTAGACATCTTCTACGAGTAGTAATAGCAACCAAATTTTTTCACGTCAATGTAAGCCATTTGGCCATTTCATTTCTTGTCAATGCTTTATGCAAATCTTTTGATTTAAAGAACACACACTTTGGGTATACGTTCTGTATATAAATTTAATTTTAACTGGATTGCAACTTTATTATATTTCTTTCACATGAGTTATTGAAAGTTCATATCTAGGAGCCATAAACTCCATTCAAAATATAGATCAAACAACCAACACCCACGCTTGGTGAATGAGTTGGCTTCAGCCAAGAAACCTCAAAAATCATCCACATGAAACCTGCCAGCACATTCTATAATACAAAACGAAAAATTTCTCAGAAACCCCCCAAAGCAGGAAACATAAATAGCTATATGATCCTAATATAGGCAGTTTATTGTAGAAACAGTATATTACTTAGAAATTAGGAGACATGGGCTTAAATCTCAGCTTTAGCATAAACTAACCATACAACCATAAGAAAGTCACTCAGTCTGCTCACATGTAAAAATACAAACATTAATGCTTGTAGTACCTGTCTCACAGGATTTGTATAAATAAAGCACTCTATCATTCTTAAAAGACTATAAACACAAGCAATTTAGTAATATAAAGGAAGTAAAATCTTGAAATATCACAGGTTTCTGATTAAGTGTGATGAAGAGTTATACATTTTCCTATGTGGATATTTTCATCAATTCAGCAACCAAGAAGTTTCCAAAATATATTCACTATCTTATATATACAGATTAAGAATTAAGAACCATTCTGTGAATTTAATATGGATTTTAATATAATTTCACAGAGCTCTTTAAAATCAGTTGTAAAACCCTGAGAATAATCTTAATGGTTGCCATTCTACTAACTACATCTGATGAAAAAGAGTAAAGAAACGAAGTGGAAAAAACCTGCACATAACTTTGCTATCAGGCCAATACATATGTAATTCAATTTCAGGAAAGAATTCCCAGTGAATTCCAAGATTAAGAAGAATCAAAAAAACAAGAAACATTAAGGAGAAATGGCCAGCAATTTCAAAAAAGCAGCTGCCATTTTGCCTTTAGACCCTCAATAAGCTGTACAAGTTTTTTTAAATGTGGTTTGATGCTGCCACAGTCATGTAGGGGCTCTAATTCCCTCCTATGCTAATTCTTTTGATACTGGGGGACGGACTACATCTCCTAGTAGTTGTTTTGTTTAAATAAAATCAGAAGGAAGGGCCATGCAAATTCCTATACATTAGGGATCCTAAAGCACATGAACACCTTGGATAGATAGATAGATAGGTAGAGATAGGCAGACAGATAGATGGAGAGATGGAGCATTTATCAGTTACAAGGGCATAGACAAGAGAGGCTCCCCTGCACAGCTTCCCCAAAACAACAAAGATGTTATCTGAGAAAAAGACTGCCACCCAAATATGGAGAACAAATTCCTAACAAAACTCTTACTACATTGACATTATATTAAATGAATAAATTATTTGCATTATGCAGCTTATGCTAAAATACTTAGTGATCTCACCCTTATCATAACAAATTATCTGCCAGAAAAGATCTTCAAGGTCAACACTGGCAACAATTAAAAAGTAATGAAAAACATTTATCCCAAAAGCAGTTACAATTTTTTACTTTGAGGCAATGTGCTGTATATTTTATTAGCTATCACTTGTTTAATTATTCATTTCAACTCATATTCCACATAGAAATCTCAGGTTGATCAGATTTCTATCTGAATTCTTTTTTATTTCAAGGGCAAATATCTCAACATTATTGAGAATGTTGGCAAATGAAAATTTCTAGCACCACTTTGGTCTGGACTCGACCGTTTTGAATTGAACAAAATCTCAAATTTTCACATCGAAATTTCACAAATTTCACATCGAAAAACATAATACATATATTTAACTTTTACTTTCTAGTTAATTTAAATTTCTTTTCCTAGAATTCCGCTCCCATATGCAAGGTGTTCCTACAGTTTCCACTCTACCTTTATGTATTCCTAATCTTAATTTTAGGCATCAAGGATTTTTTTCAATAACCTAGTCACTGAAGACTACTTGTCTTAGGACAAAGGCGCATTTGATCATGACTATGATTCTGTCAAAAAGCCCTTACTTTATTTGTGTCTCTCCTCTACATTTCCTCTTTCTCTTTAAATGTTCATTCTTAAGTTGGTAAACTGAACGCTCTTGCAGTCTCCCTGAAGTCCTTTTTTTCAGGGGGGGCGCATATTTTACTTCTACAGACATCCTTATTGTCATCAGTTTAATGTGTCTGTTTATTCCAGATACACAAAATAATGCCAAATGTGTTTCTTGGCTTGTGGAATAGACAGTGCTTATGAAAGAGAATTTAGGAGCACTCTTGTACCAGTACCCCAAGACTAATATACACCCTCCAGGAGGTCATCTAGTTTTTTTTTTTAAAAAAAAAACACATTTTAGAGGTAGGGCAACTGAGATCCAGAAAGGTTAAATAACTTGCCTGAGGTCATACACATAATGATAGTGTTTGGACTTCAATCCAGGTCCTTTGATTATGTAACTACTCAAACTATAATACCCTCTCTTTTGCAAAAAGGACACAGAGAAATGCTCCCTCCACTAATCATACCAAAGGGATCTTGCTACACTTAGCAGCTTTGAAATAGATGATTCAAGTCTCTCTGCCCCATTTGGTGGTCTGAGGCAACACATCACAGGCATTCCTTACATGAAAAAGGATTAATGAAAAAAAAAGACCACCGCCACCTTCCCTTGACCTTCCTATGCCATCTGGCCAACATCTTATTCTTCTCCTCTCCTTTATTTCCAAACTTCCTGAAAAAGTTGCAATATGTTTTCACTTCCTTATTACCCACTCAATAACCCTTTGCAATGTTTTCCATAACCATTCTACTGTAACTGCTTTCAAAAAGAAAATGTATGCAAAATCTTTAATTCCATTAGCCTTTCCTTTACATTCTCATCTTGCAAGACTTCTTTGTGCAATCTAAAAACTACTGACTGCTTCCTCTCCCTTGGGTTCTGAAATAATGCACACCCCTGGTTCTCTTACCTACTTTTACAATAGATTCATATCCTGTGCACCCCAATAAGCTCCTTCCTTGCTTCCCAAACCTGTAAAGTGGATGTTGTTCCCCAAGGATCTATCCTGAGCTCTATTATCTTTGCTTTCTCCCTTGGCAATACCATTTCCTCCCAAAACTTCAACTATCAATTCTGTGAAAAGGACTCCCAAATCTATGCCTTCTAATACTGTCTTCTCTTGTAAGGTACATTTCTCATTCCCAAATATCTATAGGACACATTTTAAAAAATATGTTTCTCTGGTGTGTAAAATTCAACATTTCTAAAGCTGAGTTGATTACCTTTCCTCAAAACTTGCTTTTCCTTCTTGGTCAAGTATTTCTGTCTGCGGCAGTACCATTAGCCCAATATCACATCTTTAGAACTTTGGAGTTACCTATGATTCATCTCTTATCCTTAGATACAAGGAACTGAAATGACCAAATCCTACTTAATTTATCTTCAGGACAACTCACGCACATACCTTCCTCCCTATTCCCACTGTCTCCACTACATAGGGAAAAGGCATAGTTATGGAATACTCATAAAATTGGCAAAAAATAAAAGTATTTAATAGTTACAGTATCAATATGCCATACAAGTCTCATATTCTCTTCAGAATTGCTGCCTTGCTTTTACTGTAATTAATCAGCGAGTGAAAGAGGTCAAGTGTGAAATGTGACAGAGAGGTCAAGAAGATGAGGATTAAGTGATCGTTGATTCCTTTGGAGAGAACAGTTGGAAGCCAGACAGCAACGAGTCTGGAAAACAGTGAGATGAGAAGCAGAAGTATCTAGTACAGATGACTTTTTTTTAAGGCGTTTATCCCAGAAAAGAGGGAAAAATACAGACTCAGGGAAAAAAAAACTGAATTAAATAACCCATTGTTTGCTAAACCTAAAAACATGAATCACTTTGTGGGGAAGAACTCTACAACTGAAAAGCATAACCAGAAAAATTAGAAAGCAATTTAGCAGAAATTAAGCTCAGGCCGATTTCTTATGTCACATTCTATAATAAGCTCAAAAGATGTGACGCAACTGTTAAAGATCAAATCGTTATTAAATCTGATTTAGAAGTTTTCTCTTGTTTTTCCTCTTCCCCTTGCCTCGTTACTTTACCTGTAGTAGCGAACAGAGATGTCACCCACCATATGGTACTGCTGTATGAGAGGCTGGGACCCGCTTCCTCCAAACTTAGCTGCGCGGCTTGTTAGCCTGTACTTATCTGCTGCGATCGTGCTGCCTTGTACAGTCACTTACTTATTTCAGTTTATGGCAAAATATTCTAAGTCTCATTACTTTGATGTTCACTTACAGTCTCTTCTCTTGACTTTTGTAAGAAAAATCACCACTTTTAATGCCACTATCATTAAAGGAAGATTTTTTTTCTCCCTTTATCAGATATCCTTAAAAGAGACACTAAAGGGTCGAACGCAGGACACATTCCTTGGTTCGATCCCTTCCTTCCATTGGCTATCACTCACAAGCTTCTCTGTTATTAGGTCACGTAGGTAACAGCCCAAGGAGCTCTTTAAACAGCTGAGGGCATCCCTGGGGTTGGAGTGGAGCTGCGCGGTCCACCTAGAAGCCCGAAAGCCTTCCTCCGTTGCCCAGAAGAGAGGCCATAATAAGGAAAGAGGGAAGCGAACACGAGGCCGGGCCAGGCCAGCAGCTGGAAAAACAGGACCATACAAGCACATAAGGGAGTGAACT
>CM053623.1:330670782-330702563 GCA_028646595.1 Phalanger gymnotis | reverse complement strand
TAATCCACTTATACCCCTTTAAGAGAAATAAATTTTCAAAGAGAAAAATACTTATAAAAAAGAAGTCTTGTCCCACCTTTATAATGCATATCCAAGGCAGCTTAAAATTTAAAAATAAGGTGAAGACAAGTTTAATTCCTTCCTAGGCTATGAATTCTTCAGCAAATGCCTCCTTTAAAGAAAACAGCATCTTTTGAAAGAATATCCCAAATACCCCTGGCCACTGTAAATTTAATGAGATGTTCCAGTGCCCAGGTCAAGAACTACAAGATGAATCTTTAAACCAGTTTTTTGTTGTTGTTTTTACTTAATATATTTTAAATAAATTTTTATTGGTATCATTTGTTTTTATATCACCTACATTTTTCAACACATCTCTCCTCATTCCCAAAAAAAAAGGTATCCTTCAATAATTTTTTAAAAAGAAAAACAAAAGGTCGGCAAAACCAAGATATGTTTTTAAAATTCTGACCATATTATGTGCAAGTATACATATATACACACTATACATTTGTATACATATATATTTTATATACATATTACATACACATGAGATATCTGCTCATATCTCATCTTTGGATCCAAGCTTAGCCATCATAGCTTTGCAGTAGTCAGTTTCAATAGCTTTGTTGTTCTTCAGTTTCCCAATTACATTGGGTAATATATTACCAGAATACTATCCCTTGGTATTCCTATTTCCTGGTTCTGCTTATTTCGCTTGGTATCAGTTCGTAACTTCCCTTGCTCATTGCTCATCCTCGGTTTCTAACAGCATGACAACATTCCATTACATTCATGTCCTGGCTTAGTCATTCTCCAAGTGCTGGGCCTCACTTTGTTTCCAGTTCTTTGACAGTCAGTCAGGAAGTATATTAAGTACTCACTACAGCCGGCAACTGAGCTAAATGTTGGTGATAAGAAGGAAAGGCAAAAAATAAGGTCCTGGCTTCTCAAGGAGCTCTTATCCTAATGGGGGACCACATGCAAGATATACACAGTGTAAATGGAGAATAATATCAGACTCAGGTCACGGGGGAAGACAAGACTAGAAGGTGGGAGTTAAGCCTGAATCTAAACAAGCCTAGAGGCAGAAGTGAGGATGGAGAGACACTGAAAGGACAAAAAGTCACATGAAAAGAGTGTAGCATTCAAGGAACGTTAAAAAAAGGTCAGTATTAGTCTGATCAAAAAGTACTGCCTCACTCAAATCCAATTCACTGCAAGTCAAGACATTACTTTCGGGGTGTCTTTGGTCCTCTTGGAGAATAAAGGACAAACAAAAACAGTAAATGAACAATCTATAAATATTTTAGCGTGTAGAAAGCCTTTCTTTTTTTCTTTGACCTGTGGGGTATACGCCTAGCAGTAGTCACAGGAAAATTTTAGTTATTTTCATCATATAAATCCATAAGCCAACTTTTATGATAAAATCAGGTGAGAGGGGGGAGAAAGGCTGGTAAAAGCCCTTAAACCTCAGAATTTTAGATACTCTATGATAACATGAATCCAAAGATGCTTATTCTATCAAGGGAGGAGGTGAAGTAGAGACAGAGAATCCAAGCTATAAGGCCAATGTGGTAGTCATGCCACTGCTGGTCTTGGCAACAGGGAGCTCGCCTGGGGCAGAACCACCAGGTTTCCTCTTAATTATTCTTGCAAACAAGGTGCTAATCTCAGTTGTTTCTAACTGCTGAAACAGTACAAATGATATGAGTGTTCTCTAAACGTGGGTGACCTAGAGCAAAGCCCAAGTCATCACAAGCCATTTACAGCTTGGCAAAGTTCTGATTTAAGAGATTCGGGAGCAGGGTGAAGAAATAACTCAAAAAATAACTCCAATAACTCAAAACTTTTAAGGGAAAATACCGTATAAACTCTAAATAACTAAATGAACACTCATTCAAACCATCATCTTCATCATCATCATCATCATCAATTAACAATATATCTTCCTATCTCTCAACCTGTTTTCAGACAACTTGTTGTAGGTTAGGAATGAAGGCCAATGAGCATAGGTTCTGGAATCAGACGACCACTTTGTTTTTGTGTGACCTTGGGTATATCGTTTTATCCCTACGGCTTCATTTTCCTTGGATGTTAAATTAAGGAGTTAGACTAAATTGCTCTTGCTCTATGATCCCATGAGCCGTGTGAGTATCACAAAACTCCTAAAAATGCATACATATTCTGTAACTCACACTTCAGTGGTGTTATTTTAGGACGGGATTTATACTGCAAGAAATAAACTTTGACCATTACAGATGAGAAAACTGAAATGCAGAGAGAGAAAATAATTTCCTCAAAGTCAAACATGTATTAAATAACCGAACCAGGGTGTGAACTTTGGTCTTCTACCCATAAATATGGTGTTCTTTTTCATTTCACTACTCTTACTTATTGTTAGACTTCTGTATTCTTAATATTAGTCCCCCCCAAAACCCATTGTAATGTAGCAGCTGACACTTAATTAGGAAGAAAAGATAAAATAGGTTTCCACTGTAAAGCCAACACTCATTTTACCATATAGTACAAAAATTTCAGATAGCATATCACCTATTGACATTTTTCACCACTCCCAAATGACCATACACGTTACTAGGGTATTTCTGAACAAATGAAAATAGCCATATTTTTACATGATAACTTTAACATATATTTAAAAGGAATAGCATGTTGTACATAATAGATTTGTGATTTTATGTACAATCATCTTTTTTTTCCTATTCTACTATGTTATAGAAATGCTTGTTTAATTAAGTTCAGAATAAAAAAAATACTGACTTGGGAATGAGAAGTCCCAGGATTAACTATATGAAATAAGACTTACTAGCTCTATGACCTTCTATTTCAACAAGATTATCAGGATTTGTTTGCATATATCTTTATTCCTCAGAACCCTACAATACCTACTTTCATCCCATTGTATTATATATTATAGCTTATAATGACTTATAACTTAAATAGTGACTCATACTTGGGATCTATAAAAAGATAATTAGTCAGGAAATTCTGTACCTTTCTTTGAATTCCTGTCAAAATACTACTCTCCTAAAGAATATGACTGAAATGTCCTAAACAAAAAAAGGTACAGTACTTAATAATAAGAGGCAGCTAGGTCAATAGAGTGCTGCACATAAAGTCAGAGACTCATCTTCCTGAGTTCAAATCCAGCCTCAGATACTTATTATTTTACAAGTCACTTAACCCTGTTTGCCTCAGCTTTCTCATTTGTAAAATGAGCTGGAGAAGGAAATGGCAAACCTTTCAAGTATCTTTATCAAGAAACCCCAAATGGGGTCACAAAGAGTTGGAAACAATTGAAACAACTGAACAAAACTTAATAATAATGCCTCTTGTTCCATTATCGTGTTCCTAAACTTTTTTCCTCCTCCATCTTCACACAAGTTGACCCCAAATTAGCATCTAAGCTAAAACCTAGGAGTTAAATTCACAGATTACAACATCTCAACTCAGAACTTCTCTCAACTGCTTAAAGAGTCATTACCACATGCTGTCTTTGGTTATAGCCTTACTGCTTTGTTTACCAAAGAAATAAAAAGATAACACCACCCACACCTTTAGTGTCTTCTAGTTCTACAATCTACTATTATAGAGTAAGACCTTACACATTCCTCAATGACAGCTGTTCACAGAAGCAAACAAAAAAATTTATAAACTATTTTCCCTCAACTCTTACCAAGAAAATCTCTAGTGTACATTCACAATTTCCCCCTAGGTCTCAAAACACCACTTTGGATCATTTAATTACCATAATTAAATAAAAACAGCAGCAGAAATAATTCTGAAATAATGCAATTACATGTCACTTTATAGTTTACAAAATGCCTTATTCACAACAATGTGACAAGGAGTAAATTTCTCTTCCCTATTTTACATAGGAAAGCAATAGGTTTAAATAGTCTTAGCCATCATAGGCTATGTTAATGAGGGAGCTGATAGTTCCACTGTATTCTACCCTTGTCAAACCACATTTGAGGTACTGTGTTTAGTTCAGTGTACCACCTTTAAAGGATACTGACCAAGTGTTACAGAACTAAAAGAGAGAAGACTAAAATGGTTAAAGGTCTAACAACCATGCCCACTGAGAATCAAATAAAGGAACTGGGAACATTTTACTCAGAAAATTGGTCAGCAAGCATTTATTAAGTGTCTAGTATATTCCAGACACTTTGAATACAAAGGAAAAAAAATTTTGCATTCAAGCTTATATTCTTTAGAATTAGAATAAAAAACTGACAGCAATCTTCAGGTACTCTGAGAGCTACCCTATCAAAGAGTGATTAGTCTTGTTCTGCTTGGCACCACAGGACTGAACTAAGGAGGATTTAACTCTATGAAAAACAACTTCCTAAAATTTAGTACTGTCTAAAAGTGAAATGGGATGTTTCAGAAAGCAGTGAGTTTTCCTATCACTAGAGATTTTCAAATGGAGACTGACTAACTGCCTAGGATGTTTCAGAAGGGATGCATGGGTTAGCCTTTAGGCTATTTATAGCCTCTCAGATATTTTCCAATGATAAAGCTGTATAATTGCATGTCAAGCAGATGCTTAAAAAGTAGTTAATATCTGACAATAATTAGCAAAGTGGTAGGCTACCTCTGTGTTGACTATGACTTTCCTAAACCTGATGCTTTTTCTATTTAGCTGATGGTGGATATCCTTGTTAGCAGGGGATGAAACATAAAAACAGCACCAAAGTTAGGCTGGAAAACATAGTAGGAGCATATATTTTAGATAAAGAAAAATGATAGAACTACCAGAAGTGTGAAAAATGTTTATAATCAATACGTGGGTTCCTTGAACAAAATAACGTTTACTTAGGATGTCACTTCATCTTTCTTGGTTTCAATGTTTTCATCTGTAAAATGAGATCAACTATCTGCGAAATACATTTATTCTCTTGCTATTTTGTATGCCTAGCTACTTGTAACCCACGAGAAGTGTCTAGTGGAGACACTATTAACCCATCTTTTAATTTCATTATATATTCACTTGGGTTAAAACTCAAACATTAACATTTCAATAATTAAGAATTTTAAATCCTCTGAATGACATATTAGCATAAGCTTTTTTAAAATGAATGCACCATTTTCTTCTAAAAAAGATATGAGAAACTTTAACAAGTCATCTACTGCACCAAGTGAAGATTTTATGGAATGACCATAATAATATAAAGGTAAACAATTTTGAAAGACTTCAGAACCCTATGTCATCTATGATAACTTATAAGTTATCTATCATATATAGTTATATATGTCTCATATAGTCATCTATCATAACTTTGGGGACAGCTAGGTGGCACAGTGGATACAGTGCAGACCTGGAGTCAGGAAGACTCATCTTCATAAGCTCAAATCTGGCCTCAGACACTTACTAGCTGTGTGACTCAGGGCAAATCATTTAACCCTGTTTGCCCTAGCTCCTCATCTGTAAAATGAGCTGGAAAAGAAAATGACAACCACTCCAGTATCTTTGGCAAAAAAAACCCAAACAAATCCAAATAGGATCACAAAGAGTCAGTCATGATTGAAGAAAGACTGAACAACAACAACAAGCGTAACTTCAGGAGACAAATGGTAAAGCGGCCATCCTCGCAGCGAAGAGGTAATGGATAACAGGGACACAACAGGATATACATTTTTCAGAGATGGAAATGTACTGATTTGTGTTTCTTGACCATAATTATTGGGGGGTGAGGCAAGTTAACTGAGTAGGCCCGGAGAGAAGAAAGGAAAGAGAAAGAAGAAGAGTAAAGGAAAGGGAAAGGGGTAGGGGAAGGGAAAAGGGAGAAGGGACAGGGGAAAGGGGGAAGGGAAAGGGAAAGGGTAAAAGAAGAAGGCGAAGGCGAGGGGAAGTGAGGAGCATCGATAAAACAACACAAAACTCGGAAGGGAACAAAAAGGGCAATTTTGTTTGCTCCTTGTTAAATTTCACATATACTTTAAAATGTTTAACAGAACTTCATGAGTTCATGTGAAAAATGATTTTTATTTTTTGTATTTTGAAATGCTTTGATGTTTGCTAATTTTATAATTTTTTAAAAGTTACCTTCTAAAAAGAGAAGAATTAAGACTATGCCTATGTGTATGTTCTCAAGATAATTACAGTGATATGAATAAACATAGTGCCTCAAATCCAAAAGACCACTGAGAATTTAGCACAGCAAAACAGAGTAATATAGGCCAATGTGGAACTCATATTAACATCTCACATATATGGACATAACAATCAAACTATATGTAAAATGTAGCCCTAAACTAGGGAACATGGGGGAAAATGTTATTTAAAGCAAAAATGCCTGACACAGTAGTGCACCAAAGCTCATATATTCTAGCTCAATGGGGGCTTATTTACTCTTACTTTACAAGCAGTTCTAATAAGTTGGCTAAGATTGCCAGCCTATCACATAACACAATAGAAGGAATGAATTATTAGGAGACAGAAAGGCTGCTTAAAGTGTAGGCAAAGTGGATGGTAGAAAGAAGTTAATAGTGAAGGACAAAATAAATATAAAATAATATATAAATATAATAAATATATATTTATATATGCTATAAATATAATAAATATATTTATATATAATATAAATATTATATATATATTTATATGTGCTATAAATATAACATATGTATATATACTATAAATATAATACATATATTCATATATAATATAAATAATATATAAAAATATAAAATAAATAACTTGAAACATGTTAGATCAGTGGAAAATTGTCCACAGCACTGATAAATTAAGTGATTTGCCCAAGGTCACTAATCCATTACGGGGGCAGGGGGAGCATGAATCCAGATTTTTATGATTTCTAGGCTCGTTCTCTCTGAATATAACAGCAAAATTATAAATCAACAAGACAAAATTACAAAAGTAATCATAAACTCAAATGTTTACATGCATTCAAACTTCAAACTTTTTGAGGTACTGAAACAGAAAGTTAATTTTTATGGTAAAAGGGCCTTTTTAAATATTCAAGTAACTAAATTAGAAAAATAGCTTCATCTATGAAAAACAAGTACCTCTACTTTCATTCCATGAATTAGCATGACTAATTTGACCAAAATGACAATATAAGGGATGAATATAAGTCCCTAGAAACAGATATTTATAAAACTACTTCCTTAGGCACCTTAATAACCTGGACGTTTTAAGGCATTCAAGAATTATTTTAAAAGAGTGGCAGCTAGGTGGCATAGTAGACAGAGCACCGGCCCCAGAGTCAGGAGGACTGAGTTCAAATTTGACCTCTGATACTTGACATTTATTAGCTGTACGAGAGACCCTGGGCAAGTCATTTAACCCCGATTGCTTCGCAACAACAAAAAAGAATTATTTTTAAAAAGTTTGCTTTAATGTACTCAGGGAAAAGGGAAACTTATTGTATCTACATAGGGTATCCCAAAAGTTTTAGTGAAGTTTTTAAGTCAATGAACAATTAGCTAAAAACAATATATAGGCCTTTGAGTAATTCTGAAGAGATATGGGGGATCTTTTCATTAACTTCGTAATCCAAACACTTTATTACTAAAAATTTTCCCAACAGAAGAGATTCAAGTTCTTTCTATGTCCACTGGGCATTTAAAAAACAAATATTTTATCTTTAAAAAAATTTTTTTTATCATTTCCCCTTAAGAATTGTATCCCCTACTGATAGGTCATCTGGAAGGAAAAGAGTTAAAATTCTAGTAAATATAAAAACGATGCCTTCTATAGTTGCTCTCTAAATGACTAATTCTCAAGCTGAATTTCCTACCTATCCTTGGGTGAAAGATGCAGCCTTACAGGCCTTATTTAAATCCAAAGTTTTGTGCTCTTCTCTGAATTTTTCCTAAGTGGATTATATGCCATGTTGTTGATGCAGCTGTTCTTCACTAAACATCCAACATAAAAATTAAATAGTAGAGCATTCCTAAATTGGGACTCCAATCTCAGTTTTCTACTTTCTCCGCTCTGTTGGTCTCAGTCACTAGATTTTCAATAGGCCTCCTATCACACATTTTCCCCCCTTACTCTGGGAGCATAGCCAATCCCCAGTACTGCAGCTGACTTTCTCCACATCTAACTAGAAATATGCTAAGGATGCTATTTATAGATGCTTAGAAACTCAGTCTGGAACTAGCCAACCAAATTTTTCCATTCTTTGCTCCCCCAGTACTCTTATTTCCCTCTATCCTCATACATATACTCTAGCTCCTCTGAGTTGAGCTGAGAGTCTGAGTTACATGCTTCTCCATGGAAGTAAGAATACACATGAACATTTAAGACACAGGATCCACAGTTGTTTCTAAAATACCAAGCTTACCCGCAGAAAACCTAATATAAAATTTACAGTCTATGCTAACATACTTCATCTTTCAACCTATTTCAGAACATACTGCTACTGACAAGGGAGATTTCTTTATAACAATCTACATTGGTAACATGACATTCTCATTGCTAAAAACCACTTATAAAGCTTAACTCTGCCCCCCATCGCTTGGCCTGTACTGTCCCTAAGTCAAAATTCTCATCCTATCTTCTTTGTAGAATGTGTTGGAGTAGCGAGATTTTTTTTTTTTGCTCAAAGTTTAAATTGTAAATAAATATCTTCTAGATCCAAATTACTAACTCCAAGGTAGGAAAAATTCCTTTCTCGCTTATTTTCCTTCTTTAAGTGACAAGATTAGTTGTTGAACAGGACAGAGCTCCAAAACATCCCAAAGTTTTCTTAAAAACTTGCAATTATTTTGTATTTCATTTACATCCTTCAAAGCATATTTATATTACCTCTTATGGTAATAGATCCAATATGTTGACTATTTTTAGATGTAGAATAATACAGTATTTTTCACATTTGTCCTATATGTACCTCTTTCAATGGATGTTCCTTCTGATAGGATTCTAGAATGGATTTTTTAAAAAAGTTTATTATACTTCTCTTATCTATGCCCTTGAGAATACTTTTATTAACTTTGATTCCCTCTCTGCTCCACACTCCATCTTTCCATACTACTATATAAGAAAAGACTGACTACAATTGGCTTCTTGAGCCTTCCCCTAACAACAGCAATAGCTAGCATTTACATGGCACTTTAAAATTTACAAAGTGCTTTAGAAATATCAATCTCATTTGGTCTTCGAAACAACCCTGGGAGCTAGGTCCTATTATTATCCTCATTTTTATGAATGAAGAAAATGTGGTAGACAGTGGTTAAGGACTTGCCCAGGGTCACACAGCCAGCTAACAAGTATCTGAGGCCATATTTAAGCTCAGGTCTTTACAAACTCCAGCTCCAGTGCTCTTGGCTATAGTGACCATAACTGAACAAAGTATTATCATAGATGAAGAGGGACCATCGTTGTGTATAAAATTAATTTTTTTTTCCTCTTGTTAATTTCTGGTATCCTTACAGCATATTGTTTGATCTTTTGGCTCAAGCAGCATTAAAAGCCAGTGTTTTTAAGCAATGTATTAAGGAGACTCTTTTAAATGCATCTCCTAACTCATACCTGATAGTTTGGTGACTGCTCGTCATCCTAAAAGTACATGTTAAAATAATAAAGTATTTTTAAAATTCTTGTAAGGAATCCCTCAATTTTTTCAAAGTTCTATTTTGCATAAAATTTGTCATTTTACAAGCTTCCTTGTTTTTATTTGAATATTTTTTTCTCTTAAAACTAAACAATTTTGATTTTTTTCTTCATTCTCATCTCTTTTTCTCTGTCAACCATTCAGGAAATTTGTCAAGAAAGGGGGCATAATGGAGAGGGAGCAGGTCTTGAAGTCAGAAGGGATTAAGCTTTGCCTCTCACACATGCTGGTTATGTGACCACAGACAGTCACCTGACTTGTCTCCTATGAGCTTCAAGTATCTGTCAAACGCACCTCTTTCTTGGTCTTTCTAATCCTGTATATCCAAGCTTCCTAAGGGCCATTTTTGTTTTATCAACTTCTCTCTCTCTCCTCACTCCTTCCCTTTAACTGAATAACTGCATGATGAATTTTTTCCTGTAAGGATACTGCAGTTAATTTATTATATTATAATAATGTATTACATAGTGTTTCACCCACAGATACTGCCTGCACCAATTCCTATCGAATACTTACACATTATGTTCTGTTTATGGTACATTTCCCCACTCCATAGGTTCTAAAAATATAAGGCATACATCAATCAGAGAATGACTAAAACATACTGGGATATATGAACATAACTGAATATTACTGCACATTAAAAAGTATGAATTTGGGAGACTTCTGATTAAGATGATATTTGTTAAAAGGTCACAGAAGAGCTCAGCTTTCCCACATATGATCAAGTAATCCAAAAAGAAGAGTGAGTTCCTTCAAATAGCCTAAGATTGCACAAAAAGTCAACCAGAACCCTGCAGGGACTAGGAATGGGTCCCATAAGGGAAGGCAGAGACAGAGAGCTCCAGAGTCATCTGAAATCTGCATATTCTGGTTGGGGAAGTAGCCCAGAGTGCTGGTACACGGATGCTGAGAGAGGAGGGCAGGGAAAGGGGGCAGGAGGGGGTGGTGGTGGTGGTGGCGGTAGTGGTAGTGGTAGTGATGGGTAGTTGTGAAACCCTCAATGTTCTAACCATGGATTCTGACTAGGAATCAGCAGTGGTTTGAGCACTGCCCCAAACATAGCGGAAAAAACCTCCTTTTTTGAAGTCCTTAGTATTCATCGGCAGACTTAAGCTCATTTTAGGCAGGCATTATTCTCATCAGACTATGCTACTTTTGTATTCATCCTCAGTAACTTGCCCAACAAATTGGCTCCAGTTTACCCTGTTTATGCAAATTTACAAAGTATGGGTAATATGGACATCTGAGGTCATGGGCTTTATTACTGTTTTTTTGGGTTCTGCCTCCTCTGAATTATTAATCCTCTCTTCTGCTATTCTTCCTATGTTTTTAATCTCTATGGCATAAGGCTTGCAGATCTATAGGGTCAATTTTCTTTCTGATCAATTTATAGTTCTCTTAACAGAAAAATGTCATGCTTGAGGAAAGGCATATACTTTTAAAATTTTCTACACAAAGAACAGATATGAAACTCTAATAACTATAGTAAGACAAACATAATGAACTATTTTCTGCGTTAAATTTAGTCAGAATATGACAAAAATGAGTCAAAACAGAATCAAAAGCATATACGAAGCTTGTACCAGAAACTGAGGGTACCAAAATTAAAGATCTTTAAAAATGTGGGTTTTTTTGTGACACAACTGATAGTCCTTTCAAATATTTAACATGAAAGCTTTTAAAACATATTAAAATCTTTATAAATTCCAGAGATTGGTGAGGTCTATTTTATATAAAAGATAATGAGTTACAATTATATTTTCATAAATGTACATATAATAATGCATATATATTAATTTGTAATAATAGACAAAGCAGAAAATTCCAAATTATAATTAGGATATCCGTTCCCATTATTGATAGATTATAACAGAAGTAACACTTTTACCTGGGATTCCCAAACTTTTGGGGTCCCCATATCCTTTGGCTTTTAGTAAACTTTTATGTAGTCCCTACACAGTAAACAAGGAAATAAATTGTATAGTTTACCATGCATATGCACATTAGGAAAAAAGAGATTAATTTTAACAGAATAGTTATTTGCCAAATAGACCCTGTACTTCCTTGACAAGATTCTCATTCTCTAGGCTGGGAACCTTTGCTTTATAGGATAAGTGTAGTCCTAAAATGTTATTTGTAAACACAATCATGTTTTAAATGTGCTAACAGAATTAGCTATTTTGATACAATCTGTGTTGAATGATTTTTGTCAAGTGAATAATGTCTGCCAATTTATCTTGTATAAATCTATATTCTTATGCTAGGGTTTGCTTGTTGTGAGCTAAACATGTAATGAGTCTTAAATGCACAGGTGCTTGTACACAGAAGTACTTTAAAATCTGCACTTATAAGACAGATAAATTAGAAGTGGGTTATCTGTATTAACGAATGGTTACTCACTTTTAAAATGGTTTCATGATCAAATTCATTTAAGCAGAAAGGTCTCCTGATGTATTTAAAATATGACTCAATTAACAGAAATTCTAGCACAAAAATCTTCCAGAATGTGTCTATTCTATAACAGAATGACTAATTTCATTTTCAATGGTCAGAATTGTAATTTTTGGGCTAAACAGTTCTTAAGTTACAAATAGAAGTTTTCAGCTACAGAAAAAGAGATTCAAAGTTTTATGGGATCGAGTCTCATACTTAGGCTGAGAGTCATACAATGTTAATCTAGTACAACATATTGATTGTTAAAATTACCTATTTCCTAGGAGTCATTAGCATAATATAAATAGAGAATTTGAAGAGCTAATATTGTGCATATGAACCTTAGTGATTTGATTTTTCCTTTTCTTTTTAAAGGAAAGTAACATCTTGAGACACTACATTATTGAAACATAACAAATATAACAGAAAGGCTAGCACACTTAAGTGAAAACTTATAGTGGTAATGACAAAATCTAAGTAATATATTCTATTTACACTCAATTTATCTGTGGTATCCATTCATCATAATGTATTACCCAGAAAAAAGCTATCATAATCAAATTTAACTGACTTGAGAGTAACCATGGGAGGAAAAAGCAGTTATCAGAATCTTCCAAGTATACTAATTGAAATGCCCTTAAGGAGTTAACAGATACACAATCATAATTTCTTAAACACACACACACACACGAAGAACATTACTCTTTGAAATTATAGCTTTGTTCAACTCAAACATTTTATACCTAAGATAACCTTTAATAAGTAAAAGTGCTCAATAAATAAGTCAAAGTCTTTTGAGCAAATGGAATCCATACCTATATAGGTAGATTAAAAGAAACTCACTACACAGAAATGCTTCATAATAAAGGTATTTAAATGGAATCAAATACTCCAATATACAATGTCTTCATTTCTCAATAAGAAGTCTACGAAAGATATTAAACTGAATTTCTTTCCTCCCACTGTGAGTTGAAAAAAGTAAAAGCTACCTAAACTCACAAACCACATCAAAATAATATATATAAAGCGATAAAGAGATAAAGGAGCTTAGGAGAGGGTTTAGGTGTTATGTATATGACATATGTTTCTCTTCTTGGAAACACACTGATTCTTTTCACTTAGTAATTCATTCCAGAGAGGGTGGTTACCTGTTCTTTCAGTTAAAGAGTACAACTTTTAGGAATGTGTGAATTTTAATAAAACTGCATTATAACAAATTTTGAGTGGTCCATTTAGCTACTTACATTGGCGCTTTACTAAGAGTACTGAGTCTTTCTGTCTTGGATTCTTTATGTTGGGATTAAGTGAGAAGCAGAGAAAGAAGCAGAAGGGAGAATCAAGGGTCTCTATGATACTAGGGGAAAGAGAGATGGCAAAGCCAAGGTTTAACCTGAGTAATCTGTCAGTCAAAACATAGCACGTAACTGTGTTTTAGAGTTACTGAAAACAAATTATCCTTATGCACTGGATCCTACTTTCTGACCACAAGGAATCCTAGCCCTTATCACTAGAACCAAAGATAAAAGTGTTATGGCTAAGAGTGAATTTGGTCCATGAGGCCCACCTGGTCTTCAGCTGCTAAGGGAATTCTGTGAAAGCAAGACTTATCAAGAAATATAGATGCTTAGGGTTCTAAGAGGTAGAGAGGAATCTTGTTTAAGTTATCCCCACTCCAAGGGTTTGAGGTGTTAGTTTTTGCAATTTCAAGCTCAAGTCTACTTGGCACAGGGGATAAGCCATTTAGGATCATAGTTTTAGAGTATAAAAGACCCTAAAGGTTATTTAGGCCAAGCTTACTTCCTCCTGACTTTACTTTCAGGAAACAGGGTCAGAGATATTATGTAACATGTCCAAAGTCACAAGGGTAAGTAAGTAGCAGAAATGGGATTATAACCCAGGTCATCTGCCCCTATATATGGTATGATTCCCATTAATCACACTTTAATCCACTCTATCAGGGAAATGGGATTATAACCCAGGTCATCTGCCCCTATATATGGTATGATTCCCATTAATCACATTTTAATCCACTCTATCAGGGTTCCAGAACATGCTGAAATAATCCGGAATCTACTGAAGATCAAGCAGATTCAATACAAAAGTGGATCTGACCCCTACAAAACTGCTTGGCCAACATTTTACAGTACGATTGTTCCCAATAAGAACTCCTATAGCACAGTTAAATTATTTCTGATTTTTTTAATGATTAGCATCAATGCAATTCATTAATTAGCTTCATGCACTCTGAGATTGTAAGGCTAATCTAAGATAGGTAAGTAAATAGTAAGAGAGTGATTTGGTAATGGCTGTTCCAGGGATTCAGATTTATTGCTAGGATGTCACCATTTTAAGAGTTAGTGAACACAATTAACATAAATAATCATATTAAAGACAAAATGTCTCAAAATTGAGAAAGCACAAATCGGTTAGGATGTACAGTGCTGGGCTTAGGCTGGGCTTAGAGTCAAGAAGACCAAAACTCAAATCCTGCTCCATGATCTGGGACAAGTTATTTAACCTCTCTAAGCCTCAGTTTCCACATATGTAAAATGGAGATGATAATATGCTATCTCACAGGATTGTTGAGGTAACCAGTAAATTGCTTTGCAAATCTTAAAGCACTAGATACTAGCTATTGTTATTACTATTTTAAAAAGTCTTTGACCAAGTACAACCCTCATTTATGCAAAAAAAAATCATTAAGTATAGATGTAAAATAATCTTTCTTTGAAATGACAAAAAGCTAGTAGTATATCCAAAATGGAAACATCGGAGGCTTTCATTCAAACTACCAATCCCACTCAAGAGCTATGTAGATACAATCAAAAAATGTTTCTTAAACAAAGAAATGACTTGAAATAACTGGAGAACTATTCAGTGCTGATGGCTGGGTCATACCAATATAATAAAAAATGGAAATACTATCAAAATTAAATTATAGATTTAGTCACATACCAATCACACTACCAAAAAGATACTTCACTGAGCTAGGCAAAACAACAAAATGCAGTTGGAGAACAAAAGATCTAGAATGTTAACAGAAATAATGAAAAAGGAGTAGGAATGAAGAGGGGCTTCAGAGTATATTACAAAGCATTAATCACCAAACCCTTTCGGTGCTGGTTTTAAAAAAAAGGAAAGGAAAATTAGATTGATGAAACATACTAGATGAAAAAAATCTGAAATAATTTATCTCAGCTAATCAATAAGCATTATTAGGTACCTACTATTGGTTGATTTGATTATGGTTTAAGAACTGAGAGGGGTAAAGGCAGGAAAAGATGGCTGGCAAGTGAAATGATGTATTGCTGGGTGAAATGATATAGTGGGTGACCGAGGCAATAATCAGATGGGAGAGTCCCTGGAAGGAGCTTGGGAATGGTATTAAAATGGTTAAGCCCTACATGTCATGGTGTGAGAGCGAAGAGGAAAGAGTACTCCAGACATTAGCATAGCCAGTGCAAATGCACTAAGACAAGATGTCACGCAGACCAGCATGGATGAACTTTTGAGTGCATGGAATTCAACAGGGAGTATTCCCTTCATTGGGATAGGTCATAACTCATGTATTCCCTTCCATCATGGGTGACTCTTGTTACCTATCTTAAATCCTTCCCAGGGGAACCCATCTAACATACCAAGGACCTTTATAACGTGTCACAAACCTTTATAGCATAAAGGCTGTGACTTGGTTATCTCTTACTTTTGCTACATGAGAGACTTGTGTGGCATAGCAGATAGGTCACCCCACTTAGAATCAGAAAAACTCGAAGTCGAATCCTGCCTCAGATACTTACTGCCTATGTAAGTCACTTAACTTCTCTGTTCATTAGTTTTCTCATCTGTAAAACTGAGATTAGACCCAAATGGTATATAAAGTCCCTTTCAGCCCTAAATTTATGATCCTCTGAACCTACTCATTTTGTGCAGTACCTACATGTCTGATGTCATCCTTAGCAGTATTTATCCTGCAAAAATCTTTGTTGGGGATAGGCTGAAGTCTACTCACTTACACATGCATCTTTGCACAGCTCACAACTTTGATTCTTCTGAGACTGTAGTATCACATGATTTACAGGTATATAACATTATCAGAAAAATATTAGTGCTAAAAGGGTAAACTTTTATTTCATGGAAAAGTTTGGTGCCATTAAAACATTGCACAATTTCTCAAAGGCAAGCTGCTCTGGTTCACTTCTTGTTCAATTATTAGCTCAGCTCAATCACAATAAATTCAAATGAGAAATAGTCTTATGAAACAACACTAGTTGCCCACCTAATTGCAAATGATAGTCTGAACAACAGGCATTCCTCTTCCACCCAGATTTCTCTCTGTGAGCAGTTACATTAAAAATATTTTTAAAATGTAAAGCTTCAGTGTTCAATACTAAAGTGCCAAAATAAAAAAAAATAAACCAAACACATTTCTAACATTTTCCCTCAATAGTTCCATTATTCAAAAAAGAACAACTCTGAAATAAAAGCTAATTGATGTTTGCTTCTCCATTCGGCAACTTCAGGATACTAGAATCAAGATAAAGATTACAGTATCCTCTACTTAAGTTGAATACACAAAATATTTCAGTGTAATCACCTCATTGTCATTTCTATTTTGAAGAGATGTGAATCAAAGATACAAGGTTATTATGAGGCAGTATAGTGAAACTGATAAAGAAAGACAGCCTCTATGGAGGGAAGATAAGGATTCAACCCTGAGACTGGCTGTGTTAACTTGGGTAAGTCACTTAATTTCTCAGTGCTCCCTCTCAACTTCCTAATATTATATATTGCAAAGTAGTTACATCATGCTCTCTACCCAAATAGGAAATCATGACAGGACAAGAGAGGGCAGAAAGTCATAATGCTGGAAGACCTATACTCAGGTTCTTATAATGGCAGTATATATAACATTACCATACAAATGATGGTTTATAGAACACCACTGTAACATTGAACAAAGAACTATGAAAAACATTCCATGTTAATAAAAAATAACTTTGTTACATTACATATCACCAATTATATTTCATTCAAATAGATTAAGAGCTTTACAATTAGACTCTCTGGCCATAAACTGCTTACAAGGTCGTAAAAAGGCATCCTTTTCTGAAGGCAGTTTATCTCATATTAAAATGAGTTCATCATGCCTCCCAAACATATAATTAGTTTTGACTGAATGAGTGTACTTTTGTGAAACTTTATTGATTCATTAAATAGCTTATTCTCCAAATAAAATAGGGCTAAAGACTGAATAAATTACTACAGATAGGATTTCACTGAAGTTCCAAGAATACCAAATCACCATTTTCTCCTCTCTTAGCTCTCAAATATGATTTTCAAGCACATGCACACAATAAATTTAAATGAATGTAAATCACTCAAATTTACCACAGACACTACTTCACTAGTATTCCATCCTTCTGAAAAAAAAATAATTAACCAGCAGATTTTATCATTAGTTAATAATCTTTTTAATTTAATGATCTTTTTTATTTCTAGGTCTTTTTATCCCTAGTTCTTTAAAAACATTCTGCAAGTAATCTTTCATATCCCCAAACCATCTGCAACTATGGAAATGGTACCCAATTTTAAAAATTAAATGTAATATTGGTATTATAACATTTTCTTCCAATAAGAACATTCTTGGTGACAAAACATACAGCAAGTCTATGCATTCACAGCAGATATAATTCATCATAAATTCCAGGGGAAACAAAGGTCAGTTCTAAAAACAAAAACTGAAAGTAATTTTCATTACAAAGCTATGAAATGTAGTAGCTACAGTATTTTTTAAAATGTAACCCAATACACTATCTTTCCTTGCTATATACCAAGTAATATGTTGTTATTCCACAATTTACAAAAACCCACTATGAAAGCATGAATTTATACTTTTTATTAAACTTAACATTATTCAATTAATCATCCCCAAAGTCTCACTGCAGTGATTGCTTGTATGGAAGTGGCCCTGAGTTCTGAAGGCTCCACCAGTGCAGCCCAAGTGTTGGTAGGGCCTACCACTCTGGAAGAGCTAGCCAAAACAACAGATTGTGTGTGTCTGCTTTCTGAGGGCTAGCCTAGCTAAGGACAGAGGGGGTTGTCACCACTAGGCTCCCACGTCAGTGATGAATTCTTTGGCTAGGCCAACTCATGAGACAAAGAAAAATTCTGAGTGGCCTTCAGTCCTGTGTGCCCTCTTCTGTTTCAGCAGTGACTTGCAGAACAAGAAAAAAGGGAGACAGTGTTAAAAATCACCCAGTTTTTAGATAATCTAAAAATATTAACTTAGTTGCTGGTACTAGAAACAAATGTGAGATGCTTGTCCAGTGCCCACTGAGGCAACATGCAAGAACTGAATCATAATCTGTACATGTTTTCAATGAAAGCAAACAGGAGACAGAAGGAAATTGTACTAGATGAAAGGACAGCTCACACATCCTGATTAAAGAGGCAAATAAGTAGGAGAGTTGGTTTCATCATGAGTCCAAAGGCAAGAAGAAAGACTATTTCCATGATGTCACGTGAATAAAATTACAAATTTAATGCTACATCAAACTGCCAAGGGAGGTAGTTTAAACAGATGGCCAAAATAACAACAAAATCATTGAGAGGAACAAAATGTCTGGAAACTTAAAAGAACTAATGGGAAAACGTAAGAGTGAAGGAAGAATAGTATTTCTATACCTTAAATTAGATTATAAAGCAGTGTCATAAAAAAGTTTAGTCCTGGCCTTAAAAAAAGTATCAGTGATACCGTTTTTTATCCTTATATCCTTATCACTAGATAAGGAAGGCTCACAAGCAACTGAACTAGAGAAGAATTTCCTGTCTAAGAAGAACTGCTACGAAAATCAGTAAGCAGTTTGGTAAAAGTTAGGTTAAGCGTAAATTTTTATACCACATGCTACAATAAGGGCAAATGGATACACAATTTGAATATAAATGTTATGTCTGGGGGGGAATCTTTAACCAAACAAGGTATAAAGGCAACTGCAAAAAATAAAAATACATTTTCAATTGTATATAATTGGATAATTACATACAATTGAAAAGTGTTTTTTTAATGATTAGCATGAAAAGATTTTTTGCATTATTAATGGAGTTAAGATAACAAGGGAAAATGTCAATTAAAGAAAAAAAATCTTTGCACTGAATACCTCTAATAATGGTCTGATTTCCAATACTTTCAGAATATGAACTCACTTTCAAAAATGTTATGGAGAAGGATGGACAAAAACTAAGAGCAGTATCACCTCAAAAGACAGTGAGAGGCAATGAAATGAAAAAGGCAGGTTAATTTCATGCATACATAAAATAAAAAACCATTCTCCAATAGATATGGTCAAAAGATATCAAAAAATATCTTTAAAAAGTATTGCAAACTTTTAACAATGTATAAAAGATTGCTCTAAATCACTGACATTAATAGAAATGCAAATCAAAACGCCTTCAAGTTTTCACTTATGAAACTGGCAAAAATCATTGAAG
Organism: Phalanger gymnotis; assembly: GCA_028646595.1. NCBI lineage: Eukaryota > Metazoa > Chordata > Mammalia > Diprotodontia > Phalangeridae > Phalanger > Phalanger gymnotis. The sequence continues at coordinate 330,683,034 of CM053623.1, read as the reverse complement.
ACACAAATAATAGATACTAGAGGGGTTATAGGAAGACATAATATACTGTTGGTGGAACTGTGACTTGGTCAAACATTCCAGAAAATAATTGGAGTTATGGTTAAAAAAATTAAATTCAGATCTCATTACTAAATAGGATCCAAAGGAGGCCAAAGACAAAAGCAAAGTCCTGACAAGCACCAAAATGAGATGGAGAAGGAGAGGGAGAGGGTATGTGTGTGTTAGACATGAACTGGTATCCTTCAATTGAAGAATGCCCAAACTAAGGCATATAAATAATGGAATACTACCATGCCATGAAAAAATATGTATTTTAAGAAACATGGGAAGACATATGAATGATGCAAGCAAAATCCAGAAAACAATATATACAACTACAAAAATATTAAGTGCAAAACAACAGCAACAGCAACAACAAAATATAACCACTGTGCAATTATCATGATCAAACATGAGTGCAGAGAAGAGTTAAAGAAATGCGCCTCTGTCCTTTCTCTCTGCAAGGGAAGGGGAAGGAGCTGGAACTATAGAGCATTGCAAACACCTTCGGACATGACTGATGCATTGGTTTTGCCCAACATTTTCTCTCTCTTTTTTAATCTAAGTAATAAAGAATGGTATGCTATATAGGGGAGGGGAAAGAGACATATTTGGAAATGAGACTGATGTAAAATCTTTATATATGAATAAAAATAAAATGAAAAAAATTTCACAAGGGCAATGAGTCGTTTCATACTGCAGTGCTGCTCATAAGTATTTGCAAAAACATCACCATGAAAATAATCACAGTTTATGTGCCAACATCTATTGTAGGGGATAAATGACGTTCCAAATTAAATCAACGTACACTTTGATGCACATATGTTCTCAGTGACGACAAAGCAAAGATGGGAATGGGCAAGCAAAGCCAACTTTTTGAAATGTGGGAAAATATTGTCCAGGCATAAAGAATCAAAGTAACTCACAGATCTAGCTCCAAAACATCTCTCAAGTGAGTCCCTTTTTCTCCACAATCACCACTGTACTTCAGGTCCTTACCACCATTAGCCTGGATGATGATAACACTCTAATAGGCATACCTACCTCGTTTCTTTTCTCCCCAATCCATCCTACACACAGCTGCCAACATGACAGCCCTTTTAAAGCACAGGTCTGGCCATGTCATACCTATTACTCAAAAAGTTCCATTGGTTTCCTACAGCCTCTAGGATAAAAGGCAAACTCTTCTATTCAGCATTTTAAGCCCTTCACCAGCTGGCTTCATATTACTTTTCCACACTTATCATATATCAGTCCCCTTGGCACACTCTGTGGTCCAAGCAGATCGTCCTTCTTGTTCTTCCCATTACTATTACTTCTTTGCTTTGGCATCATTTGGCTTTCATTTCTGGAATGTGCTTCATCCTCCCACTGGTGTCTCAGAAGCCCTAACTTACTTCAAAATTCAGCTCCAGTGCCCTACATGAAATTTGTCCTTATCTTCCTGCTGCCAGTACCTCCATTCAACTGAAATGATTTTGTAATATTTTCTCCCTACTTATATATGTTGTTTCCCCATAAAAAGTAAGTTCCTACAGGTAAGAGGCTTTTCATTTATGTATTTTTAACACTAGCACCTAGAAAATTGGCTGGCACATGATAGGCATTTAATAAATGTGTGTTGATTGAAAAATTGGACGGTGATAGACATGGCTAGCACCAAATGTCACCACAGATAAGAAATTCGGGGGAAAAATCACCAGTCAGATCTATGGATAGGAGAAAAGTTCATGACCATATGAAAGACAGAGACATTCATAGGAGGTAAAATAGACAATTTTTATTACATAAATTTTTTAATTGCACAAACAAAATCAATGCAGCTAAAATCAGAAGAGAAACATGAAAGTGGGAAAAATCTCTGCAGCAATTATTTTCTGATTAAAGGTCTCATTTCTAAGATACATAGGGAACTGAGCCAAATCTATAAAAGTAAGAATCATTCTCCAATTGATAAAAATATGAATAGGCAATAGCCAAATGACATACATAGACAGTTTTCAGAGGAAGAAGTCTAGCTATCAAGTCATATAAAAATGCCCTACCTCACTAATAATTAGAGAAATGCAAATTAAATCAATTTTGAGGTACCACCTCACCCCCATCAAATTGACAAAGTTGACAAAAAAAAAGGAAAATATCAAATGCTGGAGGGGTTCAGGAAAAACAAGTATATTAATGCCCTACTAGTGGCGGTATGAACTAATCCAGGCATTCTAGAAAATAATTTTGAACTATGCCCAAAAAGCTATTAAACTATGCATATCCTTTGATTAAGTAATACTGCTACTTGGTCTATATCTCAAAGAGATCAAAGATAAAAGGATCTATATGTACATAAATATTATTTATAGCAGGCCTTTATTGTGATGGCAAAGAATTGGAAACTAAAGGGAAGACTGGCTGAACAAGTTAAAGTATATGAATGTGAAATTACCATTATGCCATAAGAAATAATGAAGGGAACGGTTTCAGAGAAACCTGGGAAGACTGCATCAGTATGAAATAATGCAAAGCAAAATGAACAGAACCAGGAGAAAAATTACACAATAACAACAATAATGTAAAGATAAACAACTTTGAAAGAAACAGAAATTCTAATCAAGACTTAGGAATTCTAATCAAACAATGACCACCCACAATTCCAAAAAATGCATGATGTAACATGCTATCTACTCCCAGATAGAGAACTAACTGATGGACTGAGAGTGCGGACTGAAGTATTTTTTTTCTGGACATGGCTAATTGGGGAATTTCTTTGCTTGATTAACATATTTATCATGAGTTTTGTTTTTCTTGTCTTCTCAAGGGGTAGAGGAGGGAATATTGGGAAGAAATTTGAAACTGGAAATAAAAATCCAATTTTAAAAAGAGGGGGAAAAGAGATTTAAAAAACTATTCATTATTGATTTGAGAATTATTCCTGAATCAGTCATCAATATAGAGTCAGATCACTGACTTAACATCAAAATACAAAGCTAGAAGAATAAAACAGGAAGATAAGGTATACAACTTGACTTAAATTAATGATATAAAGATAGCAAATGAATGGAGGAAAAGACATCAAAACTAATAACAAAAGTAACACAGTGGATATAAAACAATTGCCATAAAATGGAGAACAAAAGAGCCTAAAAACTCCTAGTCAAACACTTGATTTACTTTACCAAACCAAGGAGACATGTCGCAAAAGAATAGCTAGTTGGAAACATGAACTAACATAAAACCTCATAAAAATGGTAGATTATGAGCAGTATCACCTCATAAAACAGTGAACAGTAGAATGAAAAAACCACTCAACAGAAACTGTCTAGAGGAACTACACTAAAAGTCATCCTAGGGGCATTTAAATATGAAATGTGAAGGAGGACAGACTAAAAATGTAAAGGATTCATGAAATATTTTTAATGACAAACTTATTTTACCACCAAGGACAGAGAGTCGAACATCAGAGTGCCAGATGTGTGTGTCTAGAAGCAGAAATAGAACTGGAGAAAATAAAGATAGGAAAAGCAGATGAACCAGAACAAATATACACAAAGGAAGTTCATGCTAGAGTCAATACAGTTTTTTCGAGATGTCGGGATAATTTCTGAAAGTATCTGAAGAATGAGAAGATACCAAAAGGTGTGTGGAGAAACCTTAAATCTTCTCATATAATATCGACTGAGAGAATGTTAATAACTACCAATCTATGGTCATACTTTCCCATCTACCTAAAATTCTTATGAGAATATTCTATACACATACAGAAGACCTTTGACGGGAGTACTAGAAACAAGCAGGCAAGTTTTACAAGTGATATTCCACAACGGACCACACTGTTACTGACACATGTTACTGCCTGGAAAGTGAAAGGAAACCCAGGAACTCACTGTGCTTGATGAAAAAGAAAAAAAAAATTGAGTTTTGAAGGAAATTTCACCTTAGAAGTTCTCATTCACAGTGAAGGCAGTGAAGACGAACCAGTTACTTTAAGAAGAATGTGACAGAAAAAATGACAGTAACCTGACTTTGTTATTCAGCTTTACACAGGAAGATATGTCCAAACTTTTTTTTTGGCAGATCTACAACAATCTACAAGTGACAAGTGCTATGTCACTGTAAACTTACTTCATGACCCCAGAATCCCACACCTATGTGAAAACAAGGAATACCTTTACCCTCTCTTCCCCACAAAACCTATTTCTTTTTCTTTCTGGACATGCCTTGCCCACGAACCTGTTGCTTTTTTATTTTTAAATGTTTCCCTTAGTTTCTGTTTTCTATATGTGTCTCCTACATAAAACAAAAGTATGCAGAATTTTTTGAAAGATAAAATTGAGATAATGTTGTTTAATGACCAAATCTGATCATTAATATCAAACACAGCACAAACAGGTTAGCTGTATGTTCACCACTTTCATGAAGGAGATTCCATGCAGAGCCCTAGCCAAATGGAGGCATCTTATTGATGCCCTTCAGACATTACTACTTGCAACCGACAAGATGATGACTGTTTCAAGTCCTGGAATATTGAAAAGCATAATCTATAAGCGCTCTGAAGAGACTGTCTCAATCATATAGGAAAGAGTGGAAGAAGAATGTCTGCCATGTAGACTTTAGCATGTTGTTGACTAGACAATGAGTAGAGGTCATCCAAAGACATAAATGTTTTACACAAAAAATGAACGAGTGGGACCCGGAATTAAAGGAGAGGAAGAAAAGTGGGGCTGAGCTTTCTTAGGATAACTGCAAACCTTTTAATGATCCCAGATTCTCCATGAAGCAAAGGCCCAGCTATCCTTCTATCATTTTTGTTATGTATTCTATTTTTTATTATTGTCATATTATTTATTTAATATTATGCTTCTAGTATTGGTATATGGCTGAGATTTGGGGCATCGGTCTCTAAAGAATGGAAAATGAGGATCAACCAAAGGACAACGGAGACTAATTTGGTGGTTGAAATATAACATGGAATCATTAAGAAGAAGCAGGTAAAGGATGTCATAAAAGAAATGCGTGTGTGTGTGTGTGTATAATATGTATACACATACGTACATCTATAAGTGCGTCAGTGACATGGCAGAACATGGGATAACTCACAGACCAAGGGCTTTACTGGCATTCTCGTAATTTCAATATAAAATAAGGAAGGGTTCAGTAGTGAATGTATCAGAAGACATGGTAGACAGGCATGGGTGGGTTGCTATTTGCATCACTATACAGAATAATGACAACAAAAACAATAACAAACATGGGCAGCTAGGTGGCACAGTGAGTAGAGCAGCAGCCCTGGAGTCAGGAGGACCTGGTTCAAATTCGGCCTCAGACACTTGACACATTTTCTAGCTGTGTGACCGTGGCAAATCACTTAACCCCAATGGCCCTGCCTTGCCCCCTGCAAAAAAACAAACAAACAAAAAAAACCCACAATAACACACATTTTATAGAACTATGGGCTAAGCACTTTATAATGATTATCTCATTTGGTCTTCACAACAATCCTGGGGGATTATGGAAGTACCATTACTATCCTCATTTTACAGATGAGGAAACTGAGTCAAAAAGAGGGCAAATGACTCACCCAGGGCTACACAACTAGTAAGCATCTAAGGCCGAATCTGAACTTACTCCAGGCCTGGTGCTTTATCCACTACGCTACCTAGCAGTCTCTATGTCCACAACGAGATCATATAACCATTGGCGTATCTGGGTATTGAGTTTCAATGCATTAAAAAATGCTAAGACTATATACATTTGCATGTAATCAATTGTTCAGGAATGCTGTTTTATGGCACATTGGTTTATGATAAAAACTTGGTACAATGTTTTTTTTTAGTGACTTTTAATGACTTTTTATAAACATGGTTACTGAAGAATGTTGTTATGTTTTTAAATGATTAACTTTTAAAAGCTCTGTACTACTAGAAAGATTGCACTAAATGTTTAAAATTTAAGCAATAAAATCAGATTCCTATGACTTCATCTACCGTAGAAAGTCTAACTACAGTTACTATCTTTAGAAAGATAAATGATAGACCAAAAATCTAGAGAAATTTAAATTAAATATTTGCCAGTCCAAACCCTGGCAGTTTAATAGGCTCATACCTCACTTCGTGTGATATATGTGATACTTAAATAAAAGTTGTGTGACAAATATCTGTAATCTTTTCTCACTAACTCAATTTCAGAGATTCTGTATCTCTTCATTTCTTACTGATCTCTGGTTAACAATGGCTCTTAGAAGTTTCTCTGCCTCCCAGTCTCTTAATCAAGTTGGTAATGGCATAAACAAACATGCAAATACACCAGGGGACCCACTATGAAAACAAACTGTGGGCTGAATCATTTTGTAAATCAAAGAATCATTTTGTAATGTAAATAACATCTGTTTTATAAATGTAGATTTTTATATGTTGGATTTTCTCAAAAGGGTCACATTTTCATTTGTGAGGTATTTTTGTTGTTCAGTCAGTGATGTTTGACTCCTCATGATCCCATTTGAGGTTTTCTTGTCAAAGTTACTGGAGTGGTTTGCCATTTCTTTCCCCAGCTCATTTTACAGATGAGGGAACTGAGGCAAATAGGGACTTCCTCAGGGTTACATACTAGTGTCTCACATATATATGTATGCACGTATATATGTATGTGTATATATATACACACATATATATTTTTGCTAGTTATAAACTCTAGGACTCTGGGGTATCTTTCAGTAATAATTTTCAAAAATGGTACCAGAACTGTCCATATTCTATCCCAAAGGATGTGGATACAACCCAGTCTTCAAATATGTAAACTACCATTGCTGTAATATTTTCTCATTCTGAACATAGCAATGCCACAGTAACCAACATGGTCCATGAATCTATGTTCTAATTAACTTCTACAACTTCAAAATCACTGTGGTGCTGATTGAGTCCTGCTTTACTAGGCACTAGATAGCTCAGGTTTATCATAATATCTCTACGAGTTTTTGTGGTTGGGTGAAATGAACCTTAAAGACCCTTTAAGAACCAGGCAGGTGTGAGGGGAAGCTTCTTTGGGAACATCTGCTTAAGCTCCTGGCTAGCAACCAACCACACAAGTAGCTACAACTCACTTAGCTGCTCTGGCTTCATGCCTTAAGGCAGGGCTAAAAGACTAGGAAGGACCAGGTGCCAGGGGCCAAGACAGAGACAGAAATAGACAAAGAGACAGAAAAAGAGAGAAGGCAAGAGGGAAACAGAGGGGGAGAAAGAGAATACATATGTGTGTGTGAATGTTTAATGTACATTTATGCATCTGAACCATCATTTTAAATTGATTCATAGTTATTAGGAAGGAGATAAGGGTCCCAGAGTTACCTATCCCTCCACAGCAACATTAATCTGACCCTAATTAGAAAAGCAATACAAGCGAGTTTGGGCTAACATTCAGTTTTCATCCCCTATTCTCTTTCTATAATCCCTTTCCACAAGATTTCATCTCCTCTCAATGCTTCTCACCACTAAACAGATGTGTCTCAAATTTACATCTTGATTTGAGCCCAGTTCTCTCTCTCTCTGGAATTCTAGCCCTAAATTTTCCATTACCAGCCAGACTTTTTACATTTATACATCCTGCTGTCATCCTCGACTTCTAAGGTGATTCTACATTACTGTCCTGCCTCAATCCAGAAAAAGATTCACCTACAGGCCTCTGAGTTGTTTCTGGCTATATTTAACTTTTTGTTCAAATCCACCTAAATAGGGCAAGAAGTATGAAAATGGACCACTCAGCAAACAATGTGTCACAGGTCTAGAGTTCACCAACTTCATTCTCTAGCACGTATGATGCTGACCTTCTCACCTCTCAGATTCCAGAACCTACCTGCCTAGAAAGCCTGAATTATCACACAGCTTTAGTGTCTGCCAGACTTTTCTTACTCAACTCAATTCCCACTGTGGTCAACTCTTGGTCAGCTGTGTCCTTAATATGACAAGATTCAACATAGGATCATGGATGGAGAGCAGTCAGGAAACTGACAGGTCATGCAGTCCAATCTGCTCAGGAACCGTGCCCCATAGAGATTAAGATAATTAGTGGCAGGGCGAAATTCCAACTCAAATCCCATGACCCCAAAGTCAGGGCTCCCTCCAATCTACCAGGCTCTCTCCTACACATATCTCCTCCCTGCTCAACTAGTTTTTTTCTCCCAAATTTTACATTTCTATCAAAAGTCACCAAAATTCTTCAAATTACTCCGATTTAGAACCTGTGTCATCTTGGACAACTCTTCCCCTTAGCACCACATACAGTCAATCACTGGGTCCTGTGGATTCCTCCCTGAAGGTATTTCCTACACCAGTTTGTTCTCCTCCGTTCACACTGTTACCATACTTCACCTCATTCCTGGAAGATCATAGTCTCCTAATTCATTTCCTATCTCTTCCCATTCCAATCTATTCCTCAGGATGCCAGGACATTAACCTTCCTAAGTTACTATTTCCATCATGCCACAGTTGCCGGCTCCTCCTCCAGGGCAAAATCCAAACTCCTTTACTTCATATTAAAGACTTTATTCCTTGAACTCTGACCTACCGAGCCTACCCTGTTTCTAAACAAAAACCCTCCCCTATGCAGCCTGACTAAATAGATTCTCACTATCCTAAGAGTGTTCATTGGGCTGATTCCATCTCCATGCTTTTTGCTTATGACTAATCTCCCCACCTGATATTCCCTTACCACTCTTCTCTGTTTTTCTAATTTTTGCAAATAGGAGTCACATTTTTTCTTAAACATCCCTACTCCACGGTAATCATTCCTTCTGAATTCAGCCATCTCAGACTCAATATATTTAAAGCTTAGTTCATGCTTTCAAAACCAAATCTTCATCTTGATTTCACTGTTTGTTGGTCTCTCCCCTAATTAAACCCCTTCATAGGTTTCTCATTGGCTAGAGAATAAAATAGAAACTCTTTGGCACTGCTTTCAGTGCCTGCACAATCTGACCACAGGCAATACCTAAAACCTTATCTCTCACTATTTCCCCACAGTCAAACAGTCCCCACAGTCATCACACTGCTCCCTGAATAAGCCTTGCAAAATCAGTTACACATAATAAAACTTTGCTTGTGACATTTCACCTGCTTGAAATCCCCATCCTGTTATACTTAATTTAAATTCTACCTTTTTTACAAGATCTAACAAAAGCCTTCCTTGAACACACGAATCTATAGGAGTCACTCTCTCCACTACATTCCTGTAGTATTTGTTTCTTCTTCTCCTTAACACATTACAGAATCTCAGGATTGAAACAGAGTCCCACAGGCCATCTATAGTCCAACCTATACCTGAATGAGAAAATCCATTTTACAACATACCCAACAAGTAGTAATTCAGTTTTCTGCTTGAATACCTCTAGTTACGAGAACTCACTCTCTCAAAACAGCCCATTCCACCTTTGGATAATTTTAATTGTTGGGAAGTTTCTCCATACACCAAACCTTAATTTGCCTCTCGAAAACTTCTACCCCTTGCTCTGAGTTCTGCCTTCTAAGGTCATAAAGAACAAATCTAATCTCTCTTCCATGTGACACTCCATCAAATAGCTTAATACAAGCTATAGTGTCTTCTAAAGTCTTTTCTTTTCCAGGCTAAATATTCTTAGTTTCTTCAACCAAACCTCATATGTGGCATAAACTGTGCTATACTTTACTCATATATCCTTCCTCTCCAAGTAGATTTTAATTTCTGAGGAACAGAACCAACGTCTTGTACCACTTTGAGGTCTCAGAGCCCAAAGCATCATTATAGATGCACAGTGTTTGTAGGTTGGCTGACCTAAGAAGAAACTATGAGTTAATGGCACTGAATATAAATTTGAAAATTGGGAAGAGATAAAACCAGAAGACACTGACAAATCATATCAAATACAGAACTCAGGCTAGTGAGTCAATATTTTGAAAAGATGCATAAGAAAGCTTCTTGGGTATGGAGAGGGGAGGAGTAGGCCAAGGAAGATTGAGAGAAGTATCATAGCCTGGCCAAAACTACAAAAGACAGCTGGATGTTTTCTTTCCCACTAATCTCTTGCCTTTCCTCAGAGTCTCTGAGAACATAAGTATAAAACACTGTGGAGGAGATCTCAGGCAGGAAAGCAAGAGTTTGGTCTTGCAATGGTCTGGGAGCATCAACATGTCTTTTCTTCATTTACTGGATCATAGGTTCACCAATTTGGAGCTGAATGGGACTTAGAGGACATAAGCTCAACCTTTTTTACTTTACACATAAATAAACTGATGAGAAAGAGAAGAAGAGAGAGAAAGGAAGATGAGAGACAGAAAGTAAAAGGAAGAAAAAAGAGAAGGAGGGACAGAGGAGGAGAGGAGGAGAAAAAGAAGAGAGGGAGAGAGAGGATGGGAAGGAGGAAAGAATGAAAGAGAAGGAAAGGTAAAGAAGGAGGGAGGAAGAGACAGAAGAGGGAGGCAAAGAGGAGAGAAAGATCAATGAGGAGGGGGAGAGAGCTGGGGGGAAAGAGAAAAAAGAGGGGATAGAGAGAATGTGAGAGGGGAAAGTGGGGAGAAAAAAGGGGAGATAAACACTGGGGTGGAATAAACAGAGAAGTGAAGCAAAAGGGGGAAGGAAAGAGGGAGGGAAAGTAGAGGAAGAAGGGAAAAGAAAAAGGGGAAAAAGAAGAAGGTGAGGAAGGATGAGGAAGGGAGGAGGAACAGGAAAAAAGGGGGAAAGAGGGAGAAAGAAGGGAGGAGAAAGGGAGAGAAAGGAAGAGGAAGGAGGAAAAGTAGAGGAAGAAAAGGAAGAGGGGAGGCAATGAGCATTACCAAAATTTATTCAAAGGAAAAGATCTAGAGTTTCAATTGAAACAATGAAAAAAGTAGAAATGAATGAAGCCAACAGATTTCAAACAACACTATAAAGGAGGAAATCACCAAATTAGGTACTGGTCAGAAAAACTGAAAAGTAGATCATTAGAACAAAGTAGACAATTAAAACAAAGAAGTAAATATACACAGCAGCTCCTGCTTTCAATTAATCCAAGAGCACAAATTACTGGGGGAAAGACTATCCAAAAAGGACTGCGAGGAGAACCAGAAAGCTATGTTACTACTCAAATGAAACTGTTTTATCTGATGATAGCAATACTCTTCCAACGGATAGATCCAAATAGCCCTTTCTCAGTCTTAACTCTTGATATCTATGGTTTCAGACGTGGTCTATCAATCACTCATGGACTCTTCTCTCCTTTTCTGGCTGCTGTTACACTGCTCTCTCCATTCTGATTCTGCTTGCCTAATTTCTGTCTTTTCCAGACACTTTTGGTAAACGCTGTCCTCCTGGCCACTAAATGTAGGCATCTTGAAGCCTCTTCTCCCTATATATATAGTTTCTTTCCTTGGTGATCTCATCAACTTCCAGAGATTCAATTATAATTTCAATGCAGATGATTCCCAAATCTATGTATCCTGAACACCAGACCCATGTTATCAACTACCTGGGTTGATGTTCCTTTAGATACTTCAAAATGGAACTACTTCCTGCCAAATCCACTTTACTCCTTCCCTGTTTCTGTTATTAAGACCACCATCCTTAAAGATGGCGGCTGGAAAGCAGGGACTAGAATGAACTCCCCACCAAGTCCCTCCAAAAACCTATAAAAATGGCTCTGAACCAATTCTAGAACGGCAGAACCCACAAAACAGCAGAGGAAAGCAGGGCACAAGCCGAGGACAGCCTGGATGGTCTCTGGGTAAGGTCTATCCCACACGGAGCTGGGAGCAGAGCGGAGCAAAGCCCAGAGTGGGCAGTGCAGACCAACCAGACCAGGAGCTGGGCGGAGCGTGCCCTAGCACCCTGAATCAGTGAGCTGTGGCAGTTACCAGACTTCTCAAGCCACAAACACTAAAGACACTAGAGAAGGTTAGTGGGAAAAGCTGCTGGGGACAGGGAGTTTGCAGTTGGGCCACCGCCCAGGGGGGCAGCGGAGGTGGGGCAGCTACAAAACTACAGCTACAGTTGCTTCTGGCCCCAGGCCCACCTGGTGGGAAGAATTAAGTGATGGATCAGAGCAGGAGTGAAGAGCCCGCTGAAGATCTAAGTCCAGTCTGGGTTGGGGGTTCTTAGGGAAGGAGGAGTGCTGGTGTGGCAGAGCTGGCGCATCCCCCCAAGCGTGGAACATAGAATTCTTTAGTCTACAAGCAGTCATACCCCGCTGAAAAACTCAAGGGACAAGTAAGTTGTCTGGGAACA
>CM053623.1:330637480-330670282 GCA_028646595.1 Phalanger gymnotis | reverse complement strand
GGTCACTGATTCAGGGCTGTAGGGCCTGGTCCTCCCGGCTCCTGGTCTGGTTGGTCCGCGTGGCCCAAGCTGGGCTCTGCTTTGCTCTCAGCTCCATGTGCAAAAGACCTCATCCAGAAATCATCCAGGCTGTCCTGGGCTGTAGCCATGCTTTCCTCTGCTATTTTTTGGGTTCTGCATTCGTATAATTGGTTCAGAGCCATTTTTTATAAGTTTTTGGAGGGACTTGGTGGGGAGCTCACGCTAGTCCCTCCTTTCCAGCCACCATCTTGGCTCTGCCCTTGACTCTGGGGAATGCATAGTTTTATAGCCCTTTGGGCTATAAATTGCTCCAAATTGTTCCAAATTGCTCTCCGGAATGGCTGGATCAGTTCACAACTTCACCAACACTGCATTAGTGTTACAATTTTCCCACCTTTTCTCCAATATTTATTGTATTCCTGTTTTGTCATATTAGCCAGTCTGATAGGTTTGAGGTCATACCTCATAGTTGGTTTAATTTGCATTTTTTCATCAATAGTAATTTAGAGCATTTTTCATATGCCTATAGATATCTTTAATTTCTTCATCTGAAAACTGCCTGTTCATATCCTTTGACCATTTATCAATTGAGGAATGATTTGTATTCTTATAAATTTGACTCAGTTCTCTACATATTTTAGAAATGAGGCCTTTATTAGAAACATATGCAGCAAAAATTGTTTCCTAGCTTTCTGCTTTCCTTCTAATGTTGATTGCATTGGCTCTGTTTGTGCAAAAGTTTTTCAATTTCACATAATCAAAATTACCCAATTTGCATTTCATAATGTTCTCTGTCACTTGTTTGGTCATAAATTCTTCCATTCTCCATAAATCTGACAGGTAAACTATTCCTTGCTCTCCTAATTTGCTTGTGATATTAACCTTTATGTCTAAATCATGTACCCATTTTGACCTTATCTTGGTGTATAGAATGAGATGATGGTCTTTGCCTAGTTTCTGCCATACTGTTTTCCTGGTTTCCCAGCAGTTTTTGTCAAATAGTGAGTTCTTATCCCAGTACCAAATAGTTTAGATGATTGCTGCTTTATAATATAGTTTTAGATCTGGTACAGCTAGGCCACCTTCCTTTGCATTTTTTCCCATTAATTCCCTTGAAATTCTTGACCTTATATTGTTCCAAAGAATTTTGTTTTTATTTTTTCTAGCTCTATAAAACAATTTGGAATAGTTTGATTGGTATGGCACTCAATAAGTAAATTAATTTAGATAGAATTGCCACTTTTATTATGTTAGTTCAGCCTACCCATGAGCAACTGATATTTTTTCCAATTATTTAGATCTGACTTTATTTGTGTGAAAAGTGTTTTGTAATTGTGTTCAGGTAGTTCCTGGGTTTGTCTTGGCAGGTAGACTCTCAAATATTTTATATTGGAAGACAGTTCTTACAATGTAGTGTATGATATTTTATAGGGAGGATTTCCTAGTTGAAAATCAGAAATCAGAATCCGAAACTGGAAGTTTGTAAATCCTGATCCTAGTATTGGCAAATCAATTAAATCAGATATAATATTGTGGGTTCAGGGGGCAGCTAGGTGGCGCAGTGAGTAGAGCACCGGCCCTGGAGTCAGGAGGACCTGAGTTCAAATCCGGCCTCAGACACTTGACACATGTACTAGCTGTGTGACCTTGGGCAAGTCACTTGACCCCAATGGCCCTGCCAAAAAAAAGAAAAAAAGAAAAAAAATATTGTGCGTTCAGCCTGATTCAGGTTATCTGGTATGTCAGGTTAGGAATTGGAATGATATAATACACCAATAACTGTTACCAAAAAGATATTTAATTAGCCATATCAGGGAAAGAATATCCAAAGAGGATACGGCATGGCATGGATTCAGCTGACCACAGGCTCTGTGTTGGCTGTGCTGGTCCTCCAGTTAAAAAGTTGATGAAGGAGTTGCTGACTCCTCATATACTGGCTTTATTTAGGTCACTTGGAAGCTATATCATTAGTCCAAGTCTTAGTTCCCTGCAACTCAAGGATAGCTTCAATACCATTTAATGAAAGATTAATGTGACATTTGAAAGACATTATTTCTGGGTAATTTAATTATGTTATTAATAATTCTAGCATTTTAATAAAAGAGGTCAATGGCACTCTCGAATGCCAAAGACCCTCATGGTAACAGGCTCAAGGCTTACATGGCTTTTGAAAAGTGGGTGTTCCAGTGGATGGCAATCAACTCTGATTGGTTAACTAGTAATGAGACAGAATGAATATTACAATGAGGGGCTAAAAGTGACATCTTGTCATTGTTTGACAGAGAGACTATCCCTATTACCCAGACCACCTCCATTCTTAAGCAATCTAGATAAAAGATCTACCTCCACCCAAGCTTGATTGAACAGAATTTACCTCAGATTAGAGATTCCTAGTTAAAGTTGGATGGAGTCCAACAGAGGAGAAAGTTAGTTCAACCTTCAGAGACTGAGTTTTTGAAATGAAGACTTTATAAAATGGAGGAACTCTGGATATCCCTAAATCATTGGTTATTAATAATCATTTCTTTCATTAGCCTCATCTACATGGCAGATATCGCTCCTATCACATTAGATAAAATGAACCAGATAACTATCTGAACCAGGTTAATTTAACCTTAGGATCCTAAATTGGGGGTTAGGAAGGACTTGACAGGTCCTTTAATCCACTCTCTTCATTTTGCATATGAGGACACTTAAGTCCCTTTCTACCCAAAAATTAAATGAATTGCTCAAAGTCACACAAGTAGTAAGGAATAGAATTGACACTTGAACCCAGAACCTCTGACTTCTGATCTAGTACTTTTTTCACTATACAAAACAACCTTCTGTTTGCTGGAATAAATTGAGGAACATAGTAAGTCTGGAGGAGAGAATGGATTCCATCTATAAATACTTTCCTAATATTCTTTAAAGCCTGAGAATATGTTTACAAGATTGAAACCAATTTCAGCAATTAATTAAAAAATGATTGATAGGAGTTTCAGCTGTATGAGGTAAACCAGAAGAACCTGAAAGAAAAGCAATCTTATTTTGGTGAAAGACAAAAGAGTCCAGGTTATAGTTTAGTTCTTATACCTAGGGAGGGAGGGATGGGTAATGAATTTAGCCACAATGAGTCAACTGTGTCAGAAAGGACCAAGAGAAACAGAAATTCTATACAAAGTACTTGGGAAGAAAGAGGCAGTTTCTTCTCAGCCAACTTTTGGGAAATGATAGAGAAAACAGAGAAGGAAGAAGAGAATTGACACCTAGACATCTTGTTGAGATGTTTGTGAGCTTCTTTAGAAGACATGATTTTTTTCTACCTTAGGTCCACGTGATACCCAGGAATGATTAGTCTTCCTGCAACATTTATTCAAAATTTCCAATATTGAAGAAGTAATTTTTAAATCTTTTGAGTATAGGCAGTCAAGCTTTGGTACAGATTATCAGTCCATAGGTAGCATGGTGTAGTACATAGAGAGTTGGCCTCAAATCCTGGAAGACCTGAGTTCATGTTCTGTCTCTGACACATATTGTCTGTGTTACTCTGGGAGAATCACTTACCCTCTTAGTGCTCTCTTGGCAACTCTCTAGGATTTATTCCTATCTTTTTTGTTACTATTTGATTACACTCTAAGGATCTAGTTTTGCCTTCGATTCTTTGGGCCAATTCCAGTTTGGGGGAATATCGGAAACTGACCCCATTTCTTCCTATTAATGCAAGTGGTGAAGCATTATATCATAGTCCGACGTCATGTAAGAGTATGCTAGGTTTGGAAATGTGGACTCAGATACTAATGACAAATGAAGCAATCAGGCTGAGAGTACTGTGAAAAAGGGAAGTTTTGGAATCAGCTCACTTGAGAGGAGGAGGAGGAGGAGGCAGAAGATTGGAGTAGGGTTGGATGAAGCAATATTCAAGCTAAAGATCAATTTGACCTATTGATACAGGGAAGTTAGCATGCTTATGGAACCACGAGATCTATATTTGTAGAAATATGCTTGGCTAAGATGTCTGAGGGTAAGAAGTGAACTGGGATAGGAAATCCCAAGGGGCTCAATAGGTAATGGAGAGTGATTCTTAAATTGTATCCATCAGAGATTAACCCAGAGCCTGCGGAGTCTACTGCTAATTTTGTCGTCCAGTCATAAGGTACATGAGATGTCTGATGCTCATGCTAATAATGTGGTTTTACACTTTAAGAGGAGGAATGCAAATTGTGCTGAGAGCCATGGCCTTCCTGGGACCAATGAGTAAGGAGGGCTCAGTTCCGTTTTGTCAGGAGATTGAATAGTGAAGGTGCCATAAACGCATCATTGCCTGCACTCTGCATGCTTCAGGGGATCCTTGTGCAGCTGTTCAGGTGAAGTTGCCATACAGTAGAAGAAGGGAATAATCACAGATGCCCAGGAGACAGCCAAGTCTATAGATATTATCTCAGAGTTAGTCACCCTTGTTCTGGAGTTAACCATGTGACCCTGGCCAGTGAATTACCCAGGGAAATGAGGGTGATAACTGCTAAAACCAAGGCTCTGCCTTACTCAGAAGGATATTTTCCTCATTTGCCTATTAGCAGGACAAGACATCCCTGGAGATTTATGTCCTTGGGAGAGTGAAGAGGGAATACCTTCTGCCACTCAGACAATTTAATGGACAGCTTTGACCGAAGAGTAACAAGCAGAATTTCTTTGGGAATATCGACCCTTCAAATTTTATTTAGAAATGGAAAAGGAGAATTAGGAGTCATATAGTCTGACCCTCAGGCCTCATCTTCTCATTATCCTAACTCCCTCTGCTCCTGAATCAAATAGGTCGTATTAGTTTTGGGGAAGATGTATCACCTTAATCACTCAAATAGAACTATGTAGAGTTAACTATGGGTATTTTTTTTATGAAGTGATATTACATCTTTCTCACATAGTACTTGGAAGTTGAATCTTTGAACTTTAGTACAGGTTTTTGCATTTGTCCTTATTTAGCCTTAATTCTAGCTTACTTATTTTGGGAGGACCTTGTTTTTGTCATTGGATTCTACTTGTTGCCCATCTTTAAGTCTTTCTCTTTGCCATGAAAACTTTCATCATATTTTCAACTTACCCATGAAATTTTTAATTCTAATTCTATCTTCCAAGGTCAACATAGCACCTTTATGGGTTTTTTTTAAGGAAACGAAAGGCTACAAGTATAAAATGTTTCCTTTTTGTACATAAGAAGATATTTAGAAACTTCTTCCACAAAATCGATTGACCAGAATCCAGAAGAGAACAGCAGCATTAGGGAATGATCGGCAGCATCCGATAAAGAGAATATTCTGTCAGAGTAAACCAATCTTTTTTTAAAAAGAGGTACAGCCCTAGCAGGTCAAGAAGAAGTAATAATTGGGGAAGCTAGGTGGCACAGTGGATAGAGCACCAGCCCTGGAGTCAGGAAGACTGAATTCAAATCTAGCCTCAGACACTTACTAGCTGTATGACCCTGGGCAAGTCACTTAACCCCAAATGCCTCCCCCAAAAAGTGGCAGTTGAAATATATCTTGAGTATAGGAAAGCTACTTCTTATGTCATATTCATTACAAATTGTGAAAATTTGATTTAGACGTGTATAGCATATATGGTCTGAACAGCTACATATATGACTGTGTATATGTATATTATACATATATGAGACTTTCTTCTACTGATCAAATTAATAGCAAATTATTGATGCTAAGTTGTGTTCTTAGGAAAATACAGTACTGTACTTAATTGTACTTTAACACCCTGAAAAATGTAGGGAATTTCTTGAATAAGTAAATCAAGGTATAGAAATTCTCAAGTAAGTAATTCAAGGGAAGGCATCATAGTGGGAATCCCATGCCTATGCCTTGTATCTCAATAGAGAAAGGAAGGAAGCTGTGAGAATCCTCAGCATGGTGCCTACAAATGGCATCACTTCTAGGAAGAGGCAAAACTGAGACCAATCACACCTCAAATCCCTGCCCCCAGAAGAGTCTGGTCAAAGTGAACAATAAGGGTAGCCTTGAAGTGTGGTTTTTTTTTTAAAAGAAAAAAATAATAAGTGGACAATATATATTCCTCCTACAGGCATGTGTAGAACAGAGTAGTGAAGTGTGGTTTCTAAGCTGGCTGGCCAATATAGCATTGGTTGCAGGTATATAAACATTCAATGGTCTATTTTTCATACTATCTAGCCACATATCTTATTCTTGCCCACTATTTTCTACCTACACATCCATATTCCTCACTCCCAAACATCTGCACATGTCCAGCAGACTGTTCCTTGAAATAATAGCAGCAACAACAACAAACAAGGAAAGGGGGTGGATCAGGGGAGTCCTTACCAACCTGCTGAGTTCCCTGGCTCCAAAGCATCTCAAGGGCATCCCCACAATAGACTCTGTGAGCATGTCCACTGTAACCTTGCTGAGAGAATAAAGAACTAGGTAGTTTTCAGGCACCAGGTCTGCCTCCAAGATGATTGGCAGATTAGTACGTGGGATGATGAACTCTGGTCAATAGAGCTGTCTCTTTCTGAGATATAAAAAAGTACGTTGAGAGACAGTTCAGTCTCATTTAGACTTCTTTTTTTGCCTTTCTCCATTCGGAAGACAAACCAGAGTATGATAGAGTGTACATGTGTTTTGTGAGGGTGTGTGTGTGTGTGTTCATGTGTGAAGTAGGATAAGTGTGAAAGGAGTGATAGGTAGGAGGAAGAACCCATGTAGCCACACTAGCCACACAATCTCCTCTCACTAGGACCTGGAAATGGCTGCACTGGAGAATACACACTACACATACGCACGCATATATATATACTACATATATATATATATATATATATACACGTATATATATACTACATATACTACATATATATACATATACATATATGTGTATATATACTACATACATGTATTACATATATATATATGTACACACATATATAGTGTCTGTCTGTCTGTCTGTCTATCTATCTATCTATCTATCTATCTATCTATCTATCTATCTATCTATCTATCTATCTATCTATCTATCTATGTACTTACAGATGACCTGATAGGAGAGATCCTGACAATGGGCTTTCCCAGGCCAAGAAATGGGAGCAAATTAAGGATACACTGAATTTCCTTCAAAAGCACATGGCAGAAATGTGTGCCCACTGAACTCATGAGGGTAGTTCAGAAATAGTGTTTGTGAATCCCAAATATCTGGGTGAAGGAAGAGGGATTTTGAATTATTTATGCAGGGTGGTCTAGGAATCTAGCATTCTAGCTAGAGAAGGAAGATTAACTTGTGAAGGCCAGTTTTGGAGGCTGCCTCACAGGTTACCCAAAGTTCAAGAGTTCTCAAGTGTGAGAATTTAGAGATCAGACCTAGATAAACAAACTGTGCTCTAGAGAAAGAAGATCATTACCTATATAGATATGGAGCAGCATCCTACTTTGAGACCAAAGTCAGCGAGCTATTTAGATAGTATCAGTCAGTTAGAAAGAAGATTGAATATTCATCAGTCCTAGATTGTACTTGCCTTCTTGGGGAAAATACACACCACAGGTAGCACTACAAGTCTATGAAGGACTGTGTAGGATCCTGTGGGCTTTATGTTTTTCTATATGTTTATGGGCTCATGTAAGCACTTTATATCTTCTGTATTTTCTATAGTGTAAAAAAATAAAAAGAGTCTTATCTGATTGCATTGCTATCTTGAGAATATGTATATGAGTGGCTACCATGTTATATATATTCTGGGAAACTGAGGTTTTTTTGGAGTATCTCCAAGTTGCAACAATTAGCCAATGAGAGAAAATTAAATAGAACACAGAGGGTCTGGGGAGTCCCTAGGTTATGGGATGCAATAATGATAATAGCTAATATTTTATTGTAATTTGTGATTACAAAATATGATTTTTCACATCATTATCTCATTTCATCTTTTATAACAACCTCATGAAGTTGGCATAGAAGGATATGTTATATTATCATCTTCCTTTTATAGATAAGACATCTGAATCTCAAAGCATTAGGACTGGGGTACTTAGGAACTGCATCAGGTTCCCTCTTTGTAAGATATCCGACCAATAATGAAAGAATGGAGAATTTTTTTTTCCACTCCATGTACATTTAAAAAATCTACTAGACCTTTTCATTGAAGTATCTGGTGCTAAGGATTCCCTGATATGCCAGCAGAAGATAATCCCTAACATTTAAGGCAAAACCAAGTATCATCACTATCCAATGAGGGGTCAGTCTTTCAAAATGTGCAATATGTTCTTCCTGATATCAATTCACATGTGGGCTTGGTGAACCTGCTTCTGGAAAAGTGTGTGATGATGAGTAATGAAAGGTCCCTGTCCCTGATTCAGAGCATGCACAAGCATTCTCTGACTATTTATTGGATGGTGAAGAAAAGTCTTTTAATTGGCTGTTGAACCAGAACTCAGTGTGCATACAGAAAGTTCCAAGGGAGGAATTTGAATTCTGTCACTCTCTGGTGGCTTTTGACTGAGGAAGATAAATTGCTGTGGGCCTTAGAGTGGAGGAAGAGCCTTGGCTCTCCCACCCAGTCACCATGAAACTCTGAATTCATGGTCCTTCTGTTTTTATGTTTCTGTCGTGTTTCATTCTTTCCTGCTTCTAGGTGAGGGAATGTAAGAAATGAAACAGACTGCTTTATGACTTTGTGAACTTCAAAAACTCGGAAAGGCCACCAGAGCTCTAGAAACTGGAATCCATGGCAGAATTTGCTGGCAGCCAAGTCTGGTAAGAAGCTATCCCTGAGGACCTCACCCTAGTCCAGCAATATATCAACCCATTGGTCAAGTCATAAGTAAGGGAACTCTGTCTTTTTGCTATGCAACACTTGGGTGAAACTTGGTGAACGGAATGAATTTAGGGAAAGGAATGGTTTGTATCAAATACTTTAAGTTTGAGCCCACTCTCTCTAGGGAATGAGACGTAGATAAATATACTTCTGCAAAAGCTAATTCATATAACTGGGTTAATTTATATTGGGGTGTTAATCACTGGTTAGATGAAGTTGAGGAATTGGTAACTGGTCGTTTGATATCAGAAAGGAACCTACCAATAAGATTATAAAATCAAAAAGGTTATAAGAATCAATAAAATCACATGATCAGTAAGATTATAATAATCAGGTAGGATTCTCATCCTTTTTATATGTTTATTTATGTATTTTTGTGTATATATATATTTATATGAATAAGAATGAAGTTCAGAATCACCTAAAGGTCAATAGAGTTGCATGGTGGACCTGAGCAGACTCAAATGTATTATGAACTAGGAATAGTGCAAAAGTGGCATAAAGCATATCACTAGAGAAATGTGTGATGGGGAAAAAAAACATGAGCCCATCATATTGGCAGAGCAAGGAATAATTAATGACTAGCACTTGTGTTCCACTGGTATCCAGGCAAAGCCGAATAAACTTGAGGAAGGGCCCTCTGTTTAGAATTTATGGAAGGACTTAGATGAGAGTTGTGTAGGATAGGCAGATGTGGACGGATTGCTATCTGCATTGTTGAAGAAAATATCACATGGATCAGAACATAATTCTTTTGAAGCATTGGAGAATTGCTTATCATAAGTAAATTTTTAAAAGCTCTGTGCATGTACATATACATATATGTGTGTATATGTGCACATTTATACACACATATATGTATGTGCACATATATATTTGATTCAATTCCATTTCACTCAAGAAACATTTATTAAGTACCTTCTGTGAATAGAGCACTATGCTAAGGACTCAATTTAAAATCTAGTATGAAGATGTGACATAGACACAAACAGCCATGAAAATGCAAAACTGAAACAAATAAAAATAACTAAAAGTAAAGACCAGATTGAAACCTGTGTAAAATCTTCTATTTTGGAAATGCATGCATTGGTCCTTTCCCCAAGCAAGTTATTGTTATTGTCAGTATGCATTAGAAAGGCAGACAAGGGTGCTACACTTAGTTGTGGTTCAGCCACGTTTATGGTTGAAGCCATTAAAAAGCATTTTTGTTGTGTGTGTTTTTTAAAAGAAATGAACCAGGTTAAAAGGGGACTTGTCCATTCTCTCTGATAAAATATTAAAGTATGTCTATAATTAGCATGAAATGATTCAAAATAGTCTCTGGTTTAAATATTAATAATTGGTGTGGCATAAGCCTTCCATATAGAAACTATTTACACATGCTTAATTTTTGCATAAAGCTTTAAAAATTGATTATATGTCACAAAGTTAGGCATTAATAAAATTATGTAGTGATCTGTGGAAAACTATATGTCCACATGAGAAGGATTGCACCTGTCAAGGGAATCTAGAGGAGGGAAGGGAGAGCACTTTTTAATTCATCAAACTCTAGTATTTAATAAAATTGAATGATTTTTATTCAAAATTTTACCAAATGCAAAAATCCCCCCACCCAATGAGAGAGCTAATGAACTGATGCTCTCAAATTAGGCATATGCTAAATACAATAAAACAAAATTATGATTTATTGTAAGATTATATAAATTCTCCCTTGTACTAGCTTGAGTGAAATGGGAAATACCCAGCTGCCTTATCTGGAACAGACTCAAAACTTCATCCACTTTGATTCAGTTCTCAAAATAAGGCATATGACCTCTAAATAATATGGCACAGTAGGCAGCTTTTGCACTATACCATTACCCCTACTCCCCCTAGTGCAAAATCACTCAATTTGGGGTGACTACAGGTGGAAGGGAAATTTGATACTTGCAGACTTTCCTCTTTAGTTTGCTTCAATAATGCACTACCCAGAGGAAATTTACCTCTAGCTTTAGGAGTAAAGATGACATCTGCTATGAAGGGGCTTATGCTTTTCTCTCTCTGCTGTTTTCAATGTCATGTATCTGACATGTGTTAACCTCCCTTTAGAAAATTTAGTGTTGGGGAAGAAAATTTCTCCTCTGAGGTGCCCACATAGTTATTCTTGACCTACTTGCAAATTTATGACAAGATACACTGGGCATTCTCCCATGTTACTGCTCCTGACACCAAGCATATTCCCTTAAAAAAATGAAAGAATATGTACTGTTTGCATGTGGACATTGACAAATTATACTTTCTAAATGAAACTAGCTCCACTTGATTTTACTCAATCACTGAGTTGCTTGGAACCAAAAGATAGTTTTTGCTTCAGAATAAAACATATCTTTTTTTTCTTGTTGTTATCATAGCTAAAAATTCTGATTCCTGTAAGACTTTATTGTTTTGTAATTATCTCTTGCAATTATTTTAAAAAATTTGATGGTCGAAATGTTATCTTAGTTGTTACTCATAGCTATTAAAAGCTGATACATGTGTGCATTTTTATTTATTGCATTATATTGCATTATATTTATTGCATATTTATATCTATATACATATACCTATATATGTATACACACACAACTAAAAAGGAACTGCTTCTGTGAGGCACTAGCAAAGAAATACTAAATCAATGTTCCAGTAAGCTTAACAGAAAAATTCTAAGTTTTCTTTAGCTGACCCATTGGACTATCTCACATTTCCATTGCTCTGATTGCATACAATATAATGGCAACCTGTTCAATGCATAAACTTAATGCACACACAGGTCATGTGGCTACTTATGTAAGATTAAGAATTGCTATTTATCTGTGATGAATGAATTTCTGTGTTCTAAATCAAGTCTGCATGAAAAGAGAAAATGAAAAATCTCTTGTTTCTTATTAAAACACATTTCTCTGGCTTCCTCCTCCCCCTTTCAACCACTGTACATTATTTCTAAATATAGAGCAATAGTGTAGGCACAGTGAAATCTGATTTGCTTCTAATAATATGGCACACTAATTGTGATGCATATTCTGTTTAGGGCTCTGTCATCTCAAAATCTGGCCATACAAATACTTTATTCTGGTATATTTTGTGTTTTAAATCATTACCAATGAAATGTAGCTGGATGGATGAAAAGATAGGTAGGTTAAAAAAATACAGATACTCATAAATAACCAATAGAGAATAACTAAAAAATTCCAAGTAGCCCCAACTGTAGCTGTGTCTCTTTTGGAGATTAGCAGAACCCTGATGTGCTTTGTATTTATCTTCTTGTCCACAATTTCTTATTTGCTTGAAGTGTTTATAAACTGTAACATGTGTGTTTTGCAATAAACAAATAAGTTCTATCTTAATTCCATTTCTCTATTTGTCTTCTTCCTCTCGCTCCCCTCCTCCTCTATCCCCCTTCTCTCTCTAGTTCAACTCTTTCCTTCCAACAGCTGGTACAAGGGAGAAAAAAAAGCCCAGCTTTTCAAAAAGAAAAAAAAGTCAGCAGGGGTAAAACTCTTATAATATGCTCTATGATTGACTGTTTAGTTTTTTACTTTTTAGAAATTAGGTGAAACCAAATTAAGAGATGCTTAATGAACTTCCCTTTTTATTGAGTGAATATAGTTCCAAAGGATATAGGCATTATATTCCTAAACATGACATCAAGCATATTTACTTTTTGACCCGAGATTTTGTAGTTTTAAGAAACAAATGCCTTTTTTTCCCCAGCATCAACTCTTGACAATAGCATAGGTAGCTGAAAGGTGGCTCACAAAAAGCTTCAAGAAAGCAAGGAAGGCTTTTTACAGTATAAATTCAAGACATTGGGGTTTGTATTTGAAGTTATATAATAGAGGATGTGATGTCACAAATTTGCAAAGGCTGAGTCGTGCACTTTATAGCTGCATACATTAGGGAATGTGACACTAAAAACCAAAAGGGAGGAGGGAGCTATCCTGAGGTTCCAGCTGCTCTGGGTAGAGGGTGAACAGTTGTCAAAATGGGAGATTTCTGAAGCTGCTGGGAGATTTAAGAGGGTTTGGTAGCTGTCCAGAGATCAATTTAATTTTTGTGCTTTTAAAAATCTCTTTTCTTCCTTTCTTTATCACCCTCAGGGGAAAAAATAAAAATAAGAAACAAACACAAATTTTGTTAAGATAGACAATAAAGACACAAACGAGTCAGATACTGCTAAGCAGTTTTTTTTTTTTTCCAGTAGCTATGTTGGTGAAGCTCTTTATTGGAAGTACCCTGGAATGAACAGTATTCATAATGGCCAGGAAGCCCTGAAACCTCACACACTATGAAACCTTTCAGAGGCATTACTTTTGGGATGTTTCCAAGCATAACCAGGGTCACCTTCTCTTTACAGGAGGGAGCCACAGAACTTATCTCTGAGCTATATTAGTAGATGAAGGACCACCTGTCCCCATGGCCAGTTAGAATAGAGAAAAAGATAGGGTTCTACAGAATGACCTTAATGGGAGAGGAACTGTTGAAATATTTTCAGTAAACATTTAAACATATGCTTGTACAAGTGAAACCATTTCACAATTTGCCCACCATTAACTGAAGGATCACCTAATATCGATCCCAAGTGTTGCAATTAGATAAACTATCTATGGACTTCCACTTTTATTCCAAAGCCCTGGATCCTTTGTACTGTTTTGTATTAGTCTGGCAGTGACAGTGTTGTTGGTGTGGAAAGCTCACAGGAGAATTTTTTGATGTGTGTTTTTAAAAGCTCAACTTTAACCTTTTATTTGTGTAATAACAAAGATTCTTTAAAAGGAGGAAAGACAAACATAACTTTAAAATGTGAGAAGAGTTACACATAAAAAGGACAATCACATCAAGGAAAAATTCTGTTCTTGGTTAAATTTCTAAAATGGTAGAAGTAAACCTCCTTTTGCACAAATTATCTTCAATTTAATGCAATTCAATTAAAAAAGCATCGATTCTTGAAAATTATATTATATAAAGCCAAGTCCTATAAATTAAATTGTAGTTTAAATGCACTAGAAGAATTAACCATTTAAGGGAATCCTTTGAGATGAACCTTTCTATATAATCACCCCACAATTAATTTTTCTAACTCTGATCTTCATATACAGGTAAATACTGGGGGTCTTTTCTACTTTGTTGCATTTGTATACGCATTTATGGTTAAAATAATTTCTTTAAATGTTATTTTCCCCAATAACACATCACTGCAACACTTATTAACACTTTAAAATCTTCGAGGATATTTAGTTTAAATGGAATTTTCCCCATGAATACCACTAGTGCAACACAACACTTTAAAATCTTTAAGGACTTTACAGACTCCGAGGCTCTCCAAAACCACTCTTATTTTATAAATAGAGAAGCAGAGGCAAAAATCTGTTATTCCCAAGGCTTAAGTCTTCCTTGGAAGCAAGGACCAGTAACAGTAAAGTATTAATGAGATGCAGTAGAAGTTTTCCTACAGCGGGTGATGACGTTTTCTTGGTGGGCGCCAGGATGCCCTAATACTTGGCTGGGGACTGCGGAGAGGGGTGAGGGTGGGGGGCCATGTTACAGTAATACTGAGTGTGGAGCAAAATCCAGCAAGGGCTAGTGAGGGTGGGGTTAGGAACTTTGATTTGTCCGGGAGGGGATCGTCTATAAGAAGGTCTAGGGTGGTGAGCGGGGGAAGCTCTCTGGGCCAAAGACCGTAATGCAGGGCACCGGGAAGGGAGGGGAGCGCGGATTGCTCCCTTGTCCACCTATAGGTGGGAGCTTCCCCGAGGGGAGACGGTGGGGTGGAGGGAAAGGTCTCCAGGACGCGGGCGCGCGAGTGCCCAGTCCCCCACCTCGGGACCAGGAGCGCGGGTGCAGGAGGACCGGTAGGACGCCCGCCTCCTCCCACGCGCGCGCGCCTCCTCCCACGCGCGCGCGCCTCCTCCCACGCGCCCGCGCCTCCTCCCACGCGCCGCCGCCGCCGCCAGGGCTCGGGCTCCCCCTCCCCCCTCGGGGGCGCGCCTCCCCTCCTCTCAGGACGCAGAGGGCCCGAGCGGCCGAGCAGCTGTTCCCGCAGCCGCCGCCTGACCCCTCCCCGGGCCCGCCCCCCTCCCTCTTTCACTTTCCCGTCGGCGTCGGGTGCGCGTGTGTAAATGTGTGCCGGCACGGGTGCGCGCGGCGCGGGCTTTGGAGTGTGGCCGCGCGCGCCTCCTGGGCGGGTTTGGGGGAGGGGGAGCCCCAGGCGCTCGCCCACTTGGGCTTAGTCGGCAGAGCCTCCGCCGCTTGCGGAAGGGCCGCGGTCCAGAGCCGGGGCACCGGCTGCAGAAGCCGAGCCCACGACGCACACGCACATTCACAAACTCACCTCCCCTCTTTCCCCCCCGCCCCCGTGGGAGTGAGGGAGGGGAGTGAGCCTTGAGGGGAGAGGGGGAAGGGGTAAACCCGGAGCGGGAGGAGGAGAGCGGGAGGGGTGGAGGAGGTGGAGGAAAAGAAACTTTTCCCTTCCTTCCTCTTCTCTCCTCCCCCCTCCCCCTCCTCCCTGAGCCTAGTCTTGTGGTCCCCAGCCTTCTCCTCCCTCCGCAGGCAGGTGCGAAGTGCACCTGAAGAAGCATCGGGGCAGGCTCCCGGGGACTGGCCCCGAGTTTTCATTCTGTCATTATCATTCTCCGGAGCCGGGTGTGCGTGTTGGCCTGTGGGGTGTTTTCTCCCCTCTCCTGAGACCTGGCGGGCGCTGCTGCAGGTCCCTATCTTCCTCCATCCTTCCTCTCTTCCCTCCTCCCCGCTCCTGTCTGCGTGTCTGTCTGGTACCCTGGTAGCCCTCCCCAAGCCCCCGCCCGTCCCCACCGGTGAGGGTGTGACTGGGGGGGTGGGGGCGGGAGGAGTGCTCCCAGTACCCCCCCCACCCCACCCCGCGCTCGCGCGCGCGCACACAAGCGCACACACACACACCCCTTCGGTAGAGCTGTCACCATCCCCCAGAGGGGACCGGGGGGAGGGGTAAGGAGAGGGAGCCAAAGCTGAACTGGAGGGAGGGAGAGAAACAGAGAAGCAAAAGGAGAGAGGGATCATCCAGCTGGACTTCCCTGCCTCCTATCTATCTCTGCACCTACTCTCCCTACCGGCAGCAGCAGCATCAAACAGCCTTCAGGAAAGGGAGGAGGGGGGGATCGTGTGTGTGTTGTGTAGTGTGTGTGTGTGTGTTGTGTGTTTGTGTGTAAGGCGGGGGAGGGGGGGGACGGCGGTGGGGACTGGAGGAGCAGCCGTCGCGGCCGCTGTTGGGGGTGCGCATGTTATGTGAGTGTGTGTTTGTGTGTGTGGAAGGGTTGTAACCCCTTCTAGCAGGCAGGATTTAACGCTGTCGCCTTCTGCGTTTTAACAACATTATTACTCTAACCACCGTCATTACAGTTATTGTTATCGTCACCCCCATCCTTATCACCATTCTACTATTATTGGACTTGTTGGCGGCGGCGGCGATAGCTGGAGTCTCGGCGGCTCCTCCACAACCACCTCACCATGTCCTAGAAAAGGTGAGTGCAGCGAAAATCACTTTGTACCGACAACGGTGCCGGCGGCGGCGGGAGACCATTTCTTTGCGGAAAAGCAGCGGCCAGGGAGTCGAGCGAGGTGTCCGGAATAGTTTTGGGGCAAGGGGCTGCGGGTGGAGAGCTAAAAGGAAAGTAAGCGAAGGTACAGGGTAATGGGAGATGTGAGGCTATTACGGGGTGGCTGGGGCGGGGGAGGGGGGCTGAAGTGTTATGTTGGGTGGTGGCAAAAAGGGTGGGTGGAAGGCGTTACTGCGCCTATAGTTTTAATCCAGGTCTTTGCAAAGAAACCAAGATCTAGATGAAGACCAGCCTTCCCCTCAGATGAGCTAAAAACTTAGTAAAAGAGACACGTCCATTTCTTTAAATAATAAATAACTCAGCAGACGGCTGCTCCCCCGCTGTCTCCTCTCCTAATCGGGTAGCTTGGTCTGGGATCCTCTCTCGCTCCTCAGCTCAAGAATGCCCGCTAAGTCTGAGAGTGCGGATCGATGTTTGACCGGTTATTAAATCGGCAAAGTACGCGTGACGGCGAGCCCTGCGGCGAAAGTTGTTCCCCGGGTGCTGAAGTCTCTGGGACTCTAGATTACAAGGAATGGAGTTGTAGCTTTTTGTCCGGGACATTTGTGTGTGAAAGTAGGGGAGCAGCAAACGGATTCGCTGTCCGGACTTCCCTCTTGGGAAGGGGTTGTGCATGGGATTTAACCGACCCTCAGTGGATTTGAGGCAGCAGGGTAGGTGTTCTGGCCTGGGTTCCCAAATGGTAAAGACAGGAGGAGTTGTGAGTGAGGGGTGCCTCAATCTCTGGCTTTGGCGGGTGAGGAGGTGAGGCGGGGGAGGGGAATTATTTCACACAGCTGCTGCTGCTGTCCGCGGGGCTCTAAGTCTAGGAGGCTTGGGGGGGGGGGGGGGGAGGGACTAGATTTAGGTGTGTACGTCACTACTGCAGACTTATAGCCAAAGCTTTGGAAGGGTGTATACGTTGTGCATAAAAAAGTCCTTAGAAATCGAAGTTATGAAGTCGTATCATTTGCTTAGTAACTGTAGAGTTTGGGTGGGCGGGAGGAGATAGCTGAGGTGGGGGGAAGTCAAAGGGAAACGGAAATCTTATTGCAGACACTCTTTTTAGTTTAATAGTTTTGTTCCTTCTCCTCTACTCATTTATTTCTCCCAATTGTCTCCTAACACAGTTTTAAAGAAGTGAAAATCCTCGATGGTAAATTAGGCCTGGCAGAAACCCCAAAGCTAAACTAGTAGGGAAAAAAAAATGTAAGGCAGAACAGCTCCAGTGCTTGACCCTTGTGCGTTTTTTTTTGCGGGGGAAAGGCTGTATTTAAAGGATTTTACTGCATTGACAACCTTCTGCTCCTCCCGAATGGTGTAGGCAAGGAAAATCTAATGGGAACATAATCATTTAGCGCTTAAACATCCGCGGTGGCGACGGCTCCTCTGCTGAGAGATAACTGAAAAACCGAGGGAAGGGGGCGGAGGGAAGAAGCTTTGCTGCCCTTTAAAGCCCACTACACTCCTCCATACTACTTAGGGAAGGCCAGTGGCACTAATAGCAGCTGCTTACCTGGTGCTGCAGGTAGAGCTTGCGAGGAAACACCCAGCTTGCCAATTCCCTGAAAGGAGAGCTAGGACCCCGACCCCTATTAACTTCTCCCCCGCCCCTTCCAGATCAGTAGCAGACTTGTTAAGGAAGAGGGAAGAGTTTGTTTGAATGCAATGCATTTGGAAGACAGGCGATAAGCAACTGGGAAAAAGAGTAATAGCTGGCATGCATGCATCTGTGTCGTAGTCTCTGCTTTCCAGCGCTCTTGCCCCTTCTGTGGCTTTAAGGGGGAGCCACATATTCCAGCTTGTGTCGCAGCAACTTTGTATCAGTCATGTCGCCCGCCTAGTGACTGACAATCCCATTTCTCCAATGAGAAGCCTGACTGTTCGGTGTAGCGTGGCTCTTTGCTTTTCTCCGGACCAATGGGAAGGGCTTCGAGAGGCGGGAGCTCAATCTGAACTTTATATCTGGACATGTGACCTGCTTTTAAAAGGATCGGCTCTCTCGCTCCCCCCACCCTCCCCTCCCTCTCATCTCCCCTCCCACTCGCTGGTTGCCCTGGCCCTGCCCCCTGCCTCTCTCTCCGCGCCCCGGGTGTCATTGGGCTAGAGAGATAGAGCCTCCAGGCTCTGCAGAGGAAACCCGTGTAGTCACCTGGGCGAGGAAGCATTGCTGTTTCATGTTCTGTCCGTGCATGGAGAGCGGCACTTGCCCGCCTGGATGTGGTTGGACTTAGGGGGGCTGCGCAACAGCGGCGACCCAGTGGTGGTGGAAGAGGTGGACCTAGCAACAGGTAGAAGAGACTAAGACCCCCGCGCAGGGAGAAGGCAGGTGTGTAGGGGCTGCAGCGGTGCTACTGTTGCTGCTCCGCGTTGCGCGGTGTTCACTTTGAGAAGGGAGAAGGAGCTGCGTAATCCGGAGGCACAGTCAGTATGGTGTGTGTGTATGTATGCGTGCGTGTGTGTGTTTGTGTTTTGGTTTTCCACTTTTTATTCTTTGGCCACCAGAAGACTATTTTGGGGAAAAAAAAAAGTTTTGGCCACTTTAGCTAAATGCCCTGAGCAAACAGCTTTTCGATGCCTTTGGCCCCTGAAGTTCGACCATCTTTCTCTTTCGGCCGTTCCCTTAAAGATTGATTTCTTGATTTTTATTTTTGGCATTTAATCCTTTTCGATAGCAATTGAGGAAGCCCTGAGATCACATGGGAAAGTGAGCCAAGGGCAGGTTAAATAGATATTGCTCCAGATAAGAGGACTGTTGTAAATATTCATACTGTACCCTATCTCCATAGTCACCTAACTCTTCGGATATAGATGTTACTTTTTCTGTTGCATCAGATTGTTCTTAAGGTTAAAAAAAAAAAGGGAATACCTTTAAATATATGAACTTTTAAATCTTTTTGTATTGACTTCTAATTGTTGTTAATAGACATTTACATTGAGAGCAATATCCTTATTAACAATGAACATCATAGCATGTAATGAAAATGCTGCTTGAGAAAATTATTATTTTGCAAGGAGAGGAGCTTGGTTTTTCTTTTAAAGAGAAAACTTTTTTTTTTGGGAGGCTAGGTGGCTTAATGAAATAAGCAGGGAAATAGGAATCAAGTCTGCTCAGTTCTAACTGGTTTCACCACAGGCTTACTTGGATGACCTTGGACTAATACCTGTTACTTGTCTATAAAAGATCAGAAAATAACACTGATCTATTATAAAAATGATGAAAGAATAGAAAATGAATTTTACAACCATTGCATGTTATGGTCAATAAATTCTGAGGAATCTAACTGAAAATTAAATATAATGGTATAATACTTATATGTGTTTTGACTATGAGTGAAAACGGTTTTTCTGATGAATGTAAATAGGTGAAATGTTTTAAGTAAACTCCCACCTAATAGAGAAAAGGAAAGAGGCATATGTTTTAGCCATCCTAACAGTGGCCCTACCATTGCTTATTTCCATGACTCTTAATTCTAGATAAACTCTTTTAATATTAGGTAGATTATTGCATGAAAATTAAAGAAAAGTATTGCTTTTACCTTAATCACAAGGGGACTTGTGTTGCAGCTTCCATTCTGAGGACTAGGTCTCCATATGAACATCTAGTAGAGCTTACTTTGGAGTAATGGAAAGCTTTCTTTTCCCCTTCATCCTGCTGTGATCACCCTCTTTATCAGCTAATATGTTTTAAAAGTTCATAGATTTGTTGGCCTCTGCAAAAAGAAAAAAAAGAAATTGCACTGGCATACAGATGCTATCTCTGCCCAAGTTTATGTGCCAGGTCCAAGAGTATAGTCTGGAGTCCCTTGAGTAGTTTTGGAAATAAACTACTAAGCCTGATTCATTAGGCTAGAATTAGCCTAAAATAGTCATGGACATCTGAAAATAATTTTCAATTAACCTTATATTCTTATTAACATTTTAATGGACTTAAGAGATCATCATCAGAATAATGCCATCTATTGTATGATTTGGTTAGACTTACTGCCAAACAAATCCCATTGCCTCTTTTGGTAGGGATATTAGTTTGGTGTATTAGGAGATTGCTTTACTCATGACATATGTTATAATCATTTTTGACACCCTCCCAAGATAACCTTACATTGGCATGTGTGATGCTTAAAGGTGATTTTCTCAGATACTTAAGTAAATTTTCCCATGTAGTATTTATTAAGAGTTGCTGACAAGTTAGATAGAAATCTTTAGTGGAGTGTCAAAAGGCTCTCTCTCTCTCTCTCTCTCTCTCTCTCTCTCTCTCTCTCTCTCTCTCACAGACATTATAAGAAGCTTCATTAAAGACATAAAAATAGGAATTCTTTAAAATTTAAAGATAACACAAAGCTGGGGAAGATATACAATCACAAATGACAAAGATTTAAAATTATCTTAAAAAGCTACAAGACTAGGCCTAAATTAACCGAGATAAATGCAGAGCATAGAAAAATTAAAGAATAGAATGGTATCGAATCTAGAGAAGACTCAAGGGGAATATTCATGTATTTAAGGATAATGTAAATGCACAGAAAAAGGAACAGGTTTGTTCTGTGTTGCTTTGGGAGACCAAGCTAGAACAAATGGGTGAAAGTTTGCACAAAGTCAGATTTTGGCATACCATAAGAAAGAATTTACTAAACAAAATAAAACAATAAACCAGGAATTGAAGCCTCCCTGTGGGTAAAGGGACTTGAGGTAGGTGACACTACCTTGTCACCTAAAGTGTTCATACAAAGGGTGAATGACTCTCTTAGTGATGTACTTGTTTGTGGGAAGGCTGGATAAGATGATATATAACTCTAACATCTATCAATAGATTTTTAACCTGTTGATAGTGTGATGGGCTGCTGTTTTTTGATCTGTTGAGACATGAAATATTTGTCATAATGTCATAAGTATACTTAAATTCTAGTTTGGTATTTGAGGAAAATTACTATATTCTTAGGCTTTCTACAAATACAGCAACTATTCATTGGCTGTTTATCTTAATCTTAATAATATTCAGTGAAGATAATCTAAGGCCTCCTATTTTCCCAACCAACTTTTTCAACTAAAGTCCTCTAGTCATTATCCCTACCCCTTCACATTTTTGTACTGAGTTATCAGTACATTGATTCAGCTTTCTGTTTTGTGGTCATACTACATTCAGCATTTTGTTTGAAGTTATTAAATTTTGGATTGTCAACAAAACCTACTTCCTTTAAAAGTTTTCTTCCTTTTACTTTGATTTATAGAATCTTTATTAAAAAAAACTAATAAAATAGTGTCCCTTGTGCTAATAGAGTGTGTGTATAAATTTTAATATCAGTAAATTAGTTGTCCTTCAATTATTTCAGCTTAAAAAAACTTTTAAAGTCCTTAAATCCATTACTATGCCAATGTCTTAATGCCAAGAGTTTAGGAGTATTATCGAGAGATATTTTTGAAAGCCATTTTATGTCAACTCTCTGGTTTATATTAGAAAACTTGTAAAAGGAC
Source organism: Phalanger gymnotis (assembly GCA_028646595.1). NCBI lineage: Eukaryota > Metazoa > Chordata > Mammalia > Diprotodontia > Phalangeridae > Phalanger > Phalanger gymnotis. The sequence goes on along the minus strand of CM053623.1, from coordinate 330,648,400 downwards.
CCTCTATACTTTTTTTGTGGGGAAAGGGTCCCCAAATCAGTGTCACAGCATAGAACTGTGACGTAGTAAAACAAATTGAGCCCTTAAGCCTGAGTTCTGAGTTCACTTACAGGGTTAACCACTTATTAGCAGTGTTTCACAAGTTATTTAACCTATTTGAGACTCAATTTCCTTATTTATAAAATAAGGATACTAATGTTTGTGCTTCTTATCTCAGAGTTGTTTTATGAAATGAGATGATTCATGTTAAACATTTTATAAATTGCAAAGCAATATATAAATGTAAGCTAACAGTATTATCTCTTTCTCAGTAAGTGTTGTACCAATAAATGTGATATTAAGAACAGTAGGTGAATAGTTCCTTAAATCATACAGCTTTTCTTAGATGTAAAACATAAGGAACAACTGGGTTTCATCAATCACTTCTTTAGGTACTTACCACGAAACAAATATAGTACAACTGTTTCCGGCCCCCCCCCCAAAGCTATTTGCTTTATCTATGCTAATTTTTAGGATTTCCATAAATTCTCTCCAATATGGGAACTGTCGCAATGTATGAATATGATACCCTCTTGAACAGTTTATCTTAACATAACTATTTGAAGCTTTCTTGAGAGGTGAGGTCCTTTTGTGATGGCATCACATCCAAATATGGTATTGTATAAAAAATGCCTGGGAGCAGGGTCGTGAAATGTCTCTGCAGACAATATGGATTTTTTAATACATTTTGTGTTGTGTCTCATTCTAATTAATCAAGTTACAAGAGGTTGTATGTTACTCGTCAGTATTGGCATTTAAGTCTATTCATTATGAAACTGCCACTCAAAAAGACCCTTATTTCCTAAATATTTATGAAGTTACATTTTAAAAGACATATAAAATTCTAATGTTTAATATTATGCTGCACACTTACAGTATGTTATATTTTAGAATATTCAGAATTATTTGTCAGCATATATAGAGTTAATCTGTAATTTTCTTTTAGTTTGGAGAATAGTTAAAATGTGAAGTTTAAAGGGTTAGAAAATCTGTGTTTCTTAACCTCTTCACAATCACTCTGTATTACTAAAATGGTATGATATTTATCTTTTGCTTATTATATGGAATTTTGTAATATATTTCATTTAGAATTGATGCTACTTGCATTAACTTCTTTTATTTAACAAATTTATTTGCTAGTTATGGAGACCAAGGGATACCACAGTTTTCCTGAAGGCCTAGATATGGAACGACGTTGGGGTCCAGTTTCTCAGTCTGCAGAACATTCTTCTTTGGGGTCTGGAGAGAGGACTGATCAGAATAACTATATGGAGATTATAAATGTGAGCTGTGTTTCTGGTGCTATTCCAAACAACAGTACTCAAGGAAACAGCAAAGAAAAACATGAACTACTCCCTTGCCTTCAGCAAGACAGTAATCCGTCTGGGATTTTAACATCTGATGTTAAAACAGAGTTGGAATCTAAGGAACTATCAGCAACCGTAGCTGAATCTATGGGCTTATACATGGACTCGATAAGAGATGCTGATTTTGCCTATGATCAGCAGAATCAGCAAGGAAGAAGCATCAGTCCGGCAAAAATTTATCAAAATGTCGAACAGCTGGTAAAATTTTACAAAGAAAATGGCCATCGCCCTTCTACTTTAAACAGTGTGAACAGGTCCTTGAGATCATTTATATCTGATTCTGGAAATTCTGTGAATGGTAGTATCATGCGCTCTATTGTGAAAAGCCCCATAATATGTCATGAGAAAAGTCCTTCTGTTTGCAGTCCTCTGAACATGACTTCTTCAGTGTGCAGTCCTGCTGGAATCAACTCAGTGTCCTCAACTACAGCCAACTTTGGCAGTTTCACAGTGCACAGTCCGATTACCCAGGGAACTCCTTTGCCATGTTCCCCAAATGTTGAAAATCGAAGCTCTGTGTCGCACAGCCCTGCACATGCTAGCAATGTAGGCTCTCCTCTGTCTAGTCCAATAAGTAGCATGAAATCCCCGATTTCAAGCCCTCCTAGTCATTGTAGTGTAAAATCTCCTGTCTCTAGTCCTACTAACATCACTATGCGCTCCTCTGTATCCAGTCCTGCAAATATCAACAACTCAAGGTGCTCCATTTCCAGCCCTTCCAATACAAATAATAGGTCTACTCTTTCTAGTCCAGCAGCTAGCACTGTGGGATCTTCTATCTGCAGCCCAGGAAACAATGCCTTCAGCTTTGCTGCTTCTGCCACATCGGTTGGATCCAGCACAACCCAGGACGTTGTTCCTAGCCCAGAAACGAATGAGAGAGGTGCTCAAGAAGTGACATTTCCTAAAACAGAGGAAATAGAAAATTCCATCTCTAATAATGGTGTGGCTACTCAGCTTAACATCATACAGTATATAAAATCTGAACCAGATGGAGCTTTCAGTAGCTCGTGTCTTGGAGCCAATAGCAAAATCAGTTCTGATTCCCAGTTCTCAGTACCGGTAAAACAAGAGTCAGCCAAGCATTCGTGCTCAGGTACTTCTTTTAAAGGGAATCAAACAGTAAATCCATTTCCATTTATGGATGGTTCCTATTTTTCCTTCATGGATGATAAAGACTATTATTCTCTGTCTGGAATTTTAGGACCACCTGTTTCATCATTTGATGGCAGTTGTGAAGGCAGTGGATTTCCAAATCCAGGCCTGCCTGTGGGAATTAAACAGGAGCTTGATGATGGTAGCTATTACCAAGAAAACAGCCTCCCTTCATCTGCCATCGTTGGTGTAAATTCAGGTGGACAGTCTTTTCACTACAGGATTGGAGCTCAAGGCACAATATCTCTCTCCAGACCTATTGGAAGAGACCAGTCTTTTTCACATTTGAGCTCATTTCCTCCAGTCAATACATTAGTTGAGTCCTGGAAGTCACACAGTGACTTGTCATCCAGAAGAAATGATGGGTATCCAGTTCTAGAATACATTCCAGAAAATGTGTCAAGGTGAGTTGTCTCTTTTTTTTTTAAATACGTCATGATTTCAGAATTTGCTTTAAGTCTACCTTTGCGTTGTCTTTTCAGCTGTTAAATTTATATGTGTTCTCACCTGTGGTTTTAATTTTGTTTCAAAGTTTGTCATTTGATGTGCCTGGATTCTTTTTCGTATGTTGTTGCTTATTTTTGAATGAGGAACAAAAAAAAAATCCCCAAGCAGCTCTTTGAAAATTACTTCAAAAATTTTGAACAAAGAGTAGTGCTTCCATTTTGCAGTAGTTCCTGTTTTCAATTTTGTATTTTTGTTCAGTAAGTGTTGTTTATTTTATACTTATCAACTTAGTACGTTTACTTTTAATTGTCCAGTGCCAGGATTTCTTTCTTGTCCATTTGATGGTTTCTGTAAGTCATTTAGAGTAGTGTGTATATGTGTGTGTGTGTGTATAAGTATATATATATGTTTATATGTACATATGTTACTTTAAAAAATTAGGGATTTTTTTCTTTGAAAAGCAAAATTGAACACAAAGATCTGTTACTCCCAAGTTTATTGGGGGGAGAGGCATTGTGGTTTTCATATTAAAAAACTAATCACTTCCATAATTATTAAGAGACTTTTACAGACTTCGCACATCTGAAATTACCAGATAGATAACTTGTTTTACTTAAATTGGAAATTAATTATGTCAGCGCAGTTTTGAATTGGTATATTTATAACTTACAGTTTCATAAAACATGCCTTATTTACAGTAAGAATATCTCTTGGCTTTTCCCTGCTCCAGATAGCAGTGTATATATATTTAGAAAAACAAGGAAGAGGTTTAAAATATACCTATAAAGGGTGGTTCTCAATTCTTCATGGGATAGTTGCATTGGACTTTGCTTCAATACTGTATTTTTATTATGTTGTCATGATAAGTGACCTCTTAACTGAATATATAATATGTGTCTTTGTTATTATATAGTTCTTTTGTGTATTTTATGAAAAGGTGTCTTTTTTCCTAATTTGCTTATACAAATATATTTTGTATTTCCATGGTGGGAAAATACATTACTTCTATAAGTCAATTTTAGAGTTGATCAATATTTCCCTTTAGTTTCTTCCACATACATCCAAATACAAACTACTAAATGTTTGGAAATGTTTCCTGCCCATCCACCCATTATTTTCTGGGCTAAAATGTGTTCCTTGTTTGTCTTTTGAATGGCAGCTAGCATATTATTATAGTGTAATATGTACATCATAATATATTATAGCGTGGAAATATTTTTATTATGGATTGTTGATTCACATGCCAAAGCTGCCTCGATTCCCTGTAAATGCCAGTTTCAGGCAGAAGTTGTGAGATGGATATAAGTGTATGTGTTTAGGATTAAATGCTTTCATCAGTGCAAACTCGTCTTAAAACTTGGGTCATATTTTCAGAAGTATAATATATATGTATGTATGTAATATATATTTACATATATATACTTATATATGTACACACATATATCATTTTAAAATTGTCATTTCCTAATATCATTAGCTCATTACATTGCATGGAATTGAGAAGGGACAACTTAAAAATGAAATGCCTGATGGTGTTCAGTGACATTTTTATTTATGCTTAAAGATAACATTCAGTGAGGGGTCATTGTCAAACATTGTTAAACAGAAGTGGTGTGGGATTTTTTTTTAATCTTCATAATGGTTAGCGTGACATTATAGATTCAACAGCACTTTTTCTATTTAAAGTATCTTTGATATTGGAAGTCAGTGGAAATCTATGTTATAATAGAAAACTTAGCTACTATAAACTTACTTTTAAATAGCTAATCAATAGTAAATTTCTCTTGTGTTTTTTTTTTTGTATTCTGCTCCATAAATAAATAACAGACTTAGTTAAATAAATAAGGTTAAATAATAGACTCAGTTCAGGTCCAGTATGCAATATGATTTACGGGATTGGTTACATAAATCTTTCTGTATTATCAACCTTCATTCATGTGTATTACATGTATAAATTCTTATGAATCTCTGACTCATACTTCCTTTTGTATATCCAGGCACCACTTATAGTTGTCCTTTTGATCTTGGTTGTTGGAAGTTATTGGCAGCTAGGTGGCATAGCGGATAGAGCTCTCAACTTGGAATAAGGGAGACCTGAGTTCAAATTCTCCTTCATATACTTAATAGCTATGTGACCTTGGGCAAGTCACCTCACCTTTGTCTGCCCTAGTTTCCTCATTTGTAAAATATAGATAATAATAATGTTTACTTCCCAGGATTGTTATGAGGATAAAATGACAAATGATAAAATGATAAAATGACATAATATTTGTAAAACATTTTTCAAACCTTAAAGTGGCATATAAATGCTAGCTGTTGCTATTGGTCTAAGTATATCATCAGATCATAGATGTAGAGGTGGTAGGAACCTCAGAGGTCATCCAATCCAACCTCCTCATTTTACGCATGAGAGAATTGAAGCCCAGGAAAGTGGTGACTTCCCTAAGGTCACAAGGTGGTAGAAACCACTCCATGTTAGCATAATAATATCCCAGAGCAAAGCTGTAGAGTTACTATTATTGGCAATTTCATAAAGATTAATTATTTTTCCTGATTGTACTGAACATTGTTGAAACTTGCCAAGTTTTTGTCTTTCAATGAACATATTCCTTGAAACATTTGGGATGTTTTGATCCTTAAGTATTGTGGCCTGAAACGTAGGGATTAAAATTTGATCTTTGTTTTTAATGAAGTAACTACTACTACTTTGTGATCTTTCATTAAGACTCCATCTTTCTTCTCCTTTTATAGCACGGATAACTAGTATCTTTAAAGGTTTTGTGAGTCAAATAATAATTGCGGTTTATGGAGAGTCACAGTTTCTTTTCAACCATAAATTGTATTCCAAAATAGAAGTTCTTTTGACTGTAATAAATAAACATTATATTATAGTATCATTACATAATATGGAGGGGAGGAAGGATTACTAAGTAAGGGTGAAGTAAAGGAAGCTCAAGATATTTTGCTTTTGTGTGGGTGATGTGCATGTGTGTAGTGAGGTGTGCTCTTATTTTAATTTCAGTGTATTCTAAGAAAGTGGTCAATTTTCAGTAGGGAATTTCATTGAACAGAATATCTGAATACCAGCTTATCAGGGAAGTCATGTCAAAGCTAAGTTTAAAGCACTTAGATTGTTGTTAAATTTTGGTGTCAACATAGTACAGCATAAAAAAAATTGTCTTAGCTATGTGACCCTGGACAAATCACTTTTTTCAAGGTGTTAAGTTTTAAAATTTGGTTATTGCATTGCTGCAACAGTCAGCTCAGCTGTATGAAGATTTCATACATTTGAAATATTTCAAAATTTCATACCTCTCAAATTTTAAGATTTATTCGTATGAATTCAAATATATTGTTAGTTTCATGATTAGCACTGCATTGTAGATGCAGGAAAATGTCCCTGCTACTTAGCCATGAAAAAGAGGAAATTTAACCTTTTTTTCTGGAAGAGCACTGAAGTTTTTCATCAGATACACCTTTTTATAGAAACTCTGTGACACGCATGATGAATGTATTTTCCTTGTTCTTTTTCTTTACAGTATTCCTTATGGAAACAAAGTATTACTGTTTTCATAACACTAGATGTTTGTGGAATAGTAATTTTGATAGTATCACAATATAGTACTTACATTGATTCTCACTACAAATTCAAAAGTTTTCTGTTCCAAAGGGTGTATTCAAGTAAGTTTGCAAGACTATTAAGTTATGGTGGACTTAATCTTAGTCATTAACTTAGTACTATTTCTTCATCTGTTCTTTGTTTTTTTTTTTTAACTCCTTTAGCAAGTCAAGGGCTGTCGTGCAGAGAACTATAAGGAGAATAATAGCTTTTCAAGGGCTCTCTTGTCTTCACTGCAGGCTTTTTTTCTTTCTACATTTAATGAAATTTGCTATGTATATGTTTGCATTTGTTGCAGGGGGAAGGAGGGTTAAGTTCTGGACTGATAAATTTATTGGCATAGGAAACTTCTGAGTGAGGAAACTCCCTTTCCAAGGCAAGTTGGTACCTTCATTGCAACTTAAGAGTCTTAAAGGAGCTGCTTAGACACCTGAGAGGCTAAGTGAATTGCTCATCGTCACACATCCAGTATGTCAGAGTAAGGACTTGAACCCAGGTCTTCCTGATTTTGAGGCAGGCTCTATTCGCTGTGCCAGCGGGAAGACCTGTTGATGAATTGATTGTGGAGTTAATGCTTTTGATTAGTGGTCTGAGTTCACTGTCAGAAGTCATTTCATCGAATTGTACGGATGGCTGGATTTTGGAGGTGTTTGGCTTTAGATCTGCTCACTCTCTATAGCCTCTATAAGGTGAAGTCCTCTGAAGAAAATTGACACTAGCTTTATATTTGCTAATCTCCTTTTCACCTTATGCCACCATTCTTTCGTCAGGAGAATTCATGAATTGTCTAGTTTAATTTTTAATCTCTTCTCTTAGAGACTTTAACAGTATAATTTCAGTTGCAGTATCTTTGGTTCCTTCGTGTCCCCAGCCAGACATCCTGGTGAAATGGAATGAGAATCTCTTAATAGTAGTAGTGGTAGGTAGTAGTAGTACTAAGTAGTTATATAGTACCTAGTATGTGCCAGGTACTGTGCTAAGTACCTTACAAATATTATCTCATTTGATCCTTACAAAAACCCTGGGAGATAGGTGCTATTATTATCCTCATTTTGCAGTTGAGGAACCTGAGACAAACAGTGGTTAAATGACTTGCCCGGGGTCACTCAGATAGATGTATCTAAGGGCATATTTGAACATAGGTCTTCCTGATTCCAAGCCCAGTGCTCTATCCACTGCCTCACCCGGTTGCTTCTTCGCTTTCTCTGTCTGTGCTGCTTCCCTTTTCTCTTTTCTCTTGTTAGCCCCCCTTTCCTCCTTTCCTCTTTCACTGTTCTTGTCAAAGGTGGACAGATACAGTCTTTCCTTTGTTGGTCTGCGTTAGCTTCTGCCTGGTTTAACAGCCCCCCTCCCTCGATTGTGACAGCATCAGTAGATGGTCCCCAGGAGCTCCACCCATCTTCCACCAGCATACTGTCACCCAGCTATCTTGAATGCGCCTTGCATTACCTCTACTTCTTGTCCAGGCTATGATGTCTATAGAAACAGCCGACTGATTCTGGGGCTGCTTACCACCCCTCCAGCCTAGCTGCCTTTTTCTATTTCTCTAATACCATCCCCTTGAGATTCTTGCCCTTCCCCTCTTCACCCCTTTAAGGAGAGGAGAAGCTGAGCTTTCAGTCTCAGCCTAATAGCTCAAGCCAGCAACATTGGTGCATCTCTGGTTACAACAGGTTGTTTAATGTTTGTGGGATTGAAGGTTTAGATTTAGAGAAAAAAAAAAACCTTCGAGAGAGAGTTCAAAACTCTCAGTTTGCAGATTAAGAAACTGAAGCCCAAAGAGGGGAAGTGAGTTATAGTCATAAGAGACAGAGCTGGGATTTGAGTCTGAGTACTTTGGTTTTAAATAGTATCTTTTTCCATATATTATGTTTTGAAAAATTATTGAAAAAAACATGCAATGTGCTGAGAGTACATTTTTATTAAAAATTTTAAAAATACTTATATATTTTTAAAATTTTAAATAGTTGAGTGCATTTATTTTTTAAGACTAGTGTTTTAAAGAATATTTTTAGAAAAAATTTCAAAATGAGACTTGTTTCTCATGATGATTCATTCATTATTTGTAGTAAAACTAGTGGTAGTTTTATATTGAAAACTCTTAGTTCTTTAGATATGTACAACTTGTGATACACATTACTTGAAAATCAAAACCAAAACATCACATACAAGTACGTGTGTAATAGTCTTGGCCCACAAATATCTTACATGTTATGTCTGAGCAACGAGTAGAAGAGGTTTATTTAGGCATCGTCTTAAAAAAATAAATTTCCTAAAAATTTTTATCCAACTGTGGACTGGGCCATTGTGGGAGGTATTAGATTTCTCTTCACTGGAGGGTTTTCAGGCAAAGACTATTTGTAGGGTATGTTATAGATTGAATTTTAGTCCTGAATAGATTGGACTCCCAAGTTACCCCCTGACTCAAATTCTGTGATTCTGGTTTTAAATGCTCAACATATAAAAATCAAGGAAACACTATTTCTTTCCTATAGATGAATTCAGAACTTGGAATAAATTTCGTTGTTGGTGACATGCAGGATATTTTAATGGTATCTAGTCTTTACCTCTTCAGTGTAGTGCCTTAATGAACTAGGTCATCAGTAATTTATAAACTAGAGTTTCTTCAATTTCTTTGTTCTTCTTCCCACTCTGACCTTTACTTTTAATGTCACTAACTTTCTTTTGGATATTTTTGGTAAGTTCAATTAAATTTTCTATTTTTTTTTCATTTTTTGTAATGTACTGATTAGTCACCCTTTAATTAGCTCAGTATCAAAATGCAGAATCAAACTTTGATCTTCATTTGCCAAAATCAAATTTAGAAAAGAAACAATATTTGATGCTTATGCCATTTGGTTTCATTGAGAACAAGTTTAAGAATTAAAAAGGATTCGGAGTACAAAACTATAGAAGCAAATCTTTGTATATTCACTCATTATTTTAAGCTCTGGGATTTCTGATTTATCATCTAAATCTCTATATACAGATATCTAGATGTCAAGATATCTGTATGTCTAAACACATACATACCTACATGTATATGTATATATCTGTGCATTTATATACATATATAAACTTGTATGCATACATATGTACACACTGATAAACATATGTCAGTATGCTTATTTAACTTTAGAGATTTCAATGTATATTCAATATATTTTTTCATTGCAAAATAATAGCTAATTTTAAATGTTAGTGCCTTTAAGTAGGCATTGCTTAAACTAGGGCTTTAGTATTTATGTCTTTAGGGAGTTTAAAATTAGGTTGTAGTCCAGACCAAAAAACCAAAACCACCTCAAGTAAAAACAGTCTTGAAAGGAGCTAGAAGACTACCCTCTTTTTAGGATAAGAAATTATGATACAGGTGAAGAATATTAAACCAAAGCTAACCTGTTTTGTTTTAAAACAAAAATGTGATTGAATATGATAAGTGAAGACTGGCAATATTTCATAGTCAGGGTCATGAATCAAGTGACATCACTGATGAGAAACCGTGATTACTGCATGTAGTAGGAGAAGTGTAGATTTAAGAATACTTTATAGGAAAATGTATACAAATTAGACCTTTGATGTTTTATTTTTTTGCCTCTTTAAAAAAGAAATCAATATTTTGTCCTGTTAAAAAATAGTAATTAACATTTATATAGAACTTTAAGGTTTCGGAAGTTATTATATCCTCACAACAGCACTCAGAGATAGATGCTATTAATATCTCTATTTTACAGTTGGAAAACTGAAGCTGAGAGAAGGCTTAGCCTATGGACCCTCAGCTAGTAACTATCAGAAGTGTGGTTTGAACTCTAGTCTTCCTATCTTGAAATCCAGGGGTCTATTCATTATGCTACCTTGCTGCCCAGAGACCTGGAAGAAATCTAAGAATATAAAGTCCAAAATTCTTTAAGTATTGTTGAAAATTCTTACTTTAGTGTTCTCTCTCTCTCTCTCTCTCTCTCTCTCTCTCTCTCTCTCTCTTTCTCTTTTCCCCTCTTTTATCTGAAAGAAAAGAATGATACGTGCCTATTTTAAAAATTCAATTTAAGAGGTATTTGTTAAGCACCAAGGATACGAAGACCTGAAGGTATCGCCTCCTGTCCTATGTGCTTAAACAATGGGAACATCTCAGTTTGGGTGTTTTTAAAATTTATGTATTTATTTTTAGTTTACAACATTCAGTTCCACAAACTTTTGAGTGTTAAATTTTCTCTCCCTCGTGTAATCTGATATGGGCTCTACTTATGCATTCATATTAAACAATCTACATCATGTGGAAACATCTCAGTTTTTTTT
>CM053623.1:330602383-330631043 GCA_028646595.1 Phalanger gymnotis | reverse complement strand
GAGAGAGAGAGAGAGAGAGAGAGAGAGAGAGAGAGAGAGAGAGAGAGAGAGAGAGAGAGAGAGAGAGAGAGAGAGAGAGAGAGAGAGAGAGAGAGAGAGAGAGAGAGAGAGAGAGAGAGAGAGAGAGAGAGAGAGAGAGAGAGAGAGAGAGAGAAAGAGAGAGAGAGAGAGAGTGAGAGAGAGACAGAGAGACAGAGAGTCAGAGAGAGAGACTTGTCAGTTACAATGGATAAATGAAACCCCAGTGAGCAGAGGGGTAGCAAATGCTTTATTTATAAATATGAAGGATTTCTGTTTCCAAAATTATATTTATATAGGACATAAAACACTCTATTCTTTTCTTATATTCATATATGACATACACAGACACACATATATACATACACACATATATACATGCATACACATACATATATGTATATGTATGTCCATTCACAGGGGGCATGTCAAAATTTGGGAACCATTGTTAAAACCTGAAACTCTGAAATTTGAAAAAAAAAATCATTTAGCTCCCAAATTCCAGGATTTGGTACTGGATTCAAAACAAATTGGTTGAGATGCAAAATAAGGTATTGTTATGTTTGTTAGTAATGTAGCAGGGGGTGAGTTAAGTGCCCTTGAACTCACAGTTTAGACACTGAGGTTAGAAACTTCCATCTCTCAGATTCATGATTCAGCGACTTGGGTTAGGGGACAGTAACACAAAGTAAAAGATGACATGGGATTAAGATCCAGGCTCAGACTCACCTAAGCAAACGCATGTACTCTTTGCTGTGTGCTTGCAGTCACTACTGAGAAATAGTCTCCTCTCAGCCAGAAGCTTAAGGGAGAGCTGGCAGAGTCCCAAAACGGTGCCCTCAAAAGAAAGGAAGATGGGCAGAACATTTCTCCTCAGTTTCTCTTAAAGCCGACTGATTGGACAGCTCCTCTTGGCTCAGTCATCAATCCTCTTTGAAATTACTCCTTCGACATGGGAACTGATCAAGTTGCTGTGTTGCTCATGTCCTTTAGTAAGAGGTTGAAGTACGTGTCCCATCCCTCATGGAGCCAGAGTGCTTGGCTGCCCCCATCACACTTATAATGATAATAATTACAGGGATGGAGATAAAGTCAGTTCTTTTTGCATAAACTCACAAAAAAGGCTTTCTTCTGAAGATTTTTTGCTTAGTTATGAAATTGTGGGACTGAATGAGATCATCTTTAATTTCCTTTTCAATTCTAAAATGTTTGGATTTTATAATTTGCAAGTCTCCCTATGACTTTAGCTCAATTCAATAAACATTTATATATAATTGATATCAAATTGCTTGTATTCTCAAGGAGGGGAGGTAGAGAATTTGGAATTCAAAATTTAAATAAATGATTGTTAAAATTTTTACATGTAATTGGGAAATATTTAACAAAGTAAGTAAAAATATTTAAAAGAAGAAGAAAATGAACCTGTATAAAGTCCCTACTATGCGCAAGGCACAGAGAATGCTTTTTAATGTGTGTGTATGTGGTGGGATGGGTATTGTGGGTGTTGTCTAGACTCATGATATCATTGGTGGCATGGTATAGAAGCTCCCACTGCCCACTCTGGATGTGTCAGGGGTAAGTCTTGAACCAAAGTTTTTCTGACTCCAAGGCCAGTCTTCTCATACTGCAGTATTACAATCCTTGCAGCATTACATTACCTTGAGGAGCTGACATTCTACTCGAAGAAACGGTATCAAGAGGTCTTTGGAGCATGCCTAATTTGGCTAACATATAGACACCCCCAGGGAAGCTTGCCTGGTTACGCCCAGATCTACCAAGATGGAAGAACTTTTTTGTCCCCTACCATGTGGATGGATGTTGCCTCCTTTGGCTTTGGAACTAGAATAGTCTGAATCTTTAAAATTGGTAAGACTGAGATGGTCCCTTTTTTTCTGCCACTTTTTCTGGCTTGAGTTTTTCCTAGCTACTCATCCCTTCTTGCTGAATCTAGAGAGTGAAGATTATAATTCACCTACAACTCAGGTGCCATGAACTTAACTGATGAGAGGGGAAAGGCCTCCTTCCTCAGTTTCTGCTTTCCATTTCTTTTTTTCCTTTTTTTTTTAACCCTGTCCGTAGTCCAAGAAATGAGCCCAGGGAAGGACTGCCTGTACCTGGTGCCTGTCTTTTATGGTTTGCCTCAATTTTAGGTGCCAGCGTTGCTCCCAATCAGACCAAGAGTTTAAGCAACATAGAGCTGGTATTCCAGGTAGGATGTTGTAAACAGCCTGGCCAGGAAGCCTAGAGAAGTCAGGGTGCTTTGGGACTCAACTCTAATGGGAGTTTGGACTTGGGGCCAGCATTGTGTGTTCTATAGAAAGTGAGCTAAGCTATGGATCTAAACATGCTGGGGGTGGGGTGAAAATATACCCTAACAGGCTATTCCTAGTGTGGTCCACAGTAGTCAGTGTTAAATATGATACCTTGAGGAGGAAGAGAGCACTACCTGAAAGGATTAGGGCAGAACCCCTTGTAGGAGTTGATAGCTGAGTTGAGCATTAAAAGAAGCTAGGGATTCTGAAAAGTGGAGGTGAGGAGGTTAAAGAATCAGAATGAATAACCTTAAGGAGCATTACTAAATCTAAATAATTACAGTGATTTCCATCTTTGTAATGGACGTGTTTTCTCTAAATGAAACTGCTATAGTAAGTACCACAGATATAAAACCAACTATTTATCAGGAATTGACTCTCCCTAGTTAACAGTTATCACACTCTGGTACCAGTTATTTGAGTAAACAAAAGTTATTCTTCAATGTTAACCTTGGGAAATGGAAATGAGAAGTAAAGCAATTTGAGGATAACATTCACATCTGTAATTTATACAGGGTGTTGAGGTCCCACTCCAATACACACAAGTTTTCTTTCATTATACAAATATAATATGACTATCCTATACCATTTTATTGTCCAAGGGTATAAACTAATGAGATTCTGGCACTTAATCTATCCTCAATAGGATGTCCCAGACTGTCAGCATCTCTAGCTTGCTTGTGCTAAATTTGGTCAGATCTAGACTCCAACTGTCACTGCATTTTCTCCCCATTCATTACTACCCGCAACCTGTCTTTGATGCACCTGTTCCCTATTACATATGGATCTGGAAGTGAAAGATAATTGTGGGATTGTAAATCATATTCAATTTCCACTGTTCCTGATCTTGGAAAGCTTGCAGTGAAGTCCAGGGCTTTGCTGTTGAAATTTCCAATCTCCGTAAGACTGAAAACTTGTAACTATACTTAACCAAAATATCTCCCTGAAAAATAATATAATGAAAGGAAAAGCTGATATTAAAGGCACTAATGAAGCCAGGAATGGTTGTTGTTTGCTCTTAGGTCATAGATTTTTTTTAAACCATTGATAGAGATTGACAGACATCCTTCCTTGACAATGGAATACTTCAAAGTTAGTTCAATATATTGACATGATTATGTGAAGATGTCTTTATTCTGTTGAACATAACAATAATACCTAAACCTAAATAAAAAGTAGCATGGAAAAATATGACCCAATACTTCTTGAGGCTTTGTAGCTAATACAACAGTGATTGGTGGTTTAAATGAATTTTTGACTCAGATGAGATAGATCTTGCTTTCATTCCTGTTGATGTTATTGCCTAGTCTTCTTAACACTTTTGTGAATATTTGACTCCATGATATTATGACTTTCTCTTTGACTGTCCAAATCATGTTGATGATCAGGGTCAATTAATGTGCCCTGAGGGAGAAAGCAGTTTTCTGAGAAAGGGGCAATGGTCCCAGTTACGATCAAGAAACAGCAGCGGAAGGTGGAGTTCAAAGCCAAAACGGAATTCACAAAGATAATCAATCTAAGGGACTTAGTCAAAATGCATTTAGGAGTGTCCAGAACTACAGTCCAAAGAGAGATGAGAGATAAGATAAAGGAGGCACCAAGGAAGGCGAGTTGATACATGATGGCTTGTCTCATTTCATGTAACTTGGCTACATATGGCTAATTGTACCTGTTTATTCATTTATAAAATAAAGCGTTTGATTAGATGGTTCCCAAGGTCTCTTTCAGCACAAACTCTCTCTTCTGATTCTTATGATGTGGACAGGCATAAATGACATATAGTTAAAACTCACGTTGAGAAAATTCACCTGATGAGAAAGCTGAGATAGATGCATTTGGAAAAATTTGTGACTCTCTTTGCATATTTCTTGTTCTGTCTGAATATGCTAAAGTTAATTGTTAACTCAAATGAGCTAACATGTAATGAGCTTTGCAAATCTTAAAGTGCTACATAAATTTTAGCTATTATTATTGTTGTCACAGCATGAATCTTAGAATTTTTAAATATCATATTCCCAAAATCATAACTAAAGATAATAAGAAAATGGGATCCCATATATTAAAATAAATTGGCTTTACAGAAAAAATGTTCACATCTAATTCACAAGCAAAGGCACTGGTATAAACAACTAAAGAAGCATTGACAACGAATAAATCAAATAAGAAAAAGTTTTCAGTGTATACAAATCAAGAGGGGTTGTAATTATATTTTATGGAGTGCCAAGTGAAAGAGAGTCACTGGAATATATTTTGAATTGTATTAGGCTTACATTGTGATGAATTTCTGCAGATGTTAGATGACTGACTCTATTCACTTAGACCCCCTTTTATTTCTATTAATTGTCTATGTCAGTATGTTAAGGATTTGTGATTGAGATAAAAATAGATATGATTTTAGCAGTAGAAATTACATTAAAGAAGATGCATTTCCATCTTCTTTGCCACTGTGTTCTAAGGACCAGGGAACCTTTCCACCTAACTTTTAGCCAACCACTCATATATAGGTTGTTCCAGAAATCTCAGTGCAATTTTAAGCTATTAAAGTCATTTAAGCTACTAAAGCTTAAATCTGTACTAAAACTTTTGGGACATTATGTGGTGTCTCCATCATTAGAATGTCAGCTTCTTAAGAGCAGGGCTCTTACAGTGTTATTTCTGTATTTGTATACCCGGTATTAAGCACAGTGCTTTGAACATAGTAAGTCTATAGCAAATGTTTTCTTCATTCATTCATACATTTCCTGGACATAGGAAATCTCTCCACCAGTGCTAACCTATAATTTAATAGCGACATCTTAGAGAATTGCTTCAGTCACAGAGGAGCTAAAGCGACCATAGGATTGTCCAGCTAGTAATTGCCAGAGACAAAATTTGAACTCAGAACTTCTTGACTTAGACCATTGTTATGGCATCTCTCTGAGGCAGTAGACTAAGATAAATATTCTTCTCTTGCAGCTATATTCAAGATATTGCATCTTTCATCACACTCCTATCCCTATCCCTGGTACACTGACAATGTGATATAACACATTGGGACATAACACATTGGGACTAGAAAAGAGAGTCTGAGTATTTGAAACCTGATGATTCAGGCAAACTGCCTGGCTGTATGAGTGGGTGCTTATTTTCATGGTTGCTATATTGTATGTTCTATTTCCTAGTATTCACACCTTCTTCTGCCAACGAAAATACTAATGTATGTTTCCCACTGTACCAGTGAGCTTGAAATATGTGTGGCCTTGAGATGAATGGTTGCTTTTAGTTCTGTTAATAAAATAAATTGCTTCCATTGTATAGCACTTTATGTGACACAGCATTTCTCCTCCATTGTCTCATATGATCATTAGAACCAAGCTCTGAGGGAAGTTTTGTAATTTGATGGCCCAGATTTGGCAGATGAGGAAACTGAGGAGCTGTTAAGTGGAGTGATTTGACTGATGTTACATAACTTAATAGTGATGTAGTAAGTGGCAGAGATCTGATGCCTTTTCCACTAAGCTCTACTGTCTCTCCTTGGCATTATAGATCCCAGTGGGATGTTCTCCCCTCCACTCCCCTCCCCACCAACTCCATTCATTCAGTTTACAGGAGGGAATTGTCTCCAGGTTTCATTAATTTATGCTTGATTCTCCCATGGTCAAGAAATGACACCAACAAGGAGCTGTTATAACTCCGTGATTTAGGTAGGTAGAGCTATGATGAAGAAGGGATCTGGAGCCTTTGCTCCAGGGTGTCAGATCTTCTAGGACACCAACAGCACCATCCCGGGATGTGCATTTTTCCTTCAGTGGCTGCACCCCAGGGGAGGAGTCCTCCACTTTTTCCCATACGCAGAAATCCCTAGTTGAAATTCTGTAGTGAGGGATAGCTGAGTTTCCTTTGGCCTCTTGATACAACAAAAACAACAGCTAACATTTATATGGTGCTTGCTATGTGCCAGGAACTGTGCTAAGCACTTTACAACTATTATCTCCTTTGATCCTCACAATAACCCTAGGAGGTAGGTGCTATTATTATCTCCACTTTACAGATGAGGAAACTGAGGCAAACAGAAATTAAATGACTTGCTCAGAGTCACACAAACAGTAATTATCAGAGAATGGATTTCAGCTCAGGTCTTTTTGACTCTACACTGTCTGAGATGAGCACAGCAGCTGTTTGGGTACAGTATTTTGTTCTAGTTGAGTTCATTGACAAATGTTCAATGACAAAATGTCCTATCTGTAATAATAATGATAATGATGATGATGATGATGATGATGATGATGATGATGATGATAGACATTTTCACAAAGCACTTTGTGCACATTAACTCATTTGAGCCTTATTGAGGAGTTTACTCCAGGTATTAATTTCTCCATTTGGCAGAGGAAGAAATTGAAACTCAGAGATATTGGCCTATGTTACAATAGCGAGTAAGTACCAGAGTTAGGATTCGAACCTTGTGTCTTCTTGACTCCGTCAAATATTCTATCCACTATGCCATGCTCTCTATCTATCTGCACACTACTATATCAGACAGATTTCTGTATTTTATTGGATCTTTTGCATCTAGTTTTTTGTCCATAGAATTTAGTACATATTTATAACCCGAAGAGTCATTACAAAGACAAAACCACCTATTCATTGCCCCGGTGTAGGAGATTTGGATGATGCAGACAACACCATTTTAGATCATGCTTCGTCCTCCCTCCCACCCTGGTCCAACTGTTGATGGTGGTTGTGGCAGATTCCCTCTGGGACAGGGTTTTTTCCTCCTGGGCTTCATTCCCCGGTGAGTATCTCTTCCTTCTCCTTCTTGCCTATTTTTATGAGTATTAAAATTACTAGTTTTAGCTACAATAAACCCACTCTATATCCCATAGTGGTTACATATGATTTAAGTACCACATGTGTGTCATGTGCTGGCTTACTGTACTCATCACTCTGAGTAACGTAGTGAAACTTTTTGAAGACAACAGGCAGTTAAAATGTTACAGCTCCATCTAAACATGCAAGATCTGCCTTCTTCAAAGTATCAACACAGAAGAGTCAGGATAACTTTATGACATTTTCACATAACGCATTAACACCCAGGTACCTTATGAAGTGCTATGCAGAATTCACTGAGACTTGCTTTCTAGATTATATGTTTAACAGTTTCTTTTGCTCCTGGTACATCCTCTACCATCTACATGTTCCGAAGTCATCTCCCTCCCACCTTTCCCATAAGCTGAGATGGAAAATGGCTTAGTGGTCTATCTATGATGTATTATTGATACTGTGATTCCCTAGAATCACATGCTCAGGGCCTGTGCAACTGATTTTAGGCTTACATCAATTTATTAGATAGCTTCATGCTATTCATTTCATAGTGTTAAGAGATCCCACATCAAAGTTTAAAACATGAACTCCATGAATACGTTTGTATACTCTAAATGCTGTGGAAAATTTCAGAAAGTTTGGCTTCCACCCTAACATTCTTGTCTCAAATTTCAGTGACCATGTTGACTGCCATGAGAAATCTAAAAACTACAGTTCATTTATCCTTGTGAGCATATTTAAAATCTCTACATTTAAAAAATATAATGAAGAATTGAAGGTAATTCATTCAATACAAAAAAGCTAAAAATATTCTTGATGGTAGATAAAAAGTATACATGGGCATAAATGGCTTTGGGGCCATAGCTGTGGACTTAATAGGTTGAATTCTCATTAAACTTTTGAAAATTCGAGAACATTTTTCTCTTACCTGAATTTATAATTTCCAAGATAATCATAGAATAAGCTTGAAGGCACATGAAAGATCTGTGTTAGTTGAATAGTCTTCACTTTATAGACAAGAAAACAGTCACAGAGAAAATAAGTGACTCATCCTAAGTCATTCAAATAGTGGCATAGAATCATCTAGCAGGGGTGAGGAACCTGTGGTCTCAAGGCCACCTGTGGCCCTCTGGATCCTCAAGTATGGCTCTTTGACTGAATCTAAAATTCACAGAACTCTTGTTCTTGAGGACTTGAGGACCCAGAGGGCCACCTGTGGCCTCGAGGCTGCAGGCTCCAGACCTCTGATCTAGTCATCGGTCAACAAGCCTTTATTAGAAGCTTACCCTTGGCCACATATTGTGCTACTCATTAGGAATACAAAGAAAGGCAAATATGTGGTCCCTGCCCTCCAGAAGCTCACAGTCTAAAGGAGGAGACAAAGCAAGGCAATAACAATATACATACAAGACAGATACAGGATAAATGTGAAGTATCCTCATAGGGAAGGCCCTAGCAGTAAGGAGGGAGTTGGGTACATGGAAAGACTCTTTTGCAAAAGGTGAGATAGGAGCTGAGTTTTGGAAGCCAAGGGGCAAAGACAATGAAGGAGAGCATTTTAGACATTGGAGATGGCCAGTGAAAATGCATGTTGTATACAAGTAACAGGAGGAAGGTCAGAGGTACTGGATAATAAAGTGAGATAGAAACAAAAATAAAAAGGTCTTGGCAATAGATTGGATATGTAGGGTGAGCACTAGTGAAGAGTTGTGAATGATAGAAAGGTAGTGGAGCTGTGTGACTGGGAGAATAGTGATGTCCTTGACAGTAATAGGTAAGTTACTTAGAGGAGATAGTTTTCTGGGAAAGATACTGTCTCATTTGGGACATGTTGAGTTTAAGATCGAACAATTAAGTATTTGTTCAGTGAGATATTTATGAGATGGCCAGCTCAAGATGTCAAGATAGGTATTTGGTGATTGAGACTGGAGGTCAGGAAAGAGGTAAGGGATGGATAAATAGATCTGGGATTCCAAGTTTTTGAAGCCCAGGACAATTATCCTTCTATTAGATCACAATGCATCCCACACCAAAGAGAAATAAATCCTAAGAAATAAGGGGAAAACAGCTAAAATACAGTCAACTTCCTAATTGTCAATAAGTACAAGGTATCCCAAAGTTTTAATAGCTTAAAACTGCACTAAGCATTTTGGAATACCCTGTGTATTTCTCTCTCTCTCTCTTTCTCTCCCTTTCTCTCTTTCTGTCTCTCTCTCCAGACATGTCTACATATCTTTATGTGATGTCAATCTTAATAATTCCTAACATTATGCATTATAATGAGCACAACTTTTAATACCTAATACATCAAAATTGTAATATTATAATGATATTAATAACATCTTATATTTATATAGTACTTTATACTTTCCAAAGAATTTTCATATACAATTTTGTAGAATATCAAACTATGCCATTTGCCACTGATCAATGGGAAAGAAGAAACCTCATCGTAGTAGAGGAACGCTAAAAGTTCACATGATAGAGAAAAACACAGATTACAGGTGTAAATAACTCTTCTGTATAGTTCTGGATAGCTGCCACTTTTGTTTTACTTGATGGACACTTTCCAGACTGTTTTTCCTTTCTTTGTTTCTTGGTTTTATTTTTAGTACTGGGGGAGATGATGTAGTATGAAGGTATCTTGTACTCTTATACCAACAATAATGGTCTGTTGAATCCTTAAAAGTGACAGTGGGTACAAGTGGGCTGAGAATTCTGCAGCTTCATAAAATATCTAGCTTCCTTCCTCTCTCTTGCTTCCATCTCAATTCCTGCTAGAATTCAAGGACAGACTTGGTGAAACAGGCACTTGTGTCAAAATTCTGGGTCATAGAGATCTAGAACCAAAGGGGACTTTACTAATTATCTTGTTCAACCCTTTTCAACCTAGATCTGAGAAAAAAATTGAGGCTCTCAGAGTTTATGTGACTTGCCAAAGCTTGCACAGCCAACAGCAAGGGATAGAAATATGATGGGATGCCAGTTCCTTGACTCCCAGAACAGCTTTCTATCTACTGATGCCTTCCCAGACTGAAAAGTCACATGGTATAAGACAAAGAGCCAGTCTGGGATTGTGGCTGGCCTTGATTTTCCAGGTACGGATGTCCACTAGGCAGTGAGAAAAGTGGGACTGGAATTCAATAGGAGATAATTCTGGGGATGTGGATTTTATTAGCAATCTACATAAGGATGATAATTATAAGTATATATATATATATGTACATATATACACATATATATACACACACACATACACATACATAACATACGTATATAATCTATGTATATATCATAACCCATGCAAACAGATGAAATCTCTAGGATTATAGATAGATCATAGATACAAGGCACAGAAGAAAGTTTACTTTAGCTATATGGTGCTTGGAAGGAAAATGAATTTAGCCACATGCGATGCAATGCAATGTAATATGATACAATACAATATAATACACATTTATTAAGCATATGCTATATGCCAGGTACTGTGTCCAGCACTGGCGTTACAAATAAGAAGAAGATGGCTCTTGCCCTGCAGAAGCTTACAATCTAAAGGGGGTGGACAACACATAAAATTAAGCTGAAAAGGGTGAGGCAGAGGATATGCCTTGTGGTGGCATAATGATGGTGGAATCGAAACCAAGAAGAGCAGCTGGAGGGAAACTGGGTGAGCTTCTGGAACCTCTTTAAGTTGAGGTTTGTGGAAGATTTTATTTGCTCCACCCCACCCCCAGTCTTCTAATCAGGGGGACAGAGGTAACTAAGGGTGCTGATGAGGCATGAGTACCAAAGCTGAGGCAATTTTTGTGATGATGAGTTTTCTGGTGATAAACTTTTTCTGGAGGGGCATGATAATGGTTGGGTCAAAACCAAGCAGTACAGCTGGAGGCAAATGAGGAAGGCTTCAATATATGCTGTAAACAAGAGGTTGATACAAAAGGAAATGAGAGCACTTTCGACCAGAATGGAGAACAGGGGAAATTTTGCAAACTTGCATTGAGAGTGTGACGTTTTTGCATTTCTGCCTAAGCCCTGTGATTGTTATCTATGTTCCAGTGAAGGCTGATTTCCCTCCTGGAAGAAAAGGTGAAGAAACTCAAGGATATATTTTGCCACACTTTAGGTTCTTAGGGATAATGTAGTGTCCTTAAGGAAATAGAAGCAAGGCTTCAATGAGATTTTAGTGTGCAAGGAGGCTCAGGAGGGGAAGATTTGACTTTCCTTGGAAAGCTGGAGAGTAGAAAGCTGTCATATAGAAAAGGAAGGAAATGAAAAGAACAGCTAACTTGGCATGCAAAAAACAACTTAGGTTTGAGGCTCTTCCTGAAAAAGAAGGAGCCAGGTGCTCTGAGGAGGAAGCATTTACTTGTTCTCTAAGGAGTGATATAGTAGAGCCACAGAAGCTTCGAGGTGAGACGTAATTCAGTACGGGCCAGAGGATTGGACTATAGCTTTAGGGAAGAATTGAAGAGAAGTTGTGTTTGGTGATTCCCTGCCCAAAGGTTCTGAGGCAATCTGTCAATCTGACAATCACAATGGAGAGGTCTATTGTCTTTTCCTAGGTATTTACTCAAGACATAACAGAGAACCTTCTAAGAATTATCAAGGCAATTACCTACTTCGTGATTCTCATGACCACATATGATACTGACAGAACTAACCTTAGACGTAGTGATGAAGACTATGAGGTCTTGGATAAAGAATTTAAGATGATGGGGCAAAGGTGATGTTTTCCTCACTGTTGCCCATCAAAGCCATGTGGTGTAGAAGGGAAAAAGTTACTTGGGGCATGAACATGGTTTCTGAGTGCAGTACAAGTGCACAGGATACTTTATACTCATGTAATAAAAGTCTGGAAAGTGACCCTCAAAAAACACCCTAAGAAGGTAGTTTCTGGGAATGATATTTGGGTTTCTGGACTGTGGTTTAAAATATAAAAATGACAGATTCCTGACCAGGGATGGAGTATAAATATCAAAAGTTAATTATATGTATATATGTGTGTATATGTGTGCATACATGTATGCATATACACACTTAAGCACACATGTATTTGCCATGTGCTTTACAAATCTAAATTTAAAAAAGAGTTTAAACTCAAGTGGAATGGGAAGGCAGAGGATTATCTATGAATATTGCCAAGCTAAATAACCCTAGAGAACAGGTACAATGAACAAAGAATTGCAGTTGAGACACTCACTGTCTCAGTCCATCAGTCTCTCCTAATGATCTGCGCTTGGTCCTGAGCTTCTTAACATTTTTGTAAATAACTCAGAGAAATGCATGAAAAGAATGCTTGTCCAATTTGAAGATGACCCAAAACATGGGAAAAATAACTACAATACTGGATGATAGATCTAAGATCCAAAAAGATCTTGAGAGGGTAAAACATTGAGCTGAATCTAATAAAATTAATTTAGTTGGGACAACTCTAAAGTCTAACAGATTCAAAAATTAACTTCACAAATACAAGAAGAGGGAACTGCGGTTAGAAAGCAATCGGTCTAAAAAACTAATGACTTAAATGAGCCATCAACAGTGTGATGTGATAGCCAAAAAGGCAAATGTCATCTTAGGCTTTTTTCGATTGTTTTAAAAAATTTATTATTAGTTTTCAACATTCATTTCCACAAGGTTTTGAGTTACAAATTTTCTCTCCATCTCTACCCTGCCCCTCACCCCAAGATGGCATGTATTCTGATTGCACCTTTCCCCAATATGCCTTCCCTTCTATCATCACACTCCCTACCCCATCCCCTTTCCCCCTACTTTCTTGTAGGGCTAGATAGATTTCTATACCCCATTGCCTGTATATCATATTTCCCAGTTGCATGTAAAAATAATTTTTAGCATGATTTCCAAATTCTCTCCTTTCTTCCCTCCCCACACCCTTCCTTGAGAAGGCAAGCAATTCGATATAGGTTATACATCATTATCATAGGTTATACATCATTATACATATGTATCATTATGCAAAACACTTCCATAATAGTCATGTTGTGAAAGACTATATTTCCTTCCATCCTATCCTGTCCCCCTTTATTCAATTTTATCCTTTGATCCTATCCTTTTCAAAAGTGTTTGCTTTTGACTACCTCATCCCCCAATCTGTCCTCTCTTCTATCATCACCCTCCCTTCTTATCCCCTTCCCCCCTATTTTCCTGTAGGATAAGATACCCAAATGAATGTGTATGTTATTCTCTCTTTAAACCAAATCCAATTAAAGCAAGGTTCATTCACTCCTTTTCCTCTCCTTCCTCTTCCCTTCCATTGTAACAGCTTTTTTTCTTGCCTCTTTTACGTGAGATAATTTGCCCCATTCTGTCTCTCCCTATCTCCTTCTCCCAATATATTGTGTTGGTAAGCAAAATGGCTCTTAGCACTCAGTTCAACCAAGTGCCCTTGAAGAGTTTGGCTTTTGTTTCCTTTGAGTAATTCAGTGTATTTCATTGAGTCTTACCAGGTGCTAAGCCCCAGGCCCAAACCCCTATTAGGTGCTAAGCCTATGTGGGTGTGAAGCTCCCAGGGTACTAAAGGGAGTTGCTAACTCAAGAGCCAATCATAAGAACCTAAGTTTTGGTCTTTCAGATGACGTTTAATGACATCTGAAATGCTATAAGAAGAGAAGACAGAGCCATTTGCGTGGGGCTCTCACTCACAGTGGTGCTGATTCAGAGACTCCAGGCAGCTGTAGCTAAGAGCCCTCTAGCTCGTAACCTGGATGCTGAGACTTTGTTGAACTCTGGTAACTATATATTGGGATTTGAATCAGACAAAGTCTGTCTGTTGATGTTTGTACTTTGTTTTTTTTTTTTTCCTCTGAAGTTCAGAGTGCTGGTTTTTTTCCCCTGAACTTAGCGAATGATATTTGTATGCTGAATTAAAGTAAGCTTGTCAACCCCTTAACGTTGCTTTCCTTACTAAAGCAGATCAAAATAACCTGTGCTTTTGCAGCGTGCTGGTAGCGTTCTTGTTGTTGGGCTTGTGTTGGTCTTTCACCCCACAATAGCTGCTACCTGAATTGTTGAAACATATATTCCTCTCTCACCCCTTAATTTTATTTTTTTAGATATCATCCCTTCATATTCCACTCACCTTGTGCCCTCTGTCTATACATATGTATATTCCCTTCAACTACCCTAATGATGAGAAAAGTCTCATGAGTTATAAATATAATCTTTTCATGTAGGAACGTAAACAAAACAGTTAAACTTTAGTAAGTCCCTTACAATTTCTCTTTCCTGTTTACCTTTACACGCTTCTCTTGATTCTTGTATTTGAAAGTCAAATTTTCTGTTCACCTCTGGTCTTTTCATCCAGAATGCTTAAAAGTCCTCTATTTCATTGAAAATCCATATTTTGCCCTGAAGTATTATGCTCAGTTTTGCTGGGTAGGTGATTTTTGGTTTTAATTCTATCTCCCTTGTCCTCCAGATTATCTTATTCCAACCCCTTTGATCCCTTCGTATAGAAGCTGCTAGATCTTGTGTTATCCTGATTGTGTTTCCATAATACTCAAATTGTTTCTTTCTGGCTTCTTACAATATTTTCTCCTTGACCTGAGAACTCTGAAATTTGGCTACAACATTCTAAGAGTTTTCTTTTTGGTATCTTTTTTGAGAGGTGATCAGTGGATTCTTTTAATTTCTATTTCACCCTCTGTTTCTAGAATATCAGGGAAGTTTTCCCTGATAATTTCTTGAAAAATTATGTTTAGACTCTTTTTTTGATCACGGCTTTCAGGTAGTCCAATTATTTTCAAATAATCTCTCCTGGATCTATTCTCCAGGTCAGTGGTTTTTCCAATGAAATATTTCACATTTCCTTTCATTTTTTCATTCTTTTGGCTCTGTTTTATAGTTTCTTGATTTCTTATAAAGTCCCTAGCTTCCATTTTTTGCTCCATTCTAATTTGAAGAGCTGTTGTGTGGAAGAGTGGTATACTTATTCTGTTTCATCTCACAGGAGAGAACTAGGAACAACATGAAAGTGGCAAAGGGACAAGTTTAAGTTCTGTATCAGAGAAAAATAGAAACTCCCTAAAAATTAGACCTTGCTAAAAGTAGCGGTAATATAAGTGAATCTGCTATGAGAGAGCTTTGCAAAATTGTGTAATAAAATCACAGGCCTTGTGGGGAAAATGGTATTAGAGCCACAGCACTCAAAACTTCAGTGACAATTTTTTTTAAATGACAGGATCTAATAAAGTGGCAGTGCAGTTTTAAACAAGTATTATAGCAGAACTGACGGTATGTACATACATCCTCACTGCAGGACTTCACACAGAGACGGACTGACCACTTGACAAATATATTAGTTTGGTTTTTTTTTTGGAGGGGGTGGAGTATGGCCAGTTGGATTGGTTGAGGGCAAATGAAGTCTCTTCCAACTATAAAATTCTGTTATTCTGGGAAATGAGAGGCTTTGCAATCCCTCAAGTGTTATATAAAATTAAATTGTCTTAACTCTGAAATTAGTCACCTGTGTGACCTTGGGCAACCACTTTCATCTGTCAAAGGAGTGTGTTAGATGAGATGATTTTATCTAAAGTTCCCTTCCAGCTCTAGAATTCTATGAATCCATGAGTCATCTGGTGCATAAGTTGAGTCATAGGTATGTATCATGTGTCAAAGTAATTCTGCACCTAGCAAACAGGTGCTAAATGAAATTATCCTGTGTTGCAAAAATGCTGGTTTTGACTAGTTTACATGCTCAGTGTTGTAAATGACTAAAACACCTATTCTTTGCTGTGTACTCAACTACAAGACATAACATGCAAAAAGTACCCAGTGAGGAGGTAAATTGAAATCCACAAAAGATTTTGAAATATGAAATATGTAAAGGCTAATTTTCAGATGCCAAAGAACTATATAAACACAAACCACTTCTAAAGTAAGAACCTGCAAGATAAGTTTCCTTCTTGAGGAACCTCCTTAAGGTCGTTGGGGAGGTAGACAATGGGATAAAGAAAGCACCAATTTTTTTTCCTTTAGTTCTAATATTCATTAGGTCAGAAAAAAAAAAGAAATTGGTTGTTTTGTTTCAGTGATTTGGGAGGTATGGCCAAAAGGGATTCAGGTTGCTAATTAATGTTAGGTAGCATGTTATAAGGGAAAGAGCTTTGGATCAGAAGTGGAGGATCTTGGAACTGAGTCCTAGGATCTGCTACTCACTACTTGTGTCACCTTGGGCAAGTTAATCATCTTCTCTGGGCCTAAGTTCCCTCATCTATAAATTGAGGGAATTAGTCAACTAGCATTTATTAATCACCTACTCACAGCCTAATAGGGGAGAGAACATGCAAATAACTGTATAACCAAGCTATGAACAGGATAAATTAGGGATATTCTCAGAGGGAAAGACTAAGTCAGATTAAGGATTCTTCGGAAAGATTTCTTGCAGAAGGTGAGGCTTTAGCTGAGATTTGAAGGAAGCCCGGGAAGCTACAAGTTGGACTTGAGGAGGCTGAGCATTCCAGGCATGGTGGACAACCAGTGAAAATGCCTGGAGTTAGGAGATGGTGTCTTTTTTTAGGAGAGCAAGGGGGGCAATATCAGATCAGAGGTTCTTAACCTTTGTTCTGTGTCACGGACCTTCTTGGGTAGTCTGGTGGACCCCTTCTCAGAATAATGTTTTTAAATGCATAGTTGGTTGATTGCTGTCCTTCATACTTGAAGAAGGCCAAAATGACATCACTATGTTGGGATCAAGTTACAGTGTATCTGACTGTGGTTGATCAGACCAATATGACCTTGGAATGCTCTACCAGAGGTCAGGCACAAATAGTCCATGTGAACATTTGGAATGGAAATGTCTCTAAATTAAATGTATAAAATAAAATGTGTAAAATTAAAAAAGAAACCAATTACATCAAAATATAGTTATCAAAATATTAAAAAGAATAAGTTCTTTGGACCTTAGATTAAGAATCCCTGGTTTTGTTGTTGTTCAGTTGAATCTGACTATTCATGACACTGTGGACCATACTGTCCATGAGGTTTTCTTGGCAAAGATATAGGAATGTTTTTTCATTTTCTTCTTCAGTGGATTAAGAGGTTAAGAGACTTGCCCAGGATCACAGAACTAGTAAGTGATGTTAAATTTGAACTTGGGTCTTCTTGATTTTGGGCCTAACACACTATTCACTGAGCCACCTAGCTGCCTCATAGGCAAACAGGAGTTAATGCTGGAGTGGTTTGCTATTTCCTCCCCCAGATCATTTTACAGAACCTGCCAGAATTTGCTCACCATTGATATTATTTTCAAGAACCACAATGAAGAATCCGAGGAGGACTTTCATGGAGGCATTAAAATAAATCTTATCAAAATGAAAATTGTTTCCTTCTTTAAGGTTTTGTTTGGAGAGGTATTCCATATTTTGTTTGCTCACTCAATAATTTGTACTTATTGGAAGCATGAAGTTGAAAATTAAAAAAAAATTAAAAGCAACTAAAATATAAATTTATGAAAGAGACCAAAATGTTGCATGGACTGCCCTCTCACAACTTAATCATTTTAGCTTTGGCAACAGACACTTAGCCAGGTCACCTGGCCAAAGAGGATGCTCATTCTTGTTAAAATACACCAGTCGATGTTTATAGTATATGGGTGTGCATGTGTGCATGTATATGTGTGTGCAGGTGCCTATGTGTATGTGTGTGTTTGCATGAATGAGTATGCATGCATGTTCATGTACATCTATATGTGCATAAATTTGTTTTTTAAATGTTCTCTTTAGAATTATATTTAGTTTTAATAAAACAGGATTATTTCTTGAGAAAGCCATGACTGCATTAAACAGACCTTTTCCTACCTTAAATTTAGAGCTAGAAGGGATCTTAGAAAACATCAAATCCGATGCTTCCATTTCATAACTGAGGAAACTAAGGCACCCTTAAGTAGATTAAATAACTTGCTCAGGGTTATAAAGGTAGTGTATGAGGTGGGATTTGAACCCAGGTCTTCCTAACTCTGTGTTTAGTGCCCTAGTAATTATTCTCTGATACCCTGGGACCAACTATGGACATTTGAAAGAGCAAGCCAAATGCTACTGTATGGCCAGAACTAACTGTTTCTTTGAGGCACTCAGGACTAGAAATGGACTCCAGCTGGTACAGTAGTCCTGAGGCTGATGACAACTGTTGTCCTTAAGGTACCTGGAATGGTAGAAAGTGGCATGGCTGGAAGAAGTTCCTGATTTTGAATAGTCCTAACAGAGCTGATTGATTGTGACACTCAAGTGAGAAAACAGAACAGCGCTTCACAATCAATCAATGAATCAACGAGTGTTTGTGAAGGTGCCTATTATGTGCCAGGTGCTGTGCTAGACTCTGAGGTTACAAAGACGAAATCCTTATTTTCTAGGTGCCACCAAATTGAGGAGATTAGGGGAAAATTAAGAAGATCCTTTAGGTACACTTTGTGCTGAACTTCTCTGTACCTGCTTCTCTGGGAATGAGTTCCCATCCAATCATGCTAGTCTCAGATATGGAGGAACATAAATAGAAGCTTTCTTTACCTCTAAAGAGTTGGCTTTGCAGAATAGCATATGCATAGTTTGACAGTATTATGGTGCTGGGAAGTGGTGTGTGTGTGTGTGTGTGTGTGTGTGTGTGTGTGCATGTGTACATCTGGGTGTGTGAGTGCATGTGTACATTTGTGTGTGTGTGCATGCATGCATACGTGGGTGTGTGCGTGTGTGCATGTGTGCATGTGTGTGTCTATTTTCCTAAAGGAAAAGGGACTGGAAAAATGTCATTGGCTGATCAATCAACCAACAAGCATTTTTTAATCATCTACTAAACGTCAGGTACTGTGTGGATGCAAACACATAGAATGAAACAATTCCTGTTCTCATGGAGCTTATGTCCTAATAGAAGCTTAGATTCTCACAGAGTGAAGAGTAGGAGGAATTTTCTTTTAATAGAAATAGAAATAGAAATAGCGCTTTGAATAGAAAGCCCTGATGCTGTTATAACCCAGAGCTGGCCTGTGTTCTTAGTTCTCCTCTGAGTTCTCATCCTTCTCTGTCCAAGGAACATCAAACATCCCCCAGTCCATACTCTTCATGGTGGAAGAAACAGAATTGTAGTGAGACTCTTCTATTATTGACCCTGAAGACGGGACATAGCCCCTCAGAGGTGGAGGCACCCAAGCCAATTCAATCCTCATGGGTCAGAATTAAACAATTTCTTTAGCCATGCTTTTGCTATTGGTGGTTTCTTCATTAAAATGACTTCTCTCTATCAATCTATTGATCTAAATTATAGACACCCCTTTATTCATTCAAAAAACTTTTTTGGGTATTTCATTAAATTTTACTTTTTTAAAATCAAGGTAAATTTGCCTTGTTGCCCTCCAACCTCCCTTCAACCCTAACCCTATTGAGAAATAAAGAAAAACAAAACCTGTATTACAAACATGTAAAGTGAAGCAAAACACTTGGCCCCATATTGGCCAGGTCCCCCAAAATGCCTCAGTATACACTGAGTCCATCACCTATTAGGAGAAGGGAGAGGGTTTTGTCACGAGCCCTCTTGGATCATGATCGATCATTGTGTTGAAGAGAATTCCTCAATCTTTCAAGAGTGTTAGTCTCTCCAATATTCCAATAAACGTTTTCAGGCAACCGTTAACCCCCACTAATGTCTCATGCTAGATGCTACAGGGAAACGCAAAGATAAATAAGGCCTACCCTACTCATTCAAGGAGCACACACCTTGACTGGAGTTCATCTCCGGGTTAAAATCTTCCTGTGTCACTCTAGTCAGTATTACTTTTTTATTTATTTGGTAACGCATTTTGTTTTGCACCATGGATACTTTCCAACAGTCCCACATAAAGCATTTTCCCCCAAATCAGGTAAGTAAAATTTCCAAATAGAGTTAAACCAACATTGCTTTACAACTTTTTAACTCCTCTTCTGAACTTCCCTACTTTTTTACAAAAAATTCATTATCCCCTTTTATTAAGGGGAATTTGTTCTGTGAAGTTTGGATTCAGTCAAAAGGTTGCACTTGAGGACCTAGAGGGCCACATGTGGCTTCGAGGTGGCAGGTTCCCCACCCCTGGTCTAGACCATCATCATTCTCCCAGTCACCTAGGTATGCACTCCAAGTCATCCTCAATTCCTCGCTCACATTTAACCCACGAACTCATTCAATTCCATATTCATGCAAATCAAATTAGACATTTGGAAAGTGCTTAGCACACTGGCACATAGTAGGCAATTAATAAATGTTTGTCCTCATCCTTTCCTCCCTTGCCAAGTTCTGTTGCTAACTTCACAATATTTCTTTCATCTGTCCCCTTCTTCCCACTCATGCAGTAGCCATGTTAGTTCAGGGTATCATTACCTTTTGCCTAGACTATTGTACTAATTTGTTTCCCTGCCTCAGTCTTCTCCCCCAATTCATCCTTCCCATGTCTGCTAAAGTGATACTCTTAAAGGACAATGCAAGGTGACTCTGCAAAGGCAATGTCACCTCAATAACCTCAGGTGGCTCCCTATTACCTCCAGGATTAAACACAGACTCCTCTGTTTGGTATTTAAAGCCCTTCAAAATGTGTCTCCAGAATACCTGCCCAGGCTCATTATAAATTATGCCCTTATGCCTTGTCTGGTCTAGTCTTCTTACTATTTCTCACACACAACATTGCATCTCTCAACTCTATGTGTTTATTTGGGCTGCTCCCCATGTCTGGACTGCTCTCTCTCCTCAACTCTGCCTCTTAGAATCCCCAGCATCCTTCAAAGCTCAGCTCAGATGTCGATGTCTAAAAGAGGCTGTCCCTGATCCCTTCTGCTGCTAGTGCCTTCCACTAAAATTAATCTATATTTACTAACCTATATGAATATTGATAACGTGAAAGTTTAGTTAAAAGAGGCAAACAGGCTAGGTAATATGTAAATTCATATTTTCTATTCCCTTAAAGCTAGCCGAAGCTAGCAAACATGTAAGCACGTGGAGTCAGAATGTGGATTCTGACTGACTGATAAAAGAATGACCAGGCTTATATACATTTTAGAACAATCCCAATTCAGGATGCTAACCGAGCCCAAGGAACTTGAGAAAAAGAGAAAGGAAAGGCCATAAGAGGGAGAGAAGAGAGCTTCTCAACAAGGACGGAGCTCCACAATCTGAATGGGGTACATACATTAATGGTTAAGTGTTCTAACTTAGGAGATGTTTTATATATGCCCAGAGGTGTGGGCATCAGCAAGGAAAAACTCAGTGGTTGTGGGTGGAATATACACCTCCATGTGTTTGTAAGAGGTGTTCAATGGCATTCAACATCCTCACAGTTACCGGCAAAGTTCCAATGGGTTTGATAGTTTATGCTGCCCAACTCCCTAGGCAGGCTACATACTTAGGGACAAATACAGCAAGAACAAGTGCTTACGTCAGAAGTCACAGTGGCAAATACATACATACATATATATATGTGTGCGTATACATATATACACACATACACATATATTTTATATGTGTGTCTGTGTGTGTCTCTCCCTCTCTCTCTCTGTCTCTCTGTCTGTCTCTCTGTCTGTCTGTCTGTCTGTCTCTCTCTCTCTCTATATATATATATATGTATATATGTATGTACATATATATTTTCCCCCCCACTTAATTGTAGCCTTCTTGGGGGAAGAGGGGAGGAAGGGGGAAAAGAAGAAAGGAAAAAGTGCACAACAGAGAACAAAAGAAAACTTACAGGGAAGCAAAGAAGAGATGGACAGCTCTGAACACATGTAGTTTTTATTACATAGCCTTTCTTGAAATGGAAATTTACTGCTGTATATTTTGAATCTTCTCTTGTGTTCTGCTGTGGACATAGCAATGCTTTATTTTTCTTTTCTTATTTTGTACTTAAGTTTATAATATCTTTTTATTTTATTGTGTATTTAAGTTTAAAATAAATTAGTAAATAAAAAAGAAGTCAAAATGGCTGTCTCTCCAGAGTCACAAGTACAGGAAGTCTGTTGGTGGGGGTGGGGAAGAGAGTCCACCATGTGATGTTGTATTGCTCTCTATTGTTTCTTGTGTTTAGGTTTGTCTTTTTGACAGGCCATTAGAGTAAAGGGATAATGTCTCTTGTTGCTTCTGTAACATCCCACTATACCTAGTTAACATACTTCTAGGCACTTGGTAGGTGCTGAGTAAATACCTGTTTGTTGATTGAGCCTTTCAGGATGACAAGTCTTCCACTGTTGGTTTGCACCTTCTCTGAATCTTAGAGAATTTCTGAACATTGAGAGTTTAAATGACTTATTGTGGGTCATGCAGCAACTAAGCGTGTGAGGCTGGATTTGAACTCTGGTCTTCCTGAGTCCATGGCTGTTGCTATTTAGTTAGAGATACAAATATAAAAACAAACTAGTTCCTGCCCTAAAGAAGCTTACAGTTTTAATTCAACTAAGCCTTTATTTCATCTTCTTGCTTTCCAAAGTTCCAACATCTTAGGTGACCGGGAGAAGAGAATAGGAAAGATGTCCTACAAAAATGTCCTTTGATTGAGTATAAAGAGCCATGAATTTCGCATCAAAATTCTTGGGTTTGAGTTGTGTCTCTGGCAATTTCTAGCATTGTGACATTGGGCATGTCACTTCTTTGACTTTGCTCGTCTGCTGAGTTCAGAATGATGCTACCTGCCTGCCCTAACTATCTGGCAGTGCTGTTGTCAGGATCCAAGGAGATCATAATGTATGTTGCTGTACCAGTCCAGGGGGACCTTATTATCATGGACCATATAAGTCTACATGAACGATGTATCAGACTGTCATTGTTTGTAAGCTTTTGAATTATTGTGTGCCTTACCTTGTAAATTCTGTGCTTACATAATGCAGGTGTAATAATCCCCAATTCCCCTGCTGCAATTACTTGAGTCTTGACACTGCCCTAGCTCTAATGGTTGATTCCTATTGGTTTATTCTTCCTTGCTGTGATTAATTGCCTCCTGGTTCTTACTCAATAGAATGATTAAACCAGTAGTTACTTTCCAGGTTGCTCCAACCTAGGGCCATGTATCCTACAGGTATGTTCGATTTGGAAACTTCAGACACCATCTGTGCTGCTAGGTATCCAAAGTCTGGGGAGTGCTGGGACCTTAGGGATAACTTCATGGGTAGAGAATGACACTGGACGTGCATTGCTTTGGGCAAGTCACTTCACTTCTCAGTTTTTATTCATTTGTGGAATGATCATCTCTAAAGCATCTTCTAATTTCATATCCTATATGAATATGCAATAAATATCGAGCATATTTAAATGCAGTAATATGTTCTTAAAATAAGTCCCCACATGAGACTTCTGTCCCAGCTTGTAGAAGAGAAGTCAGCCAAAGATTTTAATTGGCAATCTAGAGCTATCAGTCATTGTGGACTTCTGCTCTTTGAGCAAGACTCTGTCCAATTATGCCAAAATGGACTGAAACAGAAAAGGGATACCACAGTATCCTTTGAGAATCCAACAGATACAGCTGTGATGCCAATGTAATATCAGACTTCAGGACAAACTGATGGTCCACAAAATGGTGTTCACACAATGACCGAGTATTTATTAATCAGCTACAGGGCATACAACAGTGTAGTAAGTATCAGGTGACTGGAACAATATTGAGGTGGGAGAGGAGCCCAGAAAAATAGGCATATTGAGAGGGCTATTTGCTGCATATGCCACTACAAGAGCAGCTGTCAAAACGACTGATTGACTGTTCTGGCTAGTGGTGTCATTGAATAAATAAAAAGGATGGAAGGAAATAAGTATTTATTAAGCACTTACTATGTTCCAGGCACCGTGCTAAGTACTGTACAAATATTATCTCATTTCGTCCTCAAGACAACCCTGGAAAGTAGGTCAAATTATTATCCCCATTTTCGAGTTGAGGAATCTAAGGCAGAGAAATGTCAAATAGTTTGCTGAGGGTCACACAGCTAGTAAGGGTCTGAGGTCAGATTTGTTCTCACATCTTCCTGATTCCAGGCCCAGGGCTCTATCTATGATGCCATCTAACTTGTGGATGAGTGATATGGTGGCTGTGGGAACATATAGTGAGAGGGTGTTTGGTGAGAGTCAGAGGATGGGACGGTGGGAGTGAGGGATGCTTGTAGGGGAGAGTGGTCTGAAGGGCACCTTTGGCTTCGGATTGGAACATCTTTCTTGTTATTACCATTTCAACATGTGTAGGCATATCAGGGATCCCAACTTGTGGTTTGAATGCTTAGGTATCAATGGAGGAGGGGGGAAGCAAATGATGATGAAGCTGTCTTGCATTGTTTGAATTTTACAAGCTGAGTTTACTTCCTATTTTCTGTTCATAGAGGAGGGCAACCAAGTACACTGGACAAGGCTTGAGATCTTCCTTTTTTTAAAACCTTTGACATTTTAAAAACTTTTTTTCAATTGACAAAATCAACTTTCTTTCCCTCCCCACCCCCCGCTACTGGAGGAAAACAAAGAAAAAGAAAACGCTTGTTGCAAATATCCATAATCAAGCCAAACAAATTCCTTGGGATACATATTAAGGCATAGGCACAGTCTTGGCCCTTAAATGGGCTTACTATCTAATAGGGTTGTTCTATACTGTCTTCCCCCCAGCTTAGGACCGTAATGTAGATCCTACATCACTCTGGCTTCTTGAGCCATTTCTTCAGTGTCACTTCTGAGTCATACTTTACAACCAATCTGAAGGTAGACTACCTAGCCACAGGGTCCTGGAACCCAGCCACTTCATAATCTTGTGACATAACTCCACGCGGCTGGACAGAGGTGGAGGATGGACGACATAGCTTTCCGATGCACTCATGCAGCTGCACCTTCTGGTGCTGAAAGGAGAAAGCTGAAAAGAAAGATAAGCAGAAGAATAAAGGTACAACAATGAAATACAAGCTGAAATGGGAGGCTTCTGGAGTCATGCCAGTGGAGTATTGCTATCGGGATTCTGGGTAATACTGATGGTTGTCAGGGCAACTTGACTTGCATCAATCAGCGAAAGCATATCACTCTTTATAGAAAAATAGCAATTGCTCACGTGTATATTATGCTTTATATTCTAAGGAGCACCCAGAACACTTTACATGACTTATTTCATTTTGCTTCTCAGCTATCCAGCAAGAGAGGTAGCTTAAAAAGTATCCTTATCCTCATTTTGCCAATGAGGAAACTGAGTGACAGAATTTTTAAGTATCCTATTGAAGATCACAAAGCTCCTAAGTGGAGAGGCCAGTACTTGAACTCATGACTTGAAATGTCGTTTATTTTTTGCTGGACAGAGAAGAATAAAACAACATGTGGCAGTCATATAACCAATTAACCAATGCTTTCATGCCTATCATCTCTCATGTATATATCGCTCATAAATATTATTTTATGTGTATGATCTTTCATGTATATTATCTCATGTTTCCTTATGATCTAGTCACTAGAATGACCACAGGGTCATTAAATCTTTGGCCACAGTAACTTTGGAAGACTATTCTATTAGACAGCTGGGTGGTTCAGTGGTTAGAGTACTGGACCTGGAGTCAGGAAGACCCGAGTTCAAATCTAATCTTAGACACTTAGTAACGGTGTGACCCTGGACAGATCATTTAACTTCTGTCTGTCTCAGTTTCCTCATCTGTAAAATGGGAGTAATAATAGCATCTACTTCTAGGGAGTGTTGTGAGGAGCATGTAAGAGAGTGCTGTAAGTGTTAACTATGAGCTATGACTATTACTAAATTATAGAGGGGTTTATAAAATTTTAGACACCTGTCATTTTGAAGTATTCCTCACAAAAACCTCCTGAGATAGGCAGAATTTGTTTGTGTGTGTGTGCTTTCCCTAGATGGCTAAATTAAGATTCATAGATGGTTTCCCCCAAATGTTGTTGTTAGGTCATATTGGACCATTTGCGACTCATTTGGGTTTTTCTTAGCAGAGATATTGGCGTGGTTTCCCATTTCCTTCTCCAGCCCATTTGATAGATGAAGAATATGGTAAATATGGTTAACATGGCAAATATGGTTAAATTGACTTGTGCAGGGTCACACAGACAGTAAGTGTCTGAACTCAGGAAAAGGAATCTATCTGGCTCCAGGTCTGGCACTCTAACCAATGTTCCACCTAACTGCCCTGACTTCCCCAATAGCTCATAGCTAGTGGAGAGACAGGATGGGGTAGTGGATAGCATGCTGGACCTGGAGCCAGGAGCCTCCGCTGGAATCTTGCCTCAAGTACTTACTAGTTTTATGATAATGGACAAGTCAATTAAGCTCTCTTGCACCTTAGTTTCCTCATCTGTAAAATCAGGGTAATGATATTTGCCTGATAGCCTCAAAGGGCTGCTTGAGGAAAACGCTTAGAAGACTTTAAAGCAATTTCTAAATGGGAGTTTTTATTATTAAGTGAAAGAGATAGGACAGGAATTCCAGGCTTCTGACTCCAAGTTCAGTGTTCCTTTTTGCTATACCAGTCTGTCTACCTCTGAGACGTTCAATGGGGAGGATATCAGCAGCTCTACACTCTATAATGTGGGACTACAAGTGCACAAATAATTTTAATTTATGTACAGTGTAAAAAGGAACAACTAGTCTTACATAGTGAGATGTGCTTGTTCATTTAGATAATATTGGTACTAATAATTTCATCTTTCAATCAGTTAATTGATCAACAGGCATTTTATTAAACATCTCCTCTGTGTCAGATGCTGAGCTGGGTACAGAGAATACAAAATAAAAATGAACCTGTCTCTGCCCTCAGGGTACTTACAGTCTATCAGGGCAAATGACATGTAAATAAGTACATATAAAATAAAGAATTCTGTACATGTGTTCTCACATGACTTCTAATTGCAAGGGATAATATAATTCTTTTGAGCCAAGAGCACTATTTGACTACATCTTGGGTAGAAATTGGCAAGTCTAACGAGAACGGAGCAATATCATAGTTTAAATAACTCTTTGAATACCATTAAAATAGTTTCATTTATGAGCACAAAGCTAATAATACCTTGTTATAGTATGGCTCATTAATTATATGGATTTGGATACGCCATGGGCCATATAAATCCCCTGAAATATAGAAAATACATATAACAAAAATTTGAAGTAACACAATTTGTCCTCCCTTCCTCCTTTTTTCCCTTCCCTCCCTCCCTTCCTTTCTTTATGTGGATTTTATTAGAAAGAATGAGTGGATGGATACCACTGTATAATTTGTATGGGACGTGAGATAATGCAACCACACTTAAATAATGAAATTTGAGAATGTATAGCTTCAAGATGAAATTTGTCAGAACTTCTTATCACTCAGATCAAACTTAATTGAATCTGTTAACAGTGATTACAAGCCAAATCATGTAATTGGCATCATTCAAGAGACCTCTCCATGTGCTCCAATCCTTGAGACCAGATCCTTGGTACCATAGGACAATGTGTAGAGGGTTTTTTCTCCCCACTGGTAGTTTCCATACATCAACAGGCTTTCCACATACCAAGATCAATTGAAATCAGCTCAATATTTTCCAGTCTAGCTGTAGAAAGCCACTTACTGCTTGAACAAGGACCATGTGACTACATCCATTAACCTCTGGATCATTTTAGAAATACTGCAATTTCATAACAGTTCAAATAAACCGAAAAGGCAAATAGACCTGTGACAACAACTTCTTTCCATCCCTTCTCTGATGCTCATTGCCTGCATGGCCTGAGAACAAATAACTTAATCCTGTTGGGCCTCAGTTTTCTCATCTTTAAAATGGGGGTTTGGACTATATCAATGGTGTCAGACTCAAATAGAAATGGCATCCACTGAACCATCCATAAGGATCACCATGGGCTGCAAATTCACTTAGATGACCTCATTTTGGGGTATTTCTTTTTAAAAATTAATACATCAGCACATTGAAATCAGATAGGAAGTGTACTTAATATGGTTCAGGATGCACTTGTCAGTGTTGTGGATTGCATGCACCTGCTGTCCACATGTTCATGGCTAAGTTCCCCTTGAGCTATAAAACTATAAACTTATGATCTCACCCAGCTATGCTACCAACTTTGTGTGTGATCTTGTTCAAGTCGCTGGACTTCACTGAGGCTCAGATTCCTCGTCTATAAAATAATGAGGATGGGCAAAAAGGGCTCTTAAGTCCCTTCTAGGTCTTGGTCTATGATCCTGATTCCTATGACTAAAATTATTTTTTTAATTTTTATTTTTAGTTTGCAACACACGATTCTACATAATTTTGTGTTCCAGATTTTCTTCCCTCCCTCCCCGCCTCCCTCCCCAAGACAGCATGGAATCCCACATAACTTCCACGTATAACTTGGCATTGAATTAATTTACACACTAGTCAGGTTGTAGAGAAGAATTATGACCAATGGAATGAATCATGAGAAAGACGAAACAGAACCAAAAATAAAACCAAAAACACAACCCAACAACAAATACAAAAGAGAGGGGAAAAAAGGGGGGAAGAAAAAGGCGAGCATGAAGTGTGCCTCGATCTGCATTCATACTTCATAATTCCTTCTCTGGATGTAGATAGCA
>CM053623.1:330565172-330601883 GCA_028646595.1 Phalanger gymnotis | reverse complement strand
CACACACACATATCTGTTTAGAATTTCTTTGCTTCCCCAGATAATTCACTAGGCTTGTTCGATTC
Organism: Phalanger gymnotis; assembly: GCA_028646595.1. NCBI lineage: Eukaryota > Metazoa > Chordata > Mammalia > Diprotodontia > Phalangeridae > Phalanger > Phalanger gymnotis. The sequence continues at coordinate 330,601,818 of CM053623.1, read as the reverse complement.
TTTTCTTTTGCACGAATATCACCAAAACCAATATGGCGGCCACACTGAATACTGGGCTTGGCAGCTGCTGAACTTTCCCAGCTGTAACAGCTTTAGATGCCACTGATGCTCTTTAATTTGGGTATCCATGGTGCAACAAGTCTGTCCAGTATAAAGTTTCCCATAATGACAGGGAATATTATAGACTAGAGGCATCTGGATTTGATTATCTTCTTTGACTGGCTCAGATGTGTGAAATCTTGATAGGAGACTGGAGTATTGTTTTCATGTTTTATTTCCTGATCTACCTTATGAATGTCTGAACCCTTAGCAAGGGATAACAAATATGATGAAAACAGATTAAGGAAAAGAAGAGATTTAAGCATCCAAGACTCCCAAATGTCTTTTCTATTGTTCACATGGAGCTTTTTCTAATTCTGCTGATTTTCACCTATTTGCTCAGAGAAGAGAAGAGTACTGCATCATTAGACTTTTGAAACAAAGATTGTTCATTACATTGTATCTAAATTCTTGTCTTTTAGGGTTGCTTTCTTCTACATTGTTGTGGTCATTGTGGTATTCTTGTTCACTCATTCAATTTATATTTATTAAGCATCTGAGGTAACAGGGAAAAATAAAACAGTCCATTTCCCCAGTTGACAGAGCTTTTTGACACTTGAAATTACCTGGTACAGCTTTGTACTATATATACTTTGCATTTACTTGCCTGCATGTATACTGTATTCTCCAAGTAGAACGCAAACTCCCTGAAGGCAAGGACTGATTTGTTTCTGTCTTTGTATTGTCATGGCATAGCACAGTTGCTTTGCAAATAGCAAGTTCGTAATATATGTGTGTTGAATTGAATGGCATGGACCTTTGGGAGAAGGTGAACTCCTGAAAAATGAATGTTGATCTCAGTACTTTAGAGGCCTTAATTATACCTTAAGCAGAGATTTCTCAGTTATAGATTCACAAAACCGCAGATCTCCAATTACTTCAAAGGGTATGACAACATTTTTCCTTTTAAAAATATTTTGTTGATTAAATTTTTTTTTACACAGCTATTACTCTTCCTCCCTCCCATCAAAGAATTTTCCCCTGTAACAAAGAAAAGCAGTTTAAATAAAACAAAACTGCTGCATAACATGATTTGACATTGTCAATAATATTCTATGCCAGTATTCCATCACTTGTCTGCTGAGAGGCGGGAAGAGTACTCCATCAATGGTCCTTTGGAACAAAGATTGTTTAAGACATTTCAACGGAATTCTGGTGTCTTTTAGGATTGCTTTCATTTACATTATTCTGGTCATTGTGACATACTTATCCATCCATTCAATTTATTTTTATGAAGCATCTAATATGTGCTAGGCTCTGAGGAAACAGAGACAAAAATAGAAATCCATCCCCTCAAGGAGCTTACACTCTAGTGAAGAGGCAACATGGATGCATCTGAGAAAATATATAGAAACAAATACAAAGTATTTGGGGGGGGGTTACTAACAACTGTGGGTTCAGGAAAAGCCCCATGTAGGAAGGAGGTAGCTTAAGCGTGGCTTTGAAAGAAGCAAAGGATTCTAAGAGATGGGAATGGTGAAAGAAAGCATTCTTGATGTGGAGGACAGCCTGTACAAAAACATGGAGATGGGAAGTGCTGTGTTCTCTTGGTTTTGCTTTCTTTACTTTGGATCAATTCATAAAAATCCTGATTCTCTGAATCCCTTGTATGCATTATTATGGTACCATAATATTCCATTACATTCATAGATCATTCAGATCAAATTACTAAACCAAAATTAATTTAAATTCATTCTAAGTTTATTTAAAAAGATGCCATGCCACTACCTTTAGAAGAAAAGGTCAGACATTATAAAATAAACAAAGTAGTGCCAGGATGTGATAGCTTTCTAAAAGCTGAGAAATACTATTCTAACTTGTTGACCTATGAAACTAACTGATGGATTACTTATCAAATGCTTCATTATATCTTATTTTTACTGCTGGTTGTGGCTGTTTCTTTCACCAATGCAGATGGAAATCTCTCATCACTGTGTGATTCTGGTCCCTATCCTCTCATAAGACCTCTATAGATAATGATAATAATAATAGCTAATATGTACCTAGTGCTTTATGCTTTACAAAGTACTATTCATGTCTTAGCTTATTTTCTGCTTACAACATCCCTGTAACGGAGGTGATATTATATCCTCATTTTTTCAGATAAGAAAACCAAGACTGAAAGATGTTAAATGACTAACTTAGAGCTGCTCAGATAGCGAGCACCTGAAGTGGGATTTGAATTCAGGTCTTCCTGATACCAATTCTGGTGCTCTTTCTATTATGTCACCTAGTCACCTCTTAAAGGATCTACCTATCGCTCTGGAAGCCTTCCTCTGGCTTAACTAGCTCTCATAAAAACAAACAAAAAAACCCCAAATCTCTTTTGGGCTTTACACCTTAACTGTTAGTTTTTAGCATTATATGAAGCTATACTGCTTATAATGTTTCATCTGACAATTCCATGCTATTTTCCAAAAAAAGTTTGTATCCTAAAATAGTGTTACCTTTTGGCTCCCTTTTTCCCCCTCTGCTTAGAAAGAGATCAAGCTTTTGGAGGCTGAGGTGGTTTCTGGGGTCTTTTGACCTCCTTGTTGTGGCCATTCTTTTGCAGTCATTAAACTTCCTGCCCTCAAATGGTGAGAATTATGTTGGGTGTGATGGTATATGACTATAATCCCTACTACTGGGAGGACTGAGGCTCGCAGATAGCTTGAGTTCTGGAGTTTCTGAGACACAATAGAACTAAAGCTCATTGAACACTTGTACTAATTCTGCCACCAGTTCGGTGAGACTTCAAGAGCTGGGGCCCATGAGGTTCCATAAGGAGGGGTGAACCAGTACTAATCAGAAATGGACCATAAACAAACTAGATTAAAGCTTCTGTGCCAGTTAGCTGTGGCCGTAAGTGGCTGCTGTACTTCCGGCCATAACAAGATGGGGGACCCAATTTATAAATAAACCAACAAAAAATGCTGATAGAGTCCATATCTTTACTTTTGTCCATTTCCCATTTTTAAATAACCAACAGCTCTTTTAAAGAGTTTGGGCTAGAGTGGTTCTGATCAAATGTAGTAGTGTCTTTTTACGGTCATCTTCATTTTATATTGATTTTGGCCACTGGTCCAATCAATGATTTGATTATGAAGGAACAATTTATTTTAAAATGATCTCCACATCAAGTACTTGTCATTTCCTGTCTTAAGAAAGTCAGTTTATGGTGTGTGTGTGTGTGTGTGTGTGTGTATGTGTATGTGTATGTGTATGTGTGTATGTGTGTGTGTGTGTGTGTGTGTCTACTATTCAGAGCTTGCCCCATATCCAGTGCCTACTGATTTCTCTTGAAGAATATATTCCTTTTACACTGATGTGAGGCTTCAGAATAATCTACAATCCTTTGGTCTTTTTCATTTCTTGATCCCAAAACATATTTTCCAATATCTCTTTGCTCTTCTCTCCTGTGCTCACCTTTTTATTGAAGTAATAGAGTACAAAAGTAGAAGTTCCCTTTGATTAAATAGGCCATGGTAAAGCTGTTGTGGCTGCTTGTAGGGTCTTCTTGTTTAGATTTTCTCCTAAACTGATTCTAATTTTGACCTTCACCTTAACTAATTGGTAATCTAAATGATTCAACTGAGTCAGAAATTATTCCCACATTATTCAGTAATCTTTTCTTGTTTGTTTGGTTACAGGCCCCTAGTTGTCACATTAGATAGACCGTTGGCTTTAGAATGAGACAGACCCAGGTTTGAATGTTGCCTCAAACATTTACTAATTGTGTGACCCTGGGTAGGTCCCTTAAGTTCTCTCAGCCTCAGGCGCCTCATCTATAAATGGTGATAACACCCTCCTCTCAGGTTGGTTGTATCAAATGAGCTAACCCCATGTATAGTGCTTTGCAAACATTGTACCACTATATAAATGCCAGCTATTATTATTAATTTCAATTTTTGGTGTTAGTCAGTGACCATCATTTCCAGGGGTCACTAATTATCCTCTTGGAAAAAATATTAATGATAAAGTTTCTGGTTAATCTAAAAGCCTTTGACCTCTTACATTTCTTAAGCTTTAACCATAGAATCCAAGATGCTTTTCTCATCTATCCCTGTGCCCATCTTTGCATTGAGATCATTGGACATAAAAGTATATATTGACTCAGTTTGGATCTACCGCTTTATCCCCTTTCATGAAGATTACACATATTCAGTTCTAGTAAATATTTAACAACTGGCTCTTTAAAGACAAATGTCTGTGACACATTTTAAAAGTTTAATCTGCATTATTTACATTTTCTCTGTCATTTTCTTAAGTCTAGCCAATCAACAAAGCAATCATTCAAGCGTTGATTTGTAGCATTTGCCAATTTCCAAGGTGCAAATGCTCACGTTGAAAATTTAACCAGCAGTTCTTGTGAGCTAGTTCAAGCTAGCACCAGCACACCTCTGGCTGTAATTATCTTCCTGGTGGTCTGCTTGGTTATGCTAATGGAGAATACTGCAAGATATGATGACCCAGTGTCTCATGAAATGATATTTCTCATTGCCTCTGGGCACACAATAAAGACAATTCTGACAACTCCTTTATTTGACTCTCTAAGGAGAAGGTGTGAGTCATCATCCCATTGAGCTGCTACTTCCTTCTTTCTTTTGGTTTCATTTATAACGAGAATGTCAAAATTGATATGCGCTGTATTCTCTAGTTGTGTGTTAACTTGATGATCGTTGGGAAAAAGATCACACCTTTAGCGTGCTGACAGTAAAATGAATGTTTATAATGGTGCTAAAATGGTGAGTTTGAGAACTTCCTGCTCTCTTTCCTGGAACCGTGTTAGTATTGCTGGAAAGGCAGAGGGAGGGTGTACAAGACTAAGGGCACATTGGTCTTCTCTTTGTTTCATGAAATACTGTGTCCAGGAATCATAAAATCATAGCTATAGAAACAAGAGACTTTAGACATTTCGTACTACAACCTTCTCATTTTACAGATGAGCATATGGAGGCCCAGCAAGGTTACATGGTTTGCCTAAGGTCATATGGAGAGTGTAAGTGGACTGAGATGGCATTTGAACTCAGAACTTTCCAACTTCAAATCCAGTGTTCAGTGTTCCTCTCACTACCCCATGCAATTTATCACCTAGTGACTAAACTACTGGTGATGACTCTCTCTTTACTTAGCTAGGTATGTCTTCGGATAGCCATTTGTTGCCTCGATCATTCTTGAAGCCTTTCCAGCTTGGTAGATCTGAGTTTGCACTCCATTGACAAGATAGCATTAAGTCTATGCCATGATAATTTATTACAGTAGGGCTTTTGTGAGTGTTCATTATTTTTTCCCACACAATAGACAATGAATATTTGTAGAATTGAAACACTGGTAATAGTTTTCTTGGGCCGCTAAATTAAAAAAAAATCACTTTGTACAGACTGAAAAAAAACCCAAAACACAATCCTCTACCTGAGATTCTTGAAATGTTTCCCTGATTTAGAAGGCTCATGTGTGGAGATAAAGGTGGAGGAAAATTCAGAGATTTTTCTTCCTGAAACTGTGGCTACTTTCCATTATTTTTTCCCTTTCATCCCCTTTGTAGAGTATCCTGTCATGCTGTGAATTAATAGCTGAGAATGGGGCGGGCATCTCCAGTCTCCCCAATCTACATCTTTCCACTGGACCCAGATGGCTCCAGAGGAGAGAGTGAGGCTGGTAACTTTGTACCTCTCTCACTTAAATCAATTCACTTGCAAGTCATGGCATCACCTTCCTGATGGCATGGTCCTCCTGGAGAATGAAGGACAAACAACAGCTGAGAATGAATGAATGAAAATGCATTATTAAGCACTTCCTACATGACCAGCACCATGCTGAATCTATAAATACAAAAGAAAGTCCCTGCCCTCAAGGAGCTCACATTCTTCTAGCCGGGGGAGATGAGAGATATTTTGGTGGTGAAAATCTCAGCAATGGCGATTGGAACCACAGAGTATTAGAATGACTCACTCTTTACTAGATCAGTAATAGAGTCAATTTGATTATGGTTTAAGAACAGAGAAGGGGTATAGGGTAAAGAGGGTAGAGAAGATGTCCTGAGTAGAGCAAAGCATGGCTGGGGTTAGACCAAATGTAGTGGATGACTTAGGTTACTACTAGTCAGGATAGCAGGGCCTTATGGCAGGACCTTCCATGGAGTAACAGAATTAGATCCCCTGGGGCATCTGAGCCAGAGGGTAAAATGACTGTGAAGAAGATAGTCAGTGAGTAAAATGAACAGCATGGGCATAGACTGGTATTTATGTCAGATTTCTCTTCAACATCCCAGTGTGACAGAGCAAGCTGACAGTATTTAGAGGCCTTCTTGTTTCACTTGCTCTTTGTTGTTGTGGTGTTATTTTCTGCATCTTGGCATATGAAGATCCAAGTGTGCTTTATGTACCCATCAAACCAAGAATGTGTGATGTCGGAGCCCAGAGGAATGGCAAAGAGGTAGAAGTAAAGACAAGAAGAATATAGGCACAAGTGAAGTGAAGCCCATCATGAACTGCCAAAAAGGAGAGCTGAAAATGGAACCACTAGCATGGGGACCCAGTCACTCTTAATTTGATATAACAAATGAATGAAAAAGCATTTATTAAGCACTATGAAAAGCACCAGGGACACAGAGGGAAAAAGCGATGAAGTCCCTGCTCTTTAAAGGCTTATATTCTCTTAGGGGAAGACACCATATACAGGGGAATGGTGGGAGTGGGTACATATTCCAGCTGGAGAAGTCACAAGGACAGTGAGTGAAGTTCTTGCTTGACATAAAACTAGGATTGGTGGAGAACTGTCACTGGTGTCTTCTTTTTCCTTTCATGGTACTAAATAGTATATTAGACATCTGGAAGATCTTAGACATCTAAGGAGAGAGAAAACCAACTGAGGACAAGATTGGCATAAACAAATCTGTAAAGAATATTTGAAAAATGCAAATGATGGGTAAGGAACATTTTAAAGTCTATGAGGATGAGATGAGAAGAGGGAACAATGGAAATAAAGACAGCTGGGGCCTGAATAGGGTTTTATTTTTCTGAAGAGGTTGATATATAACTGTACTAGAGAGAACATAGTCCATAGACCACCAGAACTCCTTGATAGAGTGCTTTAATTGACTAACATGGACCAAGCACATGGCTTTGTGCAGAGAATGTTGGAGTTATATAGCACAAATATATACTTATTCAGAATCAAACAATAGGCTTTCAATGTCTTCCATGTCATATAGTCATGAATGAAAACTTATGTGACTGAGCATTCATGAAATCCAGGGTGGCATTTGACATGGTGTGGGGCAGTGTGAAGAACAGTGAAATTGGAGTCAGAGGACCTGTCTGACTGCCAGAATCCTGGCTGCTGCCATGTGACTCTGGACAAATCATTTCCCCTACAAAAGCCTTGGCTTCCTTATCTGCAAAATGAAGGGAATAGATTAAATGATCTCTAAGGTCCATTCCAGCTCTAAAAGCCTATGACATATATGTATATATATATATATACATATATACATATACATATACACACACATATACATACATCTATGTGTATATATATACACATATACATATACATACATACACACACACATATATATGTATATATATACACATATACATATACATACACACACACACACATATATATATATGTATATATATATATATATAATATCAGATTGTTTGCTATCTCAGGGAGGGAGGAGAAGAGATACAGAGGGAGAACATTTGGAACTCTAAATTAAAAAAATGTTAAATTTTTAAACATGTAATTGGGAAAATATTATTTAAAAAACCCACATATGACTGTGAGCTAAAACAATTGGGGATACAGATTTTAAGTGATGGAATGGAAAATTAGCAATGAAAAATTACGAGTAACAATACAGATATTAGCAAGGTAAAGGTCAAAGGGAGAAAATCATTAAAGAGTCATGGAAAACACCAGAAAGGAATGCTTTAAAGAAATGAAAGACAATAAAAGTATAGAATGATCACCAAGACATCAGTAGAGGGCAAGTTTGGAAGATAAAAATAAACATTTTTGTGTTTTATGGTAATGTTAATATAGTCACAGACATGAGAGTTTGTCTATTGTAGCTGAATTCTCAATCCTTTATATACTTGTTTGAGAGGGAGTATATATGTTAATGTTAAATAATTTACTGTCAGTGTGGTAGCTCATCTTGATGCTGTTTTTGTCCTCTTTGAAGGTGTCTGACTACATCACTGAAAGTATTGTGCTAAAAAGCACAAAAGCAAGCATATAGCCCTGTTTTATTCCACTGGTGCCTAGCAAAGTATGAGAACATCATCCTTTATTCAGAAGCCTTGCAAGCATGTTGTCATGAAACTAACATACACTACTAATGAACTTCTGCTGGCAACCAAATTTTGCCATGATCTTCCACAAGACCTCATGACTGACAGTATCAAAGGCCTTGGTCCTGGCATTTCTCCTGGAATTGTTGGGAAGCAAACACCATATCAGCTGCTTCTTGGCCCTTTCTGAAGCCACACTGGCTCTCAGGTAGTTGACCATCTTTCAGGTGAAGGAACAGCCTATTAAGGATGACTCTTGCCAGCAATGACTTTATATGGCATAGTGTCTGCCTTCACAGTCTGTGGATTGTGGCATTGTGGACAATCATGGCTCTGTTTTCATACTTACAAAGAATGAGTGATTTTGCAGGGAGTGCAAGGCAAGGTCTGTTTGTGGTAGTAGGAGAGGTTGGGATGGAGGGGAGGAGTCTGTGGCAATCCTTTTGAAGCCATCCCACATGGCAATGAAGCAACCACAAAATCATGGCTCCCTTCCCACCTCTAAAACCTCAAGCCCCTGCCATTTGAGAATATGACACTTTGATATAATATTCCTGACTATAACCCTTTGTCTTTAGTGTTGTATTACATTGGTTGAGTCCAAGAACCACCATGATGTTTCAAGTTTCCTTGACTATTCTGTCGTAGAGTCATAGTTACAAATATCACAACCAAAGGTCTCTAAATACCTCTTGTTTCATTAGCCACAAACTTAAAAAACACCTTTATAAATCATCTTGGTTTACCACTGAAGCATAGATTTTGAGCTAGAAGAGATTTCAGAAGTCTTCTGGGTCAATCCCTTCATTTTAAAGATGAGAAAACTGAGGCCCAGAACAATGTAGTGGTTTACCATTGTTCACACAGCTAGTAAATACAAGAGCCAAGATGTACACCTGAGCCCCTTCACTCTAAATCCAGTGCTTCCTGAGGTTGATTTAGATTTAAAAAGGATCTGAGAGGTCATGTATTTCAATTCTTTTTTTTTAGAGATGAAGAAACTGAAGCCCAGAACAGTTGTGACCTGGCCCATGGTAGCACAAGGGGCAGGGCCAAAATTCAAAAATTTGAAGTCAGGCTCTCAAGATTCCAATTCTAGCACTCTTTCTACCATGTTTTACACCTCTTTTTACTATGGTGGATCGGAACAATTCTCTTTCTTGTATGAAATTTGTACAAGCACATGTAGTTTATTTCTTTGCATCAACATAAAGAGCTGTTAGTGCTTATCATTTCTATTTTTGTACCAAAGGATTGGGGTACATGGATTTTTATTACATGGTACTACTTTTGCTTTGGCAAAAATCACTTTGAGTGAAGAATTACTTGCAATATGGGTAATATTTTCAAGAGATGGCAGATAGAAAAATGACCCCAAAATTGCTGCTGTTTAGCTTTATGTTTTTTTCATATGCATAGTGAAATAATTAGAAACAATACAGTGTGCTCTTTTCATTTGATGAATCGATGCTGGCAAGTTCTACCCTACAAGTTCAACTAGAGCAGGTTTGACCTTATTCCATAAATCAACTGAGTCAATCCAGTGATTTCATAGCCAGAGTTACTAATGAAATCTTTTTCCTTCTCTTCATTATCTGCATATAGGCTGCACACATATATGCATGTTCTATGTACATATCATATCAAAATTAAAGCTATACGGGAGGATTTCACATCTTTTTTTTTATCAATACCCTTTTGATGATTTTGATAAAAATTTCATTCACATATGGTCACCTTGCATGTGATAGTCCAAAACCAGAAGTTGTTAGGCATGATAAGAAATAGGTAAATTGGTATTTATTCTCTACAGACTCACCTAATAGATATGTAGGAGAAGAGTCCCTGGAGAAGAGATTAAGTATATTGTCATTTAGATGTGTGTACAAAAAGCCAAAAATTTTCTCATTTCTGACCATTGGAAAAATATTTTCAATGATAAGTTCTGTTTTTTTCAAAAACACATTATTATTTAAAAAATAAAAATAATAAAAGGGATGCCTCAATTTATGCTGAATCTCTTTGCATCATTTTCTAATACATCTATAAATGAAGGTGTCTTTATAGAAGGTAGGTCAATCAACCAACCAGGGTTTACTGATTGCCCATTAAACACGAGGCAGTGTGGTTCAGTGGAATGAGTGTTGTCTTTGGAGACAGGGGACCTGGTTTCAAATCTAGCCTTTAATATTTACAATGTGACATTGGCCAAGTCACAACCTTTTGGGGAATCAGTTCCTTCCCCTGTAAAATGAGAGGGGTAGTGGACCAAATGAGGTCTAAGGTCCCTTCCAGCTCTAAATCTATGAACCGTGTGCAAGGTGTTTTATAGGCATCATGGTGGATATAGACATGTAAAATACTTGGTTCCTGCCTGTAGGAGCTTACAAGCTAGCTGGGGGGGGTGGGGGTGGGGGTGAGACAAATACATGTGAAAAGTGACTTTAAAAAAGCAATACTTAATAAATGGAACAGACTATAGTGTTGGAGTCCAGAGGAAGAAGTGATCATTGTAGATTTTGGTAGTGAAGTATCCTAAAAAAAGGGGGTAGAACTTGAGCTGAGCCTGTAAGGATATGTAGGGCAGCTAGGTAGTGCAATGGATAGAGCACTTGGTCTAGACTCAGGAAGACTCATTTTTGTGAGTTCAGATCTGACCTCATAAACTTAGTAGTTGTGTGACTCTGGGCAAGTCACTTAACCCAGTTTGCCTCAGTTTCCTCATCAGTAAAATGAGCTAGAGAAGGAAATGGCAAACCACTCTAGTATCTTTGCCAAGAAAATCCTAAATGGGGTCACCGAGAGTCAAACATGACTGAACAAACAAATAGTATTTAAATAGACATAGACAAAGGATGGGACATAGTATTTTACGTGAGGGAAAGCATAAATGAGGCAGTAGTAGGAATGCATAAAGGCCTGTTTGAATAATAGAACTTGGACCAGCTCAAACTCTTTGTAGAATAGAAAAGAGCTACTGGTGGGAGGTAGCAGGCTATACATTAAAAAATTAGGTTAGGGCTAGAGCATGGACTTCCTTTAATTCACATCTAAGGATCTTAGATTTTAGGTTGTAGGCTCTGAGGAGTCATTGCAGATTTTTGAGCAAGGAAGTCTTATGAAGGAAGTGTTCAGGAGGACATGTCTGGTGGCAGTGTTCAGAATGGCTTGGAGACTAGAGAGACCGGAGACAGGAAGATTTGTTAGAACGTTTTTGTAACAGTCCAGGTGTATAGTGATGAGTGTCTGAGTTAGGGTGATGGAACAGGAAATGGAAAGGAAGAGACAGATGGAGATACAAAGAAAAAAACCAAACAGGAAATTAGTGGTAAGGGAAAAACAGAGCCCCCAAATGACTGAATATTTGAATAGATGAGAAAGATAGTCAATTCAATTTTAGACATTTCGATGTAACTGTGAGACATAGAGAATGAAATAACCAAATGAAGGGTATTTGGAAATGAGAACCTGGAAGTGTCAGACCTGGAGATACAGAGTTGTGTCACTGACACAGAGGTGGTAGTTCAGTTCCTGAGAGTGGATGGGGTCTCTGAGATCATCCTGAGGACAGAATGCATGTATATGTAGAGAGAAGAGCAGAGAGATAAAGAGAGACTATGAGGAATGCGTGTCGTTAGAGGTGGTAGGTACAAGAGGAACCCCTGAAGAAGCCAGAGAATGAGTGATTAAAAATTTTATTTGGAAAACCGGAGTGTGGTTTTCCCAGGGAAGACTAGGGAGGATAGAGTTTGAGAAGAAGAAGGTGGCTACCAGTGTCCAATGCTACAGACAGACAAGTAATCTAGCCCTCAGTTCCTCAATTTTGCCCTACTGCTTCGGACAGACATCTTTCTAATTTTAGAGCATCCCTCTTGAGAATCCTATCATCCTCCATATTCAGATATTGTTACTGCATGTAATTTAAAAGAGGCAATGTTGAATAGTGGATAGAAGTCCAGCCTTGGATTCAATAAGACTTGGGCTCAAGTCCTCTATTGGCTATGTGGCTACAAGCAAGTCATTCAACTCTTGATATCCTAAGCAACAATAAGTTACATTTATGTATGTATGTGTGTATACATGCATATACCTAGATATTGGTTACATTATATATTGCATATATGCACACACAGCTATCCATCTATTATCTCTTTTCTATGTATCTATCATGTATGTATGTATGTATGGATAGATGAATCTATCTATCTATCTATCTATCTATCTATCTATCTATCTATCTATCTATCTATCATCTCCCTTTCCTTTTCACCACTCTCCGTATGTATTATAATCTCTAAGAGAACATAAGATTCTTAAGGGCAAGGAAAATCTCACTTTAGTATTTGTGCTCCCAGGGCCTGAGCTTAGGTTCTTAATAAAGGTCTACCTACTATATCTATATCCATATCCGTGTCCATATCCATATCCATATCCATATCCATATCCATATCCATATCCATATCCATATCCATATCCATATCCATATCCATATCCATGTCCATGTCCATATCCATATCCATATCCATATCCGTATCCATATTTATATATACATACATATATATGTATATATATACATACATATGTATATATGTAGGTATGTGTCAATGTGATACAGCGGAAGGAATTCTTTCTGAATTCAGCATTCTTGCTGAATGTGGAATCAATGGATCTGGGTTCAAATAATGATTCTAATAACTAGCATTCATATAGCGTTGCAAGGTTTGAAAAGCACTTTAGAAATATTAACTCATTTGACCTTCATAACGACCCTGGAAATTAGGTGTTAAAATTATTCCCATTTTACAGATGAGGAAAGGAAGTAGATACTGGTTAAGTAACCTGTCCAGGGTCACACAGCTAGTAAGTGTAGGAGGTTAGATTTGAATTCACATCTTTCTGACTCAAAGTCTCATACTGTAACCACTGTACCGCCCAGTTGTCTCCTCGCTGATTTTCATTACTTATTACCTATGTAAGCTTGAGCAAGTTGCTTCACCTCTCTGGGTCTTAGTTTCTTCATCTGTATAATGAGAAGACTGAGCTAAAGGGCTTCTAATGGCTCTTCTTTAAATCTTATGATCCGTTACCGGGAGAACCACAGAAACACATCTTTGCTAATGTTGACTGCCAATGGACAGGAACTTGCAAATACATCTGTTACATAGGAGTTTCCCACATAGTAGAATTTGTTGCATCTGTTTTGATAAAGCTATAGCAGTATAGGCTCATGGCTGGAACACAGAAACATGTATATAGACCTGGACAATACAGCACAATTTATTAAAACCAGATTCTACTTGTAGTCCCTTCTTGCTTTGCCAATTCTCCTGCCACTGTGATTGAAATCTCTGTATTTGCTAGCTATTATCAAGAGGCCATTAGGAGACCTTTAGGGATTTCAGTAAGTAATTGAAAATCATCAATTTCTAGAATATCTTCAAAAGAGTGAAATCTCATACCACCAAAAGAAAAAAAAAATCTGGGCTCTGATGGGAAGCAAATTGAGTTTTCTTTAGGTAAGAATCATGCAGGGGGAGACAACTCCCTGATACTATTAGACTGGACTGAGTATTTCAGCATTTCTTATCTCTAAGGTTCAACTGGGACAGTACTACCTAATTACTTCAATGCTTAATATGTGATTGTTGAATGAATGATCTTACAAATTCTCTCTTTAAATATTTTGTTAACAACGGGAGTTAAAGTTAAATAACCCAAAGAAATCTCAAAATATCCCATCTAATTACTTTAGCACTTAAAACATGATTGTTGAATGAATGAATAATCCTACAAATGCACTTTATTGGTAAAATGAGAGCTAAAGTTCAATAAAAGATATTTCAAAGTAAATAAAATATAAATACAATAAATATAAAATAAAAATAAAAGATATCTCATAGAGAGGGCAGATTTCCTCCATCTATCTTCCACTAATTATTCGGTCCCATACTTTTGCTCCTAATTTTAATTTTGCTTTTCTGCTGCTCATGTCTCAGATTCCATATACTTAGAAATTGCTTGGCAGTTCAATTTTACCTTCTACACAGCCTATCATTGGCTTCTTGGCAGATTGTCAAATCTGTCCAGGCAATACGTCAGCCCAGTCCAGATTAGACTAGTTGATCTAAGAAACAAGCCAGTGCAAAACAGCAAGATCCTCGTTAATTTTAATTAACAGTTCCAAACAGAGTTGCACAACAAGGTCATTTTCCCTAAATGAATTATTAGTGCTGTAAGGAACAGACTTCAAGCAGCATTTTAAAACCTGGGCTGTGAGCAAAACTTATCTGATTATGTATTCCTTCCTAAACCAGTCCACCTTTGCAAGGTTTAAATGGGTATTACTTAGAAACACTGAAGTCGAAGGTTGCCCCTGACTTTCTTTTCTAACTTCCAAAAATGGTCTGATTCAACTTTTTCGGGATATAATCCAGCAATAAAAACTTAAGCTGATTGAATTCAACCGACAGCTGTGTTTTAAGTACTGTGCTAGATAGGACCTGGAATGTAAAACCACTCTTTGCCCTCAAGGAGGTTATATTCTACATATGGGATCTTGGTCAGATTTTTTTTCACTTTCTTTGGCCTCTGGTATTTCATCTAGAAAATAAGGGGGATGGGCTCTAGGGTCCTTTCTAGTTCTATGTCTGTGATTCTATGATTTCACTGAGGAAGGTAGGCACGTGGGCAGAATACTTCCTATATACAGAAAAGATAAGTAAAGTCGCAAGTATAGATACAGATGAGTAAATAAAAAGTAGATATGAAGAATCTGTATCAGATTACAAGCACTATAGAAGTGACAAAGACAATGGTGGAAAACACAAATGTGGCTCTTTTTCAGATTTTCATTAACTTTCTGGGAAATCAGAAAACATTCTATTCATAAATCAAAATACAATGAAAGGTATGAGAATGCCATTGCCCACCTCCCACCCCCACCTTCTCCTGCCTTCTTTAGCCATCTGATATCTAAAGGAAGAAACATCTGTCTCAGCTAAGAAGCTCGTCTGAGAAACTGTTATATTCCTAGTTACAGTAACAGCTCTTATGAAAAATCACAACATTGCCAAAAGCAGCTATAGCCACTGACCTAGCAGCTCAAGTCTGAAAGAGGCAAGCATGGAAAGCTGTAGGGGTTGAGCTAAACATATGGTATTGGGTTACCATTAATCTGGAGAAACAGACTATCAGCAAATTGAGAAAAGACTCTTATTACAGTGATTTGTCAAGCCTCTAAACTATCGCTTTCACTCTCCTTTTCTGATTTGTCTTCTTGTGTTATGCTTTTCTGCAGATTCATGGGTAGTGGCCATCGTATTGGACAGTGTCCCCATGCAAAAACTAGAGATAAGAACTCACCAGTGATTTGGCAAGTGGACAGTGACATTGCAAATACCGCACAAAGTAAAACACAAAACCTGTGTTAACAGGAGGGAAATGTTGGGTCATTGGCTGAAGATGGCTTTTTGCCAACCTGTTTTGATTGTCTACATACCCATCCAAGGACGGGGAGGGTGAACTCAGACACATCGACCTGGTCATGGTTATCTTGCTGCCCAACCTGGTTCATGGACACGTGTTGAGAACACACTCCTACTGTGCTGTCCCTGGCATTCTAATAGCAGTGTTTGCAACAGTTTGTGACACCCTGAGATATAGCTACATGATGTAGTGGACAGATTTAGATGTGGAAGGGACCTTAGAGGTCATTGAGTCTAACCCTTCATTGTACAGCTGAGGAAACTGAGGTCTAGAGAGGCTGAGTAACTTGTCCAAAGTCACTTGGGTGGTAGGGATTTGAACCCAAGTGCTCTCGTTCCAAATTCTTTTCTTTACACTAGGAGGTAAAGACTTTGTTTTTAGAAATGGCCCCCTCTACATTTTTTATCTGAGGATATTCAAAGAGAAGGGAAACAGTGTGTCCTTAGAAGAAAACACCAAGCCTATTCAATGAGTGGTCAACTTGGATGGGGGGAACACTAAACCATTTATCTCATCAAATTGATGGGTCTGTTGAGTCAGAATACTTGAAAGAGTAATGCCTTAGAATATATTATGCTTGAAATAGTAACTCCTTAGAGTAGTCACTACTTATAGCATTTTATTAATATGAAGTCCATTAATAGTTGGCAGCTGTCAGCCTGATTGGCCAGTACAAAGGTTCTAATGAGACCTACCAGTCATTGAACTTTCTCCCACATCAATAGACTAGAATGTCTCAAATGCTACATTTTCTTGAAATGTCTTTAGTTCTTTTATTGAGAAAACAATGCCTTTAATTTTTGTTCTCCTTCTCCCCCTCCAAAACTCTCAAACCAAATCAAAACAACATGACCATCAAACGTCAGAGTAAAAACTGAAGATTTTGCTCAAATAACTAACTGAATTACCTGTCCACCTCACTCTAAACATCTGGGTAATTGGGAATGTACTTGCACTCTGGATATTTGATATAAATTTTTGTTGTTTGTATTTTCTACTCTATGTCAGACTTAACAAGAGTAGCAGTCATCTCTGTTTCATGCAGGTACAGCCTTCCATAAGTGAAGAAATGCTTCAGACTTGCAGAGAATGCATCATAGAATCATAGGAATTTCAAGGTTGAAGGGTCCTTAGAGATCATTTATTCCAACCTCCTCAAAAGTCACGTATATTTTATTTCACTTTCTATTAAGCTACCAACCTTGGGGCTCATAGAAAACAGCCCAGGAATGGATTTCCAATTTACACTTATTACCACCATATCTCACTATCTGACCCAAATGATATTTCAAGATTTTGCCATTTTGTGGCTGCCTCTCAAGTTCAGACGGTATTTGGGACCATATACAGTCTTGGTCCATATGTACAATTCTCTGTGACATTAATGGGCCATCACTATAGACCAAGAATGGGCTATATGGCCTTTTGTCTGTAGTTGAAGTCAATCAGAATGCAATTATTCCGTAAGATGACTGCAAGAAGCCAGGCTAACATTCATCAAACTAAAGGCCAGGAGGCATGACTGCCAAGGGGCAGGTCTCACATAAGCATAAAAGTCTTTTATCTCAGTTGCATTGCAGCAGCATACTTTCTTTCTTGGTAACCACAATCTGAGCAAGAAATTACAGAGCATTGGAATTGGGTCCACTCTCGAGGTGGGGGTACCCTGGGAGAAGTGAAACACTAATCCAAGCTTGATGGGTTTTGACATTTCTGAGAGCAAATGGAAAAGCTGGCCTGCTCCTTGAAAGATTGATTAATAGACCCAGAAAAAGCCAGAACCAGAGAGACAGGGCAGTTTGATGTTTCGTGGACAAGACATCCATATGATTAAATTTTTCACTCTTCATTTGGAAGCTTCGGCATTGTGTCGGCGGGTGTCAGGAGGGGTGTAATCATGTTGTTTATAGTTGGATACCGTGTGAAATGCACAAAGCAAATGTTAGTAATAGAGAATATAGAATTGATCATGAGAACCCCCTGGAGAATTCTTAGTTCCCATGTGGCTCATTATGAGGTTGAGAAAAAAATGCATACTTCTCACACTAGCTTGTAGAAATGTCTAACTCTCACTTGTCAGCATGGAGACAACCAGGATCATTGTGAGAAACAAATGGTGCTTTTAAAAGCCTGGGATGTTTTGACAGGGCAGAAAATGACGAGTATCAGGCATTTGAGTAATCCTCACCTATCTATATGATTTCTTTTTATTAGCAATGAAGAGAAAAGTACTGAAACAGCAAAACTCCACTTAGCTTTCTTTCCCCAAGAATTAAATACAATGTTAATTTCTTCACTTTATGTTATATTGTTACAGAGAGGTTGTTGCATGTTGGATAGAAGGCTAACCTTGGAGTGAGCAATACCTGGGTTCAAATTCTTCTTCTGATACAAACTAGCTATTGACTATGGCCAAGTCATTGAACCTCTTAGTGTGGGCATGTTTCCAATTGGCATAGGTAGAGGGACTTTCAATTCAATTCAATAATTCTATTCAACAAGCATTTCCTGTGTAACAGGCACTATTCCTTGAGGCAGAGGGAATGCGAAAACAAAAACAGCCACTGCCCCGAAGAACTCATATTCTACCATAGTTTGCTTGAGGATCAGAGATGTTTCCACTCTGGCCATCTCCTATACCCAGGAAATCCCAGGTCCAGACCAAAAAACGACAACAACAAAGCAGCATTATATAATGATCCCTTGGATACTATTATTAATCTCTCTCTCTCTCTCTCTCTCTCTCTCTCTCTCTCTCTCTCTCTCTCTCTCTCTTTTCTTATTTCCTTTCCTCCCTCCTTCTCTGTCTCTGTCTCTCTGTGTGTGTGTCTTTCCTTCCTTCCCTCCCTCCCTCTCTCTTGCTTTCCTCCCTCCCTCTTGCTTTCCTCCTTCCTTCTCTGTCTCTCTCTGTCTCTCATCTTCCATCCTTCTCTTCCTCCCTTCCTCCCTGCCCCTTTCTCTGTCCACCATGACCCCCCCACACTAAAAAGCAAACACTTTATATGCATATGTTAGTGGCAAGTGAGTATGCATCATCTCGGAAATATTCTCATCCCAGTGAGAATGCAGCGTGAGATGAGAGTCTGTTTCTCACTCTGTGTGTGAGGGAAGCCTAAAGCACACACAAGCCCTGATGTGACAGTTTCCTATTTCACTTCAGAGCCTATTGCACGCAAGTCAGCCAATTCTGGTATGTATGACTCTATGGAACTGGAATCAGAGGGCTGCTTCATGTGCTACGCTTGACGTTACTGTACGGCATATGGCCACAGTGTTACTGAGAGACATGATTTGTTTTCCCGTTGCTGGGATTCCCACTTGTGATTTCATAGAGGCCTGTTACATAGCTAATGCCTGTGGTGTGGTCTAATTCTGTACCTAGAGACTGGCTGCCAGGGAGCCAGCCTCCCTCAAATTGGCAGGGTGGCATTCTTGTTACATAACCCTCGACTCTTTGAGGGGAAGGATAAAGGATAAAAGAAATCTTCCATCAGAAAGTGAGGACGTTTCAAATGGTGCCGCAAAGCCTTGGCGTCTTAGGCTTATAGAGCTCCGGCTGAAGGGAACCTTGGAGGTCATCTGGGCCACCTCCCCTTGTTTTTCCAGATGAGGACCAGGGAAGTTAGGTGACCTGCCAAAGCTACCCAGGTAATAAGCATTAGTCCTAAGCATGCCATTTCTGTGGCAAAGACACTGACCACAGGCTTCCTTTCTGTCATGCTTCTAGCCATTAGGCACCCCAAGCTTTGGCCTAAGTCAAGAGTAATATGTGTAAAAGAGGGAGGGCATTGAAGAGGATGAAGGAGTTAGGTCTGTGGACCAGCTATGATGGCTACTTTGACCTTGGACTCTTGACTCCAGGCATTTTTTTTTTACTGGCTATCTCTCATATCTGTGGCCTTTCTAGCTCTCTTCAAGTCCCTCTTGCTACCAAAAAAAACCCTTTCCTCCTTTCCTTTAATAGCTCTTCCTTCTCTGTGTTGATTGTCTCCAATTTATCCTATATACATAAAGTGTCCCAAAAGTCCCAGTGATTTTAAAGCTTAAATTAAAGCTTAAAGCTATTAGATATTATTAGCTATTGTTTAAGTTACAAATGTTATCATCTCCATTTTACAAATAAGAGAACTGAGGCACTGAGGCACCTAGGAAGGATTTGAAGCAGTTTTGAAGCCTGACTCTGATTCCAGCATTAACCATAGTACTGTATTTAGAGAATTATTATTATGTATGTACAATATGATTAAAATTTTTTCTTGGTCTGTACTTAATCTAGACTTCGTCTGGACTCAAGTTTATAACTTAAAACTATTACCTATTAAAGCTTAAAAAATTCACTGAGACCTTTGAGATTGGGATGCCCAATATATCTTGTTTATACATGGGATGTATCTCGTTTGCATGTTGTCTCCCCAGTAGACTGTGAGCTCCTGGGGAGCAGGGACTGTTGTTTGCTTTGTCATTGTATCCTAAGTTCTTAGCACAGGACCTGGCACATAGCAGACATAAATGCTGGATAACTGACTGGCTCCCACCTTTCTTATTTAATTGGAACCTGGCTGGTGGGAATACTGGGGTGACTCTAATAGCTCTTATTTATGTCATTAAGCAGCTCAGCCTGGCAACAAGCAAATTCACTGTTCTGTCTAATCTGGTAAGTATTTCTCCCTGATGGGGTTGGGGGTAGGGTATCCAAAATAATCAGAACTTCATTGCCCTAGAGCAGGTCCCTGAAATAGAAAATTATCACAATTGTCCTTCTCTGCTGGCCTGAAAAGGTTGATGGTAAATGTATTAATTCTGTGGTGGGATATCTCCGTTTATACATCAATGACAGTAAGAGGAAACTTTGAGATCCTTTTATTTTCTGACACCTCTCTTCTTGCCTTCTGAGTCTTCTCTCTCCTAACCCCTAAGACCTCTGGCCAGCATTCGAAGTCATCTATACTACTATAGGGCAAGATGATATTGATGACAACTACGATTATTAATAACAATTGACATTTAAGTAACACTTCAGAGTTTTAAAAAAGCAGATGTATATGTGTGTGTGTATATATATATACACATATATAAATATACACATATATAAATATACACACAAACACACACATATATGTATGTGTGTATAATATATATAACATACATATATAAACATACACACATATTTATCCCATTTGAGCATGACAGTCTCATGAAATAGGTATTATGCTTGTTATTATTATTGTTAATTAAATGGACAAACATTCTTTTGGCCCATACTTCTTTCCTACTGTGCCCGTCCATCTCTGAGCCTGCTAAGGCTTGAAATGGACCTCAGAGATGGAAGCAAGGCTGTTTTTGTTTGGATGACATCAGAGTGATAGCTATAGATGGAGAAGACACTGAAAGAAGAGTGTGGGATACAAGACTGTGAGTTGTTGAAAAGAGGAATTCTTTGGTGAACACACTAGGATTCCTTGTGAATTAGTTGTAGAAAAAAAATATGGAGGTACCATAAAGACCAGAGAGTAATTAGACGAATGTTAAAAAAAAATCCCCAAACAAATAACAAAAAACCCAAAGGCCCAACAACAAAAGGAAATAGAATAGGTTTTAACCATATAGTCTTAAAACCCACACACTAGCCATTAAAAACTTTCCACAGGGGAGGTAGCCTAGAGGCAAGCTCATTATCATCTTTACCATCAGCACCTCTCACAAGTATGCATTTAATTTTATTGTCACACTTGACTTTTAAGATTTGTAAAGAGCAGCATTTACAAAGTTGTTAACAGAGTCTCCCTAAAGGTATGAGATGGAATTGATTATTTGATGTTTACCAGGCCTTCTGGAAGGGTGCACTCCCTAAGACAAAAATGTGAGTTTAGGGATTGTAATTCCAGTGTGAGATTAACCCGTCTTCTTTGCTCCAAAACTAGATCTCTGTTTCCGTCCCAGGGTTACAGTGACAACCATGGGTGACCATAAGTTCTGGTAAAAGGTGAAACTAAACTAACTGGAATGAGAACATTGGGTCTGAATTTGAAAGTTGGCTGAGCATATCACATTTCCTTATAAAAACAAGATCCCATAGTTTCTGAGCTAGTGTATGGTTTATTAATTAATAATAATGATAGCTAGCATTCTTTATGCTGCTTTAAAGTATGCAAATCACTTCAAAAATATTGTCTTCTTTAATCCTTACAAAAACCCTGGGAAGGAGTTGCTATTATTATCTTCATTTTACAGATGAAGAATTGAGGAAGACCCAGATTAAGTCACTTAACCTCAGAGGTCTGAGGACTCATATGAACTAAGATCTTCTGAACTTCAGACTTAACACTCTATCCACTACACCACCTAGATATACTGTTTTTGGGGGAGGGGTGGAGGAAAGTTTGCTTTTTTAATCACTTTCTAGATTTGTGGAATAATACTTACATTTTCAAGGACTGGAAAGGCCTTTGGAGATTCTCAAATTCAACTGTATTATTTGATATTTAAGCATTTTGGAGTTTCCTTTTTAGAGATGCTTTAAAAATGTCTATTCACTTCCCAATGTCACCTTCTTCCTCATTTGTAACAAATAAGTACAGTTAATTAAAAGAAGTCAAAAAACATTGGCCATATCTAACTACTCTATTTCTTAGCCAGTACCAGATTGTTTTAATGATTACCACTTTGTAATATAGTTTGAAACCTGTTCTTGCTAGGCTATCTTCCTTCACACTTTTTTCATTGATATTCTTGACTTTTTGTTTTTCCAGATAAATTTTATTATTATTTTTTCTAGTTCTATAAATAATTCTTTGGTAGTTTGCTTTGGTTTATATGACACTGAATAAGTCAATTAATTTAGGATGAACTGTCATTTTTATTATGTTGTCTCAGCCTACCCATGAGCAATTAAAAATTTCTCTAATTGTTTAGATCTGTCTTTATTTGTATGAATATTCTTTTGTAATTGTGTTCATAAAGTCCCTGGGTTTGTCTTGGCAGGTTGACCCCTAAGTATTTTATATTGTCTGCAGTTATTTTAAGTAGAATTTCTCCTTATATCTCTTCCTGCTGGGTTTTGTTGGTAACATATAGAAATGTTGATGCTTTATGTGGCTTTATTTTATATCCTGCAATTTTGCTAAAGTTGTTCATTGTTTCAACTAATTTTTAGTTGATTCTCTAAGTATACCATCATATTATCTGCAAAGAGTGATAGTTTTGTTTCCTTTTCTTATTTCAATATCTTGTCCTTTTCCTATAGCTAGCATTTCTAGTACACAATTGAATAATAGTGGTAATAAAAGATATCTTGCTTCACCTCTGATCTCATTGAGATGGCTTGTAGATTATCTCTATTATAGGTAGTGCTTGTTCTTGGTTTTAGATGGATATTACTTATTATTTTTTTTAGAAAGCTCCATTTATTCCTATGCTTTCTGGTGTTTTTTAAATAGGTATGGGTATTGTATTTTGTCCAAAGTTTCTTCTGCATCTTTTGATATAATCATATGATTTCTTTTGGTCACTGATATGGTCAATTATAGTTTTCCTAATATTAAACTAGCCCTGTGTTCCTAGTACAAATCTTATTACCTGGTCATAGTATATGATCTTTGTGATATACTGCTGTAATATCCTTGCAAGTATTTTATTTAAAAATTTTGTATCAATATTTATTAGGAAAGCTGGTCTGTAGTTTTCTTTCTCTGTTTTTTGCTCTCCTTCATTTAGATATCAAAATCATATTTGTGTCACAGAAGGAGCTTGATAGTACTCTTATGCCTATTTTTTCAAATATTTTAAATAGCATTTGACTTAAATATTCTTTAAATGTTTTGTAGAATTCACTAGTAAATCTATTTGGTCCAGAAGATTTTTTTTTCTTAGAGAGCTCATTTATGGCTTTTTCAATTTCTTTTTCAAAGATAGGATTATTTAAGTATATTATTTTTTGTTAATCTTCTCTTAATTGGGGTGAGAAGTAGATTTGGAAATATTAATTTAGTTCACTTAGATTCTCAGTTTTATTGGCATGTAATTGGGAAAAATAGCTCCTAATAATTGCTTCAATTTCATCTTTCTTATTGGTGCTTTCATCTTTTTCATTTTTGTCACTGGTAAATCTGGTTTTTTCTTTTTCTTTGTAATCAAGTTAACCAATGGTTTTTCTATTTTATTGTTTTTTCATAAAACCAGTGCTTAGTTTTATTTATTAGTTCAATGGGTTTTTTGAGCTTTATATTTTATTAATTTCTCCTTTATTTTTCAGGATTCGTATTTTGAT
Source organism: Phalanger gymnotis (assembly GCA_028646595.1). Taxonomy (NCBI): domain Eukaryota; kingdom Metazoa; phylum Chordata; class Mammalia; order Diprotodontia; family Phalangeridae; genus Phalanger; species Phalanger gymnotis. The sequence goes on along the minus strand of CM053623.1, from coordinate 330,577,683 downwards.
ATTTAATTGGGACCTTTGAATTTGTCCTTTTCCCAGATATTTTTTTTAATTGTAGGGGCAATTTATTGACCTGCCCTCTCCCTCTTTTACTGATGTAAGTATCTACAGATATAAAATTTCCCCTAAGTACTCCTTTGGCTGCATCCTATAAATGTTGATATGCTGTCTCATTGTTGTCATCTTTAAAAAAAATACTGATTGTTTCTGTAGTTTGTTCTTTGACTCACACTCATTCTTTAGGATTGGATTACCTAGTTTCCAATTAATTTTTAATGTTTGCTGCCTAGCCCTTTTTTGAATGTAATTTTATTTCATTATGGTCAGAAAGGGGTGCATTTAATATTCTTGCTTTTCCGTATTAGTTTGTGAGGTTTCTGTGTCCTAATACATGGTCAATTTTTGTGAAGTGCTATGTACAGATGAGAAAAAAGTTATACTCCTTTCTATTCACATTAGCCTTTCTCCAGAGGTTTATTATATCTAACTTTCCTAAAATTATGTTCATTTCCTTAATTTCTTTCTTATTTATTTTATTATTAAATTTATCTAGTCCCAAGAAAGATAAACTGAGGTCTCCTATTAATAGTTTTATTGTCCACTTGCTTCTTTAGTTCATTTAACTTTCCTTTCAGAATTTGGCTTCTATGGCATTTGGTGTATACATGTTTAATGTTGATATTACTTCATTATCTATGAAAATTATTAGCAAAATATAATTACCCTAATTATCTCTTTTAATAATGTCTAATTTTCCTTTAGCTCTGTCTGAGATATTGTTACACCTGCCTTATTTTTTTAACTTTAGCTGAAGTATAACAGATTCTTTTCTAGTCCCTCATTTTAATTGTGTGTCTTTCTGTTTCCAGTGTGTCTTTATTTTCTCCTAGGAGTTCTGGAATTTGACTGCAATATTCCTTGGAGTTTTCACTTTTGGATCGCTTTCAGGAAGTGATTGTAGATTCTTTCAATTTTTATTTTAACCACTGAATCTAAGATATCCGAGCAGTTTCTCCTTATAATTTCTTGAAATATGATATCTAGGCTCTTTTATTGATCATGGAATTCAGAGAATCTAATAATTCTTAAATTATTTCTCTTCAATCTATTTTCCGGGTCGGTATTTTTTGATGAGATATTTCACATTTTCTTCCATTTTTTCATTCTTTTGACTTTGTTTTATTTTTTCTTGATGTCTTATGGAATCGTTAGCTTCTACTTGACCAATTCTAACTTTTAAGGAATTGGTTTCTTCAGTGAGGTTTTGTACCTCTTTCACAATTTGGCCATTTCCACGCACTTAATAGGATTTTATTTTTTTCTAATTACTTGTAAAGATAGTTTTCAACATTTATTTTATAAGATTTTAAGTTCCAAATTTTTCTTCCACCCTCTCTCCCCTGCTTCCCCAAGGACAGCAAGCAATCTGATAGCAGTTATACATATACGATCATGTTGAACATATTTCAACATTAGTCGTGTTATGAAAGAAGAATCAGAACAAAAAGGAAAAATCAAAACAAAAAAGTGAAGAGAGCATGCTTTTGTCTGCATTCAGATTGCATAGTTCTCTCTCTGGATGTAGATAGCATTTTCTATCATGAGTCTTTTGGAATTGTCTTGGATCATTGTATTGACAAGAAAAGCTAAGTCTACCATAACTGATCATTTCAGAATCATGCTGTTATGGCATACAATGTTCTCCTGGTTCTGCTCATTTCATTCAGCATCAGTTCATGTAAGTCTTTCCAGGTTTTTCTGAAATCTGCCTGCTTGTCCCTTCTCATAGTACAATAGTATTCCATTACATTCATATACTATGACTTGTCCATCCATTCTCCAGTTGATGGGCATGCCTTCAATTTCCAATTCTTGACCATGACAAAAAGAGCTGGTATAAATATTTTAGTACATGTGGGTACTTTTCCCTTTTATTATGATCTCTTTGGGATACAGACCTGGTAGTGATATTTCTGGGTCAAAGGATATGCACATTTTTATAGCCCTTTGGGCATAGTTCCAGATTGCTCTCTAGAATGGTTGGATCAGTTCAAAACTCCACCAACAGTGCAGTAGTGTCTCAATTTTCCCACATCTTCTTCAACATTTGTCATTTCCCCTTTTTGTCATGTTAGACAATCTGTTACATGTGAGGTGGTACCTCAGCATGGTTTTAATTTGCATTTTTCTATTCAGTAGTGATTTAGAGCATTTTTTCTTGTGACTATAGATAGCTTTAATTTCTTCACCTGAAAACTGTGTGTTCATATCTTTTGACCACTTATCAATGGGGTAATGACTTGTATTTCTATAAATTTATATATTTTAGAAATGAGGCCTTTATCAGAGACACTGGCACTAAAATTTCTTTCCCAGCTTTCTGCTTTCCTTCTAATCTTGGTTGCCTTGGTTTCGTTTGTGTAAAAACTTTTCACTATGATGTAATCAAAATTATCCATTTTGCATTTTGTAATGTTCTCTGTCTCTTGTTTGGTTATAAATTCTTATGTTCTCCATAGATCTGACAGGTAAGCTATTCCTTGCTTTCCTAATTTGCTTATGATATCACACTTTATGTCTGAATCATATATGCATTTTGACCTTATCTTGGTATATGGCATGAGATGGTCTATTCCTACCTTCTGCCATACTATTTTCCAGGTTTCCCAGCAGTTTTTGTCAAATAGTGAGTTCTTATCCCAGAAGCTGGAGTCTTTGGGTTTATCAAATAGTAGATTAGTATAGTCATTCATTACTGTGTCTAACCTATTCCTCTGATCCACCACTCTATTTCTTAGCCAGTACCAAATTTTATTATTGCCGCTTTATAATATAGTTTTAGATCTGGTATGGGTATGACACCTTCCTTTGAATTTTTTTCATTAATTCCCTTGATATTCTTGACCCTTTGTTCTTCCAGATGAATTTCGTTATTATTTTTTCTAGCTCTATAAAATAATTTTTGGTTGTTTGATTGGCATGGCACTGAATGAATAAGTCAATTTGGGTAGAATTGTCATTTTAATTATATTAGTTCAGACTACCCATGAACCATTGATATTTTTTCAATTGTTTAGGTCTGAATTTATTTGTGTGAAAAGTGTTTTGTAATTGTATTCATACAATTCTGGAGTTTCTCTTGGCAGGCAGACTCCCATATATTTTATATTGTTTATCTTTTTTTTTAAATGAAATTTCTCTTTCTATCTCTTGCTACTAGGCTTTGTTGGTAATATATAGAAAAGCTGATTATTTATGTGTGATTATTTTATATCCTACAACTTTTCTAAAGTTCTTAATTATTTCAAGTAGTTTTTAAGTTGATTCCTTAGGATTCTCTAAGTATACCATCATCTCATGTGTCAAGAGTGATAGTTTTGTTTCCTCGTTGCCTTTTCTAATTTCTTTGTTTTCTTTTTTTTCTCTTATTGCTAAAGCTAACATTTCTAATACAATATTAAATAAAAGTGGTGATAATGGACATCCTTATTGCACCCCTGATCTTATTGGAAATGCTTCTAGTTTATCTCCATTACATATAATGCTTCCTGATGATTTTAGATGGATATTACTTATCATTTTAAGGAAAACTCCATTAATTCCTGTGCTCTCTATAATGTTTTTAATAGGAGTGAGTGTTGTATTTTTCAAAATCTTTTTCTTTTCCCAATTTTTCTTCTACCTTTGATTTTTGATTTGATTTTATTTGATTTTAAAAATCCTTTTTGGGCTCTTTGAAGAAGGCTTTTTGGTCTGGAGACAAATTCATATTTCTCTCTGAGGCTTTGCATGTAAGCTTTCTGATATGGTTGCCCTTTTCTCAGTTTGTGTTTTGTTCTTTCCTGTTGCCTTAGTAGCCTTGTATGGTCAAGTCTCTTTTATGCTTTTTGCTCTTTTTTTTAGCTCTTTTTGTGACTTTTAAGGTTGAGCTCTGCTCCTGGGGCACAGGGGCTACTGTCCCAAAGTTCTTGTGCTGGGGCCCAGGGGACTCCCTGGCTTTCTGTGCCCCGGGCTTCAGGTACTGGCAGCTTGCCCACTGTGCTGGGCTGGCAAGGCCTAGTCACACCTGTTGTGCTGGGGGTTCTAGGGCTTGTAGTTTGCCTTCTGCACTGGGGCTGGAGGCCTCACAGCTGGCCTGCTCTGCCACTTGCCTGCTGAGTCAGGACTGAGACAGTTGCTGATCTGTGCTGTGACTAAGAGCCTCCTGCTGGCTTGCCTGGACACTGTCTGCACTGGGCAGTGCTCCCCTCTTATTCAAGTGAAACAGACCTTTCCTGAAGTCCTTTTCAGTTACCTTAAGCTGGAAAATTTTTTCGCTCTGTGTCTTTTTGTAGGTTCTTTAGCTCCAGCATCTGTTTAGAGGCTTGGATTAATATTTCCAAGGGAAAGTGGGAAGAACTCAGGCAACTTCCTGGCTCTTCTCTGCCATTTTAGCTCCACCTCTCTATTTGGCCTTTGGTATGCAGTTATTTTCTTCACTATTTTTTTGTTCCTCCTTTATCAAAATGTTAATTCACTGTTCATAATTTGCTTGCATTGCTCTAATTTATTTTCCCAATTTTCCTCTATCACACTTACTTGATTTTCAAAACAATATTGCTTCTTAAAAATGTTTTTTTTTCTTTAGGAATTCTTGTTGGATTTGTGTCCAATCTCCTGTTTTCTTTGAGGCTCAGCTTGTAGCTTTTTTCAATGTCATTGTCTTCTTCTAAGTTTGTCTTGATCTTCCCTGTCACCATAGTAGCTGTTTATGGTTTGGTTCTTTGTTGTTGTTGTTTGCTCATTTTTTCTTGCTATTTCTTGACTTTGAACTTTATGTTAGAGCTGAGTTCTGCTCGCCTGGGAGATGGGGTGTGCCACTGCCCCAAGTTTCAGGTTATTTGCTCCTGTTTTCAAAGCTAGTGTTTTGGGGGGAGGATCTGCAAGTTTTCAGTGCTTCAAAAGTGGAGCGATGCAGGGCGAGGTGTGGTCACTGTTCTCCTGGTCTGCATTCTGTTCCTTAGCCAGGAAGGCCCTGTACTCTTGCAACTGCAAGTGCTAGTGCTAGAATTCCTCTTCACCTTGGAAATGCCACCTAGAATTAGGGCTCCTCCTTCCTTGCAACTACAAACACTCCTCATCTAGTAATGAGTGATGGAATTGTCAGATGGCACCCAGAGTCTGAACAGGATTTCCCTGCACAGGGGTCCCATGTATTCTCTTTCTAACCAGTTGTTCAATCACCTGATCTTCTCTGAGTGGGAAACGCTCTGGAAACTGTTGCTTCTTCTGCTCTTGTCACTACTGTGGCCCCCAAGGACCCCAGGAAGAGTTTCTTCAATGATGCACTCCAGGCAAGCTCCTACCCCAGAGTCACAGACCTCTCTTTCTGAACATTGAAGTTGCTTGGCGTGGAAAAATATCTCACCCTGATCTTTTGTTGGCTATGCCACTCCAAAATTTGATTTAAGCCATTACTTTAAAGTTGTTTGGAGGGAAATGTTGGGAGAGTTTGGCTAGAATGTTTCCTCTACTCCACCATTGTGATGCCACCCTTCATTTCTTTTTTAAATGGACTACATAGAATACTTACATTTTAGCAACACTATAGATAAAGCCTGTCACGGTGTTGTGAACAGATTAGAGAGCTATGGACTAGATGATACATATTTGGAATCATTCGAATGACTGGACTTAGTTGCGAAGAGGTAAATTTAAACTTATTGTATGAAAATTTGCTGTTTAGTCACTTTCAGTCATGTCTGATACTCTGTAACCCCATTTGAGGTTTTCTTGGCAAAGATACTGGAGTGGTTTGCCATTTCTTCTCCAGCTCATTTTACAAATGAAGAAATTGAGGCAAACAGAGTGAAGTGACTTGCCCAGGGTCATGCCCCTAGTAAGTGTCTGAGGCCAGATTCGAACTTGGGAAGATGAGCCTTTCTGATTCTAAGCCCAGTGCTCTATCTACTACTTCACCTACCTGTCCATTGTATGAGAAATTTCCTAGCTAATAGAACTGCTCCAAAATAGAATGGGTTGCCATGGGAGGCTGGTGGCTTATCTCTCATTGGGAACTTTTAAGACATGGTTGGAAGATCACTTGCTGGTGATTCCATAGATGTTGAACTAAATGGGCTCTGAGGACCCTTCAGATCTGTGATTCTCTGATCAAAGTAGGTGAGAAACACAGATATAAAGAAGCAATGATAGCAATTGATAGCAATAAATCAGTGGGTTATTGGCTTGTATTCTTCAGTTCTTCAGTTTTATCTATTATCCTTGTAATATTAATAAAATAGTAAATACAGTCAATCCTGAAGATCTGTGTATTTAACTTCTGTGACTTTAAGCATTCATGTGATTTTATTAGTAACCTCATTTTCACTTTTGAATTGGCAACTCTGTACATTTGTGGCTATGTACAGCAGAGAAAGGAATGAGAGACATGATGTGTTCAAGTTTGTGGAGCAGCTGGTGTCCTACTAGGTGCCTCACTGGTCTTGTTGACTACCTTTGTAAAGATCTCCCTGTAAATTTGTTGCAAATTTTCATTGTTTGCATTTTCTGTAGTGCAAGTCCTTTGCATTCTAAGGCCCACACTATAAAGTTAGTGATATGACTTAGTGAGAAAATAAAGGTGTCAGATAAAGTTTGTGCTGGAATCTCTGCAGCTGCTGTCAGCTACAAGTTGGGTGTTAATGAATCCATGCAGGAAGCAGATGTTGCTGACAGATTATTTCAAGCTGGTGTATTCTTCACCATCTCCAACACCATCCACCAGCCATGAAGGACAGAATGTTGGAGGTGATGTTGACACCTCACCATTCTTGGCATCTTCCAACAGCAGTTACTAAAGTCCCAGCATCCTTTTCCTTGGTTTTCAGAGGGTTGCCTGGGTAAAGAGGCTTACAACAGAATAGTATACAGTACAAGATTTCACACCACCATCTGACTCAGTGGAAGGTAAGATTCAATTTTAAAAAAGTTTTAGTTTTAAGAATTTCACTTACTGTGTGCCATATTTATGGTACTATAGATTTTATGTGCTATGAAAAGTCAATATTGTCTGAAACTAGGTTTTTTTTTTAAATTGAGAGGTTAGCACAGAAGGTCACAGAATTCCAGGGAATTAATAATGAGAAAAATGTTTTGCATGTTACCAATTTTATTTTGTGTGCATTTTATGGGTTATTTTATGGTTACTATGCCAGAAAAAGTGAATATTATCAGAATTAATTGTATTTAGAAAAGTGTATTTTCAGCAATCTCTAGTGAGAGATTGCAGTTTTTGGTGGTCGTTGGAACCTAACCCTCTATTTCCCATAGGTTTAATGTATCAACATTTGTGCTTTTGACTTTTGCGCCATTTTCTAGGAACATCATGCCAGTGAAAGTTGAGGGTTGACTATACTTAAAGTGTAGAGACTGAACCTATAATTTCCCCGGTACAGGGAGCCCCCAGGTTAAATCCCTCTACCAAAGTAAGTCAGTACCTTCTCTGAAACTTAGTCTTATCATCTTGTCCTGAACAATTAGCAGTAAAATGATGAGGGTAACATAGGTAGTATATGTCTAAGACAGGGTGCAAACTTGAGAATTCCTTGTTTTGAGAGTGGCATTCTGTCCACTACACCAAGCTAACCATTCCTGTCATTACACTGGGAATATGCTTGCTGCATCTGAGTGGTACAGGGAAGGTCCATGTTATGGAGAAGTCAATAATAGAGTAGCTAGATAATATTATGGACTTGGGATTTGTAGTGTACATGAGAGAAAATTGAGACTCTGAGGAGAGTTGTTATGATGACATCGATAATACACTGAAATCAACGGATAGTCACTTAACCTCTCTGAAACTGATTTCCTCATCTATAAAAGGAGAGTATTAGACTAGACAGCCTCTAAGGCTCTTTCTAGCTCCAAATCTTTATCCTATAACCCCCTTCTCTCAAAACTAGAATACTTTGCTGTGCAGAATAATGTTAACAAGTTTTAGAGTGTCACCATTTATTTTTTGGAAAAGGGAAGATGGAGGAGGTGATGCTTTCATCAAAATGTCTGAAAATTATTGCACCTTAAAATAAAATCCCATATCTAAGTTCTACATGTTTAGCATCTACAAGTCAAAACCATGAAGGATTTGACTGATTTATAACTGATCTGTGACAAGTTTTGGCTCTGGATACTAATATTCTGCCCATGGATAGAAGCACAGGGGTATAGGAGATTCAAAAGGATAAGATCATCATTGTACAAAGACAGCTGACATGATCACCAAATACCAAGTTGTTTCAGGACCTATTGCCAGATTAGCATGTAGGGATTATATTACTAATCCTTCTTTTAAATGGTCAACAGGTCAGTTCACACCGTGAAGTGTCCTGATTTGCTAACGACATTAAACTATTTTGGGACAAGAAATTGAAGGCTGATGAAAATAAGCTACCTGAGAATCTAATGAGGTTGTGTAAGAACACAAAAAAGTGGCAGTTTCAATGAAATGAGTGGAAAGGAATGAATTTTTGAAAAACACCTCGGTATTTGGATACATCTTAAATCTTTTTTTAATATGAGAATTTCCTCCAATAATACCAAAAGCAACTCATCTGTGCCTCTGCATATTGGTGGACTTTTGTCCATATCCCCCCATAAATCATCTCCAGAGTGTCCACACAACCTACTAAACATCTCCCTCTGGACATCTTGACATTACATGGACACCAATGGAGCATCCATCTACCCATCTATCACTGTGGCAGCCCCCTTGTCCCAAAGGTGAACTCCTGGAGTCTCTATTTTAGGGAGAGACCCTTGGTCATCTGTCTTTCATTCCCCTCCCAGCTTTATTTCTAACTGTCTGGACTTAGAAACTGTGCCCCTGAGCACCTTGAGTGTCTTCCTCTTTCCTTCCAATACGTTCCCTGGCTTTCAGTCCCTCTTTCTATATTATCTCCCACAATTAGAATATAAGCTTTTTGAGGGCTGGATTTGCCATTATTTTGCTTGTATTTGTATCCTCAGTGCTTATCAGTATTCCTGGCACAGAGGAAGCACTTAATAAAGGTATATTTTACAAAAATATCCATAGCAACTCTTTTTGTGATGGCAAAGAATTGGAAATTGAGAAGATACCAATTAATTGGGGAATGGTTGAACAAGCATATGAATGTAATGGAATATTATTATTTCATAAGACATGGTGAGCAGGCAGACTTCAGAAAAACTGGACAGACTTACATGTACTGATGCTGAGTGAAGTAAGCAGAATCAGGAGAACACTGTACACAGTAAAAGCAACACTGTGTGATGACCGACTTTGGTAGACTTAGCTCTTCTCAGCAATGCAATGATCTAAGACAATTCTAAGACTCTTGATGAAAAATGCTACATCCAGAGAAAGAGCTATGGAGTCTGAATGCATATTGAAGCATACTATTTTCTCTTTTTTTCTTTCTCAAGGTTTTTCCCTTTTGTTCTGATTCTTCTTTTACAACATGACTAATGTGGCAATAGGTTTAATATGATCATACATATACAGCCTATATCAGATTGCATGCCATCTTAGGGAGAGGGAAGTGGAAAGAGGGGAGAAAAATTAGAACTCAAAATCTTACAAAAGCGAATGTTGAAAACTAAAAATAAATAAATTAATTAAAAAAGTGTATTATCTGCTATTTGAATTACCAACAGATTATTTGTCTTTTTCAATATATAACTGACATGGCCTCCTTTTCTGGTCTCATTATCTTTCTTAAGATGATCCTTTATTACACTTTTGTGCAAATTTTTCTTTGGTAATATGTTGGTTTCTCCTCATGTCCATCATATGTCTCTCTATTGCCATTTGGATGATCAGAAACTCTAATTCTTTGAAGATTTCGATTTTTTCATATCATTAGACATTATCACTAGAATAATTTTTCTAAGCCTATGATTTCATTATAGGGAACTCCAGTTAGAGAAATTCCTTCAGTAGCTTCCTTCAGTTTAGTCCTAGAGAGGTACAGGAGAATTGTGGTTAAGTGACTTAAGTGACACAACTGGTGTGTCAGAGGGAGAATTTGAACCTGGCTCTTCCTAGTATCAAAGTCAGACCTCTACATGCCTCACTGGAAAAAAAATGTGCCTTTAAAAAGATGGGTGTTTGTTTAAGGAGAAACTTCATCTCATTCTACATAATTTTAAAATCTTTGGGTCTCTGCATTTTTTTTTTACTCCTGAACTATTTTTCAACATATACATTTAACTCATGAATATTAAATACATGGTGATTGAATTTTGAGTTTCTAATGCAGTTACTTATAAATTTTTCTACTTTTTCATCCTTTGCAACAGATAACATAAGGTGTAATTATCTTCATGCTGACTTTTAAAAAAAATCTCATGATGAGCATTCCAATACAAGATGACCAAGTGTTCTGTGAAATGATGTTTTGTCACCTTTGGTGATATGACAAACCCAACTTCACAAGCTTTCTTCATTCACTTCTTAATTAAATTAAACTGAATTAAACCAGCATCTACTAATCTTCAGTATTTCATTCAGTAAGTATTTTAAAATTCTCACTATGTGCTAGCCACCATCCAAGGGAAAGGGATTGGGAATAAATAGACAAAAATGAAAAAGTTCATACTCTCAAGGAACTTACTCTATACTGGGGGAAAATAACATATAAACAGAGAAGTCAATGTAAAGTGACAGAAAGCCATCGTTGGAGTCTGGAAGACCAGGGTACAAGTAAAACCTTTGACAGATGCTCTCTGTGTGCCTTTTCTAAAGAAAAGTGACTAATGCGATCATGGGAATGAACAGACCCTATTTGTCAGAGGTATGGCTTTAATGCCAGTAACTTTCTTAATTCAGATTCAGCATTAGGAAGAAATGAGACACACTTAAGTTATTGAAGATTTAACAAAGGATTTTTATATTGCCCAGACACAGCAAGAAAATTCAACAAGCATATAGTGGAACTTAGCTTCTCTGCAAGTGGTACCCCTCATTTCCATCTGGAAATGGTTTGATTGCTAGGAATTACAGCTTGCATGGTCTTTGGCACCCGCCAAGTCTGATGGTCCCAGAATCCATATATATATATACATATATATATATATATATATATATGTATGTATATATATATATGCCCCTAAATGACTAGGAAGCTAGGCTAGGAAAGCAGGAGCCAATCAGGTTCTAGGAACAACTTTGTCCCGGGCCTACCTTTGTTGTTTGGGGGTGGGAGAGGAATCTGCCTCAGGGAAACTGAGGCTAATCAGACTGGGGGACAGCTTTGTCTTTTAGGTAAATCTTCTCCATGGCTTGGCTGGGAGGGAAAAAAGTTGCATCTTGGAAATGCGATTCTATCACACCATTAAACAAGGACAGAGAAAAATGATTAGAACTCAGCCTGAAGGACGAAAGGCCAGGGAAGGGGATGGGATATGTTTGAACTCTATAAAACAATGAACAGTGTGGATGAAATAGACTTACTAAGTCCTATAATACCCCACTGAGGAAGCTTCTTTTGAAGTTTATGTACATTTAATATGTTTCTTGAAAAATATGTCTACCAAAATAACTATAGCCATCTGCTTTACATGACAGGTTTATGGAACTTGGTGGAACCAGATTGGAAGACGAAGATCCTGTATTCAAATCCTGATCCTTGTTTGAACTTGGCTTTGAACAAATTACTTCATAGCCATGGATCTCAGGTTTCTAAGGTGAAAATGGCAGCATTAGACTCAATGATCTCTAAGGCCCGTCCCAGATTTAATTCCTTTGCTCCTATGGAATTATGTATCTCAAGAGGTATTGTAGTCTGGTAACATATCAGTTAAAATCATGTTTTTGTAACAATAGTGGTTGGTTCTGATTTTTTTCTTATCTAGGTGAAGGATATTAGAGCTTCCAATCTTGTGAATTTACAAAGATCAAGAGGAGCCTCCACTTGACCCAGAATTCTTTTTATTAAATAATAAATTTATTTTTTATTTATTGTTTACAACACTCAGTTCCACAAGTTTTTAAGTTCCAAATTTTCTCTCCCTCTCTCTCCTCCCCCTCCTCCCCAAGATGACATGTAATCCAATGTAGGTTCTACATATACCTTCACATTGAAATTATTTATATAATAGTCCAGTTGTAAAAAAGAATTATAACCAATGGAATGAATCATGAGAAAGGAGAAATGAAACCAAAAAAAGGGAAAAAAGAGAGGAAAAAGTGTGCCTCAATCTGCATTCAGACTCCATAATTCTTTTTTAAAATTTATTTATTTAATTTATTTAATATTTTTAGTTTTCACCATTGATTTTCACGAGAGTTTGAATTATGAATTTACTCCCCATTTCTACCCTCCCTCCCACTCCAAGATGGCATATATTCTGGTTGCCTCATTCACCAGTCAGCCCTCCCTTCTGTCACCCCAGTCCCCCCATCCCCTTTTCTGTTACTTTCTTGTAGGGAAAAATAGATTTCTATGCCCCATTGCCTGTATATCTTGTTTCCTAGTTGCATGCAAAAACTTTTTTT
>CM053623.1:330543553-330564672 GCA_028646595.1 Phalanger gymnotis | reverse complement strand
TCCTCATTGGCTTTTTGGAGCTCTTTTGCCATTTGAGTTAGTCTATTTTTAAGGTGTTATTTTCTTCAGTATTTTTTTGGGTTTCTTTTAGCCAGTCATTGACTTGTTTTTCATGGTTTTCTCTCATCCTTCTCATTTCTCTTCCCAATTTTCCCTCTACTTCTCTAACTTGCTTTTCCAAATCCACTTTGAGCTCTTCTATGGCATGAGAACAGTTCATGTTTTTCTTGGAGGCTTTTGATGTAGGCTCTTTGGCTTTGTTGACTTTTTCTGGCTGTATGCTTTGGTCTTCTTTGTCACCAAAGAAAGATTGTGAAATCTGAGTCTGAATCTGCATCTGTTTTTGCTGCCTGGTCATGGTCCCAGGCAACTTACTTGACCCTTGAGTTTTTCATGGGGGTATGACTGCTTGTAGAGTAGAAAGTACTTTGTCCCAAGCTTAAGGGGCTGGGCTGTTGTTTTCAGAGCTATTTCTACACAGCAAGCTTTGCCACACCAGTGCTACTCTTCCCCCAAGAACTGCCAACCCAGACTGGACTTAAATCTAAGCTGGCTCTGCACTCCCACTCAGATGCCACTTAATTCCTCCCACCAGGTGGGCCTGGGGCCAGAAGCAACTGCAGCTGTAGCTCTGCAAGCAGCCTCAGAGCTGCATCACCTTCTCTGCCCCCGGGGCGGTGGCCGAACATGGAATTCATTTCTCTCTGTCCCAACAGCTTTTCCCACTAACCTTCTCTGTTGTCTTTAGTGTTTGTGGGTTGAGAAGTCTGGTAACTGCCACAGCTCACTGATTCAGGGAGCTAGGGCCTGTTCTGCCTGGCTCCCAGTCTGGTTGGTTCAGGCACGGCTCATGCTGGGCTCTGCTCCCCTCCGCTTCCAGTTCCATGCGATAGAACTTACCCCACGACCATCTAGGCTGTCCTGGGCTGGAGCCCTGCTTCTCTCTGTTATTTTGTGGGTTCTGCAGTTCTAGAATTTGTTTAGAGCCATTTTTATAGGTGTTTGGAGGAACCTGGGTGGGGGGAGCTCACGCAAGTCCTTGCTTTCCAGCTGCCATGTAGACTCCATAATTCTTTTTCTGGATATATATATATAGCTTTTTCCATCATGAGTCTTTTGGAGCTGCCTTTGAACCTACATTGATGAGAGGAGTCAAGGCTATCAAAGTTAGTCCTTACAGATACTGTATATCTGTAATTGTGTAATGACCCCCTGGTTCTGTTCCCCTCATGCAGCATCAATTCATATGTGACATTCCAGGCTGTAATGAAGTCTGTTTGCTCTTCATTTTTTATAGCATAATAGTATCCATTATATTAATACACCACAATTTGTTCAGCCATTCTCCAATTGATGGGCATCCCCTTGATTTCTAATTCTTTGCCACTACAAAAAGAGTTGCTATAAATATTTTTGTACATATGTAGTGACCCAGAATTCTGGAGACCAGGTTTTGTAGCCAGCTCAGCAAAGGTACCTTGAGAAGCAACATGTGACCTTTTAAACTCAGCCTAGTGGAAGCTAAGAAGATCTGGCATCTGGATGTGAATTTTACAGAACCAGTGCTACATAGGAACTGAGCTAAGAGTTTGTCCCCAAAGTACTGGGGGAAATGTTTGTTCTGTCTAAATGTTTGAAATAAATTCCTCTTTGATATTAGGGGGAGAGTTAAGTAGCTCAGTGGATAGTGTGATGGGCCTGGAGTTAGGAAGATTTGAGCTCAAATCTGGCCTCAGACACTGGCTAGTTGTATGATCCTCGGCCAGTCACTTAACCTTGTTTGCCTCAGTTTCCTCATCTATAAAGTGAGCCGGGGAAGGAGATGGCAAACCACTCCATTATTTTTGCCAAGAAAACTCTAAATGGGGTCATGATGAGTTTCATGACTGAAAATAACTGAACAATAAATTGACATTAGGATGTTTGAAGGACCTGGGGTGCCACTCACTGGCATTTAATACTAGGGTCAGCACAGCCAGTGGAGGCAGTAGGGAAGGAACTCCCTAGAAGGAACTCCCCTGAGAGGCGGGGATTCCCTGGCTTTGGAAGAGCGGCTCTCTACATTTGTCCTAGGACGAAGGAGAGTGCTTTCACCATAGATGGTGTTTAATAAATGCTCATTGAATTCACTTGAGTTGAACTGCTTCACAATGACAGAAGCCCAATAATTGGCCAAGTCTCCATAGCACCACAAGGCAAACACAGCTGACTCGACAAAACAACTAGAGAAAATGGACTCTATTTTTTCCCCCTGACATTTCTGGCAGACTCATTTAACTAATGGCCTTCATATCATGCTAACAGGCTCCAGACAGCACCTACCTCCAGGATATTCCACTCCTTTAATTATCCCTCAACTTTCTTAATGTGAGAATTTTCAGTTTCCTTTTTCTCCTGTGTACTTCATTTCTTACTGAGTCATATTTTATATTGAATTGCTTTCTCTTTGTTTCAAGTCCCTCATACTGAAAACACTGACGAAGATTAAACTTGGGGGTAAATTCTAGAAGTATTTCACCTTCAAGAATTAATTTCTTGGATGTTAGAGTAGAATGTTTGCTCTGTACTCTTTATCATACAAGAATTTGCTTTAAAGTGGTGTTGATTAGACACACACCAGGGTTTCAAATGTGCATGAATACAAATTCTATGCCTGAGAAAACATTGAAAAAATTGTTTATGCACGTGTTTCAACCTGCTTGGGGCAAGAAAACCATCAATGTTCTCTCTTCTTCAGGACTATTTGCAAGTGGCTGGAGAAGATCTCTGCAGAAATATGTTGACAGCTACCCATACACTTTCAGATCAGGCTGCTGACAGTGGGGTGGTAGTGGTGGATGGGGAAGATGGCGCAGGAAGAAAAAAAATGACCATCCTAACTTCCTCTGCATATGAGGCTCTCATAGCATCATAGAATTTTTAAGGACCTTAAAGGACAGGTGCTGGACAGTAACTTCTATGCCCTCCTGACATGTCATATACCAGGTGATGCCCCTCTGTGAGGGCTAAAGAACTCAGGATTTGAGTGGCAGCCTTCACTAGCCAATGGGGACAGAATACTGGACCTGGTTATTCTGAGTGGGGATAAGCCTCTGCATTCATGAGGTGGCAATGTTTAGCCTGGAAAGAGAAGACTGGGGGCTGGAGTGGGGGAGGGTGCATATAGATACATTCAAGGAATTAAAGGACTATGGTTCTGTTTGGTCCCAGAGAATAGCAGTAGCAGCAATGGGCTGAAGTGGCGAAGAGGCAAATTTAGGTTAAATATCAGGAGAAAACCTCTCAACAATTAGGGCTAAGAATGGAATGGTCTCCCTTTATTTTTTATCCCCAGAACTTAGCATAGTGCCTGATGTATAAAAAGCCCAATAAATGCATGTTGGCTGATGACTCATTGCAAAGGGTCTTCAAGTGAAGGTTTAAAGGATGGCCACTTGTTGGTGATATTGCAAGTTATCAATCTAGAGACCATAAAATTGGTTTTTTTTTAAATATTTACAGGCACATTTTCATACAATTAGTTTTCATTGTAAGCTTAAATATTTTAATAATTTAACCAAGTTGTTCAAAGGGGACTCTCTTTCTCTCTCTCTCTCTCTCTCTCTCTCTCTCTCTCTCTCACACACACACACACACACACACACACACACACACACACACACACACACACACACACACACACACAGAGAGAGAGAGAGAGAGAGAGAGAGAGAGAGAGAGAGAGAGAGAGAGAACTCTTATACCTACAATGTAGGGATATTTTTAGGTTAGGTATGGGCCAGACTAGGTGACCTCTGTGGTCTTTTCCAAGTCTGAAATTCCATGTTTCCAAACGTGAAGTAAGATAAAGGAGATTTAGAGCTGGAAGGGACATTTCAAATCATGTGGTTCAATTTCCTCATGTTAGAATTAGAAAATCCAAAGAGGAGTAATGACTTTCCCAAGGTCACAAAGTATGAGCAGAGTCTGATTTTGAATGCATATGTCTTCTGACTTCCAATCTAGTCCTCTTTGTACTATGCCATTCTGTAAGATGGTCAAATGATGGATTTATGCAGCTCTGATCTATAGAGGAATAGGTGACTGCGCATATCATCTGATCTGAAGGGAGGCTGTCCACAAATGGCTTCCTTACTGGCCAAATGGGAAATCTGAAATTCCCATTATTTTATTGGTGAAGATCATTTGTGTCATGTTTTAAAGTTTGTAAAACACCTTATACAGATGGGTCTCATTTGAGCTTCCCAATAGCTGCTATGTAGATATTATGGTGATTATTTTCCCCATTTTTGCAGTACTTGGTTCAGTGAGATATAGCAATTTATTCCTAGTCACAAGTCTAATAAGCCTCAGAGGCAAAATTTGAACCCAGATATTCCTGACCGCAAGTGGAGTACTCTAGTCACCCAGTAGAGTTACTTCTTGGCAGATTGGTAAAGTGGAAAGAATGCTGAGTTTGAATTCAAGGGACCTGGGTTCAAATCCTGCCTCTGACACATTACTCATTTGACTGGAAGAATCACGTCACTTCTCGGAGCCTCAATTTCCAGTTCTGAAAAATGATGGATGAGAGTGATCTTGATGACTTCTGAAGTCTCTTCTAGCCCTGGATCTATGAACCTTTGATTTAAGACTGCTGTAACCTCTAAATAGCAGCTAAGAATCATATTCGTCGGTAAGATTCCCAAGGTCCTGTCCCCTAGCAGAGAGCACTAATGGGGAGCCATGCAGGACAAATGAGCTTTTAGGAGGAAAAGGGTGGGGGGTATTTGGCAAGTATTGGAATGGAAACATCGGCTTCTCCCAGGGGAAGGAAGGTTGAGAGTGGGTGGGGTCTCTCTTGGTGGTGGGAAGGTAAGAATGGGAAGGTTACAATAAAAACACTGAGCACTTCTAGGAAGATGGAAAAAGAGAGGAGGTGTGTGAGAAGGTATGTTGCTGAAGGCATCCTTCCTGCCTGGGGCTGACCAAACAGCACATACGAGCCCATTTCACTCAAGAACAAAGGAATCATCATGACAGCAATCATCTCTTACAAGGGGTGTTGTGCTTCACAGTTTTCACATCCCTAATCCCTAGCCCTGGGAGACAGGTTGGGGAGCAATATTTTTCTTTTTATAAAGGAACATAAGGAGGCTCAGAGATGTTAAGTGACTTGGCCTAAGTCACACAGCAAATAAGCAACAAATTCAACCTAGTCAAACCTAGTCCTGCTGTCTCAAAGTCTAGTATTCTTCCCACTATATACCATGCCGTTCCTTTGAAGTGGAAAATCTATTGAAGACTGCAAATAACCAAGGCCTTCCTAAATAGTTGGTCTCTGAACTCCCTTTGTGCTTCAGATCTATAATCCTATAATCATGAAAAGCCCACGAGCTCTGTCAGAAAGACCCATATTTCCTTACGCTTGGCAGGACTTCATCATGGACCCCCCTGGGCTATTACCTTCTTTCCAGTTTCTTTTTATGTATTATCTTCCCCCATTAGATTGTAAACTCCTTGATGGAAGGGACTATCTTCTGCCTTTTTTTGTGTCACTAGTGTTTGGCACAGTGCCCAGGATATAGTAGATGCTTAATAAATATTTATTGCCCACATATTGCTTATCTGATAGAATCATGAGTAGTAACAATAACTCACATAGAACTTTCTCTATCATAATTTCCTGAAATAAGGAGTACAAATGCTGTTATCTTCCTTTTGCCCAGAAAGACCCTGAGTCTCAGAGGGATTAAGTGACTCACCCAGGGTCACATAGGCAGCGGCAGATTTTGAAGCTGGAAATCAAACCCACATTTCCGATTCCCAGTCCAGTGTGCTCTTTTCACTAGATTTTCTAGTCTCTAGAAGTTTTTCATCTGGGGTCCACAAGCAGGGTCCATGGAGAGAGTTTTTGGGGGGTGTCTGTGAATTTGGATGAGAAAAAAAACCTTTATTTTTCCCTAACTTCTTATTAGAATTTAACATTTCTTTCAATTATGAATATAGGCAGCAAGCACTATTCTGAGGAGGAGTCCATAGGTTCACAGTCTACTAAAGAGGTCCATGACACACAAAAAATGCTAAGAACTCTTGGGCTAGATGAAGTCTTCAAAGATCATGAACACAAAAAACTGCATGTGTTAATCCCAGTGATCAGGATAACACAACTTTTGATAATAATCCAATCCAATGTTTTTAGTGGTGAAAAATGTGGATGTGCATAATAGGTGCTTTAAAATAGTTGTTGAATAGAATAGTCTTTTACAAAAATTATGGCTTGCCCTTTAAAATGAAAAAAAAGTTTTAAAATAATTTCTGAATACAGTCCTCTCTTATAACAAAAAAATAAAAAGCAACAAATAATAAAGAGAAGAAAGCAGTTCAGCAAAATTAACCAAGTTATTGACTGAATCTGAGAACATATTTAGTGTTCCCTACCCATAGTCCTCTACTTCTCCAAAGAAGGGAAGGAATCCTATTTTCTTGTCTCTCCTTCAAGACAAGCTTGTATGTAAGAATTAGATCCAATCTTTTTCTGTCTGTCTATAGAATCATAAAATGTTGGACCTAGAACGGACTTTCTAACTCATCTAGTCCCACACTCGTGTTCATTAGGGAACAAAGACTCAGAGAGTAGGTGATTCTTCCAAGGTCAATCAGCATTAGAGCTGGCACTAGAAGCCCAGTCTCTATCAACTAAACACAGAATCATACATAAGTAGGATAGGGTGACATTGGCTTTGTCCTGCCCTGGAGGTACTGAGTTTAGGTATGATGATAGGTTTGTCCCAGACCTCTAACACACTGTAGAACTTAGCACTTAGCGTGGATAATTAGTTCAAGTGGGAAACTATTTGATGGGTGACTGGGTTAAGCTATACCCTTGTCTTGCCTTGGTTCCTATTCCTCTCCCACATCCAGTAATTGGTGTTCTAGGTTCTCTGTGTATTCCCACACCTTCAAATGAAGACATAATTTATGTTGCTTGCCTCTATTGTGGTTCACGGTACTTATCTCTAGCGTAAAAATTCCCATTTGCTGCTCTACCTACACTATATTGTTCCCTTAATATAATGGGTGAAAACAAGCCATTGCGTGGCAAGCTGACGTCAAGAAGACAGAAACAAGGTCCTTCAGAAAAGGCATTCTATGGCCACACCGAAGCACATTTTAGAACATCATAGCCTAGCTGAGAAATTCTGGAAACTAGCAGTAGCCAGAATGTCAGCTTGCCATGGTGATACACATCAGTAACTCATTAGGCAAAGAGAGCATGAGCAGTAGCGTAGCAGGTTTTAGAGCAGTGATGGGGTCCACAAACAACAAGCTGACCTTCGCATGAGTCCAGTTTGGAAGATTCATGGGTCATGCTCTAGATCAGAAGTCGTATGCTCTTTTGTATCATGGACACCTTTGTCGGTCTGGTGAAGGCTATGAACTATTTCTCTGAATAATATTTTAAATGCATAAAATAAAATACATAGGATTATAAATAAAACCAATTATGATGACAGAAGAGCTATCGTTTTGCTCCCATCTAAGGTCACGGGTCTCCTGAAATCTAGCCAAGACCTCTTGCGGATTTGTGGACCCCAGGCTAAGAACCTCTTTACATGTTTTGGTGACATCCCTACAAGGAGAGAACGGCGTCGTCAGAAGGTTATCTTTGAATACAAATGTGCGCAAGCTTATTTGTTGAATATGAAAGTATACAGCCGCAGGGTTAATTGAAGTAAGGCTGTTGTTCATCAACCATACCACAAAATACGATGGAATAAAAATGCGAACCCTCATAAGAAATGAAGAGCAGATGATGTAAGGGTGAACATTTGCTGAGATATTTGTTTTTATCTATTTTTTCCTTTATAAAGTACTATATTCTCCAAAATCTATGACATACAACTATGGAAAGTTTATGACAAAACTCTTGCCGTCACCTTAAATTGCTACCATAAATTATCGCCTCCTACGTCGTCTTTTGCTCGCAATATGCAATTAATCAAGGAAACGGGTTCTTCTTTCTAATGACGGCACTAGTTTTGAGATCCCTATTTTTGGTACGAGATGGGGTGTCATAGATCTGGAAATGAAATATGAGTTTGTGATAACGTGATGAAGCATTCTGTGCTATCCCTGGGGCACTTCGAATTGGGGCACCTGCCCCAGCTGTGCGCCACCTCCTCACTGGCCCTTATTCTCCCTCCTTCAGACATTGATAGCATTGTCACACTTCCATATCTTCCAAAGCAAAAGGCAACTGTAAGAGAGGGGATCAAATGATCTAGCTCTGGGCAGGATTCTTACCCGTAGTGACATCTGTACTCCATCAAAGGAGGTTAAGTCCCTGGCTAAAGGTCACACAACAGAGATGTGCAATTTGAACCAAAGTGGTCTGATGAGTTATACACTGGTCTTGGAGTCAGGAAGACCTGGTGGGTTCAAATCCGAATTCTAGAACTTACTATGTGACCCTGGGTGATTCACTTAACCCTTCTGTGCCTGGGTTTCTTTATCTGCAAGATGAAAGCATTAGACTTTATGGCCTCTATAGCTCCTTGCAGCTATAAATCTATGATTCAATGAAACTAAGGCTCCAAGAGGTTAATGGTTACAATGCTAGTAAGTGTCAAAACCAGAAATAGGCCTTTTGACTGAAGGTCTCACATTATTTGCCCTGCACCCTTTGGACCAGTCAGATAAATAACTATCCAAAGTTCCTCTTTAATTGGAATTCTCCTTGCTCCTCTGGTCCATAGTGGCGCTCTAAATCTTTAACCTTTTGTTATCTCACTTGCAGAGCCAATCAAATTTTTCTTAGCTTGCTACAATTGAGACTTTGGGGAATTTCCCTTTGGGTAAGATCTAGGATGGTCACCCTTATTTGAGCTGTTACCTTGCTCTCAATAGGAGAACTGCTTTATTCTGTATTGTTTGGTATATATTCTCCTATACATAATTTCCCTGATTTGTGCTTGCTAGGATTTGGACAAATGGGTTTCTTGGCTAAAAAATAAAATAAGGAGGCTTCATATATGAAGAAATGTAGTTCTTGGTTTCTATCCAATTTCGGAAGTATTTATTAAGCTTCTATTATTTGTAAGACATTGGGAAAGCAAAGACAAAATGAAACACTGTCAAAAAGGCAATGGTACCCTAAAGCTGGCTCTTATGGGCTTGAGAACTACTGACTAAATTTTCAGGGTATTTACACATTGAAAATTGGCAAGCACTGCAAATCAGGGTTTCATTTATTGTTTGCTTAATTTATAGACTGAGAAAGTAATGGATAAAATGTTAATAGTGCAGATGAAACTTAAAAATGTGCCATGGATGATTTTTTCAGAGCTGATTATTACACATTTACTAACAAATCCTTGTGTAGAGGGGGAATGCAACATGTGAGCAAGTGCAAAATATATACAAAATAATATAAAATAGTTCCAAGAGGTAAAAAGAAATAGCAAAGGAGGGGATAAGGAAAGTCTCATGGAAGAGGTGGCACCTGAGCAATACTATATAGAAAGTTAAGGATCCTATAAGAAAGGAGAGGAATAGATGTGCATTGCAAGCATATGGCGCTACAGATGCCAAGTCATGGGCATAGAAGATGGAATGCCATGTACGGGAACAACTAACAGGCAAGTTCGACTTGAATGGCAAGTGTGTGGAATAAAGGCAAGTGGGGCAGGGGGGTGTTTATCAGTATCTCGGTATCATTCTTCCTGGTTCCTGAGATATATCTCCGTGATCCCTAGGAAATGTTTTTTGAAACTCCCAAGATATGTTTCCTGATCCCCAATTCATCCAGGAAGTTTTTCTGGGTGCCAGAGGTCATCTTAATGGTTGGAAACTCTTCTTTTTTCTCTGTTGTCCATAGCCTCACAATGTGCATAAGTGTGATTTAAGGAGTCCCATTAAGCCTGGTCTCAAAGGCTTAACCCTTTTCTTGCCTCCAAAATGTGAAATTCCCAGTAGCAGCAACATGAGTGGGACACTTTATTTTTGAAAATCACTCATAGCCTAGTGCCTTATAGATAGTAGGATGTTTAGTAAATATTTGCCGAATGAATGAACAGTTGCAGCTATCTCTTAACTGATCACACCTAGCTCTTGCCCTCTCCAGTCCATTCCTCAGTGCTATTCTCTTTTTTTAAGTTAATTAATTAATTATTTTAATTTACAACACTTCAGTTCCACAAGTTTTTGAGTTCCAATTTTTCTCCTCCCCCACCAAGACAGCATGTGATTTTTTATAGGTTCTACATATACCCTCAAGTTAAACTTATTTCGCCAATAATCAAGTTGTAAAGAAGAATTATAACCAATGAAATGAACCATGAGAAAGATGAAAGGAAACCAAGAATCAAATAAAATAAAATAAAGAGAGAGCAAATAGTTTGCTTCAATCTGCATTCAGACTCCGTAATTCTTTCTCAGGATGTTGATAGCCTTTTCCATCATGAGTCTTTTGGAATTGTCTTAGAACCTTGCATTGCTGAGAAGAGCCAAGTCTATCAAAGTTAGTCATCACAGAAGCAACGTGTCTGTGGTTATGTACAACGTTTTCCTAGTTCAGCTCCCTTCACTCATCATCGGATCATATATGTTTATCCGGGTTCTTATGAAGTCCATCTGCTCCTCATTTCATATAGCACAATAGTATTCTATTACATTCATATACCACATTTTGTTTAACCATTCCCCAATTGATGGGCATCCCCTTGATTTCTAATTCTTTGCCACCACAAAAAAAGCAGCTATAAATATTTTTGTACATACGGGTCCTTTCCCTCCTTGTATGAGCTCTTGGGGATATAGCCCTAGAAGTGGTATTGCTGGGTCAAAGAGCATGCACATTTTATAGCCTTTTTGGTGTAGTTCCAAATCGCTCTCCAGAATGGTTGTATCAGTTCACAACTCCACTAGCAATGCAGTAGTGTTCCAATTTTTCCACATCCTTTCCAGCATTTATCATTTTCTTGTTTTGACATATTAGCTAATCTGACAGGAGAGATGTGGTACCTAAGAATTGTTTTGATTTGCATTTATCTTATCAATGGAGATTAAGAGCATTTTTTCATATGACTATAGATATCTTTAATTTCTTTCTCTGAAAACTGCCTGTTCATATCCTTTGGCCATTTCTCAATTGGGGAATGACTTATTTTCTTATAAGTTTGACTCAGTTTCCTCTATGTTTTAGAGATGGGGACTTTGTCAGAGACACTGGTTGTAAAAATTATTTCCCAATTTTCTGCTTCCCTCCTAATCTTTGTTGCATTGGTTTTGTTTGTACAAAAACTTTTCAATTTAATGTAATCAAAATTATCCATTTTGCATTTAATAATATTTTCTATCTCTTGTTTATCATAAATTCTTCTCTTCTCCATAAGTCTGACAGGTAAACTATTCCCTTCTCCCCCCAAATTGCTTATAGTGTCAGCCTTTATATTTAAATCGTGAACCCATCTTGACTTTATTTTGGTATATGGAGTAAGATACTGGTCTATGCCAGGTTTCTGCTACACTATTTTCCAGTTTTTCCAGCAGTTTTTGTCACATAGTAAGTTCTTATCCCAGAAACTGGGGTCTTTGGATTTATCAAAGAGTAGATTACTATATTCATTAACTACTGAATTTTGTATACCTAACCTATTCCACTGATCCACTACTCTATTTCTTAGCCAATACCAAGTAGTTTTGATGATTGCTGCTTTATAATACAATTTAAGATCTGGTGCAGCTAGGCCTCCAGCCCTGGCATTTCTTTTCATTAATTCCCTTGATATTCAGGACCTTTTGTTCTTCCAGATGAATTTTGTTATTATTTTGTCTAACTCTATGAAATAATTTTTGGTAGTTTGCTATGGCACTAAATAAGCATATTAATTTAGGTAAAATTGTCATTTTTATTATATTAGCTTGGACTCACCATGAGCAACTCAATGCTGTTCTAAAACACCACTTTGCCCATGGTACACTCCTGCTTAAAAAACCTTGAAAAATTTTCCTTATAGTCCACTAATATGAAATCCAGGCTTATCAGGCTCTGAGCCCAGTGTTAAGGCATGACCCTATGCTGTTAAACTGGGCAGCTAGGTGGTCCAGTGGATAGAGTGCAGGACTTGGAATCAAGAACACTTGCTAACTGTGGGACACTGAGAAAGTCGTTTAACTTCTACCTTGCCTCAGTTTCCTCATCTCTAAAATGGGGTATTATCCCCATTAATGCTATTATTATATAGCATCTGTTTAACAAGGTTCTTGTGAGGATCAAAAGGAATGAATTTTTGTAAGGTGCTTTGCAGACTTTAAAATGCTATGTAAATATTAGCTATTATTATTATGGAACATAATAATGATTTGGATAAATCATATGTGGCATGCTTATTACAATTACAGATGACAAAAAGTTTGGAAGGATAGGTAATATAATGGATGATAGAATCAGGATTCACTGAAGATCTTGACAGGCTAGAAAACTGGGTTGAATATAATAAGATGAAATTTAATATTCATATTAAATAGTGATAAAGATGGGGAGGTATGGTTAGTGTAAGTATTTCTGAAAAAAATATCTAGGAATTTTATTGCACCACAAGCTCAATATTGGGCAGGTTGGTGGCACAGTGGATAGTGCACTAGGCTTGGAATCAGGAAAACTTATCTTTTGGAGTTCAAATCTGGCCTCAGATGCTAACTAGCTGTGTGACCCTGGGCAAGTCACTCAGCCCTATTTGCTTCAGTTTCATCATCCATAAAAATGAGCTGGAGAAGGAAATGGCAAACCACCCCAGTGTCTCTGTCAGGGAAACCCCAAAGGGGGACACAAAGAGTTGGACACGACTGAAACAACTGAACAACAACAGACTTAATATGAATCAACAGTATGATAGGGTATGGAGTATGGTGAGAATCATAACTTCTAGGAAAAAGGAGGTTATAGTCTTCTCTACCATACCCTGGTCTGGCCACATTTAGACCATCGTGTTCGATAATTGGTGTCAGAGTTTATTTAAAAAGAACATTGATAAGAGAGCGTACAGTGAAGGGCAATTAGATAGGAGAAGGGCCAAACGTCCACATCATATCAGGAATGACTAAAGAAACTGGGTACATTTAATCAGGAGAAGAGATAGTTTGGGATCGGTGGGGAGCACAGTAGTTATCTTCAGGTTCTTGAAAGGCTGTCATGTGGAATACGACTTCCATTTATTATATTTGACCTCAGGAATTAGAACTAGAAACAGTATTTGGGAGTTGCAAAGAGGCAAACTTCTTGACAATTATAGTCAAATAGTGCATAGTGCATAGTAAGGAGTTTAATAAATGTTTGTTGATGGACTTAATGATTAGCTGATTTCAAGCAAAAGTTAGATGACCACTCACTGAGTGAGTTGTAGTGGGGATTCTCCTCCCCTGCTTCATATGGTTTAGATTAAGTGGCCTTTGGAATCTTTTCCAAGTTTAACATTATGTGATTCTATGTTAATCTAGTCCCATCCTCCTTACACTTTTCATTCATTCTTTTCCATTATTCCCCTGGAATAAAAGTGCAACCAAGCACGTCTCCCGATTATTCCTGAGATTCAATGTATTTCCCTACTATCCTAACTCTTCCCGCCCCTCCACTATCTAAATATTTTAATTCTATTTTTTAATGAACAGACATTTATTTTCTCTCCTCCCTCTCATTAGAAAAAAAAGGAAAAAAGAAAAACAAAGAATTTGTAACAAATACGCATAATCAAGCAAAGTAATTTTCTGCACTGACCATGTTCAAAAATGTCTCATTCCCCATCTGATTGTATCTTTCCTTCAAGACACAGCTCTTTCCTCCATGTAACCTTGGCCTGCTTCCTTGACCCTCAGAAATTCTTTCTTTTCCTGAACTCTGGTACCCCCATTTGATACGTCCTGTGCTACCTTGTATTGTCATTTATCTGTTTGGGAGAAGCTATGTTACACAGCAAAAAGATTGTTGGCCTTGGAGTCAAAAGACTGGGTTGAGCCCCTGCTCTGAAAATCCTGGCTGTGAAACTCTGGACAGATCCATTAACCTCTTAATTTCCTCATCCGTAAAGTGGCCGTGATGGTATTTGTACTACCTATGACAGAGTTGTAGTGAGGACAGTGCAACAGAAACGTGTTATTGAATTCACTAGCTGATGAACTAACAAGGATCCTGAAAAGATCTGCAATTTTTTTAGGGTAGATACTTATTCCCTCCAGCTTAGGGCTTAGGAGATAAACTCTCAGGTGTTGCTGTAGCTGAAAAATTCCTGACCCTGAGTCCAAACTGGTGAGTAACTTTTCTGAATCGATCAATGTTTGGGCCTATGCTTGAAACCCTCCAAGTTTAGTAGGTCCTATCTCATACTCTGCTAGAAGAATCGAGAATCACCTTCACTCTATGATGTCAATGATGATTATTATAATCATTATACAAAAATACACATAATATACAATATATAGCATACACATATAATAATTTCAGATATGATAGAATAGCAATAATTAATCATAACCTGCCCTATCTTTCCAGTTAGACTATAAGCCCCTCAAGCTACTTTTTTTTTGTATTTTTATGTCCCATGTTCTTAGCATAGTGTTTGGTACAAAGTGGATGCTTATAAATCTTGTTGAATGAATGAATAATTACATCCTACATCCATGTGCTTTGCACAATATGTGGCAAGTACTATTTAAAAAAATCAGAACTGTGATTTAATCTGTGCAGGGCTGTTCTACTGAGGAAACGCTGTTCACTGATGCAGCTAGGCCCTCACTCTGCAACGTATGGTCTTGGAGAAATACTCACTAAAAGCACGTTAATGTTAACAATGGTGATGTGAAAGCTCCAACCATCCTTTTTGATGATAAGTAGATTGTGAACAGCAAAATGACCCTTTTGGAATCTGAAGGAGGCTCTTCTCCCCTCAGTGTTCAAATTTTGTATTATCTTGTCCCATAACCCTTGATCCAAGGCCTGGAAAGATATGCATAAGCTGGAGCAATTACATAGCCACACACTGAGTGAATATGTATTGGTAGTATTTGCACATATGTGCTGGCATTATTTATTACAGTTGTGTAGATACCTCAATGTACCTTAAAACCACATGTATCCGTGTAGGCATTCCTTCCAATGGTGCAGATTGCAGCCCATCTCTGTCCATTTTATGTGACTCTTATCCATATCTTCTCATATATTAATCGCAGGAGACCCACCCAATGGTTTTAGATCACCTGACATTAGCAGATGCCAATGGAGCATGTGGGCTTTCCATCTGTCATTTCTTGCTCTTACTACATGATTGCCTACCTTCCTTTGCAGTAAGATATTGCTATGATGTCATCCTCTTGGTGACTTCTATATTCTGCTTCACTGCTGATGTGCAGTTTATTCACACTTCTTGTGTGGATATCGAGGCTGCAGACACCTGTGAAGTCAAAATTTTTGTGGATTCATTCTCAATTTGGAGGCAGAAGGGGAATCCAAGGTGGGGGGAGGGGACATAAACTTCCATTTTGGATTTATTTGAAGGCCTTTCTTTAATTAATGCAAAGCAGAATCTGGATGTAACAATATAAGTGGTACAACACAGATGGTGATTGGCTTTCATTTTATTTTTTCCTTTCAACTAGTATCAGCTCTGGTAGAATAGGTCAGCAGATAGAATATTGAGCCTAGAGTCAGGAGGACTAGGTGAGAAACCAGAAAGACCAGGTCTGGAGTCAGGAAGGCCTTTGAGGCCACTAGCTGTGTGAGCCTGACCACTTAATCTTCCTGAGCTTCAGACAATTTCTTAGGACTGACCTTTTAAGTTACAGAAAGGTAGTACTTTCTGTTGAAGAAGGGCATTTCCTATATTGAGGATTTCACGGCTCTTTCGTGTATATTCTTCTATAAAGCATAATATAGAGAATAGTTGCATTGTAATTTATATTTAGTTATTATTAATATTCAACCTGCAAGCCGCAGGCTTTCTGTGACCAAATTTATCTAAAAAAATGACGGGGCGAGTAGAGTACCACATGGAGCTCTGCCCACTTTGATATAACGTAGGGCACACCCTCCCGCCCGCAGTGATACCTCTGTATTGCTTCTTTGTTTCCTTACATGATACACCAGAAATGTCATATTAATATCAAGTCGGCTGCTGAGAAAGTTCGCACCACAGACAGAAAGCTGTTCCAGCGATGGAGGAGCTGAACCGTTAGGCTAATTCGCTGACAGATTTTGCATGATAATACTCCAACCAAATGCTAGTCGTCACCTGAATCACTGAAATCTATCATTTGGCTAAGATTTGTTGCAGAGAGGAACATTTTCATAGTACTGCATAGATAATGACTTCTCAAGAACAGCTAACTCCGATTCATGACTGTGCATATATGTGCTGGGAGAAAGGGAAAGGGGGAAAGAGAAAGGGAGATAGAGGAAGAGAGGGAATGAAGGTGAAAAGCGGAAAGAGAGAGAGAGAGAGAGACAGACAGACAGACAGACAGACAGACAGACAGATAGACAGACATAGAGATAGAAATAGAGAGACAGAGACAGAGAGAAAGAATAGGAAGGTAGGATGGGGGAAAAGAGGAGGGAAGAACGGGAAGATGGGGGAGAGGAGGGCTAGAGAGAGAGGGAGGAGGGAGAGAAGACAGTGGTAAGAAGAATGGAGATAAGATGAAATCTTGACTTTGAGAATCACAGATTTAGAGGAGGGACTTTAAAAGCCATCTAATCCAATCTCTTATTTAACAGATGAGGAACCTCAGACTCAGAAAGTTGTGAAGGTCACCCAAGGGCATACTGAGTAACAGCTGGGATTTGAACCCAGTGCTTTTCCTGGGTTTTTGCATTTTTCTGTTATGAGATGAGCTTGGCTGGGAAGATGAGGTTAGAGAGGTACCTACCTAGTCTTCCTTTCACAAGTGAGAGCAGCTCCACAGCTCCAATTAATTGCAATTATGGAATGTATCTGTGAAAATGGACCACTTAAGGTCTGTGTTTGATGGAAATAATGCAGAGGCCTTCAACTTCAAAAACCACAGATTTTAACTCATTAACAGTTACTGCTTCTGAAATCCAGATGCTAGAAAACCCTCTTTGTCATCCTTACTTGGCTGTTCAGACACAGAAAGATTTTCCAGGCTGGAGACTAAGTTGTTCTACCTCTAAATTATGCCTCTCAGTTTGATTTATTCTGGATGCAAATAGCAAAGACCCAGGCACTATTTGTTTAAATTTGAAAATTAATCTAATTCAAAGAGAAATTAAAGTCTTTGGAAGGCGCTGATTACTTTGCCTGGTTGGCAGATTTCTGATAGTTGTATCTTTTCCCTTCTGCCCAGCCCCCTATAAATCAATATGTTCCTCTCTTATCTGAAGGCAAAATATCTTTTATTGATTTTGTTTTTGCTTTTCAGCATACTTAAAGGATTTACTTGTGTTTCTACCAATAAATAACATTTATTAAGTGACATTGGAGTCAAGAAGAGCAGGATTCAAGTTCTGCCTCAGACACATGTAAGCTGTGTGACCCTGAGTGGGTCACTTAAATGTTTAGTGCTCCTAGGAATGTTCTAAGGATCTTAAGTTGCAGAAAACTTGATGATGTGCACTGGTAGAGGGAGTTTTCTCATTTTATTTTCTCACTATTGATATAACGTTGTTCTTTATATCAATGGGATCACAAGTTCAAAGGGGAGGGGTGGGCAAATGTTTAGAGAAGATGACCGCAAACATTCCATTCCAGGTATGTGCACTATTATTATGAATAATAGATGCTCTGAGAAACTACATGTCTTTTTTTGAGATTAATTTATTTTATTTTTAGTTTTCAACATTTATTTCCACAAGATTTTGAGTTACAAATTTTCTCCCCATCTCTACCTGCCCCCACCCTAAGATGGCATGTGTTCTGATTATCCCTTCCCCCAGTCTGCCCTCCTTGCTATCCCCCCAGTCTCTCCACCTTATCTCCTTCCCCCTTACATTCTTATAGGGCAAGACAGATTTCTATACACCATTGCCTGTATATGTTATTTCCCAGTTATATGTGAAAACAGTTTTTAACATTTGTTTTTAGAACTTTGAGTTTCAAATTCTCTCCCTTTTTCCCTCCCTGCCCCGTCCTGCTTGAGAAGGCAAGCAATACAATATAGGTTATACATGTATCATTATGCAAAACACTTCCTTAATAGTCATGTTGTGAAAGACTAACTATATTTCCCTCCATCCTATCTCATCCCCCATTTATTCAGTTTTCTCCTTTGACTCTCTCCCTTTCAAAAGTGTTTGCTTCTGACTACCCCCTCCCCCAATCTGTTCTCCCTTCTATCATTCTCCCATCTTATCCCCTTCCCCCCTACTTGCCTGTAGGATACGATATCCAATTGAATGTGTAGGTTATTCCCTCCTTAAGCCAAATCCCATGAGATTAAGATTCATTTGTTCCCTTTCACCTCCCCCTCTTTTATTATAGCAGCTTTTTCTTGCCTCTTTTATGTGAGATAATTTACTCCATTCTATCTTTCCCTTTCTATTTCTTCCAATATATTCCTCTCTCACCCCTTAATTTTAATTTTAGTTATCATCTCTTAGATATTAGATATATCTTTAGATATCATCCCTTTCATATTCAACTCACCCTGTGCCCTCTGTCTACACACACACACACACACACACACACACACACATACACTCACATGTGTATGCATATTCCCTTCAAATACCGTAATACTGAGAAAGGTCTCATGAGTTACAAATATCATCTTTCCATGTGGGATTGTAAACAGTTTGACTTTAGCAAGTCCCTTATGATTTCTCTTTCCTGTTTACCTTTTCATGCTTCTCTTGATTCTTGTATTTGAAAGTCAATTTCTATTCAGCTCTGGTCTTTTCATCAAGAATGCTTGAAAGTCTTCTATTTCATTGAAAATCCATATTTTGCCCTGAAGTATTTTACCCAGTTTTGCTGAGTAGGTGATTCTTGGTTTTAATCCTAGCTCCTCTGACCTCCAGAATATCATATTCCAAGTCCTTTTATCCCTTAATGCATAAGCTGCCAGATCTTGTGTTATCCTGATTGTGTTTCCACAATACTCAAATCGTTGCTTTCTAGCTGCTTGCAATATTTTCTCCTTGATCTGGAAACTCTGGAATTTGGCTACAGTATTCCTAGGAGTTTCCTTTTGGGATCTTTTCAGGACGTGATCAGTGGATTCTTACAATTTTTATTTTACCCTCTGGTTATAGAATATCAGGGCAGTTCTCCTTGATAATTTCTTGAAAGATGATGTATAGGCTCTTTTCTCGATCATGGCTTTCAGGTAGTCCAATAATTTTTAAATTCTCTCTCCTGGATCTATTTTCCAGGTCAGTGGTTTTTCCAATGAGATGTCTCCTATCTTCTTCTATTTTTTCATTCTTTTGGTTTTGTTTTATAATTTTTTGATGTTTAATAAAGTCATTAGCTTCTATTTGCTCCATTCTAATTTTTAAGGAATTATTTTCTTCAGTGAGCTTTTGGACCTCCTTTTCCCTTTGGCCAATTCTGCTTTTTAAGGCATTCTTTTCCTCATTGTCTTTTGGGACCTCTTTTACCATTTGGGTTAGTCTATTTTTTAAGGTGCTATTTTCCTCTGCATTTTTTGGGTTTCCTTTACCAAGTTGTTGGCTCATTTTTCATGATTTTTTTTTGCATCCCTCTCATTTTTTCCAATTTTTTTCTCTTCTCTTGATTTTCAAAATCCTTTTAGAGCTTTTCTCTGGCCTATGACCAATTCATATTTTTCTTGGAGGCTTTGGATGTAGGAGCTTTGACTGTTGTCTTCTTCTGGCTGTATGTTTTGATCCTCTTTGTCACCAAAGTAAGATTCTGTAATCTGAGTTTTTATACTGTTTGGTCATTTTCCCAGACAATTACTTGACTTTTGAGCTCTATGTCAAAGTATGACTCTGCTTCCAGAGTGGAGAGTCCTCTGTCCCAAACTTCAGGAGTATTGTGCTGTTGTTTTCCATGGTACTTATAGGCACCTATACATTTTCAGTTCTTCTGAGGTGGTTTTGTTCAAGGAGAGGTGTTTACTCCTCTACTGGCCTATGCTCTTACCTATGAGTGACCATAAGCACTCTTCTCTGTCTTGGATCTGCTAGAAAGACTCCCTCTCCACCTCCATCACAAGCTCTGCCACACCAGCGCTCATCCTCCTTACCCTAGTACTGCCAACCAGGACTGCTACCCAGATCCAAGCAGGGCAAAGCAAGAGAATCCTGCCTCAGTGCCAGCAAAGAGTTCCCTACACTCCTGCTCTAATCAGCTGCTTGATTTCCCCCACTGTCTATGGGTCTGCACAGCTACAGCCCTGCATCTGCGACCCTGAGGCTGGGGCCAGACTGTGCCCTTCTCTCATAGAGGTGCAACAGAGTTTTCCCACTAACCTGCTAAGTTGTCTTTGGCATTTGTGGGTTGAGAAATCTGGAAACTGCCACAGCTCTGATTCAGTACCCTGGGGCCTGCTCCACCTAGTCTTCTCCAGCCCGTGCTGGCGTCACCCATGCTGGGTTGTGCTCCACTTCTAGCACGGTGCAATAGACCCTTCCCAGCTACCATAGAGGCTGTCTTGTGCTGGAGACTTGTTTCACTCTGTTATTCCATGGGTTTGGTAGCTCTAGAATTTGTTTAGAGTCATTTTTTACAGATCCAACCTTCTTTGACTTAGGTGACGCCTTGTGACATCAACTTTATAGGATCATAGGGGTCTTAGAACTCTCTCATTTTATAGATCAGAAAATTGAACCCCTATGAAACTTACACAAGGTCACAAAGGTAGTAATTATCACTGTGGGGATTTGAACCCAGATCCTTTGGTTCCAAAGCCAGTTGACTTTCCATTATTCTGTGTTTTCATCCACCTTGGAGTGTTGACAAGCAAAATGGTCTTTGTTTTCTTTGAGTAATTCAGTGTATTTCCTTGAGCCTTGCTAAGTGTTAAGCCCCAGGCCCAGAGCCCTGTTGGGTGTGGAACCTATGTGGATATGAGCCTCCCAGGACCCTGGGGGGAGTGGCTAGCACTGGAGCCAATAGAAGCCTGTGGTGGGAGGAGCTTGTGGAATGGTTGGAGCAGAGCTA
>CM053623.1:330520707-330543053 GCA_028646595.1 Phalanger gymnotis | reverse complement strand
CTTGGAATATGATATTCTGGAGGTCAATGGAGCTAGGATTAAAACCAAGAATCACCTATCCACCAAAACTGAGTTTCATGCTCCAAGGCAAAATATGGATTTTCAATAAATAGAGGACTTTCAAGCTTTCTCAGTGAAAAGACCAGAGCTGAATAGAAAATGTGACTTTCAAACACAAGAATCAAGAGAAGCATGAAAAGGTAAACAAGAAAGAGAAATCATAAGGGACTTACTAAAGTTGAACTGTTTTGTTTACATTCCTACATGGAAAGATGACGTGTGTAATTCATGTGACCCTTCTCAGCATTAAGGTAGTTGAAGGCAATATACATATATACAGACACAGGGCACAGGGTGAGTTGAATAAGAAGTGATGATATTTAAAAAATAAAATAAAATTAAGGGGTGAAAGAGGAATATATTGAGAGAGGGAGAAAGAGAGAGATAGAACGTGGTAAATTAACTCACATGAAAGTGGGAAGAAAAAGCAATTCTGTAGGAAGAGAAGAGGGGGCAGGTGAGGGGGAATGAGTGAATCTTGCTCTCATCAGATTTGACCTGAGAAGGGAATACCATACATTCTCAATTGGGTATCTTACTTCACAGGAAAGAAGGAGGAAGAAGGAAAAAGGGGGGATGATAGAAGGGAGGGCAGATGGGGGTGGAGGTAATCAAAAAGAAACACTTTCGAAAAGGGACAGGGTCAAGGGAGAAAATTGCACAAAAAGGGATAGGATAGGAAGGAGCAAAATATAGTTAGTCTTTCACAACATAAGTATTGTGGAAGGGTTTTGTATAATGATACACTTGTGGCCTGTGTTGAATTGCTTGGCTTGTTAGGGAGGGGTGGTGGGGAGGGAAGATGGGAGAGAATTGGGAATTCAAAGTTTCAAAAGCAGATGTTCAAAAAAAAGTTTTTTTTTCATGCAACTAGGAAATAATATATACTGGCAATGGGGCATAGAAATCTGTCTTGCTCTATAAGAAAGTAAGGGAAAAGGGGATGAGGGGGAGTGAGGTGACAGAAGGGAGGGCTAACTGGGGTACAGGGCAATCAGAATATATGCCATCTTGGAGTGGGGGGAGGGTAGAAATGGGGAGAAAATTTATAATTCAAACTCTCGTGGAAATGAATGCTGAAAACTAAACATATTTAATAAATAAATAATATTTAAAAAACCTATTTGGTACTAGCTAAGAAATAGAGTGGTGGATTAGTGGAATAAATTAGATATACAAGACTCAGTAGTCAATGACTGTGGTAATCTACTATTTGATAAACACAAAGACTCCAGCTTCTGAGATAAGAACTCACTATTTATCAAAAACTCATGGGAAAACTGGAAAACAGTATGGCAGAAACTAGGCATAGACTAATATATTACACTATATACCAAGAAAAAGTAAAAATGGGTACATAATTTAGATATAAAGGCTGATACCATAAGTAAACTAGGAGAGCAAGGAATGGTTTACCTGTCAGATCTATGGAAAAAGAGAGAATTTATGACCAAACAAGAGATAGAGAGCACTATGAAACACAAAGTAGATAATTTTGATTACACTAAATTGAAAAGTTTTTGCACAAATAAAGTCAATGCAATCAAGATTAGAAGGGAAGCAGAAAGCTGGGAAAGAATGTTTTAGTGCCCGTGTCTCTGATAAAGGCTTCATCTTTAAAATATATAGAGAACTGAGTCAAAGTTATAAGAATTCAAGTCATTCCCCAATTGATAAATGGTCAAAGGATATGAACAGGCAATTTGCAGATGAAGAAATGAAAGCTATCTACAGTTATATAAAAATGCTCTAAATCACTGTTGATTTTGAGAAATATAAATTAAAATAACTCTGAGGTACCACTTCATACCCATCAGATTGGCTAATATGACAAAAAGGGAAAATGATAAATGTTGGAGAAGATGTGGGAAAATTGGAACACTAATGCATTGTTGGTGGAGTTGTGAACTGATCCAACCATTCTGGAGAACAATTCAGAACTATGCCCAAAGTGCTATAAAATGGTACATAGCCTTTGACCCAGTAATACCACTTCTCAGTAGTCTGTATCCCAAAGAGATAATAAAAATGGGAAAAGGACCCCCATGTACAAAAATATTTACAGCAGATATTTTTGTTGTGGCCAAGTATTGGAAATTTAGGGGATGCTCATCAATTGGGGAATGGTCTAACAGGTTATAGTAAATGAATGTAACGGAATATTATTTTTCCATAACAAATGATGAGCGGACAGGTTTCAGAAAAACCTGTTTAGACTTACATGAACTGATGCTAAGTGAAGTGAGCAGAACCAGGAGAACATTGTACACACTAACAGCCACATTGTGCAATGACCAATATTGATAGACAATTCTTCTCAGCCATGCAAGGATCTAAAATGACTCCAAAAGACGCATGATGGAAAATGCTATCTACATCCAGAGAAAGAACCATAAAATCTGAACGTAATTGAAGCATGCTGTTTGCTCTCCTGCTCTCTCTCTCTCTCTCTCTCTCTCTCTCTCTCTCTCTCTCTCTCTCTCTCTCTCTCTTTCTCTCTCTCTTTCTCTCTCTCTTTTTGGTTTCTTCTTTCTCATGGTTTCTCCCATTAGTTCTAATTCTTCTTCACAACATGACTAATGTGAAAATGTGTTTACTATGAATGTATATGCAGAGTCTATATCAGATTGCATGCTGTCTTTGGGAGTGGGAGGAGAGAAAGGGGGAGAAATTTGGAACTCAAAATCTTATGGAAGTGAATGTTGAAAACTAAAACTAAAATTTTTAAAAAAAGATTGGCAGTTAAAAAAAATCTAAAAAAATTCTCAAAAGATTGGCAGTTTAAACTCAGAACAGAGAGAGTTTACAATTAAGTTTTATACGAGAAGCTTGCTATTTTGCAAAAATAAGTAAAAAAGGTGCTGTTTTCAATTCAATCAATTCAATTCAGTAGACATATAGTAGGCTACTACTATTTTGGAGATAGGATGAGGGATGAGGTTAGGGATTAGACCCATGATTTCATAGGAATTGGGAACTCCTTGGAGAGGAAACTCACTCTACCAATGCAGGACAGCACTTTCTTTACAAATTATTGTCTTAGTTGCCTAGAGTACTGAGATGTGAAGTGACTTTCCTAGGTCACAGCCAGTATCTGTCAGACGAAAGACTTGGACACAGGTCTTTCTGACTTCAGGGAACGTTCTCTATTTGCCATGCCATGGTACCTCTTTATAGGAATCTTAAATACTTCAACAGTTTAGCTGATCTGTGAATTTCCTCAATGTACATACTCTCTCCATTGGTGCAGATTTCAAGTCATCCCTGCCTCCTGCAATATTCTCATCAATGGCCCCTCAGAAATGCCCTTCAAAGAATCAGTTCAATGTAATGTTCGAAGAATACACATATTGATGAGATAAAGGTCCTACATCACCAGTTACCTATTGGCATTTAAAATTGGATGTACTAATAGGTATTTCAAATTCAACATGTCAAGAAATGAACTCATCATTCCCCTCCTCCTCCAAACTTCTTTATTTCTTTTGAAGGCATGATCATCATTCCATTCTGCCAGGTTTGTGGCCTTGACTTTATCTTCAACTCCCTACTCTACCTCACCCTTCAAATCAGATCAGTTGCCAAATATTGCCATTTCTACTTCTATAACACCTCTTGCATCTTACCTCTTCCTTCTACTATCACTTTACTATAGGTCCTCATCACCATTCACCCAGATTATTGTGATAGTCTCCTAATTGGTCACCCATCTCAAGTCTCTCCTCATTCTAATCCATCCTATACACTGCTGCCACCTCTCATTCAATAAACTCCAGTGATACCAATATTACCTCATTGATAAGCTATAAACTCCTCCAATGATATTTTAATGTTCTTCATAACCTTGCTCCAACCTATCTTTCTACTTCATTGTACATTACTTCTCTTCTTCTGCTATGTAACCAAACTGGCCTTCTTTTTGTTCCTTATCTGCCTAGAATGCACTCTCTCCTCTCCTCTACCTTGTAGAATTCTTCTCTTCATTCAAGACATAGCTCAAACACTACCTTCCATGGGAATCTTTTTCCCTCTTCCCCAAATGCTAGTACTCTCCCTCCCAAACTGCATTTCACACAACTACTTTGCATTTATTCTGTTTATTTTTATTCTGTATATTCTTACATACATACTGGTTCTCCCCTCTCCTCCCATTATAATGTAGGTGCTGAGAGAGTAGGGATCTTTTAACTCATTGTATTTGTAGTCCCAGCACCCAGTTCAGTGCTTGGCACACAGTATTTGCTTGCTCAATGCTTGTGGAATTGAGTAATTAATTGTGGATAAGAGAGCAAAGGAGGGGGAGGAGGAACAATCAGACAAGGAGGGTGAGAACCAGGAGCCAACAGCACCATCAAAGCTAGCAGAGGGGAGCTAGCCAGGTGGAGAGCTGGGTCATCAGTGTCAAAAGCTGCAGAGAGGCTGAGCAGGATGAAGACTGAGAAAAAGCCATCCAGTTTAGTAGTTAAGAGATTGCTGGTAACTTTGGAGAGAGCAGTTTCAGTCAAGTGGCAGGGTCAGAAGCCGGATTACAAAGGGGTAAGAATGAGTGAAAGGTTCAACATTTGCCTAATAGAGATGATGCCTCATTGATATAAATATATTACCAATGAAAATCAGGCAAATTCTATAAAGGGAAGAATATTGAATTCATCCAAATTTCTGCCTATTCTAGGTTTAAATTTCTAAGCAAAGTGCCAATGAATGTAAATGTCAACACAGCGTTGCCTAAATACTTTAGTATTTTGATAATGGAGAAATACATTAAACTAAAAATAAACGATGATAGACCACTCATAATCATTCAACAACCATTTATTAAGATCCTTTTATGTGCAAAGC
This sequence comes from Phalanger gymnotis, assembly GCA_028646595.1. NCBI lineage: Eukaryota > Metazoa > Chordata > Mammalia > Diprotodontia > Phalangeridae > Phalanger > Phalanger gymnotis. Next base: position 330,538,154 of record CM053623.1, on the reverse strand, counting down.
ACTGTCTTCCAGGAGATACAAACATCAAAAACATGTACTTTACTTACTCCTCTTAGTGTTTGCAGTCTAGTTGTGTGGATATAACACACATACAAACACAAAACAATGCGAGATCAATATTTGATACCTAGGTAATAGCAATAGAGCAGAAGAGAATATAGTAAAGCCATAAGATGGCTAACAAAGGGCTCTTCAAGATATGAAAAAGGAATAGTCCCTTCCAAGGTAATGGGATCAGTGTCCACAGCTGCAGAGAGGTCAAGCAGGATGAAGACTGAGAAGGAGCCATCCAGTTTAGCAATTAAGAGTTTATTGGTAAATTTGGAGGGAGGTAGCATTTGAGCAGGGTCTTTAAGGATAGTTGGGATTTTGAGTTTGAGACAGGCAAGATATTCTAATCAGAGGGAATGATATGAGCAAAGATATGCTAGTGGGAAAGCTCAGGACATGTACAGAGGACAGCTAATAATCCAGTCTAGCTAAGGAATAGGCCATACAGAGGGAAGGGGTATGAGATAAGCCTGGAAAGGCAGTGAGGTATTAAACTATAGTGAAAGTTAGGTTCAGGAACTTGGAGGTTTTGTTGCTGTTTTTAGTGGGAAATAGGGAACCATCATTTTGAGGAAATGAGATATATGGTAAGAGAATGCTCACCTTCTCCTACCTCAGCCTGAGGTTTGACTGGTAACAGCTCAGGGAAATTTACATCTCTGAGCTGGCTAAGGGAGCTCTTTGGAATTTAGAGATAATTAGGGAGTATTTGGGATGCCTCATCATCTGAATTAGTGGAGGCTATTTCAGCTGTCAGGGGGCAGTTTTTAGTCCTTGTACCTGGAGTTGGTGATTAGGATTCAAAAGTGGAGAGGTGGGTTCTGCTACCTGGGGAAGCCTTGTGAAGCTAGTAGTTAGTAGTAGTTGTGAAATGGGATAGCCACAGTGAGAAATGGTACCTTGTCTGGCCTTGTATCTCTACAGTTATGACACAGGGAGAGCAGTGTCTTCTTCTACACATGAGAACTCTAGACACCTTTTTGGTCTGAGAGATTGTGTACAACAACAAAGAAAGATCTGCTCTAGTAGGCTGTCTACCTGGAGACCATCCTCATTTTAAGAGTTTTCAGGCTTTCATTGCATCATAAAAGTTTGATATACTGCTTCCTTATAGCAAAGAAAAAAAATGAATTTCAATGTAATCCAGAGGTAGCCTAGAATAAAGAAAGAGAGCCTTGTGTTCTGGGTTGGGAAGACCTGGATGCAAGTTTGGCTTTCTACCCTAGCTGTGTAACCAGTAGCAAGTCACTTAAGTACCCTGGCTAACTCTCGAAAATTCCTAAAGCAGTTGGTAAAAATTTATTCATTGAAAACTCCCAACAGTCATGATATTGTAGATCTGGTCTCTCCTATGCCCCCAATCCATTCCAACATGACCACACAGGTCTGTAGTAATAGTTAGGATTCTCTGTGAACAGGTAAGAAGTTATCATTAAATGTTTGGACTGTCTCAGATATTTAGGATCATTTGGTCCAACCCTCTTACATACTACATATGTGGAAATTGAGGCTGAGAGAAGTGACATGTTCGATATTGAACAGATGACATTGTTGGGACTTAAGAATACTCTGAATCCAAAGTCCAGCATTCTTTCATGATGTTGTACTTCCTCTAAGTATCAAATGCAGTAGTGTCTTAGTGTACACGTACAAAGCTCATTTAATGCTTTCTAATTAAATTTTATATAGTGGATCTTGCAGGAGTGGTGGCATAAAAATATCATCAAATAAATGTATGCCCAAAAAAAAAACGATAGTCTAGTTATGTGACAAGAGGGAGGTACAACCAAAGACAGGTCCTGTGCTCCCCCAGCATCCTTATGACATCAAGGGAACAAGAAAAAGGCCCCCATCATGTTGAATGGACCCCAAGTGGTAAACTTATGAGAAGAGATAGAAAAAAATTCTTGTCCAGAATGGGTAGGCATGGATGGATGGTGATTCCAATTATTGGAGGGGATCTCTCATATTGGATTATTCAATGATCTTGTCCCCCACATTCATTCATATTTTATTTTTTTCTGATGAAAACCTACATGTGACATTGGAAGTCTTGTTCTTCTGCCATTTGGGATTCATTCACAACTAGAAATAAGCATTGCCAACAGTAGAGGGCTACTCTGGTAGTTTTGAAGCAGCTGGAGCAATTTTTTTTAAAAAAAGAAGGTAATTTTTTTCAGCTTTTGGCTAATATGAAGCACTGAAAATTTTAGTGCTAAAATAGATGATTGATTGAGAAGTGAAAGAAAAAAGAATTCTAGCTGAAGAGTTTTGAGAATGTCCAGGGGTGAGCAACCTGTGGCCTCGAGGCCACATGTGACCCTCTAGGTCCTCAAGCATGGCCCTTTGACTGAATCCAAACTTCATAGAACAAATCCCCTTAATAAAAGGTTTCGTTCTGTAAAACTTGGACTCAGTCAAAAGGCCACATCCAAGGACCTAGGAGGCCACATGTGGCCTTGAGACCACAGGTTCCTCACACGAGAATAGGCTATTGGCTGGGTCAGTGGGTTGAAGCTTCTCTTTCCCTTACTGTCTGGCTAGTTCATTTTAGCAATCTCTCTTACTACCCACATAGTATAGGCTTGTGGCAAAGCGGTGATTGCTTTCCTTTCCCTCTCTGCTATAGGACCTTGCTTAACTGTAATACCGCATGCAGCTAGAGCATGGAAACTGTGTGGGGATGGTTTCCATCAACAAATGAACTAGACCGAGTGACTGACCCCAAACCTTCTTGTCTCCCACCTGGCTCATTCTTCTGTTGGGGATGACTTCAGCAAAACTCTAGGCCTCATAACCATCAATCTAAAGCTGATGTTAATGTTTTATTCCATAGCTCCAATCCCACTGCCCACCTAGATGGTAGTGGGAGGGCAATTGATGTCTTTCCATTTGTAGGGTTTCGAAGGATGAAATAAAATGGGATTTTAGTATGAGTGGGAGCCAGACATTTAGTTTATGTGAATATTTGTCTACATGGTTGCTCTGGAAGTGGTGACTAACACCGTGAATGTTTTAGGTATATTTCCAATAAATGGCACACCCTTTGAAACCAATACATTTTCCCAGAAGGCAGTAATTGTGGTCTTACGCAATTTCCTATATATTTGAGAGATCATCAGGGGCAGAGGAAGAAGGACGTGGCATCAGAGACATGAATGAAAAATTGAGATATGAATATGTGCATGAGAAATATAAGCTGATTCACCCCTAGATAGAGAGTAGATTCAGAGCACACATTGAAACAATAAATTTTTTTGGACATGGTCAATACAAGGCCTTTTATGATTGACTATATATGTTTATAATGTTTTATTTTTCTTGCTTTTTCAAGTTAATGGTGACTTACCAGAGGAAACACATAGGCAGCTACATGTTTTTTTTTTTCCATATGGACTGAGAAGGAAGTTCATGGCTGCCCTTTGCTGTTCTTTGTCCTCTTCTGAGCACAGGTTAGAGAATCCTCAAGAATAGATTTTTCCTGCCAAGGAAAGATCAGCATCTGGGGTGCTCATAACATTTCTTCAGAAGTCTATGGCAGATATGGACATATGTTTGTACTTGGCTGGAGAGGAGAGATCCTGACAGTGAATTTTCCTATTCTTGAGAGTTACCTTATGAGTAATTCTAAATCCAAGCTCCCTTCCATATCTACAGTCTTAGGATCCTAAGATTGAGAGTCTGGACAACAACATCCTATAACAGAAGGTACATGATAATTGTAATCTTTATATTGTTTAATATTATTGTTTTAATGATAGGATTTTAATATGAAGTCATTTAGGCTAAGTGGGCCTAATATCCATAAAGCATATAGGCAAAGACAGAGAAGGTTGTACTTTTTCATTGTTCTGACCTATGTTAACCCTGTTTCAAACAGTTAATGCTTATGAGTTCTGATTGTATAAAACATCTGATTGACTGCAGTGATCTCTGAGTCATTCCTTCTTTATTTTTCTTATTTACTATTTTATTTTTCCCAATTATACGTAAAAACAATTTTAACATTGTTTTGCAATTTTGACTTCCAAATTCTCTCCTTCCTTCTCTCCGCCCCCATCCATTGAGAAAGTGACACATTTCTAAGTCATTCCCCTCTTGCTGCCATAGATAGTCATCCCAGGCTCTTTTCCATTTTCTAGTCTCAGTAAAGAAACTCTCCCTACCTGAGCCTCATCTAAGCTTTATATTAATTTATAAATGATCCCAAAAACTTCTCTTCCACATCTGGGACTGATATGGAATGCCTCCACCCACCCTGAACATCTAACCCTGGTTACCCAGTCCATTTTTAGGGTATATAGTTTCACTTTTCATTGAACCCCAACTTTCAGCATGTTTTCTCTTTGACATGCCTCTAGAGCTTCCCCTCCTACTGGATGAATTTCTTGCATCTGTGGAGATGAATCTCTATCTGTTTACATGCTTTTTTGTGACTGCTTGCTGTACCTTATAATAACAAATCTCTCATTTATACCAGCTTCCTGAGTACCAATATTCTGTAAATTCCCAAACCAAAATCTTTTCTTTAATTGAATCTCTGAGGCCAAATCAAGGAGGGTGGTTCTTAATCTGGGTCCATGAACTTGTTCTTTTAAAAATTTTGATAACTATTTCAATATAGTTAGTTTCCTTTGTAAGCCTACGTGTTTTATTTTATGCATTCAAAAACATTATTCTGAGAACGGGTTCATATGCTTCACTGGACTGCTAAAGTGGTGCAGTGGGTAGAGTGCCAGGCCTAGGGTCAGGAAGACTCATCTTCCTTAGTTCAATTCTGGCCTCAGACACTTACTAGCTGTGTGATCTTGGGCAAGTAACTTAAACCAGTTTGCCTCAGTTTCCTCATCTGTAAAATGAGCCGGAAAAGGAAATGGTAAACCACTCCAGTACCTTGGCCAAGAAAACCCCAAATGGGGTCACAAAGTGATGGACATGACTGAAATGACTGACCAACAACAGCACAAAAAGGTTAGATCCCCTGTTCTAGAAGGATATTTCTTTAATAGCATATTTTTTGTTGAAAGAAGACAATCTTCAAATACATTGGGAAGTCTGAAGAAATGTGTGTGTATTTTTGTGCATGAGAGACATTTGGACATTATTGTCATGAGTTGCTCAGACAATTTAAGTCCAATGCAAAGGGGATTGCTTGTTCAATGGCTTCCTCCTTTTGAGTGAGTTTACCTGGGGAAGGCGGAGTTAGTACCCTTTAGTAAGGGTTATCTGAGGGCTTGATGTGTTTCTACAGTTAATGCTTGGTGCCTGTGTGTCCTTTGTGTCCTGTGATTTTGCTGTGAAGTGAAATAAAAGCAGTTATATACCTGACACCCATTTAGCTCTTTAGGTGTCTTAGAAGAATTAGTGGCTCTGTTACCCAACTTTGGGGAAACCTACATGGGAGTTATGTCATGGGTACATGTAGAGATTTTCCTGGAGTACTTCAGGTAGGGTCAACAAGTCAAAGAGAGAAAATGACCTCTTTAAGGATCAGGCTGTCAAGACTAAAGCTGGTCTGGTATGTGCTTTTTTTCTGATGTCATTGGTATGAGCAAATCCTTTAAAACCAACAGACACATTAAAATATGTTCCATGTCATGGATATAAGAACAATAGAAAATATCTACTTGAAATCTCAAGCTTAAAGTAGTGAGAGCATGAGGATCATCAGACAAATCTGCAGTCAAGACACTGTCTCTTTTAAAAATTCTCTGCAAAGGTACAATAAGATCACTTGTGATAGAGAGATACACATTTTTTCTCAATGCAGGAAAAGAATTCGGTTTAATGGCAGCCTTTCACTAGACTCGATTTATAATAAATATAATGCAACTCTAGTCACTGAAAGCTATTCGTTTCTAAGGACACCAGCAGCATTGTCTTCAAATTCAAGTTTTAAAAAAATGTTAAAAATTGTTTTTACATGTAATTGGGGAAAAATTAAATACTATTTTAAGAAAAGAAATCTTAACATTCCGAGGGAAGGAAGATGAAAAACCCCAAACGTTTTTGGAGATATTGATCTATGAGAAGAAAAGCCTATAAGATAAAGACAATTGTAATGTGTCTAGGAATATCAGAAAAAAATATATTCCTTCTTCTATTATTATCAACTGTTTAGTACAGTTCTCTATGCTGTTTACTATTATTGTCCTAAAGCTGGAGGGAGTCTTAGAAGGTACCTGGTCTATCGCCTTATTTTATAGATGTGGAGAAATGAGACCTAAAGAGATGTAGTGACTTATCCAAGGCATCACACTCATGGCTGTGAGTAGCAGAGCTAGGATTCATACCTAGGTTCTTTTATTCTAAAACATGCAAACTCTACCAGTGGTTCTCACGTTGCGGTCTGTGACTCTCTATAGGTCCCTGGGATCCTTTCAGGAGGTCCACAAGGTCAAAACTATTTTCATCTTACATGACTAATAAAATACGTCTTCCTTTTCCAACTACGTATCTGTGTGAGGCTGGATTTTCTTTATATACTTCAACCAAACATTACCACGACAGATTCAAAGCAGAAACAAGTATGAGAATTCAGCTGTATTCTATGAAGAGATACACAAAACAATATGTAAAACAAGTCCGCTCTTTCTGATTTCTTATGGTTTTGGAAAATATAGTTATTTCTCATTAAAATATGTTATTTATGCTAAAATGCAATTGATTTATCATTTTAATGAATTCATAAATATTTTAGAACGATCAGTTTAAATTTCTAATGCAGTAAACATTGATAAATGTAACCTACATTAACAAAAACTCTTTGGAATCCTCAATGATTTTTAAACAATTAATGCGGTCCTGAGACCAAAACCTCTGAGATCTACTGCACTACAACATGCAGAGTCAATCATAGTTATTTAGATCTACTGCATAATTTCTTATAGAACTCCCCTGATTTCCTCATTTGACTGGAGAGCGATGACTGTTTTTTGCCTTTCTTTGTATGTCCAGCCCTTAGCATAGTGCCTGACACATAATACGAAGTTAACAAATGCCAGCTTACTGACTGCTTGCCTGATTGGTCAGCCTTCTGGTCAGCAAGTCATCACATACATGACTGTTTCATAGAACAAACATAGAATAGCACTTTGGAATAATTTTGAGGCCCACTTTCAATATCTCAATTTGGATTTAGATTTTTTTTGTTGTTTTAGTGGCCCATATGTGTGATGGCTGGTAAGTTGGGCAGATTTGCTAAAAGGCAGAATTAGGCTAGATAGAATCAATTTGTTTGGGACTAATCCTCAATGACAACTCATTTTGCAACTCTTTTTAAGAAAAATGAAGAGAGATTTCAGAAATTCCCTAGAAAAAAGAAACCAAGGAGAATGAAAGGTGAATTACAAGGTCCCTTCCTAAACTTTCCCTTTGTTATAGAACTTGGGTCCATTCTAGGCAAACATCCATAATATGCAGTAACTGGAAAGGAAAACTATGGAAATGAACATATAATCCAAGTGGTGAAATACTTTGTAAAGCAAAGGCATTTCCTGACTTTTATGAATGGAATAGGAACTCAACAAAATGTCACCAAAAAGAGTTTTTAGCACAGTTATCTTAAAAGGATGAATAAGATTCATTTGTCATGAATGAATTGAATTGTCTGCAAAGGAATGGTGATAAAACACTGGAAGATAGTTTGTTATCTTAACTGCTCAAATGTTCTCCCTAACTTAGCTTCTTTCATGAATTTTCTCAGAAGACCTCTCCCCTAGATTTGGAGACACAGGATTTCAGTTCAAATTCTCATTCTCTTAGTGCTGAGTACCTTTATCCTACTTTTCTCCATCAGTTTCTCTATGAATAACACAAAGGAATTGGATTAGATAATTTCCAAGATACCTTCTGGCTTTAAATGTAACATTCGATGGTGGTCTACATGAAGACAACCATTTATTTGCCATATTGAAGTTTACCAAGGTTGAAATACTTATCTGTTTAAGCATTGCTCTTCCTGGACACCATCACATTGTTTTTGTCCGCATCTAGTGTCTTACACATTTTTGTCTAGATTATGATTGACCTGTATAAAGAACTTCCATTATGTAAACTCTATTCTCTGGTGTAGTTCAACTCAATGGCTTATAACAATAACAAAGAGCTGACTAGGGCACTGAAAATTTAAATGATTTGCACATGGTTAGACAACCAGTATGTATTAGAGGCAAGTCTTGAGACCAGGTCTTCCTGATCTAAAGTTGGCTCTTTATCCAACACAGGCTGCCTATAAAAGATTGGATTAAGGATTGTTTTGTCACATTGACATTTCTGGTATGCATTTACTATTGTATATTTCTCCAGTAGGTGATAGAATTTCCAGACCTAAATAACTACTTGCCCAGTTGTGGAATTCTAGCAGACAAGTTATTACATATGCTCAGAGTGTATTTAATGAAATGAGAACTCCTTAACAAATAAAGGAGTCCACCTGTTGTATGGAGAGTCTAAGCATCTGGGTTAAGCAATTCAATTCCATAGCATCTATTAAGAGTCCTACTATGTGCCAGGCACTGTTCTAGGTTCTGGGGATAAACCACAAGCATGAAAATTGTGCTTGCCTTCCCCCATAGAGCTTATATTTTACTGGAGGAGGGTGATAGATAATATTTATTTACAAGTAAATATTTACAAAATAAACACAATTCTTTTTTCTTAATAGAATAGCAAGAAAAGTGGTCATCTTGATATAACTCTGTGTTTCACCATATCCTACTTAGTTTTCAATCTTTGTGCTCTGAGCCATAGATTTAGCTGACTCAAGCTAGCGGATGCCAAAGAAGAATAAGGGACAATTGAGGTCGCATAAATGAAAGACCACAAATTTGCTTGACATCACTTTAGAATACAAGATATTGATCCAACAAGAAATCCATAATGTTTCCTGTTTAAACATATGAAATACTGTAGACATCTGTCCGGTTGGCTTCTTTAATGCTATTTAGTGATAAGCACTCCCTAAGGTATAAAGATTTTTAGGTTTCCCAGTATGTAATAGAGAAAATTCAATCCATTTACTCATAGACATATCTTTTCTTATGGGAAAATAATAAAAATGGACATATATTTTTAAAATTAACCTGAGCAATTGGAGTTTACTGCTATGGGGGAAAGTTGCAAGAATGAATCAGAATATGATAAAAGACTCAATGTAGATTTTGATTCTCTGGGTGTGGTTTCTATAAATAGTTTGTAGAAGTAATTTTAATGATGAGCACCATATGTCCTCCTCATGGAGCCCTCTCCATTGGTATATAGACAGATCTTGACCTACAGCATCCAAACTTGGATCAATATATAAATGCCCATCCCAATCTGAAACTCAGCTCTCCATTGTAGCTGTCCAAGGAATTTCCACAGAGTCACAGAACCTCCATTGGAAGGGATCTCAAAGGCATTTTAGTTCCACCCACATCTGACCAAGATTCTCTTTGACAACACTCTCAATAGTGGGTGTCCAGTCTTTCATTAAAAATATCAAATGAAGAGGAAGTTACTAGTTCCCTAGGCAACCCATTGCGCTTTTGGATAACTCTAATTTTTAGGAAGTCTTCTTGGACATGGAGCCTATATTTACTTCTCTGCAACCTCCACCCCTTCCTCCTAGTTCTGCTTTCTGGGGCCAAGTTTAATCCTTTTGTGCCTTTCAAATGCCTGAAAGTAGTTAGAATGTTCTCTTAAGTTTTTTTTTTCTTTTCCAGGCTAAACAACTCTCATTCTTTCAGCAACTTCTCTAATGCAAAGGTCTCCTGCTCCCTTACTGGTCATTCCACCTTGGCCACACCAGATCATGTCAATGTTTTCACTGAAATGTGTATCCAGAAATGAACACAGCACTTCCTTTTTCCCTCTCAATCTTTAATTTCCTTTCTTCCTTTCCTGTTTCTTTCCCATAACTGCTCTGGCAGCAAAAGAAAATTTTTCCTACGAGAATTCTCTCTTTCCCTTCTTCCTCTGCTTCTTTTCCTGCTATAATCATTCACAATACCATCCCTTCCAGTGCCCTGTGAGTTGCTGAGGTCTTGTTGAATTCTCTCCCTTCACTCTTCCTGGTTCTTTCCTTTCTCTTCAACTGCCGCTATAGGGACCGCAGCTTCTCTGTATAATTCTGTTTCTTGTGTTGGCTCTCACCTGGCTCCTCAGTTGGATGGCAGTTTAGCTAGCTGCCTGATTGACAGTATAGACCAGGGCTTCTTAAACTGTTCCAACTGGCAACGCTTTTTCATGTTTCAGCCACATTAGTCGCTGTTGCGTGTCTTGAGGACAGGTTCAGTGCAAAGTGCACATGCTTGCTGTTTAGAACCTAGGCTATAATGAAGTTGCTCGATTCAACATGGGCAAGCCCCACCATAAACACCTTGGATTCATTATGCATTTAATTTTTAATGAATTTTTGGTCATTATGCATTCAGAAACCTTTTACTATTGCCAAATATTTTGTAGGCTCATATGGGGTGGTGACCCATAGTTTAAGAAGCACTGGACTTATCTCCCCACCTTAGTAAAATCAACTCCATCCTTCCTCATTCCATCCTCTTCATTGGGAGGAGCAGAAACTTGGCTCTTTCCTGAGCAGGAGGGGTTGAGACTAGAGCCCCTTGCCTAAAGGGGTCCATCCTCTTTCCTGGACCCTCCCCATAGACAGTGATGTTTGGTGAAATTAGGTAGTGAAGGAGATTCAATAAGCATTATTCACAGTTCTATACATAAGGCATGATTTGGGGCCAGGCTGTGAAGCCAAAAGCACTGTGGGCTATACATCTGTTTTAAAGTATTGTGCTATATTTGAACATAACGGTTGGCACACTGGCTAGAGCCAGGAAAACCTGAGTTTAAATTTAGCCTCACATGCTTACTACCTGTGTGACCCTGGGCAAGTCAAACTTGTCTGCCTCAGTTTCTGCCTTATCTGTAAAATAAGAATGATAATAACTAACACCTGCCTCCCAGGGTTGTTATGAAAAATATGATATTTATAAAGGGAATTGTGAGCCTTAAAGTGCTATAGAAATGCAAGCAATGATTATGACATTACTCTTTTATATTAGTTCAAAGAAAAATGATTCCACAGTATTTTATAGCAATTCACAATTATATACCACTTAAGGTTTACAAATTACTCTTCTAATCATAATAATCCTGTGAGTTAGATGATACAAACACTCTTATTTCCACTTTACTTATGAGGAAACTGAATTGCAGAATGATTTAAGTAACTCTTCCAGCATCACAAAGGACAAAGTCAGGGCTGAATTCAAACCTATAGCTCCTCAGTCCAGCTCTTACAGCACTGTGCTAGCCTATGTTTATGATTTTATTTCAAATACGTAGAATATTATTCAGTTGTATTATGGATCCAAAAGGGGTTTTTTTAGCTAGCAGGTTTAAAGGGCTTATAGCTAGTACATACACACACATATCTTTAAGATTTGCAAAAATGTTTTACATATGTTATATCATTTGTTTGGCAAACATACAACAACAGTGGAAAATAGGTACTATTCCCATCCCTCTTTTACAGATTGTTGAAATCAAGACACAGGCTTGTTGGGGGCACAGAGCTAGTTAGTTTCTTTGTGATTCTAAGTCCCATACTCTCATTGACTACACTGCCTAGCTACCTAGCTTCTTTGGGAAAACATGACTTTTGTGGGAAATTGTGTTTTAAATTTCAAACACCTGGCTAACGAATGGCTTTTGTAATTTCAGCTCATCCATGAATTGAAGATTGCTTGCATCAGAAAAGTATGTTCATATTTTTTTCTTAAAGAAAAAGGGAATTTGATTTAAAGTGGTAAGACATATTATTTAATTAGAGAAGTACAACAACATTATAGAAAACTGCATTCGCTGAAAAGCTAAAGTTAAGGGTCAACCAGAAGATCAATGGATAGGTTCATGGTGGGTACATGAAAGCTGCAGTCCTCTTTGAATGAAGAATTGGGTATGAGCAACCATGTAATGGGTGCCATCTGGGAGATGTTGGCCAGGAAATAGCTGGGCTGGTTGTGAAGCAGCAGTGAGGGAAGAACAACTGGTGGGCTCTGATCTATCTGGAATGTCAAGAGTCCTAGGGGAAGGTGCTCAACATGTTAGATGGACCCTCTATGCAAGATTTCTGGGAGACAACTGAAAAGAGTCAGTCATCTTGTAATCTGCATTGTTCAAAGAATACCCTCTTCAGTGACATCATGGATTCACTGAAGAAAGCCACCAATTCATACCCAGATATAATTTAGACCATTGGCTTTTAAGCCAATTATGTTCCACAAGTATATAAGTAGCATGTATTTCTTTCATCTTCATTTTTTTCTCATTTCTTTGAGAACTTTTACAGTAGAAATGACTGTTATACCTAAATCTGTGGATGGACTGTGAGAAAAGAGATCTATTTTTTCTTTAACATCTTAATGCCATCAATTGTTTAATTCATAGACTTGTGATTACTATGTTGGTTACAATACTTCTGGAGTTCGCAGATGTAAGGGATAGGTCTTGGATCTGTGATTTCCATAGGAGAGGGAACTCCCAAATGAGGAAACTCCTTCTACCAATGCACGTTGTCCATAGTTTATAATCTTTGAAGAGCTGGCTAGAGCAGTGGTGTCAAACTTAAATAGAAACAGACCCTTAAGGCTGAATATTGATCTAGAAAATCACAAATGTTACCTGTGTTGTATTATAATTTTATTTATTCTGTTAAACACTTCCTAATTACAGTTTAACATGGTTCTCCCTGGCTTTCTTTAAGTCCCAACTAAGATCCCATTTCCTATAGGAAGTTTTCCCCAACCCCTCTTCATTCTAGTGCCTTCCTTCTCTTACTATTCCGTTTCTCCTGTATATAACTTTGATGGCTATTTTTTAGCTTGTTGTCTCCCACATTAGACTGTGAACTCCTTAAGGACAGAGACTGTCTTTTGCCTTTTTTGTATCCACAATGCTTAGCATAGTGCTTGGCATATAGTAAATACTATGTGTTAGTTGTTGTTGCTGTAGTTGTAGTAGTAGTAGTAGTAGTAGTAGTAGTAGTAGTAATAGTAGTAGTAGTAATAGTAGTAGTAGTAGTCATTCTTCTCTTCCTCCTCATCCTCCTCCTCTATCTTCTCCTCTGCCTCCTCTTCCTTCTCTTGATAAATATTGATTGATTGATGCTTCTGGCTTCACCAAGCATTGATTGATGCTTGCAACAGTGAGTTTGATACCTCTAGCCTTGAGTACTGAGAAGTGGAATGATTTGTCCCAGGACAGATGCTTCAATCTATACTCAGAGTCCATCAATTCTCTCTCTGGAGGTGGACAGCATTTTTCAGCATAGGTTCCTTGGAATTGTCTTGGATCGTTGTCTTGACCAGAGGAGCCAAGGCTTTCATCGTGGATCGTCGTAATAATGTTGCTGCTACTGTGTACAGTGTTCTCCCGGTTCTGCTGACTTCACTTGGCATCAGTCCATATAAAAGGATTTTGTCTTAATGCAGGTTGAGTTAACATTCTGGATTATAAGGAAGGGTGGAGTCCCACACAACAGAACATAGCATGAGAGGGGAGAAAATTGAGAGAAAGTCAAGCAAGCTAGCTTTATTGAAAGGATATACATTAAGAAGCAGATAATCAGTGTGGATGGAATCAGGGTTCACATTGGGAGCCCAGTGGAGGGGACACCCAGGTCAAAGTTCACTGGGTTTTTATAAGGTTCATACTGGATCAAGCAGGACCAGGCAGAGACCTTGGACCTGGGGCCAAGTACTAATTCTTTCTGGGAATTGAATAGCCTGGGCAAGTAGGAACGAGTTGATATTCAAACTCTCAGCTGGAGGGAAAAGAGGTGGGCTGCTTTGGGAGGCAGGTTTTAGTTTGTCACAGTCACTCAGAGGATCTGAGCCTCTCCTCAGCCTCTTTGGCTTCTCCTATTGCTGGAGTGCAGAGGCAATTGAAGTCCTCCTCAACTCTGACCCAAGTCTTCCTGGATCTGAGTCTAGTTTCTCTTCAGTACACCCCGTTGCCTACAGGTGAAGTTAGAGGACCCACACAAGCCTACCAACAGTCACTGTTGGGGACCAATATTGAGCTCAGTCTTGTTGATTCTTGGCCCACTAACTTCATCTGCTTTTCAAGGAGCAGAAACCAATTTAACTCAACTGCTTGGTGAAGAAGAACTTAGCGAGGGAAAAGTCAGATTGGGTGAACTTCATCTATCCTAAAGAAGCAACTTTGAAAAAGCCATCCTAGGTTTATTGATTGAAGTGCTAAGACAAAATTGACAGCCTTGAGGTCAAGTGGGGGCATTCCAGCAATGATAATAACTGACATTTGTACAGGTTTCTAAATGTGGTAGAGTACCTTCCATATTTTATTGGGTTGGAGCCTCCCCATTACCCCATGAGAGAGGTACTGCAGATATCATTACTAACACTTTCTAGATAAGGAAGCTGAGATTCAAAGAACTCATTTTTTCTTATTGTCATTTCTTATTGTCATTGACCCACCTGTGGGAGGCTCTCCCCTCCTCATCTTTAGGTTAGAGAATCCTTCGAATTCTTCTTCTATCACTGGAAGCCAATCAGAATCTGGAAAATGGCCTTGAAGCTTCAACAAGCCTGAAGGAGGCACGACATTTAACAACCCTGGAGAAGGTAGAGCAGAGGTAGGGACCTTTGCCTTGATTTTCTGGAATGATGTCAAAGTCTCTGTTCTCTTTTAAACGTATTAGCACATTCTACCTACTTATCTGCCTCAGTACCTTTACTCAACACAGTTTCACCTGCTTAGACCCTTCTTTCTTTGCTTGGTGATGATCTGAATACAACTTTCACATGTCAGTTGTCCTCCCACCTCTTCCAAGAAATCTTCCCTCAGCATGGAAGCCCATTGCCCTCTCCTGCTCCTCAGTGGCTCTAGTTCTCAATGCCTCTACCATTTGTCCGACACTTAGCATATCCTGCTTCCCATTATCAATCATTTTTCATGTTTACATCTTGACTCTCTGGCTAGATTGTAAGCTTCTAGAGGGCTGGTACCATGCCCTAATCAGCTGTGAATAACCCACAGTGCCTTGCACAGAGTAGCCATTCAATAGCTACTCCTTAAATGTGGATGATTGGATAGCAAGAGACTGATACATAGAGAGACTTATTAGCTCTATGATCCTCTCATTTCTCCTCTTTTGGTTTCATTTTGGGTAATATTACGTTCCTCCTTGTGTAATTCGTATGTTGATCTTTCTGTTTCACAGTTTAAAAGGTCAGTTTGCTAACTTTAAGATGGTAACTCCCATTTTTTTGGTCTCTGTTTTCCTGCCAACTTTTGTTTTCCTTTTAAAATTAAACTTAATTCAATTCAATTTAGCAAGCACTAATTGCCTACCTTGTTCAAAGATAACATAGAGTCCTTGCCCTCATAAAGCATACATTCTAGTGTAAACAATACACATATGAATAGTTAGAATACAAAATAATGCACAAGTGCATTTTCTAATCCGGCCATATCAACAAGAAGCAGCAGCATAAGTAAAGTGTTAGAAGTGATATCCAGAAAGGCATCCTGGAAGAGGTAACATCTGAATTGCACTTGAAAGGATGCAGAGGAATTCAGTCTGGAGGTGGGGAGAGCAATGGAGAAAGGGAGAGAGAATTGTATGAGAGAAGGCATGGTGACTAATGCAGGGCATATACAGGGGTGACTGAGGAAGTCTAATGTGGCTGGAGCATAGAGCAGGTAGAGGAAAGATGATATAAGATAAGCCTGTGCCTAAGTATGGAAGTCCTTGAATACTAGGCAAAGGACTTTGAAATTTACTTGGTAGGGTATTCATATGCTCTAGAGACAAAAGGGATCTTAGAGATCATTTGTTAGAACCCTTTCCCTTTACAGAGGAAGTAGCTGAAGCCCAGAATGGTTGCATGATTTATTCAGTCCCTCATCACAAAACCCGTAAGTGCCCAAAATAGGGCTCTCTCCAGATTTCAAGTTCAGTAATCTCTCCACAACTTCCACCTGCTAAGGTCTAGAATACATTTGCTCTTCCTCTGTCACTTAGCATTCTTGCCTTGCCAGGTTTCTGAGAGAGGTAACCCACTTAAGTCTTAGATTCCTAGATTTGGTTTTGAGTAGACAGTAACAAGTCAACTCATTGGATAAATCTTTATGGAATGTATGTTCCATGTGAAGTACTGTGTTAGGTATTGTGAGTGATGTAGTTTGCTACGCCACAGCATACTATGTACATACCAGGCCATCTTCCTAGGATGATAATAACTTATCCCTCTTTTTCTGGGGAAAGTGCCAAAAAGGAAGACTTTTTCATAGCCTACTGGACAAATAGTCAATTATTTCCAAGGTCATGCGACCTTGATAGTAAATGGAAGAACAGACCCATATTTAAAAACAATGTTCCTTGATTTTAACAGGCTGATTTTCTGATGTCACTTTAGCTATCCAAAGAAACTACTGAAAAGAATGAAGTTGTTTGACCTGTATGGAACAGTAGAAACAGGACTCACTGGCTCTGAAGGCAGAGGATCTGAGTGACAATATAGGGTTGCAAGATTCCTGGCCAGACATGTAGCATATAAAAAAGGCTAGCAAGAATGTATTTTCGCGGTGTTTTTCAGGTTTAACTAAAAGGTTTAAACTAAAAATGTTGGGAAAAGGTAGAAACTGCTTGGGTACATCTCCAAAGGTAGATACTATAGAGAATAGCCACAGAAAAGACAGAAAAAGGATAGAAATTCAAAGGAGGCAAAATATATGAAAAAATCTAGTAGAAAAGTGCTTGACCTTAAATGTCTAATCATAAATGCCTGAAATTGAGACAACAAAGAACTAGAGGTTGTAATGTTGGGGTGGGGACAAGTGTGTGCAAATTTGACCTAAAAGGTATCACTGAGACTTGGTGGGATGAAACCCATGACTGAATTGTGGCTCTGGATAGGTATATCTTATTCAGAAGAAGAAGAAAAATTTAAATTTAAATTTAGTCTTATATATTAATAAGATTTACTCAGGAAATCCAGGAACCAGAGGGGAAACGATGACAAGCACTATTTCGGTGAAGGTGAAAGGAAGGAAAAAGCGGAGGTGATTTTTTTCATCGCAGTATGCTACATCCACCTGGACTGAGGGAGGAACTGCATGAGGAATCTGGGAAATAGATCACAAGCCAGGCATAGAGGCTCAGTACTATGGTGATAGGGAACTTCAGTTTTCGAGATATCTGCTGAAGCTCTTTCTCTGTTGTAAGCTGAGCAGCTAACAACCTCTTAATTCACCATAGTGATCCTTTCATCTTTCAAGAGCCAAAGGAAGCAACAAGGGGAATGTTTATTCTAGATATGATTCTTATGAAAAAGAAGGAACTGGTTGCCTGGGGTGGAGGTATACTTGATAACAACCAA
>CM053623.1:330491988-330520207 GCA_028646595.1 Phalanger gymnotis | reverse complement strand
CCCCACCCTTTGAAAAGGCAAATAATATGATATCAACTATACGTGAAGTTATGCAAAACATATCTCCGTATTAGCCATGGTGCAAAAGAAAACACCCACAAAACCTAAGAAAAATAATGTAGACTTCAATCTGCTCTCAGAGTTCATCACATCTCTCTCTAGAAGTGGATAGCATTTTTCATCATGGTCCTTTGGAATTTTCTTGGCTCACTATCTGGATTAGAGTAACTAAGGCTTTCCCAGCTGAACATCTTCACAATATTGCTGTTACTGTATACAGTGTTCTCCTGATTGTGCTCACTTCACTTTGTATCAGTTCATGTAAGTCTTCCAAGGTTTTTCTGAAACCCTCCTACTCATCATTTTTTATAGCACCACAATATTCCATCACAATCATATGCCACAACTCTCTTGCCATTCCTCAATTGATGAGCATCCCCTCAATTTCCAATTCTTTGCCACCACAAAAAAATACTGTAAATATAATTTGTACAAACAAGTCCTTTTCCCTTTTCTATGATTTCTTTGAGATACGGAACTACAGTTTTATAGCCCTTTGGGCATAGTTCCAAATTGTTCTCCAGAATGGTTGGACCGGTTCATTACTCTACCAACAATTCATTAGTGTCCCAATTATTCCATATCCTTTCCAGCATTTGTCATTTTCCTTTTCTGTCATGTGATGTCATGTCATTTGATAGGTGTGAGGTGGTAGCTCAGAGTTGTTTTCATTTGCATTTCTTTAATATTCTCTTTGATTTTTAAAAGAAGTGTACAGAAGACAGAAGCAAGGCCAGACAAATAAGATGAATATGAGTTTGAGGCCGTGCTGTAGAAAATAGTGTCTGGAATGCTAAAGCTCAGAATGAGCTAAGGCTAATGAAAACTGAGGACAATAAACAAGTTTTCTAAAGCTATTTTGGGAATTAAAAAAACAGGAGGACCAAAGAAGGGATGGGACCTTTTTCTAGAGTGGATGGGACAATTTGACAACTGAAAGAAGGCAGAATGTTTTAATTTTAATTTTTCTGTTTTCTCTACAAAGAGAATATCCTTTACAGTGGAAATGACCAAGAAAAAAAATGACTAGCCTGGAACTGACAACCAAGATAAGTAAAGAGTCAAGTTGATAAGAATTTATTAAGAGCTTACATAGTGCCAGGTACTGTGCTAATCACTGGTAATACAAATAAAAGCAGAAAAAATAAAAAGACAGTTCTTGCTCTCAAGGAAGTTACATTCTAATGGGGAACAACAATACATGAAAGGCAGTTTAAAATAGTGGTGATAGTGTAGGGTTCAAGGTCAAGAGTCATGTGTGCAACCTGAAGAGGGATGAAGACACTGTTGTCCTAGGCCTCCTCTTTAAAATGGAAATTCTTGAGGGAGCCAGCCAATCAGAAGGTGGGGTCTCAGGGAAAGGAGGATCCTTCTGGTGTGAAAAGTAGTCTAGGAAGGGAGTTACCATGCAGTGACAAAGTATGAAAAGTCTGGTGGAGATGTACTAAGGAAGTACTAGCTGTTCTCAGTGAATTCCAGTACTACCTGCTCTTGGTGAATGAACTATCCTATCTAATCCAAAAAGAGCTATTAGATTCAATTATTGAGCTACCATTAGTGAAAAGGGCAACTAGGTAATGCCCACCTGTAGGCAGGAAGACTTTTCTTCCTCAGTTCAAATCTTGCCTCAGATATTTATTAACCGTGTGACCCTGGGCAACCTTGTTTGCCTCAGTTTCCTCATCTGTAAAATGAACTGAATGGCAAATCACTGCTAAATCTTTGCCAAGAAAACCTCAAATGGAGCCACAAAGAGTTGGACACAACTGAACAAGAACAAACTGTTAGTGATATTTGAAAAATCAAGGAAAATGGTGGAGACATTGCAATATTGATGAAGGGCAGCTCTCTTCGTTTTCAAGAAAAGAGAACAGAATAGATTACCAACTATGGGTTACTGAGCTTGACTTGGATTCGTGGGAAAATTCTAGAATGTATCATTGAAGAGATGGTTGGCAGAGATAGAGAAGGATGTAGTGATAACAAAGAACAAGCATAGTTTCATGAAGAATGGCCCATACAAGATTAACTTTGTTGCTTTTTTTGGTCTAGGATAGGTAGACCAGTAAATGGAAGGGAATGCTGGGGATGTGGTTTACCTAGATTTTTGATGAAGTGTCTCATACAATTCTTGTGAAGCAGACGTAGAGAGGTGAATTAGATCATAATACAATACTTTGGTTTTAGACCTGATTGGATGGCTGGACTCAAATTTGTTAATGGTTCATTATCAAAGTGATGGGAAGTTTCCAATGGGGCACCCTAAGAATTTGTGCTTGGCTCAATGCCTTTATATTAATGGCTTGGTTAAAGGTGTAACATAGTGCTTGGCACATAGTAGGTGTTTAACAAATGTTTATTGACTGATAAAGGCATAGATGATATCCTCATCAAATTTGCAAATAACATAAAATGGGGAGGGATAGTGAATAAATTGGTGATAGAGTTAGTATCCAAAAGGATCCTGACAGGCTAGAGCACTGAGCCAAGTTATTAAGAAAAAATTCATTAGTGATTTATGTTAAGTTCTACATTTGGGTAGGAAAAAAATCAACTTCACAAGTATAAGATGGGGGAAGGCATGGATAAAGAGTAGTGGTTCTGAAAAAACAAAAACAGGGACTTTAGTAGACTAGAAGCTTAATACATAGAGAAGGAAATGACAAACCACTCCAGTATTTTTGCCAAGAAAACTTCAAATGGGGTCACGAAGAGTGGGACATGACTTAAAACAAATGAACAATAAAAAAATCTTAATACAAAAGTTAGTGATACAAAATAGTAGACAAAAAAAGTTGATGTAATCAGTTAGTCAATAAACATTTATTACATACCTACTATGTGCTAGGTGCTTTAGAAATATTATCTCATGTAGTCCTCATAAAAACCATGGGAAGTAGGTGCTATTGTCACCCCATTTTACAGTTGAGGAAACTGAGGCAAACAGAAGTGACTAGCCCAGGGTCACCCAGCTAAGCAGCATGAGTCTGTATGGGAACTCAGGTCTTCCAGACTGCAGCCCCAGCACTCTGCTCCATAGCTCCACCTAGCTGCCTTAAAGGGGGCCGGAATGAAGACTTGTGGAATGATAATAGCTCATGTTTATATAGTGCCTTACATGCAAGTTCCATTTGATCCCCTTACCAGCTGTATGCGGGAGGTGCTACTGTGTAAATAATATTGCACTCTGCAAATGAGAAAACTGAGAGTCATATATACTTTATGTATGAAAAACCTGAGTCTTAAACAGTTCAAGTGGCTTGCTGGTGGTCACATCGATGCCTGAGGCAGGTTTTGAATCCAGACCTCTCCTCACACCCAGTCCAGTGTTCTACACTGCAACATTTGCCTCTCTTATCTAGGTTAATTGGAAACATAAATACCTTGCAAAATTTCCATTGTCTCAGGACATGTTATTTTTTCCTCATTTTATCAAACATCATAAGAAGGCGTCTTGGAGGTCATCTGATCCAACTCATTTTACAGATGAGGAAAATTAAGCCTACAAGGCAAATAATCTTGCCTTTGGTCACCTGGGTGATAAGTACCATAGCTGGGAACTGAATGTAGGCCCTTTGACTGCTAATCTAGTACTCCCCCCCCCCCCATATCATGTTGCCTCACTTATTTAAGTACCTTGATGGATTCATGATCTCAATGATGCGAGATCACTCCATTGGCGTGAGCCATCCTCCCTTTCCAATTCTGTATGATTTTGGTATATGTCTAGCACAGTGCCTGGCACATAAAGTGCTTAATAAATACTTTTCCCTCTCCACTTCTTTCTTCCTTCCTTCCTTTCTTCCTTCCTTCCTTTCTTCCTTCCTTCCTTCCTTCCTTTCTTCCTTCCTTCCTTCCTTCCTTCCTTCCTTCCTTCCTTCCTTCCTTCCTTCCTTCCTTCCTTCCTTCCTTCCTTCCTTCCTTCCTTCCTTCCTTCCTTTTTCCCTGCTTCTCTTATTCCTCCCTCCTCTTCCTTCTTCTCAGTGTCTCTCTTTAAATTCTACATGTAGGATCCATGGATCCCTCTGGGGTTTTCTTCTGTTTCTTCTAACATTCCATGGGCACAAGGGAAAACAGACTATTTGTTATTCCTTGTTCGCCCTACATGAATATCTCACTTCTTTTTTCTGGTTACACATGTCCTCAGTAATGTCATTTCTACTGCTTCTTATTCCCAAGTCATTGTTGGCAACATAATGCAGCCTAATTATTCACATTCTCCCATTAAAAAAATCATCAATATTGAACATCCTTATGGTGTAGGGCACTGAGCTGGCTTTGCTCAGTAACCTTGGTGATGCCTCAACTTTGGGCAAGCACATGCTGCTTCCATCTCAGTTTAGTCTCAGTTGTACATAGGACTACTTATTATATTGAATGTAACCCACACAGATACGGACACTTCTCTAGTTTCCCAATAAAAAAAGACTCAATTAATTTTAAAAGAGCATGATCATTTTTTCCTAATTTAAAGAAATAAGCATTATTCTGGTTGAAACAGACTATCCCCTCTCATCATTTTGAAATAAATGGTCTATTGAGTATTAGACAATGGAAGATGAAATATCATACACATAATTTCCTATGTCATCAAAAGTATGTTCCTTTTGACCTTTACAAGTTAAATGCAAAAGTTAATTCAATTTTCAGTCTAAAGGCTATTAAGGTATAAGAGAAAAGGACTTAGGTAGGATTCAGAAAGATTTTAATGAGTTGGAAGTAGGTCAAAAAACATTTACTACTCATTAAAAAAAATGTCTCTGATTTATCGTGACTTTCCCCTAACACTTTCATAGTCTGTCTTCTAGCTGGATTAAATCCTATTAGCTGATCAACCAATATATTCATTTGAAAGTCGTCAAATCTTTTTCAAGGGACTTGAAGAGACTTTCTAAAGGTTATTTGGAAAAACCTTTAAATGTCCCTCAAGGGGCATTTGCTTTTAAACTGTCTTTTTGAATAAATAAATCTTCACAATGAAAAAAATGAATCAAAATAAAGTAAAAGCTTATTAATATGTATGCCTCTAATTTGGAATTTGTGATAACCCCAATCTGGATAAGGCTGCTATTTACCTCCTTGCTCTCCTGGAAAGGAAGGTTTGATAAGCAAATTGTTAGCCTTTACAAGGTGGCAAGAGATATTTAAGCTAATTAAGTAAATAAACAGTTTTAAAGTACATTAATTGTTACTATGCAAATGGTACTGCTAATTACAGATGATTCTTATCTACATAGTAAAGCAAGGCCAGCAAAAGGCCCTTTACTTACATACACTTTGTTAGCACTTAATTTGAGTTATTTTATGCCTTGAAAGTAATAAAGCTGCATTTCTAGGAAACATTAAGACTTTTCACTAACTCAAACAGGCCTTCTGCCCCATTAGTCCTAATTAATGAGGTTTCTCAGGATCTGTTTGTAGTAACATTCATTGCCAAGCTCAATTTTATTTCTACTCTCTTTATAAACAAGAGAAGCTAGAAATGCATTTGGAAATTTACTGTGTAGTCCCTAAAACAAAGGATTTGGAGTTTCAGTTCCAGATTCAGTCCTAAATCTGCTACTTGCTGCGTGATATCTGGCAAATTCAATTTACCTTGTTCAAAACCAGAACTCATGGTTTTGCCCCATAAATCCACCTTCCTTCCAAACTTCCCTGTTTCTGTTGGAGACTGTTCTTGGTAGTCACCCAATTTTGGTTCTTAGGAATCATCCTTGACACTTGTCTCTGCTGTCCTTCCTGCACTTCCATATTCTATCAGTTGCCAAGTTTTATTAATTCTACCTCCCCAACATTTAGATTGTGTGCTCCTTGAAGGCAATGTGCTACTTTTGGCTTTCCTTATAACTCCAGAGATTAGTACGGGGTCTGGCACATAGTAGGTACTTTATAAATATTTGTTGACTTATCGACAACTCTTACATTTGTGCCCTTTTCTCTATTCACATAGTCTCTGCTGTAGATCAGACCTTCATCACCTCTTAACTTGATTATTCCAGCAGCCTCCTAATTGGTCTCCCACGTTTAGTCTCTCCTCCATCCAATGTATTCTCCACACAGACTTCACATTGAAATTCCTAACACTGAAATTTGACCATATCACCATTTTACTAAAAATAACACCCCCCCAAAAAAGTTTCTGTAGCTTTTTATTACCTTCATCTTAAAATACAAGTGTTGATATTTAAAGCCCTCCAAAATCTGGCTCCTACCAACCTTTTTTAGTCATTTAAAATTTTTCCCTTTCATATGCTTTCTGTCATAGCCTACTTTGCTTCCCAGTTGTTCCCTATACATGAAATTCTACCTCCCACCTCCATGACTCTGCACAAGTGGCCCCCTATGTCTGGAATGTCCTCCCTCTTCCTTCCCTCCTCTTGGAATCCCTAGCTTTCTTTAATGCATATCTAAGGTGCTTCCAACTGAAGCCTTTCCTCATCCCCAGAGCTATTAGTATTCTATCTTTTGGAATAACTGTATGGAAGGCAGTACGGCATAGTTATAGGAGGCAGCTAGGTGGTGCCATAGTGTACAGAGCACTGGGCCTGGAGTCAGGAAGACTCATCTTCATGAGTTCAAATCTGACCTCAGATGCTTACTATCTGTTTGACCCTGGGCAAGTCACTTAACCCTGTATGTCTCAGTTTCCTCATCTGTAAAATGAACTGGAGAAGGAAATGACAAACCACTTGAGTATCTTGACCAAGAAAACTCCAAAAGGGGTCACAAAGAGTTGGACATGATGGAAAAATGATTCAACAACAACAACAAATGGCTTAATCGATAGCGGGCAGACCTTGATGTGAGGAAGACTTGGCATATGCTAACTTTATGGCTATGGGCAAATCCCCTAATATCTGAGAGCCCCAAGCAACTCTCTAAGCCTACAAATTAGAAACAATTTTTGGCTCTTCTTCAGTGGGATGAGTCTCCACACTGGAAATTCCCAACATAAATGAACTCATAGGTCTATACTCCTCTCTTTCTCAGCAAAACAAAGCATATACATTGCAAACATACTTCATATTTATTATATTCATACTTCATAGTGTATATTCATATGTAGCAGAACATATATTTCTTGAAGACTGGAAGTGTTTCTTTTTCATTTCGATGGGCATCTTCAGTGCTCATTACAGTGCTTTCCATGCTCACTCAATTGAAGTAAAGTCTTTTCCTCTCTGGGTCTCAGTTTCTTCATTCATTATATTTTATTAATTAGTAGAGATGACCTTTAACGTCCCTGTCAGCTCTAAATGCTATGATCCAATGAATCTCCACTACAGCTGGTTTATGCCACTTCCAAGGTACACAATGAAGAGACAAAACAACCCCACATTAAAAAAAAAACCAAAAACAACAACAACAACAACAAAAACAACCCATCCATCGATAGGGCCTCTTTCTTGAGAAAACAAGGCCTGCTGTTTGGCTAACTTATTTATTTGCCAAGAGCTTCTTATTCCCTTTGACCCAATGGAGAACCTTTCCTAGGGTACAGATATTTTCCAAACCCAGAGAAGACTTTGTATGTTAGCGATCATATTCCTTTTCTTTGTAAGATGAGGCTATTTTGTTAACTTTACTAAAGTGGTAAAGTCATGATTCATATGTTTGGATTTTAGTTCAACAACACGACAAAACAATTGTTGGTGTACTGATTTCTCCTCCTTGTGCCGTGACAATTTAATTGGTCTAAAAGTTCTGTCCTGCATCAAGTCATTGTCAAGGTCAAGGTAGCAATAGTAGTGATTCTTGTGTTTCCTTCTCCTTGGGGGAAGGAAGAGAGGGAACAATGCCTACTTGACAATGTGCTAAGTGCTTTACAAATATAATTTGAACCTCACAACAACTGTGGGAAGTAGGTGCTATTATTAATCCCCATTTTATAGTTGAGGAAACTGAGGAGGACAGAGGTTAAGTGGCTTACCCAAGATCACAAGCTAGTAAATATCTGAAGAAGGATTTCATCAGAGATCTTCCTGACTCCAATCCCAGTGCTCTGTGTACTCTGCTACTTCTATGCTTTTAGGGAGCAGGTGTGATGCTCTGAGCTCTTACATGGTTTATTTTCTGACTATCCATGACCATGAGGGAACTTTTTCTTCCTCTGCCCCTCCTCCACTGAAATATAATGGAGAAAGTATTAACATTCACCAAAACCTGGAGAGATTTACATGAACTGATAAAGAGTGAAGTGAGCAGAACCAGGATTACGTTGTACACAGTAACAGTAACATTGTACAATGAACAATCATTAATGACTTAGCTATTCTCAGCAATATAGTGATTCAAGACAATCTCAAAAGAGTCATGATGAAAAATGCTATCTACCTCCAAAGAAAAACTGGTGGAGTCTGAATACAGACTGAAGCGTACTGTTTTCACTTTCTTCTCGTTTTTTTGGTTGAGTTTTCTTCCACAAAATGACCAATATGGAAACTTGTTTTACATGATTGCACATGTATAACTTATATCAGATTGCTTACCATTTCAGGGAGGGGGAAAGGGAAAGAGGGAGAGAATTTTGAACTCAAAATTAAAAAAAAATGTTAAAAATTGTCGTTACATGCAATAGAGAAAAAAATAATAAATTTATTTCTTTAAATTTATTTTATTTTATATTTTTAATATTTATATCATATTATATATAATATAAATATAATAATAATAAATATGATATTTTAAAATAAATAAATAAAATATAAATAACAAATAAAATATTATTAAAATAATAGCATTCACATCTCAGGGTTGTTGTGAGGGTAAAATGAGACATTATTTGAAAAATGCTTTGTAAACCTTAAAGTGCTATACAAAAGCTATTATTAATATTATTATTTAGAACATGTCACAAAATCAGCCAAAATTGCTTGCTTGATTATACCCTCTGAGCCTCACACACTGAAGGCAGTATGACTTAGTACATAGGGCACTAGACTTGGAGTCAGGAAAATCTTGGTTCAAATCCTTTCTCAGAGACTTACCAGCTATGTGTCTGGGGTGTAGGGTGGAATTACAGTCTTTCTAGGCCTCAGTTGCCCCATCTGAAAAAATGAGGGGTTTGGGTTTGATGATATCTAAGGTCTCTTCCAGTCTTAAATCGATGATATTCTTGGCCTTTCCAATTTTTTCTGGCATATGTGTATCAGTGGTTTTGATATCTTTTAGTAAGTGACTATGGGACTCCATCAAGGTATTTCAAGTCTCCATCATTTTTGTTTCTTTTTTAGTCTTGCCTTTATCTGTGCCTGGTAGAATTCTTTCTTTCCTTAAGGCCCACCTCAGATGCCACTTCTTCCAGAGTCTTATTGGATGCTCCCAAATAAGAGTGGTCAGATTCCTACCCAAATTTCTCTTAGCACATCATTCTAATGTCTCCTTTACATATATCACATTCTGCCTCATATCACATTAATTTGATTTTTAATTTTAATTTTAGATTTTTTTTACCTTTAATAATATTTTATTTTTCCCCAATTTTTGTCCTTCATTTTTTAAAAAACAATTTGAGTTCCAAATTTTCTCCCCACCTCTCTCACCTCCATTCTTCCTGAGATGGTAAGCAATTTGATACAGGTTATATATGTTCAATTATACAAAACATATTGCCATATTAGTCATGTTGTGAAAGAAGACATAGACCCAAAGGGAAAAAAGACACAAAAAATACAGAAAATGAAAAATAGTATTCTTTGCTCAGCATTTAGGCTTCATCAGTTCCTTCTCTAGAGGTAGAGAGCATTTTTCATCATGAATCTTGGAATTATCTTGGATTATTGTATTGCTGAGAATGGTTGTCATTCACAGGTGATCATTGTACAATATCTCTGTCACCGTACACAGTATTCACTTTGTTCTGCTCACTTCACTTTGCATCAGTTCATATAAGCCTTTACAGTTTTTTTCTGAAACTTGCCTGCTTATCATTTCTTATAGTACAGTAATATTCCATTACAATCATATATCACAACTTGCTTAGCCAGTCCCCAATTGATAGGTATCCCCTCAATTTCTCATTCTTTTCCACTACAAAAAGTGCTGCTACAATTATTTTTGTAAAAATAGGCCCTTTCCCCTTTTCATTATAATTTGTACATTCTTTATCGCCCAACTACATGTTATTTGAAGTTAACGATTATGCCTTATTTCTTTTTTAAAAATAATGTCCAAGGTTTAACATAGTGTCTTTATTAGTAGGCAACTAATAAATATTTGTTGAATGGAACTCCTACTCTTTTCCCACTCCCAAGTAGTATTTTCCTTCTCACTTTCAACAGCCAAATTTTTGTAATTCATTGCTAGTTTTCAAGAGAAGTAAAGCTTTCCAAAAAAAAATTAAGACTTTTATTTTCCTAATTTCTAAGAGGAATTGAGGAAGCTTACAGGCTTAAGAATTCAAAATAAGACATAAGAATAGAGGCCACGAACCTTAAATCTGGAAGGAACCTCATATTGCTTATTTCATAGATGAGGTCACTGAAGGTCAGAAAGGCTAAGACATTTACTTATGTGACCATGAGTTAGTGGCAGGGTCATGATGACAGAACTCAAGTTACCTGATTTTTAGTCCAACATTCCTGTCAGTAGGTACCTACATTTGGACACAGAATTTAGCTCTAAGCTAACTGGAAGTTAAGGCAGAAAGGGAAAGACATCAGGGTTACAGAATTTTCATTTCCTTACTAGGGAAAGCACGTAGTTTCATCTCCAGACATTAAATGTTTCCTAGAGAATTCCTTAACTACTAGAAGCTATTAGTCAAGTGACCTGAGTTGGGGGGGGGGGTTCCAACAAAGCAACCAAGAAAATGCAGATGACTTTGGCTTTGTTTTTATTTTCTCCCTACTTGCCCTCAGTGTTGAATACTTAGACCCAGCAAATCCAGCGAGAAATTCCCAGGATGTGGAGCCAATGGGTAGAACTCAACCCTGCTTGCTCCTGCCAACTCTGTCCTTTTTTCTTTCAAAATTCTAGCAAACTTCTCACCACCAATCTCTTCCTAACCCTTTCTATCCTACTCAGTTTTTAAGTTGGACCAGAGTGGTGAGAAACTAATGGGATCCAGGAAAACCTGGGGAGGAATGTTTAGATCACAGATGAATTGTAACTAGTCTGCTAAAATACTCACAACAGCATTTTTTTGTGTGTGTGATAGAAAAGGATTAAAAAAGGATCAAGCAGATGTCCATAGATTGTAGAAGGATTAATTAAATTATGGTACATGAATGTAATGGAATATTATTCTGTTATAAGAAACGATGAATATGAATACAGAGAAGCATGGAAAGGATATTCATGAACTGATGCAAAGTTAAGTAAGCAGGATCAGAAAAATATATACAATAACCATCTACTCAATGAAAATGGAAAGAACAGCCATAGGGGAAAAAAATCAGTGCTTCAAAATTTTAAGGAACTGTTGCTGTTGCTGTTACTTGTTTTTTGTTCTTGAAGAGGAACATGACATCAGGAAGGTGATGCCATGACTTGCAAGAGAATTGGATTTAAGTGAGGGAGGGCTGTGCAAAGTCACCAGTCTCACTTTCTCCTGTGGAGTCATCTGGGTCCAGTGGCAAGATACAGATCAGGATGGCTGGAGATGGCCCTGGATATAGTGGGAGACCTGGGCCTTTTTATGCTAAGGTCTTTCAGAGTTCTCATTTTGACTGAGGCAATGTCCACTCAGTGATTAAGGCTAGGTAAGAAAAGTGCCAAGGAATGGCCCCTTTTACCTAATTTAAAAAATACATCTGGGAGGGGGAGACCTTCAGGCTTTCTGGCTGAAGCAGAAACAAGTACTATTTACATTTACTCTCAGTCACTAGGGCCCAATGACCGCTAAGTGGGGTGGGACTTCTTGTTGGTCAATCAATGAGAGCCAGAGCAAATCCAGTTTAAGGCATGATGTTTAAGAAAGAAATCTAGCCCATAAATCCCAAGATATCTTGCTAGGTTTCAGCCATCAAAATCTACATTCCTTTGGGCAGAGCACCTGAAGGTAAGGGTATGATACCCTATATGGACAAAGGGAGAGGGAAAGGGAAGGGAAAGGGAAAGGGGAAGGGAAAGAGGAAGGGGAAGGGGGAGGGAGCATAAAAAATTAATAAGACTCAAAGGAAGAAATATCAGAAGATACTTTCCTTTGCAGTGATAGGGGGTTCACAAGTATGGTACAACAGACTTTTAAAAATTTATTGATCAATTTTAGGCTAATTATCTTTTACTCTTCTTTTCTTTTTTTAAAAAAATACTATTTGTTATATTGGATGCCCCTCAGAGAAGGAAAGGGAGAGAGATAGGGGAAACTATAATGATGTAAAAATAAAAGACAACCTACATAAAAAAGCAAAAAATACCAAAAGAAATGCAAATAGTCTATAAAGAAAGCAAACAGACTTGAAGTCATTTTAGTTCTCTAGACAATTCACTGGGCAATCTATCTTTGTGTCATTTATAGTTGGCTAGATTGTATTTTCCATAAGGGTAGAGCCTACGTAAACTTAGAATCTCCTTTAGAACCCAGTGCAAGTGCTCTGCACTTCTGTTCAGTCAATTTTTCAGTCGTGTCCAATACTTTGTGACACCATTTGGGGTTTTCTTGGCAAAGATATTGGAGTGGTTTTTTCAGCTCACTTTACAGATGAGGAGAATGGTTATTGATCAGAGGTCTTACATCTTTCAAAGTGGTTTTACTTTACAATGTTATGGTAATTATACAGATAGTTCTCTTGACTCTGATCACACAGCACCCTGCATCAATTCATACATGTCTTTGCAGGTTTCTCTGAATCGTTCACTTTCATAATTTCTTTTGGCATAACTATTCCATTATATTCCTATAACTTAATTAATTCCCCAACTGATGGACTTGTTTCCAGTTCTTTGCTACAACAAAAAGTGCTGCTATAAATATTCTTGCACATCGGAGTCATTTCCTTCTCTCTTTGAATTCTTTGGGGGTATGTGCCTAGGAGAACTATAATTGGGTTAAAAGTTATGTAGTTTAGTGACTTTTTGAGTATAATTTCAAATTGTTTTCCAGAATGTTTGAAACACTTCGCCCAATGAGAAGTGCGTTATTGTTTTTATCTTCCTATATGCCCTCCAATAATTGTAATTTTCCCTTTGCGTTATACTTACTAGTTTGATGGATGTAAGGTAGAATCTCAGGATTATTTTAAATATTTAGTTCTTTTATTTGTGATTTGGGAATTTTGTTATATGATTGTTGATAGCTTAAATCTCTTTCCTTAAGAATATTTATAACCCTGTAGGATTATACTCTGTGTGCGTGTGTGTGTGTGTGCAAGGATAAGTTATTCTTGATTATAAACATTTTTTTCTTTGTGGAACGTCACATTCCAAGATTTTCTCTCTTTATAGTAGTTGTAGCATAGCCTTGTATAATCCTCATTATGACTCTTTGGTACTTCAATTCTTTCTGTCTGTTTGCAGTTTATTTCCTTTGAATTGGAAGCTCTGGATTTGAATCAGGGGTTTCTTTCAGGAGGTAACAGTTGATTCTTTCTACTTTTACTTTTTCCTCCAGTTGTAATCTGGGCATTTGAAAAAAAAGGAATTCTTAAGACATGATGCTAGGACTTTTGTTTTGTTTTGTTTGTTCAAGTTTGGAGGTGATCTAATGATTTTTAAATTATTTTTCCATCAACCTATTTTCCAGGTCAGTTGTCTTTTACAGTATACACTTTACATTTTCTTCTACCTTTCAAATATTTTTATGTTGTTCTAATAA
Organism: Phalanger gymnotis; assembly: GCA_028646595.1. Taxonomy (NCBI): domain Eukaryota; kingdom Metazoa; phylum Chordata; class Mammalia; order Diprotodontia; family Phalangeridae; genus Phalanger; species Phalanger gymnotis. The sequence continues at coordinate 330,506,391 of CM053623.1, read as the reverse complement.
TTCTGGCTATTCTTTGTTTCTAATATTTCATAGAAACATTGAGTACTGTTTGCTCCATTCTATTGTTCAATTGTCCATTACTTGAGTAAGGTTTTCCGCCTCCTGTTCTAAGCTATTTATTCTTCCAATTCTTTACCCCCCTTAAGAGCTCTAACCTATAATTTTCTTCATTTCCTTCTAGCCACTCTTGGAGTAATTTTTGCCCAACCATTCTTTTCTGGAAGGCTCCACTTGATTTTAGTGCAGAGTTACTCTCTACCTCTGTATTTGCTTCATGGACTTGTCTTAATCCAAGGTATTTTTTTTAAAAGTGTGCCTAGTATTTTCTACTATTTATTCATATCTTCTATCTCAGTTTCTGGGTTGGGATTTTGTGAAGGCTCTTTCTCCCACTCTCTCCCACATTCTCTCCCACACTCTTGGATGGGGTATATAGACCTGCTTGGTTCTGTTCCCTCTGTGGTCAGGATGCCTCCACCTCTGCAAATCTGGATTAGGCGGCAAGATCCCACACTCTGCCAGAATCCCTGGCTTCTGACTATATCTCCTTCTGAGCCAACATGGGTTTTGCCCCAGCCATTCTTTGTCTTCTCCTTCCACAAATCATAAAAAGGAATTGGTTCCATTCATTGCTGAGGTTCTGACAGACCAATTCTATTGTGCTGGTTGTAACACTTGCACAAAGCCTTTGGTACTGGCACAGTCCAATTGCTGCCCTGGTTGCAAGGCTCTTGTGGGTTCCCTGATGCTAGGGCTGTCTGGGTGCCACTCTGGCTCACTCTCACTTGTAGCTCCACTGTGAGTTGCTTGGGTGCTGGCTTCCGGCCTCTTGGAATGCCCCAGGTGAGCACAATGCCTGGCCCTGTCTTTTTTGTGCTATAGGGACTGGCTCCGTCCCCTGTTTCTCTGACAAGCCAGGGCTGAGAGCCCTCTGGCTTTAGTCCCTTGTTCCTAGCACTGGCTTCTGTCTCCCCTCTCTTGTCTCTGCTCAACATGCCTTCAGGATTCTGGCAATCTTTTTGTGTAGTCCCGGACTAGATGGGAGAGTTTATTCTTATTTCTCCATCTCTCTTTTTTATTCTTCCTTCTGGTGCATTTTAATTGCTTGCTGGAGTGTTTGTGGGAGAGCTGGGCTCCTCTAGGACCTTTCTTGTTGCCATCTTACCCAGAAATGTTTTATTGATTTTTCTACATTATAATAATTTCCTCCACAACTATTGCTTCCTTCCTCATAACCATTAAAAAAAAAGCATGTAAGCAAAGGCAACTAATGTAATGTAGGCATCTGCTAGTGTATGCTTCATTCTACATCCATAGCCCCCATCTCTCTACTGAAATTTCCACATCCACTTATTTTGAGGTTTTTGTAATTATGTCTGCAGGGCCAGCCATACGCCTTACATAAAGTAAGTTCTTAATAAATATTTATTGAATTAAATGGAAATGAAGTACTGGGATGGGATTGCTTTGAAATCCATGGAAGAATAGTAATTTACAAATTCTAGCTTTTATTATAGGATCCTATGATCCTGTGACTTATATTTGAAAAAGGTCTTAGTTGGGGCTTATCTAATTCAACTCCATCATTTTACAGAGGAGAAAACTTAGCCCCATAGTTGTTAAGAGGCTTGCTCAAGATTACACAGGTAGTAAGTCTCTGAGCCAAGATTTAAATGCAGGTTCTCTGATTTTGGATCCAGTAGTCTTTCTTCTTCTTTTTACCTTATGTAAACACTTAGGCCAACATATCAGGCTTTATCTACACCAACAGCAACCCAACCCCACTCACAAAATAACAACAAACTCCACAAAAGATGTACCCAAGTCAAGTATCCAAGGGTTAAGACACCTCTTTTTCACTCTGCAGTGATTCAATTCCTCCAAGGAAGATTCTAGTTTTTCAGACACACAGGTCCAGTGCTCTTTCCAATGGTCAACAAGATATTTCTTCTTCTTCTTCTTCTTCTTCTTCTTCTTCTTCTTCTTCTTCTTCTTCTTCTTCTTCTGCTTCTGCTTCTGCTTCTTCTTCTTCTCTTCCTCCTCCTCCTTCTCCTCTTTCTCCTTCTCCTTCTCTTTTTCTCTTTTTCCTCCTCTTTCTTTTATTCAACTTATTTTCAAATAAACTTCATTGGTGCAAGACTGATCCTTCTGTATATTCCATAGGGCATGGGATCAGACATCCAGAGCTGACGGGTCCAGAGATAACAGTTACATCTCCTCAGTTTATAGATGAGGAAGCTGAGGCCCAGAGAGATGCAGTGGTTTGGTCAGATCTCATGAGTTGTAAGTAGCAGAGTCAACATTTGAACACAGTCCTTCTGATGCTAACTCTATCACTCTTTCCCACTGGACCATGCTGCCCCCATCATTTATAGAATTTCAATAACCTTTGATGATGAAAAGATCTAAGAAGTCTCTTGCTCTGCCCACCCCCCCTCTCTATGTTCGGCTAGAATTCCCTGTGGGGAGCTTGGCGCCACCATCCCTTTTCCTGTTCTGTTCAGAGACCTCACTATGAGCACTACCCCCACCTCCACACCTCATTTAGGGATGGCCAGAAACACTTTTCTTTCCTCACCTTCCTCTCCCATGCCACAGAAAGCTAGGGCTAAAGGGTTAATTTGGGGGAAATGTACAAGTGGTGGTCCCTTTCAAAAAGTTTCGGGACCCCTTAACTTATAGAAGAGGAATCTGATACTTAGAAGAGTAAAGTCACTTGCTCAGTGTCACTCTGTTATCTGGCAGCCATGTATGGAACTAGAATCCAGATCGGCCAGGCTCCAGCTGTTTTTAGGATTCCTTGCTACCCTCTTGCCTGGGTTCGATTTTGCATGTGAGATTCTGAGGACATAGTATGAGTAGGAAAGGACAGGTTTTATGTTATAATTCCATATTATAAGGAGCAAGCCATTTCCATTATAATTCTTTCCTTTGAGTTGCTCAAACCTTCTTAAATAATTCCATTTAGATTTAAATTGTCCATGCTTGAAAAATGTGTGGTCTCAGCCCAGAGGTGATTTTCTTTTGCAAAATTTGACAGAATCTTTTCAGCTGCTTTGGATTAGTGTGAAGTTAAGAAAAAAATATCTGGTGGAAAACCTATTTCTGCAGCTTCTCTTAGCCCTTATTTAACTCCAAATCTGCTGAATTTAAAACATTAAAATTTGGCTAAATTAAATCCATCATTTGTTGAAAGAATATCGGGAAACAGTTAAGTACTTCAAGATGTGAGCCATTGCACTGTGTCTATGGACAGGCACAGGAGAAGAAAGTTTTCTATAGGACTGCAGGGGAAAAGAAACCACCAAAACCAAAAAAAAAAAAACCCAAACACGACCATTTTTTGCAGTAGCAACAACCAGAACTGTGTCACTGAGGTGCTGAGGTGGGCACAGCTGGAACTCTATCCTCAGGTGCTGACATCTGGGCTGAGTGTGTAAGTAAGAGTGTGGCGTGTGTGTGTGTGTGTGTGTGTGTGTGTGTGAGAGAGAGAGAGAGAGAGAGAGAGAGAGAGCGCACTTCTTTGTGGTGGTCCCTTTCTCCCTCACCTGGCTCCAGAATGCCACCCCTGGGATTTTGCCACCATTGTACTCATCATCTGGGACTCTCCTCTACTTCTCCATTGTTTTCTTCTACTTCCTCCTGTGGGAGGGAATTAGGGACAATTAGACATGGTGAGAGGGCATGACCTAGACTCTCACAGGAATGGGCCACCTGCATTCTGCAGAATGTAGCACTTGTGTTGCACTGTTCCCTGGTCTACCAAACATCAAATTTATTTTTTGTGCAAGAATTCAATTCCACCAGCATTTATTCAGTACTTACCGTATGACAAACACTGCACTAAGTACTGATGATGCAAAGACAAAAATGAAGCTATCCTTTCCTTCAAGGATTTTGCATTTTTAGTTATGGACAGCTAGGTAGTACAATGGATAGAATGCTGGGCCAGGAGTTAGGAAGACCTGAGTTCAAATCCAGCCTCAGACATATACTAGTTGTATGATCTTGTGGAAGTCACTTAACCTCTGTCTGCCTCAGTTTCTTCAACTCTAAAATGGTTATAATAATAGCACCTACCTCATAGGGTTGTTGTGAGGATCAGATAATATTTAGAAAGCACTTAGCATAGTGTCTGGTACATAGTAGCTGCCTCTGGTAACCAGTAAAATGGCCTGTTATTATCATCAAGTCAGTTTGATCCTCTTTGGTGAAAGACATTGGTTATTCTTTTTTTCCCAACACATACACACATATGGGTTGGACTACTCTAGCAAGGGAAGCCTAAAATTTTACTTTTGCCTCTTTTGTGTTAAACTTGCACTTCAAAGCAGTTACATATTTAACCAAGACTGTGATATATTAGAAAGTGCAGGCAGAGTTAAGATGATGGATTAGAGGCAACCCATCTAAACTCTTCCAATATCCCCCTACAAACAACTTTAAAATAATGCTTCAAATCAAATTTTAAATCAGCAGAGCTAACAAAAGGTCAGGATGAGACTTTTTCTGGCCTGCGAACACTTAGGAGGATGGCAGAAATTTGTAACATCAGAATGGAAGCCTATCTGGAAACCATACATATTATGGCAGCAATAGTAGCTGTCACAGCAGCAGCAGAATCAGGAGATCTCAACCCATAAAGGGTAAAGGGGTTGGACAACTGGTTCAAAAGAGATTACAGGGGACCCTTTGGCGGCACTGCATGCAACTTGCACTGACTGGCAATTCTATTGCCCATATGCTGATATCCTGGTTGCAGCTCCAGGGTGGAGAGGTCCCCTAATGGTCATTCGCAAGGAAGCAGGAGGCATAGTCACAGTCCCATGGCAAAGAGAACACTAGCATTTGTGGTTGCAGGGGATCAGGGGCCCTTCCTGGGTAAAGACCAGAATGCAGATCAGGAGAGCAGTGACCATACCTCTCCCAGGATACTAGAAAGCACCAAAAATCTGCAGACCCCCAGATCTAGCTCTGAAAACAATAGCACAAAAAAGCCTGAAGCTTGAGACAGTGCTTCCCCATCTTAAGGTGAACAGATCCCAACTTTAACATAAAGTTTGAAGTCCAGGAAGTCCTGGGAAAATGAGCAAACAACATTGACAACAACAAAAGAACTTGACCATAAAAAGCAACAATGTCAGTAAATACCAAGACACAAACTCAGAAGAAGACAACAATGTGAAAACAGCTACAAAAAAAGCCCCAAAGAAAAATGCCAATTGTACCCAACCCAACAAGAATTCTTGGAAGGGTTAAAGAAAGAGATAAGAGTGGTAGAGGAAAAATTGGGAAAAGAAATGAGAATAATGCAAAAAAAAATTACAAAGGAGAATTAATAGCTTGGTAAAAGAGGCACAAAAATACTGAAGAAAATAACAACTCAAAAAATGCAATTGGTCTAATGTTAAAAAAAGGCACAAAAAGTAACTAAGGAAAAGAACACTTCAAAAAGCAGAATAAGCCACATAGAAAAGGAGGTACAAAAATTCATCAAACAGCTCCTTAAAAAACAGAATCGGCCAAATGGAAAAAGAGTTACAAAAGTCCACTGAAGACAATAATTCCTTAAAAATTAGAATTGAGAAAATGGAAATGAATAATTCCATGAGACCTCAAGAAACAATAAAACAACGTCAAAAGAATGAAAAAAATAGAAGAAAGTGTGAAATACTTCAGTTTCCACATAACTGACCAGTAAAATAGATCAAGAAGAGATAATTTAAGAATTATTGCACTACCTGAAAGCCATGATCAAAGAAAGAGCCCGATCATCATATTTCAAGAAATTATTGAGCAAAACTGTTTCAATATCTTTGATCCAGAGGGCAAATTAGAAATTGAAACCAATCAGCTCCAAAATGAGATTCCAAAATGAAAACTCCCAGAAATTTTATATTCAAAATCTAGAATTCCCTATGTCAAAGAGGAAATACTTCAAACAGCCAGAAAAAAAAAAAAAACAATTCAAATATCATGGAGGCACTATTAAGATCATACAAAATTTAGTGTTTTCTACATTAAAGGAGTGGAGAGCTTAGAATATGCTATTACAGAGGGCAAAAGAGCTAGGATTACAGCTGAGAATCACCTGCCCAGCAAAAATGAGTATAATCCTTCAAGGGATAAATGGATATTTAACAAGATAGAGGACTTTCAAGCATTCCTGATGAAAAGACCAGAGCTGAATAGAAAATCTGAAATTCAAACACAAGATTCAAGAGAAGCATAAAAAGGTAAACATGAAAGAGTAATCACAAGGTTCTCAATAAAGTTAAACTGTTTACACACCTTTTGGGGAAAGATGATGTATATTAATTCCTAAGAAATGTTTCATTATTAGGGAAGTTTGAAGGAGCATACATAGAAAGAGGGCACAAGTATGAGTTGCATATGATGAAATAACTGAAAAAAATTAAGGAGTGAGAAAGAGGAATACACTGGGAGAAGGGGAAGGAGAAAGGTAGAATGGGGGTAAATTATCTCAGAAAATAAATACGCAAGGAAGAGCTTTTAGAGGGGATAATGGGGGGGGGTGACAGTCAATGCTTGAGCTTCACTCTCATCAGAATTGGTTCAGAGAGGTAAGAATACACACACACACACACACACATATATGTACACCCACTCAGTTGTGTATAGAAATGTAACTTACCCAACAGAGAAATAAGAAGGAAAGGGGATAAGAGAAAGGGAGGGGGGAATAATAAAAAGGAGAACAGATCAAGGTTAGGAGCAAAATTGACTTTTGAGAAGGAACAGGATAAAAATAGAGAAGAAGAAACAGAAGAAAATGGAATAGAGGGAAATATACAGAAAGTAATTAAAATGTGAATATGAGTGGGATGAGCTCACCTATAAAATGGAAGTGGACATTAGAATGGATTGGAAACCTGAATTTAACAACATGTTGTTTATAAGAGACGCACTTGAAACAGAAAAACATGCAGATTTAAAATAAAGGGCTGGAGCAGAATCTAATATGCTCCAGGTGAACTGAAAAAAGACAGGGGTAGCAGTCATGATCTTAGACAAAGCAAAAGCAAAAATAAACCTAATTAAAAAGGATGATCAGGGAAACTACATTTTGCTAAAAGTAACCATAAACAATGAAGTAATATCAAAAAATTTTATAGTAAGTTTCTCTGATAAAGGCCTCATTTCTCAAATATATACTGAATATAGCACCAAGTCAAAAATATATAAAAAAAGATCCATTCCCCAGGTGATAAATGGTTAAAGGACATAGTTTTCGGAAGAAGAAATCGAAGTCATCTATGTTCGTATAAAAATGTTCTAAAACACTATTGATTAGGGAAAGGCAAATTAAAACACTACCACCTCAAACTTATCAGAAATGACGAATGCTGGAGGATATGAAAGAAAATCAGTACACTAGTGAATGGTTGATGGAGAAGTAAACTGGTCCAACCATTCTGGTGAACATTTTGGAACTAGGCCCAAAGGGATGCAAAGTTTTGCAGACTCTTTGACCCAGCAATACCACTAATAGGTCTATGTCCCAAAGAAATCAAAGAAAAAGGAAGAAGATCTATATGTACAAACTATTTATAGCAACTCTTTTTGTGGCGGAAAAAAAAATGGAAATCCAAGTGATGCTCATCAATTGGGGAATGGCTGAACAAGTTGTGGCATTTGATTAGATTAAGGACTATTGACCTGTGGTAAATGACAAGGGTAGTGGTTTCAGAAAAAACAAAAACATGGCAAGACCTATATGAACTGATACAAAGAGAAGTGAGAAGAACTGGAAAATCACGGTACACAACAACAAGGTTGTAGTGATGATCAGCTATAAAAGGCTTGGCTACTCTGATTAATAGAATTATCCAAGACAATTCTAAAGGACTCCTGATGTTAAAAAATGCTCTCCATCTCCAGAAAGAGAGCTGATGAACTCTGAGTGCAAACAGAAGTATAGTTTTCTCACTTTATTTTTCTTGCTTTTTTTGTGATTTGGCTAATATGGAAATGTTTCACATGATTTCACTTGTATAATTGATACCATACTGCTTGCCTTCTCAGTGGATGTGGGAGGGAATAATGAGAGGGAGGGAGGGAATTTGGAATTCAAAATTTCAAAAGAAATGAATGTCGAAAATAAATAATAAATTAGAGGATTAAAATAAAATTAAAGAAACCCTTCTTAAATAATATCATGACTTGTCTGGGGAATTTTCCCACGAGTGCAGGAGTCTGGGAAACTATATTCCTTTGTATAAGAGGGTTGGGAAATGATTCTACTACTTGAGTTTCCTTTATTATTTACTTTGCTATTCCCACTTTTTAAAGTGATTTGCTATTAAAAAAAAAGAAAAGAAAATGCATTGACTTGGAGTCAGGAGATCAAGGTGTGCTTATACTGCTCAGGACTGTGGGTATGCTATTTTATTCACCAGACTCAGTTTCTCATCTCTACGATGGGGTTAATAATACCAACCATAAATATGCATGCATGTATACTCTTACATATAATTCACAGGTTTGCAAAACACTTTATATGTTATGCCACTTGATCCTCACTACAATCCTCTGAGGTGGGTACTATTATTACTCCTATTTTGTAGATGAAGAGACTGAGGGAAGTTACATGACTTACCCAGGCTTGCCCAGCTAGTAAATAATATATGCAGGATTTGAATTCAGGTTCAATTCAATTCAATTTAACAAACATTTATTAAGTTCCTACTGTGTGCCATGCACTATGCAAAGCACTGGGGATACAAAGAGGCGAAAGATGATCCCTGCCTTCAGGGAGCTTACTATCAAATGGGGAAGAGGTCTTTCTTACTTGGTCCAGTGTTCTATCTGCATATATTTGTATGCATGTATATATGTATGTATATGTATATATATATATAATATGTGTGTACATATATAAACGCACATGTATATGTACATATGTGTATATATATATATATATATACATTTGTCTATCTATCTCTCTATCTCTCTATCTATCTATCTATCTATCTATCTATCTATCTATCTATCTATCTATCATCTACCTATCTATATGCCACCTAGCTGCCTCTGGCTTTTCTGTCTAGATTTCTTTTCCTTATAACAGGTTGCCTGCACAAATCAATGTTATTTATATAATTATTAAATTAACCCACAATAATTATTATCACATATTCTTGAAGGACCTCATTATGCCACCAATTCACCTTTTATACAGGTTCACAGCATAGAATCCAAAGATAAAGTCAGAGTGAGGATTCAATTCATTTATTGTATATTACTCCCAGATTGTGGTAACTGCTTTTATAGTTACCAATGCAAGTGGTATTAGCTCTATTCTGCCAATATCCCCCCCAACAATGACTGAGTGTAATGAATGGGTAAAAAGAGCTGGATAGGGAAGCAGAAGATCTGGGTTTTATCTGTATATGTATATATAGATATATAGGTATATATGTATATGTATGTATGTATATATGTATGTGTGTATATATTATATATGTATATGTGTGTATACATACATACATTTTTTTTCCGTGTGATGTTGGACTTCACTCCTCTTGGTTTCTTTAATTCAATTTAATTCAATTCAGTTCCATCTAGTTCAAGTCTATTCAACGCAAGTCACCAAAGCTTTTATTAAATGCTTCTCAGCTGTCAGGCACAGTGCTAGGTGCTTAGGACATACAACCAAAAATGAAAACAGACCTGCCATCAACAAGCTGTGTGTAGCTGTGTGTGTTGGAATCACAACCTGTGCACAAGTGAACATATACGATGTACAGGTAAAGAAGGTGCCATTGAGACTAATAACAGGGTGGAGAGAGAGCCTTTCTGGGTTAGAGAGGTAGCTAGGTGGCAGTGGTTAGAGCACAGGACTTGGAGGTAGGAAGGTCTAAGCTAAAGTCCCATCTCTGAAATGAACCAGCTGTGAGACTGTGGGGAAATTATTTAACATCTCTGAGCCTCAGTTTTCTCATCTGTAAAATGAAAGGGAATAATAGCACTTCCCTTACTGGTTGTTGTAGTGGTTGAGTATGTAAAAGGCTTCACTATATAAAAGCTATTTGGAATTATTATCATTATTATTATAATGGTGACTGAGCCAAATCTTGAAGGATATTAGAGAATTCAACAGGTAGAGGTGAGAAGGGAAAGCTATAGCCTTTGCAAAGTCACAGGAACAGGAAATAGGATGCTACATGGGGAATGAAGGGCATGAAAGGGGAGAAATGTGAAGTCACTTTGAAAAGACAGGCTAGAGGCAAATTCTGAAAGGCCTTAAATACCAAATTTTGTATTTATCCTGGAGGCAACAGCGAGTCCCTGAAGCTCTTTGGGCTGGCAAGATTTCAGCTTTAGGAATATCAATTTGGCTGTTGTGTGGAGGAGAAATGGTTCAGAGTAGAGACTGGAAGCAACCTGGCCAGTGAGATGTCCAGGGAGAAATAAAATGGTTCAATGATTACTCTCTACCCCATAGTTTGTTGTGAGGTAAGCTCTTTGTAAACCTTAAAGTAATTTAGAAATGTGACTATTTATCATTATTAATAAATCGAGATGAGATAGAATAGAGCGGAGTAAACGGCCAAGTGAACCAATCTTCAGATGTTTGGGTCATTTGACCAATGAATATACACAGAGAGTAACCATCATGGTGCAGTTTTCCTGCTGGGCTCTGGGGGTTGAGGTTCCTCCACCCACCCCCTGATAGTTTATGTTTACCATTCTGTTCCACAAACTGCCTTTTGAGACTGAGTTGCTAGGAGCAGGCAGGCAATAGGACCTGGGAAAGCAGAGATTGCAGGGTTTAGGAGGTGGGGTCCTCTTAGCAGCTGTCTTGCTACCCCTCACTCGCTCCATCCCAGACACCTGCCATCATGCAGACTCAAAGCTCTGTTGGCTCCTGGCCAGGGAAGCTGGGTATGCAGGCAGCTGTTGGGGGAATCTCGCTTTCATGCCCAGTTCTACCTTGGTCTCTGCTCTCCAATGCCAGGTAGGAATTAACAAGTTGTGAAGAACATGTTCCTCTGTTTGCTTGCCCATTTCCTGAGGTCCTTTTCTTTTACAGAATTAATTAAAGAAAATCTTTTACAGAATTAATTTTGAAAAAAAAAGTTTTTACTGATGCCTTTTGTTTTATATCACATCATTTCTGTATTTATGTCCACTCCTCACAGCAACCCCTTCTTTGGTACAAAGAAAAACTATTAGGTAAACCCAACCAACCCTGGGTAAGTGTGGTGACAATGGATAGAGTGCTGGGCCTTGAGTCAGGAAGACTCAACTTCCTGAGTTCAAATCTGGCCTCAGACACTAACTGTGTAACCTTGGGCAAGTCACTTAACCCTGTTTGCCTCGGTTTTCTCATCTGTAAAATGAGCTGGAGAAGGAAATGGCTAACCATTCCAGTATCTCTGCCAAAAATCCCCAAATGGGGTCATGAAGAATTGAACACAACTGTAAGATGCCTGACTAAACCCAACCTAATTACTTAGGTAGCGTGCTAAACTCCTACTTCTTAACTTTTCAGTAAATGTGTATAGTGTAGCCACGAAAGCTCTTGGGATTCTTATCTCAGCACCTACTCCCACTGATGAATTGGGTCCCCAGAGCTTGGCTACATCTCCAATGCCACCGATTGAAGGTCTCACGGGTGTGCTTTCTCCAATCTTCTCAGCTGAGACTCATTTAGTCAGCCAGCCCCAAGAAGCCTTTTAAAAATGGAGTGTTAACTAAGGTGGTACGATAAACACAAATGGTAAAAACATGTTCCCACCATATCTGTGACATCTTCTCCCACAAGTACAGGGGAAAGCGGACTTAGAGATTGCATGTGGGAAAGACGTGACTCACATTTCTCGGTTACCGAAAATCCTTTTCTCCCATTTGTGCATTCTCCCATTAAGTGACTCTTAAGCTTGACCTCTTGCTGAGCGACTTTTGTAATTGTGAGTCCAGTCTATCCTTGGCTTGATGATGTAGACATTACCATCAGCTAATCTGGGGACCCTGCTTAGGATGCCAGTGAGAAGAACTAAGGCCCAATGCACTCAGACTCTGAAGAACTTTGAAGGATCTCTGCCAGTCAAAGAAAGAAGGGGCAGAAGAAGGCTTGGCTAAGGCTGAAGCCTCCCCTCAGGCAGCTCTTCCTCTCGGATGTGCTACAAAAGCCCCACTTGCTCCAATTTTGGGAGAAGCTTCTCATTTCAGCTAACTTGATGCATTTATACAGGACCATAGTTCATTGGAACAGATTTCTTATTTAGTGTCATTTCACTTGGAACGACTTTTGAAATTTTCGAGTTACTTATTCTAAAGTTTCTGATTGATTGAGATTTATTTTCATTTAGTTAAGGTATCAGACTCCAATGGAGTGGGGGTGATTTTGACCCCACCTTTATGACAAGATCTTAGATCAAGTGCTGGAAGGGACCTCAAGATATTTTGGTGCAATCCCTATGTTTTATAGATGAGGAAAATGAGGGTCAAGTGCCTGAAAAAAAGTCCCACATTTAGCAGAGGCAGGACTGGAAGTCAGTTTCTCAGATTCTAGAACTAGGGAGATATATTTCTTATTTCTTCTCCTGGCTAAGATTTTTCATTCTAATTGCACAGTCCCCTTAGAATCTTTAGCTTCCTTCAAGCTCAGCTCAGGTGCCATCACCTACAGGGCCCTTCTTAGCCCTGTAAGTAGCTACTGCCTCTCCCTGGAAATTAATTCATATTTGCTTTAAGACTTAAGTTCAAATCTGGCCTCAGATACTTACTGGCTGTGTGTCTCTGGGCAAGTCACTTAACTTCTGTTTGCCTCAGTTTCCTCATCTGTAAGAGGGGGATAACAATAGCACCCACTCTCCCAGATTATTGTAAGGATCAAGTGAGATAATATTTGTAAACCGTTTAGCACAGTATCTGGCACAGAATAAGTGCTGTGTAAATGTTATGGTTGTTGTTATATTTATTATTATTGCCCTTATTAGCTAGCACTTCTCCCTGGAAATTTTTTCACATTTACTTTGTATACATTGTATATTTACTTATATGTACACTTTTCCTTTAATAGAATGTAAGGTTTTCAGGGACAGGAGCTGTACCAATTTTTTTCTCTATATCCCCCAAACCTAGTACATAGTAGACACTGAAAAATGTTTGTTGATTGATTATATTGAATGATTACAATAATGATGGGGGGAGGGGCCTTTAATGGTCTGGAATCTTCTGGAACTCTCTTTGGAGAAGTCCTTGATTCACTAAAAGGATAATGTAATTTTTCAAAAAGTAGAGAATGATCACAATATAAGAATGTGACGGAATACTATTGTGCTGTCCTTCATTCTCAAAGAGAAACATGACATCAGGAAGGTGATGCCATGACTTGCAAGTGAATTGGATTTAAATGAGGCAAGGCTGTGCAAAGTCACCAACCTCACTTTTTCCTCTGGAGCCATCTGGGTCCAGTGGCAAGAGATAGATCAGGATGACTGGAGGTGGCTGGGATTCAATGGGAGACCTTGGCCTTTTTAAGGCTAAAGTCTTTCAGAGTTCTCACTTGGATTGAGGCAATGCCCATTCAGTGATTAAGGCTAGGTAAGAAATGAGTCAAGGAATGGCCCCTTTTACCTAATCCAAAAAAAGAAGACTCTCAGGATTTCTGGCCAAAACAGAAATAATTACTCTTTATGTTTGACCTGAGCCATCAGGGCCCAAACGATGACCACTAAGTGGGATTTGGGCTGGGACTTATTGTTGGCCAATAATTGAGAGTCAGAGTGAATTGGGTTTAAGTCATGATCTTTAAGAAAGAAATCTAGCCCATAAACCCCAAGATATTTTTTGAGGTTTCAGTGATCTCATTTGAGTCTCGCAACAATCCTGAGGAGGTACAATAGATATTATTTTAGCAACTTGAAGACCGAAACAATTTTCTTGAGGAGAAAATTGGGGAGCTGTTTAGGGAGGGAATTTATCAACTTGGATTTTAAAAAGGATACAGATAGATATGCATATACATTATCTATCTATCTACCTATCTATGGCAATTAACAAAGGATGAATACAAAAGTATCATATGGATCCATAATACTGTCTTGATACTAAATACTAAAGCTCAGAATGAACTAAAGGTGGTTACAGTAGTAGTGGGGGTAGTAGATAAGGCATTTATTAAATACTTACAAAGACTAAAGAACTTTAATCAACTAAATGGTCAATCATGATTTTAGAGCTCTGGCAAAGAAGAAGGCTCCTCATTCCATAGAAGATGGACTAAAATGAAGAATAAGAAATGGATTTTTAGATATGACGAATGTGAAAATATCTTTTGCTTAACTGTGTTTCTGTTATACTTATATACATGTATTTTTCCTTCCTTCCTTCCTTCCTGCCTGCCTCTCTTCCTTCCTTCCTCCCTCCCTC
>CM053623.1:330473173-330491488 GCA_028646595.1 Phalanger gymnotis | reverse complement strand
TCCTTCTCTCTCTCTCTCTCTCTCTCTCTCTCTCTCTCTCTCTCTCTCTCTCTCTCTCTCTCTCTCTCTTTCTGTCCTGCTTCTGACACACTAGCCATGTAACACTGGGCAAGTCACTTAACCTCACTATTCTAGGTCAGTGGTATCACAATCATATAGAAAGGGGAATCACTTATCCATATCTAAGACCACATAGTAACATTATCTATTCTCTCTTGTATTTTTATTTATTTTGCTAAATATTTCCCAATTTACATTTTAACATGGCTCCCCTGCACAATGAGTGTAGTCCTCCAGGCTGTAGTGCTGTGTTTGGCACCCCTGTATCTAGGCCACTGTCTAGGCCTAGAAGTTGCAGAGAAAGTGCTGAGTTGCCTTCCCCTGGAGTTTTTGTGTCAATAAAATCAGAGGTCTAGTACCTATTCCTGTCTATTAACCTGGGAGAGATAACATAATGACAAAGGGTGCAAAAAAGATATTGTCAGGTAGAATAATGGGCTAAAGTTAATATAGTGAAATGTAATAGAGATAAATGCAAAATCTTATACTTGGGTTAAAAAAAAGTCAATCGTGCAAGTACAGCAAGAGAGATGTGTAGCCAGAGATGCAGCATGGCACAGCAGATTCAATGCTAGAATTGAAATCAGGGATACTTGGGTTTGAATGTTGCCTCTGACAACCAGGAATAATTAATCTCTCTGAGACTCAATTTTCTCATCTGTAAAATGGAAATAATAATGCCTGTAATGCTGACCTCGAAAGCTTGTTGTAAGAAAAATGAGATGATGTATACAAAAGGCTTTGCAACCTTTACATTTGAGTTATTGTATCATTAATAAAAACATTTTATGTGACGAAGATCTAGGAAATTTACTCTTCCACAGTCTCCATACAGATTGACAGCATAAAATGGAAATCAAATCCAATCAAACGAAAGCAAAAATTAAAAAAAAAAACCAGCATCTTAGATTGCATCGAGAAGCAGTGTTCAGAAGGGAAGCAATAGTTTTATTGTACCAATCATAGATAATAGTCCTGTGAATGAAGGAATGGATGAAAAAGCATTTATTTAGCACTTGCTGTATGCCAACTACTCAGGATATAAAAATATTATAGAAAGAGTCCTGCCCTTGAGGGAATTACATTTGGATAAAGGAAGACAACAGGAAGTTGTATGAGAAGTAAGGATCAGGGAAGCGTTCCTGAAGGCAAGGGGAAAAGAGAAGTATACTTAGGTTGGTTATGAAGGCACTGCCTAATGTATTTACCTAGAACTGACTGGACTGGGCTGGACTATGCCCATGTCATTGAGCTGGAACTTGAATTTCTTCTAAGTTTATAGTTAGTTCTGTTGTAACTCTCCAGGACCTCAATGTTTATATTCTGCTGCTGATGTTTTCTTTCTGCCAATAGGGAAACTCTGATGGAGATTCTGTTTGATTGATGTACAGGTGACAGAAATCTGGCATTGCTAAATTTTCACTGGGCTTATATTAGATAAGATTTTCAGTCTAGAATCCTTGGATTCTAGAAGGAGCTAGCGAAAATATCCTTGGCTGGTATGGTGTAACAACAATGCTACTTGCCACTACTGTGGCTGTGTAAGGCCAATAACACCAGAACACAGGAGGGCCACTAGCACAGGTTATTTGATCTGCTTTTCTAAGGACAGCAACTTTGAGGGGTTAACAATCTTACTTTAATTAAACATACATGTATCACTCACTTAGTTCAAGGGAAAAAGTCAGCACCCTGAACTTCAGAGAAAACACAAACAGAAGTTACAAGAAGAAATTATATAAACAGAGCAAAATAACACAAGTCAACAGAGAGGCTTCTAGCCGTCTAAACAGGACATTACATACATAATTACCAGAGAGAAAAGGACCAACGTCTGGGTTTTTCAAAGCCAGGGGGCTTCTTAACAGCTACCCAGAGTCTCGTCTGGTCAAATCACATGACACTCTTCCAGTGAGTGAGCCCTAAAACAAAATGCTAACCTCAGAATATACATACATACATACATATATATATATATATATATATATATATATATATATATATATATACACGCTTCTTTAGGGTCAGAGAGTGTCACAACCATGTGATTCAAACCCCTGTGACCTAGGCCTTCCTGTGACTTAAGCAGGTCATCAAAGACTCCCCATTCAATCTAAGAGTCTTGATTGAAACAAAGGCAAGACTCAAAGGCACTTGATTGCCTTAGTACTAAAAAGCACTAGAAAGCAAAAGACAGCAAAAAGTCCCACTTTACTTGCCATTACATAGGTAATGATGTTTTTTTTTTCTTTTTTGAGAGAATTAATGCTCTAAAACATGAAGACCCAAGTGGGAATTAGTTTATCACAGTGTGGCAATAGCAGAAGGAAAATTGGCTTTGGAGTCAGGTGAACTGAGTTAGAATTCTGCCTCTTCTGTTTATTATGTGATCTTGGGTAAATTACTCAAGTTCTTTGGGCCTTAGTTTCTTCATCTGTAAAATAAAGGAGTTGGATTACATCATTGATGTAATGACTAACTCACTGATGGGTTTGAGGACTTTTGGTTACCCCCAACTCATGTCATTGGTCCTCTCTGAAAATAAAGGATGAACAACAACAACCTTGGGTTTCTTTCAGCCTTAAATCTTAAATAAAATAAAAAAAATAATAATATTTAAATTATTAAATAACAAATTTATTAAATAATTAAATCCTAAATAAAATAAATAATAAAAAATCCTAAATAAAATAATGAAGTTTCAAGGGACTTTGGAGATCACCTAGTATAGGGACTTTCTCAAGGACGTGCTGTCATCTAGGTCTCTTGGAACCCAGATCAGTGTTTTTTTTTCCTACTCCATCTTGATTCCAATAAGGCTCTGTATATTTGTACAACATATAGTAGTTATAATGCAAATTAGGAAATTTCTGAGTATTAAAGTCTAAATGAAACACTGATTTAATATTTGTCCAGATTTGGATCAAATCTTGAAATTCTCTACAAAACTTCTGAAATATTTAGAATTTTGTCTCAAACATATTTTCTTGTAGGGAGGAGTATATGTGTATAATGGATAGAACACTTCTCAGTTATACCGTTATGAGGTCCACGTCCTAGACAGATTAAAGGAAAAGAAAAAAAAATCCATACATACACAAATAGTTATGGAAATTCCTATTGTTGTGGCAAAGAATTTGGGGTACTAAAGAACTAAAGGGGACACCATCAATTGAAGAATGGCTGAACAAGTTATGGTATGTGAATTTGATGGAATAGTATATGAGAAATGATGAAGGGGATGTTTTCAGAGAAACCTGGGAAGATTTGTATGAACTGATACAAAGAGAAGTAAGAAGTACCAAGAGAACAATTTATACAATATTAATAATATTGTGAAGACAATTACCTTTAAAGGTCTTGGGAACACTGACCAATACAGTGACCAGCCACAATTCCAGAGGACCCATGACAACACATGACTCCACTTCCTGTGGAGAGGTGATGGACCTAGAGTGCAGAATGAGACATATATACATATACACATTCATATACATATTCACAAACAATTTCATATTCATTTACATGTACATATACATAGTGGACGTATATACATGTATGTATATACATGTGTGTGCATGCGTGTGTGTCTACCTGCTATCTATCTCTATTTGGATATGGCCAACATGGGAATTTGTTTTGCTTTACTATACATGTTTGTAATGGGATTTTTATTTTAGCTTTCTCAACAAACAGTAGGAAGAAGGCAGATCTTCCTTTGAAAAAAAGTTTAATTTAAAAAAAAAGACAACTGAAATCCTGCCTTCTACACCAAGCCTTTGCTGGTCCCTCCTAATTACTAGTACTTTCTCCTTTGAGATTATCCATTTCCTCTGTACTTAGTTATTTACATGTTATTTTTCTGACTAGAATATAAATTTCTTGAGGACAAAGATTGTTTTTGCCTTTCTATTCTCAGTGCTTAGCACAGTGCCTCACACATAGTAAGCACCTAATAAATGCTTGTTTACTGACAAAAAAAAAGTGTATTTGGAATCCAATGGTCTGGATTCTGATCCTGGCTTTGGCCTACTATCCAGTGGCCTTGATCAAGTTTTTGAGCCTCATCTTAAGTCCTCATCTTAAAGGAGGATATAAATATGTACTTAACTCATGGGCAATGCCTTGCACATAGGAGTGCTGGATGAATGTCTGATGAATTGAATTGATTGATTTACGGAAGGATGCTTTTATTCTCTGACAGAGTATAAGACCATTAGCTCAGCCTCTTGGTATAGGAACCTAAAAGCAGCTCATTTCAAAGGAATTCTGGGGAAATAAAAACATCCAAATCCCTCTCAGATACACTTCTACATCAAGCGAGCCTAAAAAGAATGCCTGCTTTGTCTGGGAATGGCTAGGAGGAGAGAGTTGCTCGATGCATCATCTCACAGAGAGAACAATATTCTTTTAATGGCTGTATTAATTTCCAAAGCACCCCTTGAGGAATTTTTCATTGTTTTATGTACAGTAGGAGGGTGAACAACTGAATTTCTGTAGCAAACGTGTTAATCCATCACACAGCAGATCCTGGACTTGACAGGTGGAGAGTCTATTGCAATTTTTCCATTCAATAAACGGAAAGTTCATTCTTTCCGTTGAAAGGTTCTGACATACAGACATTTGAAAGGGCGCAATTCCTGTGTCTGTGCAGGTTGATGCTCCAAACAGGAGTTCACATGAGCAGCCCACACTAAGAAGGGCAGCATTTTGTATTACGTCTAGAGGCTGCTCTACAGGGAATCAATTATGTGAAAACATCCGTGCAGCCAGGAAAAGGGTGAGGCTATTGTTTGACTTGCAATTATGTTAAACTTTATTTTTTAGCAGCTGTTATGCTTGCTGGGATGGGCAAAGATAGCCATTGTTTGGGAAGGATTGCGGTGAGGGAAACCCTTATGTTATGGTTCTCTAAGGAGATTCTTGACCCAGTTCCAGTGAGTGCCTTTAAACCTCTGGCTGCTGTGACCCCTTCTTAACAAATTCCAATCCTGCCTCTGATGCTTGCTACCTGTGTGACCTTGGGCAACCTCATTTCCTCATCTGAGAAAGGAAGGGGCTAGATTAGGTCATGCCTTCTAACTCATTGATGATCCCCTGATCTCTAGTGAGTCAGTGAAGGTTTCTCAGTCACGTGGGCTATGCAATCCTCTTTTAGGGCATAATGGGCTGGGGGAAGAGCTTTTTAGACTATTTGGATCCCTTTTACTCTGTCCCTTCTCTTTTGGAAGTTGCTGGGACTTGGTGTGTAGAGGCAGGCTGTGTTGCTTCCTGGAATGGCTTAGGGGTGTCCTTCACTATACTGAGTGGTTCTGTTCCTCACGGTGGTTCTAGATGTGGTGGGGGAAGGGAGGAGGGAGATATTTCAGGGTTTCTCTTCATCACCAACCCCATAAGCCCTCTCCCCCAGTAGATTTTTTCTCCTTTCTTTCCTCAATAAAAACACTTCTAAAAACTATAAACAACCACTAAATATACCATACTCTATTAAAATACATATATATCACACACTTGTAAAAATGTATTAATATAGGTATATATGTGCGTGCGTGCGTGCATGCGTGTGTGTGTGTGTGTGTGTGTGTGTGTGTGTGTGTAACTCTGCTTCTGTTTTACGGAGGTTTTACGGAGGATCATCCTTGATCTTCTTGCTGTTTACCCAGAGGGAGACCTGATTTCTCTTTGACTTTAAGACTGCTGAGTTCGATATTGTTATAATAATGCTTATTATATGTAAGACATTTACTTCAGTTTGTTGCAGAGACTTGGGGAAAAGTCTTCAGAGACACATACGGAAAGAGGAACACCAGCAAGACCATATGCTCACAGCTTCATATTGGCCTGGGTGGGAAGATAGACCAAAGGTCCTGGGTTTTTCTATCTAGAGGCTTACAGCTATACTTCCCTCAATCCTCCCTCTCTCTTTTCCGTCTGATTGCTTTTTGAGTAAGGAGAAAAGAACTACATTGATAGCTAGGAGACACAGTCAATCGAGCACTGGGCCTGAAGTCAGCAAGACGTGAGTTCAAAGCCAGGCATTTCTTAGCTGTGGGATCTCAAGCTTACCTGTAAAAATAAGCACCTGCCTCTTCTAGTTGCTATGAGAATCAAATGAGATAATGTTTGTAAAGGGCTTAGCACAGTGCCTGACACATATAGGATTGATTAAGCACTTAGTATTCTGGTTCTCTAAGGAGATTCTCAACTTAGTGCCAGCGAGTCCTTTAAACCTCTGGCTGCTGTGACTCCTTCTTAACAAATTCCAATCCTGCCTCTGATGGTTGCTGCCTGCGTGACCTTGGGCAGCCTCGTTTCCTTCCCTGTGAAAGGTAGGGGTTGGATTAGGTCATGCCTTCCAACTCACAGATGATCTCATGTTCTCTAAGGAGTCCATGGGTTTCTCCCGTTACAGAAGCTCCATTTACTGTATTTTTGTATTCATTTTTATATTTGTATCCACACTGGTTGGCATTTAAGCACTTAATAATAAATGCATATTCCCTTCTTTTTTCTCCCTTCTCTTCCCTCTTTGGGTAAGGGGTAAGACCTAGCACCAGCAAACTATTCTGCTCACCAAGTTAGACATAAAACCATGAGCACGTGGTCCTGTTGGTGCTCCTCTCTTTGAAAGTGAGAAGTCTTTCTTCCAAGTCTTTGCAATAAACTGGAGTCCCTTCTGCAGATTCTCAGTATTATACTCAAAATTCTCTCGGCCATTAGGAGTCATGCTTCCCTCCAGGTAAACAGCAGTAAGAAGTCCAGGGCTGTCCCTCTTCCAACTTCCCCAGGCTTGGGCTGAAGCAGGATTACATATAAATTAGAAGAAAAAAAGTGCAGTATATTTAAAATAGAATCATGGAATTTCAGAGTTGAAAAGGACTTCAGAAATCATCTAGTCCAACTCAAGCTTCAAGGAGAGTCCTCACTACAACATAGCACCCTAGAATTGGTTATTCAGTTTCTGTTTGAAGAATTCCAGTGAGGGTAGGTGAGGTCAGGTGGCTTGTCCTTTTCCCTTGTGTTGCCCCAGTTCTTTTTTGTGTTTTAATCCTGAATTAACACTAAATTCAGTTAAATTCATTTGAATTCTATCCCCAGGGTTGAGTCACCGGTGAATAAAGGAAACTCAAATAGTCCTCTATGTCTATCAGGAAACAGACCACCTGACCACACCATACTTCATATTCCATCTTGACATTCTCCCTGACCTTCAAATCATCCTTCCTGCTTTTGGCATATATACTAACCCCCTCCCCACTCCCACCTTTTGCTTTGGGCTCAGTAATCAAATCAATACTACCATACTATCATCGTTGTTAGAAAAGGTATGTCAATTGATTGCCCTATGGATCAACTCAACACCCCGTGAGTCTTTAGGCATGTCTTTCTACGGCCACCTTCTCTCTCTCTCTCTCTCTCTCTCTCTCTCTCTCTCTCTCTCTCTCCCTCCCTCTCTCTTCCCCCCCCCACTCATCTCTTTTCCCCCCTCTCATTATCTTGGATCTACTTACTAAAAGGCATAAATCCTTGAAGGTAGTGACTGTCTCATTTTTGTATTTGTATCTACATTGCTTGGCATTCATTAAGTGCTTAATAAATCTTGTATCCATTCATTCACCCATACAAGTCAACAAGCATGTTTTTAAGCACCTACTGTGTGCCAGACACTTTGCTAGGCTTCGTAGAAGCTTCCATTCTATGGGGGAGCCAGCGGTGCGGTTCATCTTCCTGTTCTGGCTGTCCCCTTCTCCCAGACATCTTAGAAGACTGAGTGGTCTTTGTGTTTGGTGAAGAGCCATTCAAACCACTGCAGAGGCAGTAGAGGTATGCTTTCCCTTTAAATAGAAGAAGAGAAGGCCATTAAGGTGAGACTTACTATCCAGATGATTTCACTGTAAAATTGTTAAGTTACCCATGGTAGGCTTTGTTTCTACTGTAATTTCACTATTAGACTCATCATCCTATCATATTTATGATTATTTAAGAGCCTAAGCAAATGAAGTTATCTAGAGGCACTTTGGCAAAGTGGAAAGCGCTCTGAGTTTCAAGTCAAAAGATATAGATTCAAGTTTCACTTACAACCTGTATGACCTTGGGCAAGTCATAACTCCTCTGGTGCTTTCCTCATCTGTAAAACAAGGAGATTAGACTAGATGGCCTCTTCAGTTCTAAATATCCCTTCAGTCATTTTTCAGTCTGTCTGACTCTTTTCGGGTTTTCTGAGCAAAGATACTGCAGTGGTTTGTCATCTTCTCCAGCTCATTTTACGGATGAGGAAACTGAGGCAAACATGGTTAAGTGACTTGCCCAGGGTCACACAGCTAGTAAGTGTCTGGGGGCAGATTTGAACTTACATCTTCCTGACTCCAGGCCCAGTGCTGTACCCAATGAGCCACCTAGCTGCCCCTTAAATATATTATGCTATTATCCTAAATCAGGGTTATAATCATCTGGTCATTGGGCAAAAGGGATAATTGCAATTCTATTTTCCCCTTTGGCCTTTCTTCCTCATTGCTCCCACCAGGGGATATCTATACCCTGGGGTCCCTAGACTCCACCTTAAGTGAATGTCCTCAGTAAACTGTCTTCTTTCACTTTCCCCTCACAAAGGGACCCGTTAGTTCGAAGACCATCCAGACTCCTAAGCAGGAGAGTTTTCCATGTCATCCCTTCCTTCTTCATGCTTGGCTCATCCACTGACACTTTACCAACAAGGAGAGCTCAAGAAAGCAATGTACTTAGGCCTGCTTATCTATCAATACAAATCTTCAGGATTATAACCATACTGTAGTGTCAACACACTTTCAGAGTGACCTCATAAAATAAAAACACCAAGTCAAAGCTGTCTTTTCTGACTTCAACCAAGTGGAATAAACCTTGAGAATAAAATAAAACCTTTACAGAAGTTCATACACAGAACAGAGAGCTTCAGGAGTTCATGAGGCGCTATAGGTCTTTTAAAAAGTGAAGTTTAATTAGAATTATAGGAAGCTAGAGGTTGTTCTGAGGGGATAAACAAACCAACGAGGCTAATGGAAAGTGCTTGTTAAGACAATCAGACTTAGAAAGGTAGTAACAGAAATATCAGTCAGTCAACAAGCATTAATTAAGTGCTGACCATATGCCAGTCAGTCACTGTGCTAAGTGCTGGGGACACAAAGAAAGGCAAAAGTCATCATTCCTGCCCTTTTGTAGCTCACATTCCAATGGGGAGAGATACACGTAAATAGCTATGTGAGTTCAAGATATATACATACATGGGTATATGTAACTGCAAGCACATATATGTATGCGCATGTATGTATATAATGCAGGTATATTGTATGTATGTCATGCAGATATATATGTATATAATGCAGGTGTATATTATGTATGCAAATCACATAAACACAGGCCTACACAGACACATGTGCCTATATATACATATGGTATAGATAGATATATATACACACATGCCCATACATTTGTACAATATATTTATATGGGGGCAGCTAGGTGATGCAATGAGTACAGCACTGGCCCTGGAGTCAGGAGGACCTGAGTTCAAATCTGGCCTAAGACACTTGACACATGTACTGGCTGTTTGACCTTGGGCAAGTCACTTAACCCCAATTGCCCTGCCAAAAAAACCCAAAAAAACAATATGTTTATATGTATGTGCCTATAAATGTGTGCCTTGTATAGTACGTGCTTGTGTGTATATACTATTCATATGTATATATGGGCACTATTTGCATATGTTTATACATATGCATAGGTATATTATGTGCATGTGTATTTATATGTGTATGTATAGATGTGGACAGCTAAGTGGCACAGTGTAGAAAGTGCCAAACCTGGAATCAGGAGGACCTGAATTCAAATTCAGCCTCAGGTACTTTCTAGCTGTGTGACGCTGGGCAATTCGCTTTTCCCTGTTTGTCTCAGTTTCCTCATCTGTAAAAAGAACTGGAGAAGGAAATGGCAAACCACTGCAGTTAAGAAAACCTCAAACGGGGCCACAAAGAGTTGGACGTAACTGAATGACTCAAGAACAACAAAAATGACAATTTTAGTCTGGTATGACTATTTTTTAGGCTGAACTCTGAGCTTTCTGTATATTTATTGCACAGACCCAAAGTCAAAATCAGAAGTTAGTCTCTTTGAACTTGAACTCTATCCTGGTTCTAGCTGATTCCCTCAGGATCCTTGGTAAGTAGACCTTGATTTCTGGTTATCCTAGGGTCATAAGGGAGCTTAGAAATCTAGGCTCTTCCTGCCCCTGATTTCACAAACGAGAAGACTGAGGCCCAGAGAGACCAAGGGTTTTCTTTGAGATCTCACAGGTGGGATAATAGAACTGAGATTCTAATGCATCTCTTCTGAATCCAAGTCTAGTACTCATTCCATGACATCTTGCCATCTTCTGACTAAGGATTTGGACTAACTTTGGGAGGTTTGTGTAACAACAATGTGGCTAGCAGCTGCTGTGGAAGTGAAAGACTCAACAAGACCAACAACGAGAGCACACAGAACAGCTGCCAGCATAGGTTCTTTGGTCTGCTTTTCTAAGGAAAGCAACTTTAAGAGGTTAATGATCTTACTTTAATTAAACATACATATATCACTCATTTAGTTCAGGGGGAAAAGCCAGCACCCTGAACTTCAGAGAGAATACAAACAGAAATTACAAGCATACATTATATAAACAGAGCAAATAAACACGAATAAGCAGACAGGCTTCCAGCTGTCTGTCCAAGCAATACACCAACAGTTACCAGAGAGAGAAGCACCAACATCTGGGTTTTCAAAGCTGGAGGTTACCCAGAGTCTTGTCTGCTCAAATCACACAACACTCTTCCGGTGAGTGATTGCCCCAAAACAAAACGCCAGCCTCAGATCTTATATACCCTTCTCAGGGTCAGAGGGCATCACAACCATGAGACTCAAACCTCTGGGAACTAGGTTTTCTTGTTTCTTAAGCAGGTCAAAGACTCTTGATTCAATCAAAGAAACAAAAGGCAACAAAAAGTCCACTTGCCATTACACTTGAAAGGCAAGACTCATCAAAGGTACCTGATTACCTAAGCATTCTAAAAGAGAAAACAAAAAAGTCCCACCCTAATTACCATAACAGTTTAGGGGTTTAAATTTTCCTTGAACTGGCCTAGGTCTTGACATTAATGGCATACAATGGTCCATTTTCACCATACAACTAGGCCATTGATTGGAAAAGAAACTTGAGTAGGGTTGGATGAAATGGAAATAGTTATTTCATTATGAAAATTTAATATTTGATTTTTTTTTCCTTTTCAATTGGAAAATTGAAGACACATTTACCCAAGAGACAGAGGGGAAGAGTGATGGCCTGCTGAAAGGTCCAACTACTTATGTCAGGCCCGAGAACTAGAAAGAAGAAAGGATAATTTTCCCCAAGGAAATAAATGCTAAAGAAAAGCTGAAATATTATTTGTTTGTTTTTATTTTTGTAACCTCCAGAATTTTTATTTTTTCATGTTAAATGTGATTAATTTCCCCCTCCCTTTTTTTATTCCTATTGATTTATTTTTGGTTTTAAACATTCACTTCCACAAGATTTTGAGTTCCAAATTTTCTCCCCATCTCTCCCCCTGCCCCCTTGTGCATTCTGTTTACCCCTTTCTCCAATCTGCCCTCAGGTCTATCACCACCCCCTTATTTGTTTGTTTTTAAAAGGGGAAAAAACACAACAGAGTTTTAGAACTGAAAGGACCCTTGAGATCATCTTATCTAATCCCCTTATTTGGGTTTCCCTAGCACCCCAGGGAGTAGAAAGGTTACTTTTTCTTTCTTCAGACAAAAAAATAAGATAAGTGAAAGAGGATGGCTGTGTTTGGAGTGTTCTCTGAAATGCAATCATTTTGACATTGTAGAGGCAGATAATAGAACACAGAAAAGAGAGGGGAATCCCCAAATCGATTTTTTCCTCCCTATCTGTGATTTCAGAGAATTTCTAGAATCTAAAGAGTTGGAAGGGTCCTAAGAAGTCATCCAGTCCAATATTAACATTTTGTAGTTCAAACAGAGGATGCTGCCCCTTCTTCCCTTGCATTGATTTGGTGCTAATGTTAAACTATACTCATTTAGGGTTAGATTAATAGTAAATGAAAACTCAAGATTCTTTCCATTTGAAGGAAGTTTATGTTTTACTCTGTGAATACGGTGAATGAGTCATGATTGAGGTGGCAATGTGGTACAGTGGAAAGCATATTGGATTTGGACTCTGGAGGCCTGGGTTAAATTCCTAGCTCCGCCATGTAAAATTGTGTGACCTTGGTCAAGTCACTTAGTCTCTCCAAGCCTCTATTTTGTTATCTGTAGTCCTTGGGAATTGCCTGAGGCACAGAAAGGTGAGGCATTGTCCAGGAGGAGTTGTTGCTGTTGTTCAGTCATTTCACTAGAGTCGAACTCTTTGTGACCCCATTTGGGGTTTTCTTGGCGAAGATACTGGAGCGGTTTGCCATTTCCTTCTCCAGCTCATTTTACAGATGAGGAAACTAAGGCAAAGAGGGTTAAGTAACTTGTCCAGGGTCACATGAGGAAGTATCTGAGGCCTGATTAAACTCAGGAAGACTAATCTTCCTTACTTCCTGACTTTAGGCCCAGTACTCTATCCGTTGCTCTACCTAGGACCAAATGTATAGTTAATTAAAGTTTTGAGTAAAAATTGGAACCTTGGTATTTTGAAATACAAATCTATTCATTTGTTCATTTATTCATTTACTATCAACTGGTTAATACATCTTCTGCATAGTGCCGAGTACACAGTAGGCATTTAATAAACATTTTCTCAATTGAATGGAATTTGACCTTGGAGCATGATGGCCTTGCTTCTCCATGAGAGTAACTCATAAAAGTAAAAGAACCATGGACCATTTCTATCTAGCAATGCCTAAATATTCCTAGAAAGACTTAAAACCAGGCTCAAGTAAAATTTTTAAAAATATATTCTAGATTTTTTTATTATCCTATTGCAGAATTTATGTTGTAAGAATAATATAGGGGGCAGAGCCAAGAATGCAGCTGGAAAGCAGTGACTAGCGTGAGCTCCCCGCCAAGTCCCTCCAAGAATAATATAAAGTAGGTACCACTTCCGGGGTCCATTTTTCAGGGTGTTGATGCTGGATCAACTGTGGAATATAGGCTCACCACTACTGCTTGCATTGTTCTTGGTCCTCTAGTCATCCCCGATGGACCCAGATGGCTCTGGAGGAAAAAGTGAGTCTGGTGACCTTGCACAGCCCTCCCTCACTCAAATCAAAGTCAACTGCAAGTCGTGTCATCATTTCCCTGATGCCATGGTCCTCTTTGAAAACGAAGGACAAACACAAGCCTATTCTTGTATCTGCTTCTTTGTCTTGCTTTGAAGCTTTCCTGGATCTGGGTGGTCCCCAAGTGTTTCTCCCCGGCCTTCTTTGCCTTTATATTCTGCTCCTTCTCAGTTTTTTTCCCTCTCATTCAGTGTCTCATAGTCTCTGCCTTTAATGTTGTCTTGCACCGTGTGCCTCCAATTCTAGACAGATGAGACTGGTAGAATATCTTGTATTGGATGAATGCTGAAGTGCGTGAGGGCGAGGAAGAGGAAGTTACTTAACAATTAGCTTTTGAGGGAACTGAGGGGCTTAGGAAAGTAAGTGGTCAATTGTAGTACTTGAGGGAACCACATCGACTCCATGTTGTGACTCAATTCTGAAGTTAGCTCAGTTCCATTTCTGTTCAATTATGGGTCTAGGCCAATTTCTGTCTTGTGAGCAAACTTTATTCAGCTGTGGGAATTGGGAGAAAACCTTACTGTATTGTTTGAACCTAGTCCTGCATGGCTAGGAAGCTGGATCACCTCTACCTGCTGCTTAGAGACCTTTAACCGAGGATCTAAGTTACACTGACCAGAAGCTCAGTTATATCCAAAGATTGATGTGAGGAGTTTTCTCATGATTGTGTATCCCAAGCAGCCCATGTGTTTTATTTGAAAACTGGCCCCATAGTGATCAACCAGTTTTTGTTTCCATGTTCCTTTGATTGTTAACACACACTTGGGGGGAATGGGCCACCTCTTTTTCAGATTTCATGGAATTACACCTGTTTGTTCTCCCCCTCCCAACTTGGAAAGTCCTTAATCTTCCCTCCAATTAGAAATCGTATTACCTAAAGTTACTTTCTTTAATTAATTGTATTGTTTCATTTACTTAATTAGCCTTATTCGATAAATTGTTTTTAATATATAAAAGTTTATTTCTCCCTGTATTTAGGGTCCTGTGCCAAGCTGGGGAGGTGTGGTCCTGTTTTGTTAGACAATTGGCACACATCGCTTTATAAATTGATATGCTCAGAAGATCGAACCTTTGTATCCTCAGTCATTTCATCTTTCACCCACCACATTTTTCTCATGCTCATTTCTTCATGACCCAGTGGTATGGAGAAGGTTGTGGTTAGTTCGCCACTTCATAAGTTAAATAAGAATTCATCCCTTCTTCACCCTGACGTCATAGACTCCCTCTTTGTTCAAGGTATAGTTTATGTACCACGTTATAAATGAAGCCTTTCCCGATACCCCCAGCAACTAGGATCCTCCATCCCAAACCACCATATTTATTATGTTTATATAGTACACTATTAGAGAGTAAGCTCCTCGTGACTAAAGATTGTTTCCTTCTTTCATTTCATTCCTTGTACTTATATCCCTAGCATAGGACCTGGCAAACACATTTATTCAGTAGCTATAATTCATTAAGGTTTGCAAAACACTTTATACATGTTATCTCATTTAATCCTCACAACAGTCCTATGAGGTTGGTGATATTATCCCTATTTTATGGATGAGGAAACTGAGGCACAGAGAAATTAAGTAACTTTTCCAGGGTCACACAGGGAGTGAGTGCCTGAGACATCGTTCGACCTCATTTTCTTGGCTCCAAGTCCCACACTCTATCCATTCCACCATCCCCCTGCTTGAAGAAGTACGTGCTAATTGATTCACAGCAGGCTCAGCTGTACATTATGGAGGAGACTTCAAGGTCCTGTATTTTCCTTCATGTGGGTATTCCTTCCATTGACTCAGATTAAGGAACTTAGTGGATGGTCTTTTTTGTTGCAGTGACTGAAAAATTAATCAAAATGAAGCCAGCCTGGTTATAAAGCTCTCTGGACTTAGCTAGGCATGTTTTCAGATGGCAGATAGATACATCATCAATTTCTGGCCCCACACTTAGCAACTTTGCAGCCTAGTATGTCATACTAAAACTTTGGTTCTGCAGGTACAGCTTTCAAGAACTCCTTTCCGTCATGATAAGGCATCAGAGGAAGAGTTTAGTGAATGAATTAGTTATAGTATAAAGGTAAAACAAAAACAAAGAGGTCGGTAAGAGAGGTTCCCAATGGTAAAAAAAAAAAAGCAAAAACAAAAACAAACACACCTAGGCATCATGGATGGGACAATGAGAATGAATTATTTCATTCCATGGAATGCAGAAGATGCAAAGAATTCACAGGAACCATTTGGCTGTTATGGGCAACATACATAGCACTCAAGTAGCTATAAACTCTTCCAAGAAGGCAGAGCTGTTGAAAAAAACAATACTGCTTTCAGTTGGACATGGGCTGTCTGAATTGGGGAAAGGTGGTAAGATCAAGATCCCAAGTCTGCTCACCATCAGATCTTTCTGCTGACTCTCCTGTCTTAGGGGCCTATGGGTGAGCCTCTTCTTTTTCCCAGAGGCAACGGTGCTCAGAAAATTCCTTTTTCTCTCTGTAAAATAAAGAGGTTGGACTCCATGACTCTAAGAATCCTTCCAGTTCTAAATCTATGATCTTGTGGTTTTCTCAGAGAGTAAATACCTGCGGGTATTCTCTCCATGGTAGCAGTTCATAACCCATCTATGAATTAGAAGGCCTGACACCCAAACTCTAGTACCTGGCAACTTGAAAGGCTAGTTGCCCGTCTAATCTCCCTTCTCTGGCTAAAGGGTTGGATTCTGGGATCTCAGTATATAGTGAAATTATTGTTCCTGATCTTCCACACAGGAGGTTGGAGCTCGTAGGATATAGCTGAAAAGGCCTTCACAGACCATCCTAGTCCAACATCCTCATTTTTACAGATGAGGAAAGTGACACCTAAGGCAATTAAAGTGACTTGAACTAGATGACATGTATTAAGGTTTGAGGTGAGAGTCAAAGGCCACATACTTCGGCAGGAACTCTATTACTGCCCCAACTGCAACTGTCTCTTGGACTCAGAAAGTCTATTCTAAGGAACTCTCCTCTCAAGTTGAGTGATTGAAAAAGTTGTGGGCCTTGACACCCTCTTTTCCTCCCAAGGTAACCATTGCCAGTTCTTGGAAAGAAGAAACTTTGAGAATGCACAGCCCTCCTTTTCCTTTCCTAGAACTCAGGAATGATTTACTGCCCTTTCTGTCTTATGAACATAGAAAAGTAACAGGCAAAGAAGTCCGTAGGGTTGATGACAGGCTGTTGTCTCTCCCTTCTGTAAGGCAGCACAAACAGCCCATTGCTTAGCCCCTATAATAAGAATTCATGCTGATTCCCAGACATTTAACCATTTTGGGGGCAGCCCTAATCCCTGGAAACTAATCGGGCGCCATCAATTGTCCTTTTAACAAGGTGCAAATGTGCACGCTCGTTCTCTGGGAGGGAGAGAGATGCTCAAGTTGATCAGGGTGGTGGGCCACTCATCCACATTCCCTCACTCTAGGACTTGGATCACATTTTCTTAACTTGTAGAGTTGGTCTGTCTTTGGGCAGCTTTGGATTTGTGTGTTATCTCCAGTTCTCCCCATAAATAAAGATCACTTTCAGAGACTCTCTGAGCTCAGCTGTGAAAACAGCCGCTAATGAGGTGACGGACAAAAAAAAATATTAGGCTGTGACTCAGGCAATTTTGGTTTTATTCCTGTCCTGATTCCATCACTACTCCTATGACCTTGGGCAAATAGAGCACTTCACTTCTGGGTGCCTCAGTCAATCCAGCTGTAAAATGGAGCTAATTGCAACTGTCCCAACCTACCTTACGGGGACTTGTAATTATAAAAACTGATAGCAACTATAAAAATATCATATGAACGCAGGGCAGTATTAACTCAGTTACGACTTCACTGCAGTACTCAATCTGGGCATGGCCTGAAGTTTATAGTGGTAGCTCCTACCATTGACCTTAGGTGGGGCACTCCCAGGTGGCAAATGTAAAATTCCTTTCAGCTTTCTAACCTGTAGCCTTGGATAGCCTTCTTCCTGTTCGATCCTTATGCCCCTTTCTGCCAATGCCTCTTCTCCCCACTCTGTGTTCTCAAGGAGCTGTTTGTGGATATTACAGTATACATGGTTCTGTAAGTAGTAGTAGATAGGACGTAACCAAGTGAACTGTGCCACCTCCTTAGAGGCTGAGTATGTGGCCTCCATCCCTGATCAGTCTAGTAACCAGGAAGTCTTTCCAGAAGCTTGGATTCCAGGGCAACTCAGAGCCAATGACTGAGCTGCCTGGACAACAGCCAATAGGCTTTTTGCTTTGTCACTTTGCTTTACTATATGTGTTAATGTTGCCATGAGTTGTTTTATATACAGATCCTGCCCTTCTTCCCCCAGGGCTTTATTTACCCCAGAACCTTCTCCAGCTAGTCCCTCCAGCTAGACTCTCCCTTCCTGTTTCTTCAACCTGGCTCACTGGGGAATGCTACCTTTTACTTCCTGACAATACTCTACTGGGCCATGTCCCTGCTTGGTCCTTTCTTCTGTGAGATGGGCTTTCCAGGTCCTCAGAGGACACAGTAGCATCACTTGCCAACAACAACCACAAAAAAGCTAACATCTGTCTATCTATCTATCTATCTATCTATCTATCTATCTGTCTGTCTGTCTGTCTGTCTGTCTGTCCGTCCGTCTGTCTGTCTATCTATATCTATCTATATATCTGTCTGTCCATCTGTCTGTCTATCTCTCTGTCTCTCTGTCTATCTACCTGTCTGTCTGTCTATCTATCTGTCTATCTATCTACCTATCTATCCACTTACCTATCTATAACTACTATGTGCCATATACTATGCTAGCACTTTACAAATATTATCTCATTTGATCCTCACAACCCTGGGAGGTAGGTTCTATTATTATGCCATGAGGTCCTGACCTTGCCAAATTCCAACCTTAGATTACTTCCATTCTCTCTGTGTCTGTCTCTCCTTCCCACTTTTCCACTTTTCCTTTCATCTCTCTCTCTCTCTCTCTCTCTCT
>CM053623.1:330446094-330472673 GCA_028646595.1 Phalanger gymnotis | reverse complement strand
ATTAGCTGTGAGAAACAACATAACCAGAGTCCCAGCTAACCAGCATGGTTACTGATGACTTCTCCATTCTGGAAACATCAATCTATCATTTAGCTCTTGGGATGCTAATTAAAGTTTCTTCTCAAGAATTCTCTCCATAATGTTTATTTGCAAGATCAGAGTTAAAACATTTCTTTTGGGAAAAAGTTATCTCAGTCCTTTCTCTTTGCTCTCTCTCAGTCTCTCTAGATTGACAGGTAAACTTCTAGTCTCTCCATATTTGATTCTCTCTTAAACACACTATCCATAGTCTGTCTCTCTGTCTCTCTCTGTTTCTCTGTCTCCTTTTCTCTCTCTCTGTTTCTGTTTCTCTGTCTTTCTGTCTCTCTCTCTTTGTCTCTGTCTCTGTTTCTCTCTCCGTCTCTATCTCTCTGTGTCTCTCTATCTCTCTGTATTTCTTTCTCTCTCTGTCTCTGTCTCTCTTTCTCTCTCTCTTTGTCTCTCTCTCTCTCTCTCTCTCTCTCTCATATGCATGTGTAGAAAAGATTCTGTTGAAGCTAGTATTATGTTGCGGAAACTCCCTTCATTGATGCGATTTGGTTGTACACAATCTTAGATAGTTCCCTGGGCTACTGAGTTGTTAAATGAATTGCCCATGGTCATACACAGCTAATTTCCATCAGACTTAGGACTCCAAGGCTGCCTTACTGGACTTTCAGTACCATGCTACCTTTCCAGACTAAATAGAGTTGGTCTAAACACATGACAATTTGGCTGCAATGGTACATGGATTACACTGAGTTGTCCAAGTCTGTACTGGGGCATATAACCTCTGGCAGATCCAAGAATGGGCCTAGTCAATCAAATCAATCAATAAATATTTATTGGGCACCTACTATGGGCCAGACACTGTTCTGATATGTACTGAGGATACAAGTACAAAGAATGAAATGAGCTCATTTCCTAATGGTCATAGAATTATAGATGTAGAATGAGAACGGTATGCTGTGAATTTCTAGCCTAACCCCCTCATTTTAAAGCTGAAGAAATTAAGACCCAGAAAAGACACTTGTCCAAGGTCACACAAACAGTGAGTAGCAGAGTGGATTCCAACTCATATCTTCTGAATCTTTGCACTTAACCATGCTAGCTGCCTCTTGACATGTGCACTTTGTCTTTTTGTCCGACTAAATTCAGAGGAACTTCTCACCAGGTTGGCTAGAAGGTGACAATTTTTTTTTTTGATCCTAACAACTCATGAAGATCACCTGAGGAGATGAGGTTGCAGTTTTCACCACCAGAGAGGGTATTCACACATCTGAAATCAGGAATTTTTCAAGGCTTGAAGTAGGTTGAACATAGATAATTTTTGATGGATAGAAATATAACAATCTCAATGATCTTGACTAAAATACCTTTGTATTAACTTGGCCGGTGTTGAATGTGATGTCATTGACACAACAGTCAACATGGATGAGATAATACATGTATATCTGTGTAGAACTGCTCTAGGAATCCAAATGGCTTCCAAGTCTAAGACTCCCTCCATCCTTCTCCTGTCCCTGTGGGCCTGTGGCCATTCATAGGATAATAGATGTAGAGATGGAAGGCATCTTAGAGGTCACCCAGCTGGACTCCATCATTTTACTGGTGAATGAAAATTTTAGAATAAAGCTTATGTTAGTAACTTGTTCCAAGTATGACAATAATTTCTAAAAGGAAATGATAGTGAGTATTTCTATGGAAGGATGTCCAGATATGTGAAATGCCTGGATTCCATAAATATCTCTGAACTTCGAGAGGGCTGTTCCAGGGTAAGTCAAGCAAAACTCATGCCTTTCAGTGAAGTCATCGATGAAGAAAGAGGTTATTGGACACTGACAACTAATTTGCTGTTTTTTTTCATTATTAACAAACATGGTTGTTGAAGAGGAGAATAGTTAATGAACCTCCTTTATTGAAATAGATACATGAATGGATGGGATTATTATGTTTTCCAAAACTGTATCAATTCACTTAAACAATTCTGACTCCAACCTACCCTTCCAGACTGACATTATATTATTCTGCCATACACTCTTTATGTCCTTACCAAAAAAAGAACTCTTGTTGCTCCCAGTACATGCCATCCCATCTCTCCCCTCTGTGTCTTTGTCCAGTCAGTCTCTCACATCTGGAATGTACTCTCCCTTCCTATGCCTTTTAGACCTCCTTGTTCCCTTCAAAACTGAGCTGTGGTGATGCCTTCTACACAAATCCTTTCCAGATCACTTCCCATTCCACTTTTCCCACTGCCCTAGAAATTAGTGCTCCCCTCACCTTGAACTCCTTCCTATTTACCTTGTGTACATTTGCACCTCCTTATCCTCTCAATAGAATGGAAGTTCCTTGAGGAGGGGAGCTCTCTATGTCTTTCTCTTTGCATCCTCAATGTGCAGCACAGCATCTTACACATAAAGGTACTTTTTATGTGGATTTGAATGATATAAATGCAGTAAACTGAGCATCATAAAGCTGAAGGGATCCTTATAATGATGTTTTGTGGTAGCAATTGTTACCTCCCATTTAACTGAGTTTTTTTTTCCTTGCCCTGCCTTAGAGCAAATGAGGTCAGCTGAGGTACCCAGTGTTGAGGGAGGGAATGCTTATTTAGGGACCTTTTTCCTGGTGTGGTAAAGTATGAGTGTCCTATTTCAACAATACACACACATTGCTCCCTCCTAGCTTTCAGGCCCAGAGAATTACCAAAGTGCACCATTGACCTCAGGTCAAAAGAATTCTGAAGCCAAAGCAAAAGGATATTTTTAAAAAAGTGATGGGTTCTTTTTAGAAGTCACTCCACTTATCTCCCAGTTTCCCCCATGATATTCAGGCTGACCTCCGCGTGGCATAGTGGGTAGAGGGCTGGAATGAGGAAGGCCTGGATTTCTTGAACACAGCCTTAGAATCAACTAGTTGTATGACCTTGTTCAAAGGTCACTCAGTCTTTCTGAGTTTACATTTCCTCATCTGTAATATAGGGGACAATGAGAGTCTCTGAGAAGCTATGCTTCCTAATGGATAGACAGAAACAGACTTAGAACCAAGATAGACCTGGATTCAAGTCCTTCCTAAGTTATATCCTGGATCTGTGACCCTGGGCAAGTTACTTAACCCCTCAGAGGCACAGACAATTCTTTAAACTATAAGAAGCAGAACAGGTGATAATCTACCTTGTTTAGAGGAATTCCCCTTGCTGGGAATCCCCTAAGCTTAGACTATGAAATCACAAGTTCAGTATGTAAAACAGTAACTCCTTCCTCAGGTTCTTTTAAAGGCAAATGAGATAACATATGTAATGCATTTTACAGACCTTAACCATTCAATGAATGTTATCATTGTTATCCTAAGTATTTGAGGCAGTGCAGGAAAGATGGCTTTCTTTTACCATTATGTTAAGTAGAATTTACTCCTCAGGGAGAACCTTGGTTTGAAGCCCACCATAAGAAGATTCTAGGCTAGTGACACATTTTATATTTTGTTGTCTCAACACAATCTTGCTTGTCTCAGAGAGACTAGGTTCAATTTCATTCAATTTAACAAACTTTTATTAAACAGCTATGTCAGGGCATGGTGATATAAACCTGTAATCTGTGCTCCTGGGGAGGTTGAGGCTGGTGGTTCACTTGAGCTTGGGAATTCTGAACTTTAGTAAGGCTAACTTGATTGGGTGTCTAAACTAAATTTGGCACCAATATGGTGAGTCCTCTGAAGCAGAGGGCCACCAGGCTACTTAAGGAGGAACAAATGGTCCAGGTCAGAAAGAGAGTAGGAAAAAGCTTTCATGCCAATTAGCGGAGCCATGAGTGGTGGCCATTGAACGTCTTATCTGGATGAGAGAGATCCAAGCTCAGAAGGAAACAAAAAAACCCAAACAGACAAAAAAAGAGAAACTACTACATGCATGAGATACTTCATTAGATGTTGGAGATAAAAAGACATAAACAAAGAAGTGCCTCCCCTCAAGGTGCTTATGTTCTATAGGGGGATACAAAATATGCAAAGAATATCAGATTAAAAAGTATACACAAAATAAAAAAGTAAAAGTCGATTCTAGGAAATGAGTTTTTTTTTCTTTTCTGGTCAGGCATAGCAACTCTGAAAGGTCATCTAGTAAGTCATAATAGAATCATGAGCTTTGTCAGTGGGAGAACCTATATCGATGAAGTTATTAACTCTTGAAATATCAATGTGAATTATGGGAAGATCCACTTTATGGGCCTCTAAACTGAAGTGTTAATGTGCTGTGTGTCCACATCATCCATCAGACATGAGGGAACATATGTTGCATACAGAGACCCAGCATGAGTGGTTCATATGGCATGGAATCTGTGCTGCATATATACCTCATATGTGCCCTGTCCCTCCAGACCTTTCACTCATTGAACAGTCAAGGTTTTGCTAAGAGACATTAACCCCTCCCTCCCAAGCAATAGAGCTTAAGTTGCTTATCCCCTGGCCCAGGAGCTATGCCAGAGGACTTTCCCTGGGATAACTCCTAGGCTCATCAGGGACTCTTAAAGTTCCACTCCCTTGCATGCAAAAGATTTCCCCCTAAATCTGACAGATGGTGAGACTTTTCACTGCCTGTCACAGATCAGGGACATTGGGACAGCAGCCAATATCCAGCTTTAAATCTATGATACTATGAATATATTTTGCTTAAGGCCAAAATGCTCTCCCTAATAATGCATGTCTGAAATTCTAAATCTATAGACACATGGCCTGCTTTACAAAAACTTCTTTTAGATACATTTTTCTTAGGAAAATCTCTTTGTTAATTGAGATATAGTTCTTCATAGTACACGATATGGTAGTATGCTTAACAACTGAATAAAAATAAGGAAAATTTGGTTACTAGACTGATTACCCAGTTTGTAGGTTTTCCTTTCTTTTTCTTCCTCCCCACCTGTTTTTGATCATTTCATGACTATTATCGCTTCTGCCAGAGAGAAGATGAGAAAAATGAAAGGACGGTTTTAAACTAGTTCAGTTTACAAATGAATTCTATCCAACGTTAAACAAAAATGATTAGTACCTCTGCTACAAAGAAATTATTTTCTATAGTTGAGAAAGAAAGCATTCATCAAACTCTTTTCATAAGACAAATATTGTCTTGCTAGCCCAACCAGAGAGGAATAAAGCAGAGAACCACAGACCAATTTCACTTATGACTATTAATATACTAATATAAAATAAAATCTTAGCAAAAGACTATAGCATTGAAAAAAATTATTTACAATGGCCAATATGAAGTTCTATCATGGTTCCAAAAATGGATCAACTAACTAGTTCAGTTCTCTATTTGTTAGACACTTGCTTAAAATGATTGGAGGAACTTAAAGTCAGTGGTGGAGAGGGAAGTTAGCAGAGCCAAGAAAACAATATACGTACTATGACAGTGTTAAAGGAAAGAACAACCACCACAAAACAACTGAAAATGAATTTACAGAATTACTCCGAACAAGCCCCAAAGAAGAAATGTGAGAACATACTTTCATTCCTTTGCAGAAATGGGAACTCCATGGGTCTAGAACTTTGCATCTATTTTGAGATTATTTCAATGTATTATTTTTTTCTGAATTTTTTTCTCTTTTAAAAAAATTCTTTATTATATGGATAATTATTTGGGAGGCGGAAGGAGAAAGATAGTGAGAGAAATTTGGGAAATGAAAAAAACAAAAGATATCACTAAAATGGATTTAAATTTTTAAAAAGGATTAAAAGACTACTGAGAAGCAAGTTAAAACTCGCACTAAATTCGATCTAGAAAAAAAAAGATATAATGAAACATAACGGCATAAATATTTCTAAAGTTCTTACTACGTATAAGATACAACCTTGTCCCTTACCTCAAGGAGATTATATAGATTACATTTTAGAGGGGGATACAGTATTTACATAGATAATCAAATACGAAATTAATTGGAAAGAGAAAAACAGCTTCAAGAAGTAGGAGGAACATGACAATTTTCTAAGATGGCAGCTGAGCCCTGCCGGAAACTAAAGATTCTAAGGGAGAGAGGGCATACATTCTAGACACAGGGGTTAGCCTAAGTTAAGGAGCAAAGATGGGAGATGGGATATGAAATTAAATAAATAGCAAGTGGTACAGTTTAGTCAGAATATAGAATCTGTTAAAGGAAGTAATATGAAAGAATTCTTCCAAGGTAGACTAGAGCCAGACTGAGCGAAGCTCTAAATGTCAACCATCGTTATTTTGTCCTTGAGGCAACAGAAAGCCACCAAAGGTTTTTGAAGAAGGGAATGACATGGTCAGACCTATGTTTTAGGGAGATTATTTTAGTAGCTATGGGGGGATAGGTTGGGTAGGACAGAGTGGCAACAAGGGGACCCGTTAGAAGCTATTGGAATAGCCCAAGTGAGAGGTGATGAGGCAACCATGTGGATATTTGCTGAGTGGAGAAGGGGCCAGATGCCATAGATATTGTGCAGGTAAAATCAACAGGACTTTGTATCTCTGATTGGATAAAGAGAGGTGAAAGAGCGTTTGGGGGATGAGTAATGTCATTGCTAACAGTTATACCCATAATTTCTCCTAGTTTTCAGTGTTCCTGTTTTGTCATCCTCCAGGTGCAAATGTCCCAGGTAATGCCTCATCACTCAGTTAATGTTGTGTGGATTTCGGGACCTTCTCGTGCTACAGCTCTGCCACAGCATGAGGTATGATGTGTTTGGAAGGCCTTTTTTTTTCACCTGTATTCAGAGTAAGATGCCTTTTCCCCTCTCCCCTACCCCTTTATATCCCTCAAAAGCAAGAAATCCAGGACCTCGTTGCTTAGCCTGGCAGTCCCTGGCTGGCAGGTATGAATCTTTCAATTCCAGGTATGTCTGTTGAGTGATCAAACAACACCCACTTAAACCTGTGGTTTCTTGAGGAATCCCAATGAAGGTGTTTTTAAAATCCCCTCGGTTTAGCAGTACCCGGGTCCTCGGATAGTGCTCATTGTTGTCCATTCATTCCTTTTATTTTGGTGTGGGAGAACCACAGAGTTGTTGCATTTATTTCCAGTTTTGCCAATTAGCTGAAGTTGTTAGTGCAAATTTATATGTCCTGGTTCGACTAAGTCCTTGCCAATTACTTTGGAACATTGCACGCGTAACTGAGTCTGCTCTGGGGGTACTAGCAATGAAACAGTAATTAAGGAAGATAGCTGCACTTTTCCTTAAAAGCTAGAAAATGGGATTAGACTCTTTAGATAAACTAATAGGCTTAAAGCAATTTCGTGGTAACTCTTTTGATAACAAGGCCTTAATCATAGTTTACATGTAATCCTGATTCCCTTTCCCAACCCCCCCCCCTTACTTTAGTTAAATGCTACTAAAATGAAAGAAAGAAAACAAATCAAATTAAGGTTATTGGATGTAGTAAAATGGTAGCAGATTTTGCTCTATGATGCGTCATAATTTATAGAATGGTTTAAATGGCTCATGAGATGTTAATTAAACAAATATCTTGATTCAATTCAGACAACTAGAGCTGATTTTTTTTTTGTGACCCTTTAAGGCCTGCTGAAGGGTTTTACATCTGTAATATCATTTGATCCCCCAAACAACCCTAGGGATCTTATCCCTTATTCAGAAATGAGGAAACTAAGACTCAGAGATGTTGAATTCCTTGACCATAGTCATTTGCTGTTGCTCCTTCATTTTTGAAGAGGACCCATGAAACCATCGCCAAGGGTAATGTCTTGACTTGCATGTGAATTGGATTTAAGTCAGGCAGAGTAGCAAAAAGGCATCAGCTTCACTATTCTCTTTCAAAGTCATCAAAGTCCAGTGGCAGGACAAAAGTCAGGATGGCTGGTGACAGCCCAGGGTGCAGTGGATGACCTTGGCATCTTTGATGCCTGACTATGCGAAGCCCTCCACAGCTCCTGCTTCATCTACCTTCATGGCCATTGGAACAAATTGATCTCATCTACACATTTCCCCAGGAGAAGTCTTCACATGCTTGAAGCAGGCACTTTCTAACTCATTGACAGATTTGAGGCCTGTAAGTTGCCCTCAACCTGGACTAGTGTCAGAGATGGGATATGAACACAGGTTTCATCTGGTTTCAAGTCCAGCACCTGATGCCACGCTGATCTTCTAATAACCTGGACTGAAGGAGGGGGGAAAATTTAGAGCTCACAATATCATAAAAATGAATGTTGAAAATGAAAAATAAATAAATGAATAAAAATTTTTTATTAAAAAATAATATTCTGGACCAAACAACAATAATAACTGCCATTAATAATGATCATAAAAATGATAATGACTAGCATTTATATAGTGCTTTTTGCTCTAAGTAGATTTCATTTGATTTGTGTTTAAATTTTGCAAAGAGTTTTACACATATTATCTTGTTTCAGCCTCAGCCTGTAAGGTAGGCGTTGGTATTATTACCCTCATTTTACAGATGAGGAAAGTAAAGTTCAGAAAGGTTCTGACTGGCCCATAGTCACATGGCTAGGAAGTATCAGAGGCAGCAGTTGAAG
The DNA here is from genome assembly GCA_028646595.1 of Phalanger gymnotis. Lineage (NCBI taxonomy): Eukaryota > Metazoa > Chordata > Mammalia > Diprotodontia > Phalangeridae > Phalanger > Phalanger gymnotis. The sequence continues at coordinate 330,464,151 of CM053623.1, read as the reverse complement.
TGGAAACAGCATCACCTGCCGTAAGGTTGGTTTCCAGATGACCCACACAACGTTGCCGTGCCCTGGTAGCTGATGAAGCTACCAGTGATCTCTTAATTGCCATATCTAACAGCCTCTTCTTGGTCTTCACCTTTCCTGACCTCTTTGTAGCATTTAACCTTACTGACCCCCTTATCCTCCAATATAGTTTCTCCTCTTTGGATTTTCTTGACACCAATCTCCTGGTTCTCTTACTGCCCCTTCTTTGTATCTATAGCACTCAGGGCAGTATCTGGCACACAATAGGTATATAAAAACTGTCTGTTGACCAACTGACTGACTGATCAATCTTTCTCAGTCTCCTTCACTGGGTCTTCATCCATATCACTCCTGCATGTATATACCAAAAATCAATCATGGATCCACTCCTCCTTTCTCTTTGTGCTCTTTTGCCTGCTAATCTCATCAGTTCCCATGGGTTCAGATATCATCTCTATGCAGATGACTTTCGGATCTATATATCCAACTGTAGTCCCTTGCTGAGGGACTACGGTTTGGACATTTCAAACTAGATGCCTTATAAACATCTCAAACTCAGGATGTTCAAAACAGAACTCATTATCTTTCCTCCTAACTCAGTCTCTCTTCTGAACTTCTTTATATGGTTGAAAGTGTTACAATCCTCTCCTGTCACCCCATTCTATAATCTAAGTGTCATCTTGGACTCCTGTAATGGTAATCAGGACAGGACTTTTTGTTTTCTCTTTTAGAATGCTAAGGTAATCAAGTACCTTTGATGAGTCTTGCCTTTCAAATGTAAAGGCAAGCTAAGTGGAATCTTTTGGTTTTGGAGTGTTGCTCACCACTAAGGCAATCAAGAGTCTTTTCACTTAGCCCATATATATACAATCAGTTGCCAAGTCTCCTCATTTCTTTCTCAACCTTTCTCAGATATGTTCCTTTCTCTCTACCCTCGGAGTCACCACCTTACTTAGGCTTTCATCATCTCTCACTGGCATTATAGCAATAACCTTGCATTAACTTCTCCCTGACCTTAACCCTATCTTCACTTCAATTCATTCATCCACTCAGCTGCCAAAGTGATTTTTCAGTGGCTCCTTGTTATCTTTACTCAGCATTTAAAGTTCTCCACAGCCTGGTGCCTTCCTATCTTTCCAGTCTTTCTTCACCTTACTTCCCTCCACATTCTCTACAATCCAGCCATATTGGCATTCTTGCAGATCCTGACACACCACAGACCCCATCTCCCATTTCTGTGCTTTTTCACTGGTTGTCCTGCATGGTTGAATTGCTTTCCTCTCTCCTAAGACTTCTAGAATCTCAGGCTTCCTTCAAGATTCAGCTCAAGCTCTCCCTTCTGCAGGAGGTCTTCCCTCTAAATTTGCCTTCTATCTAGTCTGTATGTATCTTGTATAAGTGTCTATCTATTAATATCAATATCAGCATCAACAACTATATAACATCTATCTTCACCTCTATCTCTGTCTCTATATCTATATGGCCTTTGTTTCTCCTATTAGAATGTAAGCCTGTGGAGGGCAGGGACTGTTTTTGCTTTTTCTTTGAAACCCTAGTGCTTATCACAGTTCTTGGTACATAACAGGTAATTAATAAGAGCTTGCTGATGGATTCCTGAGTCCAGGCCCATCAGTATTCACTGCACCATGATTAGGCTACTTTACTGTATGGAATCGCAATTTCTTTTCTTAATTTAATACATTTTTCAACTTTCGTTGGATTCTGGTGCTTGTTGAGAAATAAATAAAACCCACTCCTATACATCTAGCTTCTTCACTCACCTTTCCAACTGTCCATTCTTCCCTTTTCAAAAAAATGCTATGGGAATTGAGGAAGGAATGACCCTAACTTCTTACTTACAACTCAAGAATGCTTTTTTTTTTTTTTCCTGAGGGCTGGAAATAATCACTGGAACTCTTTGGGGCAATTAATTGTCAAATATTTATTAAGGATGATTGTACCCTCCAATGCACCTAGCACAGAGGTATGTATTATGGGTCATAAAAAATAAAAGATATGGTCTCTGCTCATAGTAATAATGTAATACCAATTACTAGCCTTGATAGAGTGCTTTAAGTTTGTGAAACTCTTTTATATGTTATCTCATTTGATTCTCGTAACAATCCTGTGAGGTAGTGGCTATTTTTATCCTCCCTTTTTTGCAGATGGAGAAACTGAGGCTCAGAGAGATTAAGTGATTTGCTTAATAAGTGTCTGAGGAAGGATCTGAGCTGGGGGCTGCCTCATTTCAAGTCCACTATGCATCTAGATGCCTCATATATGCCCAATTTGTGCACAGGACAGATGTGCTGTCTGAGATTTCCTTCATCAAGTGAAATTTTAGGAATATTTTTGAAGTTGGGAGCTCAAAGACATTACTGTAGATATGCCCAGTCATCAGGGGCTGCATTTGATTGACTGGAGTAAAGAAGATGGTAAGAGAAGAGGACAGAAAGGAAACTTGTCTCTGGAGTCAGAGGAATGGAGTTTAAAGTCTGCCTCTGACATTTACTAGAGGTATGATGTTGGTCAAATCATAGGATCTCTTAGCATTGATTTCCTCATCTGCAAAATGGGGTTCAAGAGCTCTGGATTACTTTCATATCTCATCAAGGCAGCAGAGGGGAATTCTTTCCACTGTCTCCCCTTAAAATCAGCCCTCCTCTCATCTTTCAAATCCAGTCTCTCATGACTGGAGCTGTGCACAATCATGGCAAAATAATTTTGGTAGAAAATAAAACCAGAGATGTAAATGTGACAGTCTGACTGATGGACATTGCACTCTCTGTCTGTCTATCTGTCTCTCTATGTCTCTCTTCTCTGTCTTTCTGTGTCTCTCTTCTCTCTCTGTCTCTCTGTCTCTGTCTCTCTCATCTATTTGTGGGACATGTCTCTAATTGTAAAATGATAATGAATAGAAATATAATTTTCTTTATAGATACTCATTTTACAATTAACTTTGCTAAGATACTCCTGCTATCTTTTCATACAGGGAGGAATTCCTAAGAGGTTATTTTAATCTACTCCCTTCCTCTCCTACATTCAATAGTACTGGCTTCAAGGCAGGTGGCATTGTGGTTTTGCCCATTGCCCAAATTCCCTCAGGTCTGGCTTAATTTCTTTCAGGATCTGGGCCTTTAGGTCAATGTGAATTTATATGACTGCATTAGGAAAAGCACTTTGCTCTAATTCATTGCATATCCCAGAAGAAAGCTCAGTTTTTTTTTTTCTGGTTGTAGAATGTTCCCCAATGCTTTATAGTCCTTTTTCCTTAAAGATCTAAGTGCCCATTTAGAATGAAGCTCATTATGTCTTTCCAAGGAGAGCCTACTACACCTCACTATTCATATAAGTAAGATCTAGGACTAGTTAGAAAGCTTTTAACCTAATTCTTATCAAGTTCTAAGACATAAGCTCAGAGCACTGTACTAGGTGGTGGTAGATAAGGCACAGTTCTTGCCCTCCTGTAGCTTATAGGTTACAAATAGATTGACACATAAGCAAATAATTGTAGTTATCCCCTCTACATCATGACTTTCCCCATCATGGCTTTGATATATTCTAGGTAGGCATAAGAAATTAAATGGGGATTTTTTGGGAATTTTGCAGAAGCCATAGAGGACATGTGAAGGCCAGCAGACAATCCAGAGCCTATGACCAAATATTTAACCCAAATTTTACAATAACACAGTCTATTTACAAAATAAATTTTACAATTTCACAATGCTGTAAACATCCATAAAAGAAAAAAAATGAAAAAAAAGACTTCTCTGGTATGAAAGGAAGGCCAAAAATTTTTACTTGGATTTTGCAAATTGCTGGAAGGGGGGGGGTAGGGGTGGGGCATCTCCCCCTGTAACCCTTGTGAAGTGGAATGGATAACTGTGCAAAACTATGTAACAGCATTAGAAGAGCAAAACAGAACGCTCATTGATGTCTGGGGTGGAATAGGGAGGGAAGGTAGTTACCCAGGTTACTGGTAAGGAAGGTCAGGGAAGATTTCATCAAGGAAGTTGTGTATGGGATGGTATTTAAACGATAGAGAAGAATTCAACAGGTGGAAGAGAGGGAGGAAGGAAGAATGTTCTAGAGATAGTGAGAACAAAGTCCTGGAGGCAGGAAAGTTTGGGACATGTTCGGTGGAAGTGAGGAGAGAAAGAAATCCATTTTAGGCGGGGTTTAGAGTGTGAAGAGTGATGCCAGATAAGGCTGTCTGTCCGCTGTGCCTCAAACACTCCCTTCTCACCTTTACTTCTTAGATTCCTTCCGAGTACAACTCATTTTCCATGAAGACTTTTCCATGAAGACTTTCTCAATCCCTCCAGTTGTTAGTACTCAAACTCTTGATATGACTTTGGGTTTCTTTCCATGTACTTTTCATTTGCTTACCTGCAGGTGTACCTGTTTAATAACCAGCAATCTGAAAAAATAACGTATTCATATCACATTTTAAAGTTTAATCTGCACTATGAATATTTCTCCCATCACTTTCTTAAGTCTAGATGATCAAACAAAACAACAAATCAAGTCCTGATTTATGGAATTTGCTGATTTTTGAGGTCTGATTGCTCATACTGAAAATGGACCAATCAGCTCAGTGAGTCAGTTCAATTTGGCTCCAGCACACCCTTGCTTACCTGTGGGTATACCTCTGTAGGTGTAAGCTTCTTGAGGGAAGGGATTCTTTCCATTTTTTTTTCCTGTGGACAAGAGCAGGACAGGCAGTTATAAGTGGGTTGTGATTTACATTGTTGCAGGGGGTACTCATATCAATGAGGTCTCACATTCATTGTTATTGGTATCTCCAATTGGTATACCCAATTGGTATCCCCAAGACCCAACAAGACCTTTGTACACACACAGCAGATGTTTAACATGTTTGTTGAAATGTATTTTATTATAGAGTGTCTTGAATGTTGGGCAAAATAATTTTGCCTTTTTTGGTAGAAAATAAAACCAGAGATGTAAATTATAGCAAAATCTAGTTATTTTACAGATGAAAGGATTGAAGCTTGTAGAGATTAAGTGATTTACCCAAAGTCACACATTTGGATAGTAATATTACCTCCACTTTAAAACAGATTTTGCTTTCTGGTCTACTGCATGTAGTGAAAGTCTAAAAAAACTGGCTCACATAGCCAAGTAGAAATGACTGACCTCAAACTCAGATGCCCTGATTTCACAGCCAGTGGGCCATGCTCTAGCTTAAGCTCTTACACATGGACCATCCATAATAGAACAGAATTTGACTAGACAAGTGGCACTTTGTTTCCCTAATCCTTGGAGTCTGCTTAACAAATAGGATGATCCTGAATAGACATTCATATCTATTTTAGGATAAACTCAAACTTCTAGACCAACTGTAACCCTGGGCTCACTTTAAAGTGGCTAATAAGCTGTTGAACTAGTCGAACTGGCCATATGTTCTGAGGTAAGTTGGAGTTCCATGAAAACTGCATATGAATTCTCTCCTCAAATGTCTTTCTTAAGTATACTTACAGGAAAATCAACATTTCAGAAATGAGGAATGGTATGAGTTTTTTTAATCTGATTAAGAACATAAACTATATCTCTAGATTAAATTTAAATGATGAAATCAAACATGCTTAACATGATCATTGAATCAAATGAAACTAGTGAATGTGGTTATTCCTTCATAGGGAAAGGCAGCCGAGAAAAAGTGTGATTCATTAATATTCCAAAAAAGTCAATATTTTTATCTCTCTGATCCCCTGAAATTATTCTATCAAATTTTTCCAATTCATAATGTCTTAAATGGGCCAGGCCAAAACCAATGTTTTTTGTTTCAGTTTTTCCTGTCCTTATCCTTATTGTCGACTTTGCAGTATTTGATTCTGTTGACCAGCCCCTCTTTCATTGCTATCCTCTCATGAATTGACTTCGGAGATGCCATAATATAATACTATCCTCCCAAATTCTCCTTCTATCTTATTTTCTGGAACCCGGTCCTCTTTCAAATCCTCTGAGGCCACACAGAGCAAGTCTAAGGCCACTTCTCCATGGCAACTCTTCAAATGATTCAAGAAGGCTATCATGTCCTCACTGTCTTCTCTTCTCCAAGCTAAATATACACAATTCATAAAACAAGCAAAGAAAGGAGACAAAGATAACCCCAAGATCACAAGCATGGGAGACCAAGTGAATGGTGTGGCCACAGAAATGATTTAGAAGAAAAATTATTAGCTCAGTTTTGAACGTGCTGAGTTTGAGGTGTCAATAAGATACCTGGAGATTGGGGCTTTGCTCTGAAGAAGATTGACTCTTTTCTCTTAGGATTCTTCAGATCAGGGACAACCCAGGGTCCTAGTCGATATTCCAGGGTCATTTTATTTGCTAAGCAGACTCCTAGGATTAGGGGAACAAGGTGTCCTTTGTCTTGCTGAATTCTGACCACTATGGACTTCTTGGTATATAAGAATACAACATAAACAAAGGCATTGTTGGTTACCTCCTGTCTCATTTTTGTCACAAGATATTATATAAAGAACTACATGATTTACCTTAAAAATTGTATGAATAGATGTCCAAAATAATAAAAAAGTATAACTACTGCTTCATTTTGTCACGAAAGACCAGATTTAATTTGATTAATTAAATTAAAATAATCCTTCTCAAAATGGATCTCAATAAAATCCTACCCTAATTTCTCATTGTGGTTTAGATATTATGGATTTTTAATGGCTATGCCAAGAAAGGCAAGCTTTAGCAGCTTTGAATATGGTCTTGGAAGAAATCAGTGTCTATTTTCCAAATACTTGCTTAGCTTAGTATGGAGAGGTCCATCACCAGCAGTCCAGCCAGTTGGTGATAAATTATTTTGTTGTGTCAACCCATGAAACAAAGAAAAAGTACAAAATGATGTTCAATCCTGTACCATCTTCTTTTACTCACATAATGAAACAAAAAGTGGCACTAAGAAATGAGAAGTTTTTTTTGACAATCAATCAACATTAACATCTTTTGGTACTCTAAATATGACAACCTTGTCCAATGTTGAATGAATGGGCATAATAGTAAAGAAACGGCATCATACTATCTTAGCATTCTAGCTCTTGTCTAAAGGAAAATAGAATGCAAGAAAGAAATTATATCTAAATGGAAAGGTGTCTTATGTGTTGGCCTTGAACATGTAAATAGTGGAATTGAAAGAGTTAGTTTTATTGTGAGGCCAAGGCAACAGGAAATGTTAATTCATAGGCTATTTGGCTATCTTGTCTTGCAGTGCACATTTTGAGCATTTGCAAAAAAAAAAAAAAAAGACCTACCATGAAGATAATTATAGCTTATGTCTAACATCTGTTACAGAAGACAAGGAAGTAGAGAACTTCTATGTAGAACTTTAAAAAAAAACCCTACAAATTAAATAAACTTCATTTTGAAAAACTTTATTTTGAAAAAATTATAAACGTTTGGTTGGCATATTTGATTTATGTCATAGACATTTCCTCCTCCCCATTCCCAAGAGAACCCTTACTCATAAGAAAGAAAACCATTTAAATAAAACAAATATCAGTCCTATCTGACAGCCTATGCAAAAGGCACATGCATACTTGATTTGTACCGTCTCTTTACTAAGGAGAAGAAAGTGTTTCATCTCTGGTGGAATCAAGATTGGATATTACATTTCATCTAATTTGTTATATTTTTATTTACATTATTATTATTGTAATGGCTTCCCCTTGATCTGCTTGATAAATTTTGTATTTTTCCCATGTTTTCCCATGTTTCTATTAATTCCTCAAATTCATCATTCTTTATGGTTAATAACATTTTGTTACACTCACATATCACATTTTGTTCAACAGTTTTCCAATCAATGAGTACCTATGTATCCCAGATTTTTGTTAATTCAAATAGAAATGTGCTGGATGCTTTGGTGTTTGGGGTATATACTCAGCAGTGGGACCACAGAGTGAAAAAGTAGAAACAGTTTATTAACTTTCCTCACAAATTTTAAAGTGTTTTCAAGAACTGCTGGAGTAATTCATAGTGCCACCGACCATGTATTCATATGTTCAAATTTCCACAACTCCTCCAATATTGACTATTTATACTTTTATTATCTTTTCCAATTTTATGAGTGTGAGATGAGACCTCAGAGCTTTTTAAATTTATGTTTCATTTACTGTTAGTGACATGGAGAACTTTTTCATGTGATTGTGAATAGTTTATACATCTTTAAAAAAGTATTCATTTCATTTTACCACTTATCTATTGGTTCTGTCACACATTTAAATCAATTATCTCTATGTTTTGAATATTAGACTTTTATTTGAGATGTTTGATGGATTTCACCCCCTTAAATTCTTCCTGCTTATTTTAGATTTATTCATTTCACTCATAAAAAGGTTTTTAATTTCATGTAATTGAAATCAAAACATATCTCTCTCATTTTTATATGTATGCGTGTGTGTGTGTGTGTGTGTGTGTGTGTGTGAACACTGCATCTTGACTGAGCATGTTCATTAGCTTCTTCCATTCATGGAATGTTCTCCCTTCTTGTCAACTCCTCATTTCCCTGGCTTCCTTTAAGTCTCAGCTAAAGTCTTACCATCTACAAGAAGCCTTTCCTAGGCCTCCTTAATGTCAGTTCTTTCTTTGCGAGATTACCCCAAATTTATCCCACATATATCTTGTTGTACATAGCTGTTCGTATGTTGTCTCCTCCATTAGAATGTGAGCTGCTTGAGGGCAGGAACTGTTTTTTGCCTTTCTTCGTACACCACTGTTTAGTGCAATGCCTGGGACACGGTAAGGGCTTAGTAAATGCTTGTTTATGTGACTTGAATTCAAGACTGGATGGGAATTGGGGAGGACAGAAGAATATGTTGGAAAATATAATTTAGGAGAACGAAATGAAAGAAATCAAAGAGTTTTAGAGTATACAGAAAGCTCACACCTATCTATCATGAATAAAATCAAGAAGAATGTTAAGCAGTATAAGACATGGTGAGTGCCACATCCCATCCTATCCCATCCCATCCCATCCCATCCCATCCCATCCCATCCCATCCCATCCCATCCCATGAACTTGATTATTTTCTAAGTGACCAATTACTGAATTAGCTATTTTTATGCTATAATATCATTAAGCTGTTTGAACAAAAAATAATGCTCAATATCAAAATATAAATTTAGGGAGCTGGAGTAGAAGACCTCCAAAGTCTCCTTGAACTTGAAATATTGATCCAATACTCTTAGAAGAAAGAATAAAGGTGAGAAGGACACATACTGTGCAATTGAAACAAATCCAATCTGACCTATCTGTATAAGCTTTGCACACAGCAGGAATTTTTATAAATGTTTGTTGTACTGAATTGATGATAAAAATGGAAAATGGATAAAAGAAAACAACACACATTGTCATCACGTACTAAGGAAATTTAAGCAAGTAAATCAATCACCAGAATGAGAAGAACAAAAGATCTCAAAAACCACCTCTACCAGCAAAGCTTGATCTTTTCGCCAAATGCTGACATATGATAGCCAAAGGCAATACTTGTTTAGAATAAATTTAGGATATAAACACTTTGGTCAAACCTTATAAAGAAGAATAGTGTGAGATCATGGGAAGTTTCCCCCTCCCCCACCAAAAGAGTGAGAAGCAGGGGAGTGAGGGAGAAGTTTACCAAAAGCTTGATGAAAGATACCCTTAAGTCAGAGCATCTCACAGTAGAAATTGGAAGGGGGTAGATGCAGATGAAAAATGGAAGAGATTTGTGGAGAATTCTATAGCAAACTGTTTTCTATCAATCACGGTAAATTCACTGCCTTTGGACTCACATTCCTGATGACTCATATGAGGAAGGAAGATGGTACCAAAGATAACAAAGATGGGAAAAGCAGTGGGACCAAGCTAAGCCCACACAGAAAAAGTCTAGAGTAGAAGAAACTCAGTAATGGGCCATGAATGGATTGATTCCCAAGACATCTGAAAAGGAGGGAGGTGCCATTGTTTTAACAGCGTAATTGTTGAAAAATAACTGAGAAAGTATTAATAACTAGCGACTTTAAGCCTCTTCCCTTTCTATATACAATCTTTATGATAATATCTATTTATTTGCAGGCATCTTTGATTGGCATATGACAAAGGAACATGCAGCTTTTCACAAATCATATTATATAGCTGATCATGTCTTAACATTCACATGGTTAATGGAAAAGTTCAGAGAATACAAGATTATACCATGCTCATTATTTGCTTATGGCAAGACAGTATTTGATTAGCATAAGTTACGTCAAAATTCTACAAAATTCTTTGAAAGACAGCAGAGAACTTTGTTGGACAACTCTCTTATTAGTAACATCAAGTAAGGCATAAAAAGGGGAAGAAATATGTTGACTAAGGGTGTTATGGATGGATTTAGTTCACATGGAAGAAGAATTCATTATGGAGGCAAAAGCCTCCAGATTTTCTTATTCATGTATAAATTTGTGCTTGATTACATTAAGCCTCAGAATATCATGATGCTCCCCTAATATATCAACCAATAGGTATTTATTCAGCAGATCAATCAATTCATAAATTATTAATGATTGAAAAATTGAGAAATATAATTATGTTCTGAGGATTAAAAGAAATATTATAAAAAACAATCCTTGCCTTCAAGGAAGGGGAGAAATAAATAACTAATTATATATGTATATATATATGTGTATTGCATATTGAGTACATTTTTACTATTTCATTTGGGGATATGTAGACATGAGCCAAAAACCATTGATGAATAAACAAACATTTATTAAACACCAGTTGCCAGGCACTGTGGAAGGTCCTGGGGATACAAACAGAATGAATGGAAAAACTCCTGCTCTCAAGGAGCTTACATTATGTTGGTAGAGACAACATGTGTGTATTCACACATACACATGTATGAATATATGTGTGTATATATATACACATATGCATATGTATATGTGTGCATGTACACACACATGCTGTGTTGTTGTTCAGTCAGCCATGTCCAACTCTTTGTGACTCCATGGACCATAGCATTATGGGCCCTTCTAGTCTCCACTCTCTCTCAAAGTCTGTCCAACTTCATGTTCATTGTTTCCATGATACTATCTCTCCATCTCATCTTCTGTACTACCCTTTTCCTTTTTCCTTCAATCTATCCCAACATCAGGATCTTTTCCAGTGAGTCCCACCTTCTCATTATGTGGCTGAAGTATTTAAGCTTCAGCTTCAGTGTTTGACCTTCCAATTAATAGCCTGAATTAATTTTTCAAGTATTGACTGATTTGATCTCCTTGCTGTCCAAGAGGACTGTCAAAAGTCTTCTTCGGCACCACAATTCAAAAGCATCTGTTCTGCGGCACTCAGCTTTCCTTATAGTCCAACTCTCACAATCTTACATTGCTACTAGAAAAACCATAGCTTTGGCCAAAGGGATTTTTGTCGGCAGGGTGATGTCTCTATTTTTTAGCATGCTGTCCAAATTTGCCACAGCTTTCCTTCGAAGGAGCATCTTTGAATCTCATGGCTATAATTGCTGTCTTTAGTGATCTTTGAGCTTAAGAATATGGGGATATATATATATATATATATATACATATATATATATATATGAACATCATAACCAATAAATGAATAAATAAAAATATATACAAAGTAATTAATTAGAATGTTGTCTGAAATAGAGGACACTGTCAATTGAGGGGTGGGGTTATCAGAAAAGGTATAAGCCTTAAGAAAATTTTTTCAGGGAGTGCCCAGGATGGGGGACTTAAGCCGTAGCATGTGAGAAAAGGGTGCCTGACCCCACTCTCAGACTAAATCCAGTCTGGATTGAATGCAGGAGTCCAGAGTAGAGGTGCCCTTTAGGGAAGAGAGTGGGGGCTGTGCCCACAGCCCCTTGGAGCCTAGCAGCATGTCTTAATGTTAGACTGAAATGCATTTCTTGTGTAACTTACAATTTGAGTGCATCATAAACTCTACTTTGGACTTCAAATGACCAGATGTCAGGGCTCAGCTGGATGGCAGAGTTTGGCCTGGTTAAGAACCAGGAGCAACAGGGCAATAAGTGAGGCCTTTGAAGTTTTGCTGGCCCTGAAAAGAATGACTCTAGGTATCAATTGTCTCTGATTTCTCCCACCTCCCCGGATTCTTGTTTCAGCCTGTTCCATAGTTACTTATGACCTACTTCCCTGGACTTCTCCATTTCCGAACTTCAGATCCTTTTCCTTCAGAAACATTCTTGCATAGGATCCAGGGAGCTAGACTTATAGTCAGGGTGGCCTGGATTTAAATCTTTCTTCATACACTAATAAAGTCACATCATCTTTGTGAGCCTTGCTGTACTCATTTGTATGACAGGTCTAGTAATATCCTAGGTAGCTGCTACAAGGCTGTTAGGAAGCTCAAATGAAATAATTCAACTCAATTCAATTCAATCCTATAAATATTTGTTAAGTGACCATTGTGTTCAAGGGATCTCTCTATGACAAAGTTGTAGGATTATAGATTCAGAACCAGAAGGAACCTTAGGGGTCATCTAGACCACTCATGACCCCTTTTCATGCTTTGGCAGCATTGGCTGGGGTTGCATGGCCTGAGGGTGTGTGCAATGCAAAGTGCATATGCTTTGTGTTCCGAACCTAGGCTGCAGTGAACTTGCCCAATGCAACACGGGCAAGTGTTGCCCAGAAAAACATCGGATTCAAGAATTAATTTTTGGTCGTCGCACATTCAGAAACCTTTTACTGTTGCCAAATTTTTCACAATCCCATATGTGGCCATGACCCACAGTTTAAGAAGTGTTGATCTAGACCAGCAGTGTCAAACTCAAATAGGAATGGGAACAATTAAACAAGTAAAAAAAAATTAAGGATCCCTGTGGGCCTCATATTAACTTAGAAAACTACATGGTAAAATTATCGATGTTCTATTGTATTTTTATCTATTTTGTTAACTATTTACCAATTACATTTAGATCTGGTTCTGATTAAATTAGTCCAACCTCCTCATTTTACAGATGGGGAAGCTTAGATTGAGAGTTGGGGTAATGACTCTACCAGCCCCAGTAGAGAGATTTCCCTGTAACACTGAATCACAGATTGGATCCAAAAAACTTCTTATTTGGGAAACAGCCAAGAGTCCAGTGTCAGTAGATCATTATTAATGATTGAAAAATTGAGAAACATAATTATGTTCTGAGGATTAAAAGAATATTATAAAAATAATCCTTGCCTTCAAGGAACTTACATTTGAATGAGGGGAGACATCATGTAAATAACTATGAATATGTGTATATAGATGCATGTATGTATATTAAGTATACTTTTACTATTTCATTTGGGGATATCTAGACATGAGGCAAAAACCATGAATGAATGAATGAATAAACACCAGATGCCAGGCACTATGGTAGGTGCTGGGGATGCAAACAGAATGAATGAAAAAATGGTAGGGGGAAGGGTAGTATAAGGTGTGAGAAGACTGGAGAGGGCAGGTTGCAAAGGGCTTTGAATGCTTTGGAGAATATTCTGGAGGTGACAGGGAGCCATTGGAGTTTATTTTGTAAAGAGATGACATGATCGGATTTGCATTTTAGGAAGATCACTGAGTAGAGCATAGTTTGAAATAGAAATTTGTGGCACACAGAGCAAACAGCAGGTTATTGCAGTATCCAAGGTAAGAGGTGATGAGGGCTCATATCAGAGTCATGGTAGCGTCAGAGGCAAGAATGAAGTGGATATGAGAAATGTTACAGAGATAAAATTGACACATCTTTTCAGTAGTATGGATGTAGGGGTAAGACATAGTGAGGAGCTGAGGATGACACCTAGCTTTGAGCTTGAGTGACTGTGGTAATGGTAATATCATTAAGAATAATAGCAAGTTTCATGAGAGGAGAAGGTTTTGGGGAAAAATAATGAATTTAATTTTGGACATGTAGAGCTTAAGATGTCTAAGAGACACCCAGTTCAAGATGGAAAAAAAAAACAAACCTTTTATGTGTGAGAGATAAGGCTTGACCTGAGGCATTTTTCTGACTCCAAGATTGGCTTTCTACCCATTATCCCATATTGCCTCTTAGGCACTGGGGATATAACTCCAAAATGAATGAGTCTCTTTCCTGTATACTTTATATGTGTATACAAAGCGCTTTGCAAAGTGCAATATAAATATCACTTATAATTATTTTCTTTGTTCGTGGATTTCCTATCTACTTCCCCTGCTCCAAATTTTGACTTCTCAAGTCTTCTCACATAAGTATCTGATAATTAGTTTCACTTCCTATCTGGAAGAAGTGGTAGTAACTCTATGTGAAGCCTTCAGCTGATCACTCTCAGCTAGGTTCCCTTATTTGCACCTCCTCTGACAATAGGTCCTTAATTGTCCAATTTTCACTCGTGATGTCTGGACTTGTTTTTAATATATTTTTTATTTATTTCATTAGATATTTCTCAATTACATGTGAAAATTTGTAATGATAAGTTTTTTAAAAAATTGAGTTTTGAATTCACTCCCTCCTGTTTTTCTTCCTTCTTGAGAAGGTAAACAATTTGATATTGATTTTTCATGTGAAGTCATGCAAAACATATTTCCAAATTAGCCATGTCACAAAAGAAAACAAAAAAGAAAAAATAATTTTAAAAATGTTTGTTTTAATCTGCATTCACAGCTCATCAATTCTCTCTCTGGAGATAGATATCAATTTTCATCATGGGTCCTTTGGAATTGTCTTTGGTCATTGTCTTGATTACAGTAATTAAATCTTTTGCAGTTGATAATCATTTTGATATTTATTATGGTGTACAATGGTCCCCCGGTTTTGCTTATTTCACTTTGCATCAGTGCACATAAATTGTCCCAGGTTTTTCTGAAACCATCTTGCTCATCATTTCTTGTAGCACAGTAGTATTCGATCAAAATCACATGCTCACAACTGCCATTTCCCAATGGATGGACATCCCCTCAATTTCCAATACTTTGTCATCACTAAAAAGCAGTGCTATAATTTTTGTTTTTTGTAGAAATAGGTCTTTTCCTTTCTCTTTTTTATGGGGGTGGGGATCTCTTTGGGATACAGACCTAGTAATGGTATTGATGGGTTAAAGAACATGCAAAATTTTGTGGCCCTTTTGGTGTAGTTCCAAATTGTTCTCCAGAATGGTTGGACCAGGTCACAACTCCACAAACAGTGCGTTAGTGTTCCATTTTTTCACATCCCTCCAGCATTTGTCATTTTCCTTTTCTGTCGTGTTAGACAATCTTATAGATTTGAGGTACCTCAGTTGTTTTAATTTGTAATTTTCTAATCAATAGTTATTTGGAACATTTTTCATGTTAATATTGATAGTTTTGACTCCTGAAAATTTTCTGTTTATATCCCTTTGACCATTTATCAACTGGGGAATGGTTCTTATTTTTTTTAAATAAATTTGGCTCAGTTCCCTGTATATTTGAGAAATGAGGCCTTTATAAGAGAAACTTGCTACAAAATTTTCCCCAGTTTCTGTTTTCCTTCTAATTTGGGCTGCTTTAGTTTTGTTTGTGCAACAGTTTTTAAATTTTGTATAGTAAAAATTATCCATCTTTCTTCCTGTGATCCTCTCTAGCTCTTGTTTGGTCATAAACTCTCACCTCATCTATAGAGCTGGCAGGTACATTTTTCCATGCTTCCTTAATTTGTTTATGTATCACTCTTTATGTCTAAATCACTTATCCCTTTTTATTTTGTCTTGTTATATGGTGTGAGATGTTTGTCCATGCCCAGTTTCTGCCAAATTGATCTCCAGCTTTCCCAGCAATTTTTGTCAAATGGTGAATGCTTACCATATTTCACCTCATAATCATCGCAGATTTTATGCCAAATTTTTTTTGCAAAAAAGCGGGGTACAAACATTATGTAAAGCTTTAAAATAAAACATGGTGCTGGTATTAACTAAAAATCATTCATTACTAAACTGTATCACTGGCAGATGAACTGTACAGTTTAGCTAGCACAGGAAGATGCAAGTCTTGCTGTATCACATGACCTACTCATGGCAGCTTCTCTTGCCCACCTGCTCTCACAGGGTGACAATATAGTTAGTACTGCAGCACTCTAAACAAACCTTGCAAGTCAGCTTTCAAAATGCATGTTCACTGAGAATTCTAGGCTCACAGCTTGCAATGCAGAGATAAATGCATATCCATATGTGACTGGTGAATACATTGCTACTCTGTTTACTTTTTAAGCAGCATGAGGAACAGAATTATACCATACAATAATTATGCGATTGAATGTCATAAACCAATTTTTGGACTGAAAAAACAGGCTAGGATGATTATGCAGTGAAATACAGTATCACCAAATCTTGGATCTTTGGGTTTTATCGAGCACTAGGTTACTATGGAAATTTACTACTGACCCACCCCTCTATTTCTTAACCAGTCTCAGATTATTTTGTTTTCATGATTAAACTTTTGTAATGAAGTTGAAAGCTGGTACTGCTGGGCTGCCCTTCTTCCCATTTAAAAGAATTAATTCTCTTGATATTCTTAACCTTTTGTTCTCTAAGATGAATTTTGTTATGATTTTTTTCTACCTCCATAAAATAATTGTTGATAATTTGATTGTTATGGCACTGAATAGGTAAACTAAAAGAATTGTCATTTTTTATTGACTCAGCTTATCCATGAGTAATTAATATTTCTCCAGTTGTTTAGATCTGCTTTTATTTGTGTAAAAAGTATTTTGTAACTGTGTTCATAAAGTCTCTGGGTTTTTCTTGGCTGGTAGACTCCCAAGTATTTTGTTCTGTCAGCAGTTATTTTAAATGGAATTTCTCTTTCTGTCTTTTGCTTTGGGGTTTTTTTTAGTAGTAAAGAGAATGCTGATGAAATATATGAGTTTATTTTATATTTTGCAACTTTGCTAACGTTATTAATTGTTTCAACTAGGTTTTAGTTGATTTTCTAGAGTTCGGTAAGTATACCATCATATCATCTACAAAGAGTTATAGTTTTTCCCTGTTGACTATTTTTATTCCTTCAATTTCATTTTTGTCATTTTATTGCCAGTGCTAACATTTCTAGTACAATGCCGAATAATGGTGGTGATAATGGTGATAACTTGCTTCACCCCTGATTTTATTGGGAAGGCCTCACATTTATCTCTGTTACAGATGTGGGATCTTGATTTTAGATAGATACTATTCGTCATTTTAAGAAAGGTTCCATTGGGGGTATTGACGCCATTTTCGGCGGTTGACGGGGAGCGGGGAACGCGGGTCTCGGAGGTTCGGGACGGGTCGGGCTGCTAGCCGCTCAGGACCCGCTTGGCCGAGGCCGGGAGCACCGGGGGCGAGGGGGCCCCGGACGAGGATGCGTCGGGGCGGCGGCGGCTGCGGCTGCGGCGGCCGGACCTGCCTCCCTCGCTAGTGACCGACTGACAGACGGACAGCCCGACAGCCCTCCCCGGGCCCTGGAGGGGCTTGACGGCTGCTCCCGATCTCGGGGACCGGCGGCCCCGCCGGCCGGCCCTTTGTTCGCAGACCTCCCGTCCTTGGCCCCCGTGCCGGCAGATCTAGGCGGCGGCCCCAGCCCCCTCCCTCCTTGTCAGCCCGCGGGGAGCGCGGCCACCGCAGGAGCAGGACGCTTGTTCAGCCATTCCCTGGTTAACGGACATCTCCTCAAATTCCAATTCTTCGCCACCACAAAACGAGCTGCTAATGATCTTTGGAATAGGAAAGACAGATCAGAAATGGTTAAAAGGAAATCGAAGTCCAAGATAAGAAAAGAAATAGCCCTGGATACTACAGAAATGTATGACAACATGTCCACAATGGTGTACCTAAAGGAAGACAAGTTGGAGAAGCTCACCCGGGATGAAATCATTTCTAAGACAAAGCAAGTGATTCAGGGACTGGAAGCTCTGAAGAATGAACACAATTCTATCTTGCAAAGTTTACTTGAGACACTTAAGTGTTTGAAGAAAGATGATGAGAGCAATCTGGTGGAAGAGAAATCAAACATGATTCGCAAGTCACTGGAGATGTTGGAGCTTGGGCTGAGTGAGGCACAGG
>CM053623.1:330421743-330445594 GCA_028646595.1 Phalanger gymnotis | reverse complement strand
CTTCTGTGTATACTGGCCCTTCCTTTCAGTGCTGTTGTTCTCTTTGGAGGTTTATTTCTGTACATGTGTAGCTTTGCCAGCTAGGTATTTAGTACTACAAAATGTGTTAATAAAACCATTTACCGTGTAACATGAGTTAAAAAAAAGTAAGGATGACTAGCTGTTCACTATGAAAAAAAGTAGTTAAAAGTATCACACAAAGTATTATTCATATGGCATGATGGTCGTGACCTTTTGAGAATTACTAAACTGTAAAAGTAAGGCATGTGCTCCAAGTGCTTTAAATTGTATTTAGAGACCTATAACTTGGTTAACATCAATATGGAACTCTGGATGTCTTCACTTAGGATTATTCTAAAGTAGCATTGCTGTTTAGTCTTTGTGTGAAATTTTGGCAAATATGCTTTTCTCTACTAATCTTTAAGTGTTCAGTGATTTGTGTATCTCTGTCTTTCTAACTTCTAATAAACTCACTCCAACTGAAAAAAAAAGAAAGGTTCCATTGCTTCCTATGACTTCCAGGAATTTTAATTGGAGTGGATAGTTCTTTTTTGTCAAAGGCCATTTCCTGTATCTATTGCTAGAATCAAATGATTTTTTATAGTTTTATTATTGATATGGTCAATTATACTGGTAGTTTTCCTAATATTGACTCTGCATTTTCTGGTATAAATCTTACCTGGTCATTATCTATGATCATTCTGATATATTGCTGCAATTTCCTTGCTAATGTTTTATTTGAAAATTTTACATTGATATTCATTAGGGAAATTATCTATAATTTTCTTGGTTTCTTTTTCCTGGTTTAAGTATCAAAACCATATTTGTGACACAAAAGGACTTTGAAAGAACTCCTTATTTTTTTTCAAATAACTCATATAGTATTAGGATTCATTTTCTCTTAAATATTTGATAGAATTCACTTGTAAATCTATCTATCCTGGGTTTTTTTTTCCCTTGGGGAAATCATTGATGACTTGTTCAATAATTAAGGGATGAGGAAGAGGAGTATACTGGTTGAAGAAAAGGGAAAAGTAGAATGGGATAAATTATTTCACATGAAGAGGTGAGAAAAACCTATTACAATGGAGGGGAAGATGTGAGGGTGGGTGAGGGCATCTTTTGAACCTTACTCTCCCCAGTATTGGCTCAAAGAGGGAATAATAGACACGATCAGTTGAATATAGAAATCTATCTTACCCAACAGGAAAGTAGGAGGGGAGGAGATTAAGGGAAGCAACAGGGGGTGGGGGTAAGGGAACTGAGAGGGCAGACAGGGAGGCTATAGACAGAAGCAAAACACTGTTGGAGAGGGAAAAGGGTGAAAGGAGAGAAGGGACAAACAGGAGGAAAAATAGGATGGAGGGAAATGCACAGTTAGCAATCATAACTGTAAGTAGGAATGGCATTGACTCTCCCATAAAACGGAAATGAATAGCAAAGTGGAACAAAAACCAGAATCCTACAAAATATGTTGTTTACAAGAAATGCACTTGAAGCAGAAAGACACACACAGAGTAAAGGGAAGGGAATGGAGAAGAATCTATTATGTTTTAGCTGAAGTAAAAAAAAAAAAGCAGGGGTAGCAATCCTGATCTCACTCAGACAAAGCAAAAGCAAAAATAGACCTAACTATAAGGAAGGAAACTACATTTGACTGAAAGGTACCATAGACAATGAAGTACTAAACATATATGTACCAAGAAGTATTGCATCCGGATTATTAAAGAAGTTAAATAAGTTATAGGTTCGTGACCAAACAAGATACAGAGATCATTATGAAATGTAAAATAGATAATTTTGATTACATTAAATTAAAAAGCTTTTGCATAAACAAAACCAATGCAACCAAGATTAGAAGGAAAGCAGAAGGCTGGGAAACATTCTTTACAGCAAGTGTCTCTGATAAAGGCCTCATTTCTAAATTATGTAGATAACTCAGTCAAATTTATAAGACTGCAAGCCATTCTCCAATTGATAAGTGGTCAAAGAATATGAACAGGAAGTTTTCAGATGAAGAGATTAAAGCTATCTATAGTATATGAAGAAGAGCTCTAAATCACTTTTGATTAAAGAAATGCAAATTAAAACAACTCTGAGGTCCTACATCACATCTATCAGATTGGTTGTTTGACAAAAAAGGAAAATGATACATTTTGGAGAGGATGTGGGGAAATTGGGATACTAGTGCACTGTTGGTGAAGTTGTGAACTGATTCAACTATTCTGGAGAGCAATTTGGAACTATGCCCAAAGGGCTATAAAACTATGTATACCCTTTGATCCAGCAATACCGCTGCTAGGTCTATATCCCAAAGAGATCATAAAAAAAAGAGAAAAGGACCTACGTGAGCAAAAATATTTATAGCAGCTCTTTTTATGGTAGCAAAACATCAGAAATATCGAATACCTATCAGTTGGGAAATGGCTGAACAAAGTCTGGTATATGAATGTAATGGAATATTATTGTGCCACAGGAAATGATGAACAGGCAGATTTCAGAAAAACCTGGAAAGACATATATGAACTGATGCAAAGTGAAATGAATAGAACAAGGAAAACATTGTACGCATTATTAGCAACATTGTGTGATCATCTACTATGAATGACTCAACTCTTCTTAGCAATACAGTCGTCCAAGATAAGAACAAGGGACTCAGGAAGGAAAATGCTATCCACATCCAGATAAAGAACTGATGGGCTCTGAATGCAAATCAAAACATACTTTTTTTTTTCACTTGCTTTATTCATTTTCATGTTTTTTTTTCTTTTGATCTATTTCTTCTTTCACAACTAGTTGGCACAAAACATCCCCTAACAGCCCCTCCCCCCAACCTAAAATTGCACAATTACATAGACAGTCTATGGGAAAAGTGGAATCAAATTTAGAGTACAATAGCAGTGAGGCATTGTGAGCAGTGAGGTAAAGAATGCAAACAACTGAGGTCTTATAGTGCCTGGAAGTTCTGTATTTCCTTGTAGAGTTCTCATGTAGCTCTTGGTGCATATATATTTAGTACTGATATATAACTTCATTGTCTATGGTACCTTTTAGTCAGATGTAGTTTCCTTCCTTATCTCTTAGGTCTATTTTTGCTTTTGCTTTGTCTGAGATCAGGATTGCTACCCCTGCTTTTTTTTTTTTACTTCAGCTAAAACATAATAGATTCTCCTCCAGCCCCTTACCTTTACTCTGTGTGTGTCTCTCTGCTTCAAGTGTGTTTCTTGTAAACAAAATATTTTGTGGGATTCTGGTTTTTGTTCCTCTCTGCTATTCATTTCTCTTTTATGGGAGAGTCCATGCCATTCATATGCATAGTTATAACTAATTTGGAAATATATTTTAAGTTATAGCACATGCATTACCTATATCAAATTGCCTACCATTTTAGGAAGAGGGGAGGGGAGAGAGAAAAATTTGGAACTCAAAATTATGTAAAAATGAATGCTAAAAATGTCTTTATATGTAATTGAGAAAAATAAAATACTATTAAAAAACCAAAAAAAATCAAATGAATCAAAGGTTTGACTGTTTTATTACTTTTTATATAAAATTAGTTCCTAATTTAATTTATTAGTTCAATCATTTTTTAATTTCACTTTTATTAATCTTTCCTTTGATTTTCAAAATTTCCGTTTTGATGTTTAATTTGGGATCTTTAATTTGTTCTTTTTCTAGTTTTTTTTAGTTACATGCCCAATTAATTGATCTGTACTTTCTCTTTTATTGATGCAGACATTTTCCTCCAAATACTGTGTTGGCTACATCTCACAAATTTGTACCTCCAAATTTTGTTACCTGTTATAAATAATAAAAATACAAAGAATGAATGATAGAATTTCAAAACTGGAAGGGATGTTAGAGATCTTTCTTTTGTTTTTTTGCTTATATGGGGGATGGGTTCGGGGGGGGGACGACAGGAAATGTGTGGTGCTAGGCCTGGCTGACTGTCAAATTTTCAGTGCAAGCATTTACACCTCAGAATTGTCAAATTCTACTATCCAGGGCTTGAATTATTATTTTGTTGATTGCCTAGACTTAAGAAAGTGATGGATACAATGTTCATAATGCAGATTAAATCATCTAATACCTTTATTTTCACAATTGTGAGATATTCACTAGCAAACAACCTGTGGTGAGGGGAGAACTTGATTCCTTCCTCCTCTCCTCCAGTTTAGTTGATGTAACTACAGAAAGTATACACACATTATGAGGTTTTATTGTGTAAACAAGTTGCCCTGTTTTCCGTTAATGATGGATGAATCACTTTGGTTGGGTCAGGAACAACATGATTGCTTTAGAAAGCAAGCTAGCTATTCCTCTGGGGACATTAAATGGCTAGATGAAGTACTGGAGGAATTCCATTTGAGGAGTCTAAGCTCTTGAGAGCTTGATGGGGGAGAATACTTTAGGATACTTTTCCTCATCAATCATATAAATTAGAGCTACTGGACTAGTAGGGGCCAACGTACCCAGAAGGAATAGAAACACATACATGAAGACAAGTATGGATGCCGAGAGTCATTCTAGGGAAGAGAAATCTCTAAGGAGCATTACTTCTTGTGGCAAAGAGTTGTGCCAGGTATGGACTCAAGAAAAGAGAAAACCCTGGGACCACAGCTAAGTAGCTTATCTAGTAAAGACTCGAGGGGAGCTACCTGAGAACTTTACATAGAAATAAAGACCTTCCAGGCACTACAAGACCTCAAATGCATGCATTCCTTACATGCATGCCTCATTGCTATTGTACTCTAAGTTTGAGCCCACTTTCTACAGAGATTCTCTGTGTAATTGTGTAATTTTAGGTTGGGAGGGGTGGTATGAGGAAATGATTGTGTGCTAAGTGTTCATGCTATATTATTTTTGTAAATAATTCTATACCTTTGCTAAAAACTAATTAAAAATCTAATGACTGATTTTTAATTGGAAGCACAATGATGGGGGCTTTTGAGCTACAGTAGTTATCATAGTAGCAGTAGTAACTCATGGAGTTACCCATAGGATATTGAGTGGCAGATGCCCTTGTGATGACTCAATCTGCAAATGAAAGGGAAAGCTGGGATAGCAGCCCTGAGGGGTTGTAACACTTATTTTTCTCTATTTCTTTATTTAATATTTTTTAGTTTTCAACATTGATTTCCATAAGATTTTGAGTTATAAATTTTCTCCCCATTTCTACCCTCCCTCTACCCCAAGATAGCATATATTCTCATTGCCCTTTTGCCCAGTCTGCCTTCCCTTCTGTCACCCCACTACCCCCACCCCATCCTCTTTCCCCTTACTTTCTTGCAGGGCAAGATAGATTTCTATACCCCATTGCTTGTATACCTTATTTCCCAGTTGCATGTAAAAAAACAACTTTTTTTGAGCATTTGTTTTTAGAACTTTGAGTTCCAAATTTTCTCCCTTCTTTCATCCCCACTCACCCTCCTTGAGAAGGCAAGCAATTCAACATAGGCCGCACATGTATCATTATGCAAAACACTTCCCTAACAGTTGTGAAAGACTATTTTTCTCTCCATCCTCTCCTGTCCCCCTTTATTCAATTTTATCCCCTTGACCCTGGACCTTTTCAAAAGTGTTTGCCTCCTTCCCTGCTCTGCCTTTCCTTCTGTCTTCCCCTCTCTCTTATACTCTTCCCCCCAACTTCCCTGTAGGGTAAGATGCCTAGTTGAGTGTGTATGTTATTCCTTCCTTAAGTCAAGTCTGATGAGAGCAACATTCATTCATTCCCTTTTACCTGCCCCCTCTTCCCTTCCAATAGAACTGCTTTTTCTTGCCACTTTTATGCGAGATGATTTATCATATTCCATCTTTCCCTTTCTCCTTCTCCCAATATCCTTCTCTCTCACCCCTTAATTGTATTTATTTATTAATTTTTAGATATCATCCCTTCATATTCAACTCACCCTGTGCATTTTGTCTATATATATATGTGTATGTGTGTGTGTGTTTGTGTGTGTGTGTGTGTGTGTGTGTGTGTGTGTGCGTGTGTGTGTGTATTCCCTCAACTACCCTCATACTTGGAAAAGTTTCATGAGTTACAAATATCATCTTTTCATGTAGGAAGGTAACCAAAACAGTTCAGCTTTAGTAAGTTCCTTATGATTTCTCTTTCCTGTTTACCTTTTCATGCTTCTCTTGATTCTTGTATTCGAAAGTCAAATTTTCTCTTCAGCTCTGGTCTTTTCTTTTTCAAGAATGCTTGGAAGTCCTTTGTTTTATTGAAAATCTATATTTTGTCCTAGAGTGTTATACTCATGTTTGCTGGGTAAGTGATTCTTGGTTTTAATCCTAGCTCCTTTGGCCTCTGGAATATCATACCCCAAGCCCTTTGATCCCTTAATGTAGAAGCTGCTAGATCTTGTGTTATCCTGATTGTGTTTCCATAATACTCAAATTGTTTCTTTCTGGCTGCTTGCAAAATTTTCTTCTTGAGCTGGGAACTCTGGAATTTGGCTATGATATTCCTAGGAGTTTTTGGGGAGGATCTTTTTCAAGAGGCAATTGGTGAATTCTTTCAATTTCTATTTTACCCTCTGGTTCTAGAATATCAGGGCAGTTTTCTTCGATAATTTCTTGAAAGATGATGTCTAGGCTCTTTTTTTGATCATGGCTTACAGGTAGTCCAATAATTTTTAAGTTATCTCTCCTGGATCTGTTCTCCAGGTCAGTGATTTTTCCAGTGAGATATTTCACACTTTCTTCCATTTTTTCATTCTTTTGGTTCTGTTTTAAAATTTCTTGATTTCTCATAAAGTCACTAGCTTCCACTTGCTTCATTCTAATTTTTAAGGTAGTATTTTCTTCAGTGATCTTTTGGACCTCCTTTTCCATTTGGTTAATTCTGCCCTTTAAGGCATTCTTCTCTTTATTGGCTTTTTGGAGCTCTTTTGCCTTTTGAGTTAGTCTATTTTTTAAGGTGTTATTTTCTTCAGTATTTTTTTGGGTCTCCTTTAGCAAGTCATTGGCTTATTTTTCATGATTTTCTTGCATCACTCTCATTTCTTTTCCCAGTTTTTCCTTTACTTCTAAACCCTTTTTGAGCTCTGCCATGGGCTGAGACAAATTCGTATTTTTCTTGGAGGCTTTTGATGTGGGCTCTTTGACTTTGTTGACTTCTTCTTGCTATATGATTTGATCTTCTTTGTCACCAAAAAAAGATTCAATAGTCTGAGTCTTTTGCTGCCTGTCCATGTTCCCAGCCAATTACTTGACCCTTGAGGTTTTTCTCAGAGTATGACTGGCTACATAATGGTGAGTGCTTTGTCCCAAGCTTCAGGGCATTGAGCTGCTGTTTTCAGAGCTACTTTTACATGGCAAACTCTGCCACACCAGCGCTCCTCCTCCCCCAAGAACTTCCAACCAGGATCGTGACCCACATCCAAGGAGGGCAAAGCAAGAGAACCCTGTCTCTGCACCAGCAAAGTGCTCCCTGCCCTCCTGCTCTGATCCTCTACTTGATTCCTCCCACTGGGCCTAGGGCCAGAAGCAACCACAGCTGAAGCTCTGGAAGCCTGATCCAGCAGTTTTCCCACTGACCTGCTTAGTTTTCTTTGGTGTTTGTGGGTTGAGAAGTCTGGTAACTGCTACAGATCAGGGATTCAGGGCCCTATGGCCAGTTCTGCCCAATCTCCTCAGTGACTGGTCTGTCCTGGCATGACCCATGCTGGGCTGCACTCTGCTCCCAGCATAGTGTGATAGACCCTTCCCAGCAACCATCCAGGCCATCTTGGGCTGGAGACCTGCTTCCCTCTGTTATGTCATGGGTTCTGTAGCTCTAGAATTTGTTCAGAGCCATTTTTACAGGTGTTTGGAGGGATTCAAGAGAGAGCCTAAGCAAGTCCCTGCTTTTTCTGCCCCCTGTAACACTTATTTTATAGATAAGGAAACCACAGCCCCCAGTTTAGCTGATTTCTCCAGGGATACTCATCTAGTGAACAGCAGACACAGGACTAAAATCTAGGTCTCTTAACTCCCTTTATAATTCTCTCTTATAACGTGCAGTTTGGTTCATTTATTAGACATTTTTATCCCAAATTTCAGTTTTTTTTTCTTCTTGTTACTATGTTTGGAACTTCAATCCTACATGCTTATAGAAATAACATTTATTTCTGATGTTTAGGAAAAAGAACACAATTAAAAATGAAAGTAATGATTACTCTCCAATTTTCTTATCCCTTCTCTACAAAGAGAGTGTCCTTTCTAGAAAGGTTCCATTATCCTTCAAAATTTCTGCTTTCTAAGTAGTGGCATTCTGTACTATAACAATCACCTAAAGTTCTTAGTTTACTGTTAATTTTTGTTTTCTGGTAAAATTTTCTTCCCAGTAAAATATTGTTTATATAACACATTAAGCTTCATAAAGTACTTTTCTTATATAAAAGTAGGGATCACCAAGAGATATCAATAGTATCAGTCAGTTAGAAATACAAATTAGTTATGAACAGTGCCTAGCTATCTCCGTGGAATTGATCACTTCACCCAACTTTAAACCTTAAACAGGTGAGAATACCTCTATTTTTCTTTCTGTTTTATTTTCCCCAAATAAATATAAAAACGATATTAATCTTTTTTCTTCAATTTTTGAGTTCCAAATTTTCTCCCTTTCTCCCTACCCACCTCATTGAAAAGGCAAGCAATTTTTCATAGTTTGTACACGTGTAGTCATGCAAAATACATTTTCATGTAAGTCATTCTGTGAAAGACAAAAAACCCAAGGAAAGTAAGGAAAAAGTATCTTTGATCTTCATTCAAGGTCTGCCAGATTCTCTGGAGATGTACAGCACTTTCATCATAAGCCCTACAGCATTGTCTGGTATCATTGTATTGCTGAGAATAGCTAAGTTATTCATACTAGATCATCTTATAATACTGCTCTTACTGTGTACAGTGTTCTGATTCTGCTCATTTCACTTTTCATCAGTTCATGTAAATCTATGTTTTTCTGAGAGCATCATGCTCATCATTTCTTTCTTTTTTGAGGAGAGGGAATTTTATCTTATTTAATTATTTTCACATTAATCATGTTGTAAGGAAGAATCAGAAATAATGGGAGGAACCACAAGAAAGAGGAAACAAAACAAACAATAAAAGAATAAATAGTATGCTTTGATCAGCACCCAGACTCCATAGTTCTTTTTCTGGATGTGGATAGCATTTTCCATCATGAGTCTTTTGGAGGTGTCTTAGATCCTTGCATTGCTGAGAAGAGCTAAGTCTATCAAAGTTAGTCATTGCACAATGTTTTTACTGTATAAAATGTTCTTCTTCTGCTCACTTCACTCAGCATCAGTTCATGTAAGTCTTTCCCGGTTTTTCTAAAGTCTGCCTGCTCATCATTTCTTATAGCATGATAGTATTCCATTACATTCACATAACAAAACTTGCTCAGCTATTCCCCAGTTGATGGACATCCCTTCAATTTCCAATTCTTGGCCACCATGAAAAGAGCTGCTATAAATATTTTTGTACATGTGAATCCTTTTCCTGTTTTTATGATCTTTTTGGGATACAGACCTAGAAGTGGTATTGCTGGGTCAAAGGATATGAACATTTTTATAGCCTTTTGGGCAGAGTTCCAAATTGCTCTCCAGAATGGTTGGATCAGTTCAGAACTCCACCAACAATGCATTAGTGTTCCAATTTTCCCACATCTTCTCCAACGTTTGAAATCATTTTCCTGTTTTTTCATGTTAGCCAATCTGATAGGTGGGATGTGGTACCTCAGATTTGTTTCGATTTGCACTTCTCTAATCAAAAGTGATTTAGAGCATTTTTTCATGTGACTGTAGATAGCTTTAATTTCTTCATCTGAAAATTGCCTGTTCATATCCTTTGACCATTTATCAATTGGGGAATGACTTGTATTCTTATAAATTTGACTTAGTTCTCTATATATTTCGGAAATGAAGCATTTATCAGAGACATTAGTTGTAAAAATTGTTTCCCAGCTTTCTGCTTCCTTTCTAATTTTGGTTGCATTAGCTTTATTTGTGCAAAAACTTTTCAACTTAACGTAATCAAAATTATCCATTTTGCATTTCATAATGTTCTCTATCTCTTGTTTGGTCATAAGTTCTTCCCTTCTCCATAGATCTGACAGGTAAACTATTCCTTGCTCTCCTAATTTGCTTATAGTATCAGCCTTTATATCTAAATCATATAGCCATTTTGACTTTATCTTGCTATAGGGTGTAAGATGTTGGTCTGTGCCTAATTTCTGCCATACTATTTTCATTTTCTCCATCATTTCTTAAACACAATAGTATTCCATCACAGTCATATGTAACAATTTGTTCAGCCATTCCCCAATTGATGGACATTCCCTCAATTTCTAATTCTTTACCACCATTAAAAGAGCTGCTATAAATATTTTTATACACAGAGGTCCTTTTCCTTTGTGTATTTCATCTCTTTGGGATATAGACCTAGAAGTGGTAATGTTTGGGTAAGGGGTATGCATGGTTTTATAGTCTTTTGGGCATAGGTCCAAGTTGATCTCCAGAATGGTTGAATACTACTTCACCGATAGTACATTTATGTTTTAATTTTCCCACATCTCCAATATTTGTCATTTTCCTTTTCTGTCATATTAGTCAATCTCATAGGTGTGAGGTAGTACTAAGTTCAGAGTTCTTTTAATTTGCATTTTCCTCATCAATAGTGATTTAGAGCATTTTTATATGATTATAGATAGCATTGATTACTTTATCTAAAAACTGCCTATTCATATCCTTTGACCATTTATCAGTTGAGGAATGGCTCTTATTTTTATAAATTTTGACTCAGTTTTCTATATGTTTGAGAAATGAAGTCTTTATCAGAGAAATTCTCCATACAATTTTTTTCACAGTAATGATTACCAAATATGTATTTTCCTCCATCTTATTTTTCCCTATAACAACAATGTTGCCAGCAGCTACTGTGGTTGTATAAGACCAAGAACAACAACACACAGGAAGGGCTGCCAACATAGATTCTTTGATCTGCTTTTCTAAGGAAAGCAACTTTAAGGGGTTAACAATCTCAATTAACAATGTTAATTAAACACACATATATTATTCACTTAGTTCAGGGGGAAAAGATCAGCTTCCTGAACTTTAGGGCAAATACAAACAGAAATTATAATCATTAACAGACAGACCTTGTCTGATTAAATCACAATTCATAGTTACCGGAGAAGCACCAACATCTGGGTTATAAAACTGGGGCAGCAGTGGGTTCAACAGCTTGCCCAGAGTTTTGTCACCCACTTTCTTTCAACGAGTGCAACCCCAAAAGTGAAATGCTAACTTTCCAACACATATACCCTGCTCAGAATCCTGAGGGCTGGGGCCAACTTAACATTTAGAATGTGGGAAAGCTCCAACCACCAGCATCACATCATGTACAATCCAATACTCTCAATTGTCTTCATGCTGAGAAACATTCCAAGACAAAAAAGATCCCACTTTACCTGCCCCATTCAAATAAAGGCCAGACTCATTAAAAACACTTAAGAGAAGAACAGCAAAAAACCCTGCCTTGATTAACAATACATTCCCCTTTTTCCTATTGCCTCTCTACTTTTACCCTGTCCATACTCAAAAATGTTTTGCTTCTGACTTTTACCTCCAACAAACTGTATTCCTTTCTATCAGCTACTCCCCTTCTCTCATCCCCTTTCCATTCTACTCTCCTGTATGATAAGATAGATTTCTACACTTTACTGTGTTTATTATTTCCTCTTTGAGCCAATTCCAATGAAAGTAAGGTTCATGTGATCCCCTCCCTGTTTCTTTCATTTCCCCCTTCGTTGTAAAATCTATTTCAGGCCCCTTTTATGTCAGATAATTTATCCCATTCTACCTCTCCTTTTCCTCTTCTCCCTGTGCATTCTCCTTTCTCATTCTTTAATGTTATTTTTTTTTTATCATACTATCATGTTCAACTTATACCTCTGCTTTCTGTCTATGTATATTCCTTTTAACTTCCCTAATAATGAGAAAGTTTTTAGGAGTTATAAATACCATTTTCCCATGTAGGAATATAAATAGTTTAACCTTATTGAATCTCTTATGATTTTTCTTTCTGTTTACCTTTTTATGCTTCTTTTGCATCTTTCATTTGGAAGTCAAATTTTCTATTCAGCTCTGGTCTTTTCATCAGGAGTGCTTGAAGGTCCTCTGTTCCACTGAATATCCATTTTTCTCCCTGAAGGACTATACTCTGTTTTGCTGGGTAGGTGATTCTTGGTTGTAATCCTAGCTCTTCTGCCCTCTGGAATATCATATTCCAAGCTCTCAAATCCTTTAATGTAGAAGCTGCTAAATCTTGTGTTATACTGACTGCGGCTCCACAATATTGGAATTGTTTCTCTTTGGCTGCTTGTAGTATTTTGTCCTTGATCTGGGAGGTCTGGAATTTGGCTATAATATTCCTGAGAGTTTTTCTTTTGGGATCTCTTTCAGGAGGTGATTGGTAGATTCTTTCAATTTCTATTTTATCATCTTGTTTTAGAATATCAAGGCCATTTTCTTTGATAATTTCTTGAAAGATCATGTCTAGGTTCTTTTTAAAAATTATGACTTTTAGGTAGTCCAACAATTCTTCATTATCTCTCTTGGATGTCTTTTCCAGGTCAGTTGTTTTACCACTGAGATATTTCACATTTTCTTTTATTTTTTATTCTTTTGATTTTGTTTGATTGTTTCTTGATGTCTCATAAAATCATTAGCTTCCACACCCCAATCCTAACTTTTAAGGAATTATTTTCTTCACTGAGCTTTTGTGTCTTCTTTTCCATTTGGCCAATTCTACTTTTTGAAGAGTTCTCTTCAGTGAGTTTTCGTATATCTTTTTCCATTTGGTAAATTCACTTTTCAAGGCATTATTTTCTTTGTTGGATTTTTGTGCCTCTTTTACCATTTGGGCTATTCTTTTTTTTAAGGTGTTATTTTCTTCAGGTGTGTGTGTATGTGTGTGTGTGTGTGTGTGTGTGTGTGTATGTGTGTGTGTGTATGTGTATGTGTATCTCCTTTACCAAGCTGTTGACTATTTTTTCATGATTTTCTTACATCACTCTCATTTCTCTTCCCAATTTTTCCTCTACCTCTTTTGCTTGATTTTTAAAATTCTTCTTGAGCTCTCCCATGGCCTGAGACCAATTTGTATTTTTCTTTGAGGTTTTGGATGCAGGGATTTTGACTTTGTTGTCTTCTTCAGAGTGTTTGCTTTGATCTTTCTTGTCACCATATTAACTTTCTATGTTCAGAATTTTTTTTTTCTGTTGCGTGCCCATTTTCCAGTCTGTTTCTTAACTTTTAATTCTGTGCTAAAGTGGGACTTTGCTTCCCAAGTGGAGGGGCACTGTTCCAAGCTTCAGCTTTTTTGTGCAGCTGTTTTCAGAGGTAATTATGAGGACCTGTAAGTTTTTGGCTCTTCCAAGGTGGTGTGATCTAGGCAGAGATGTGTTTACCACTCTTCTGTATTGTGTACTGGCTTGTGAGGGACTACAAGCACTATTTGCAACTCTGGAACTGTGATCAGGATCCCTGCTCTGCAGTGGCCACAAGCTCTGCTGTGCTAGTGCTCCTCCTTGCACTGGGACTAAGACCCAGTATTATGATCCAGTTCCAAATATAGACAATACAACAGAGTCCTGTGCTTGGTGCCAGCAAAGGGAACCCTGTAAATCTCCTTCTGATCTGTTGCTAGATCCCCTTACCTTCTGTGGGCTGAGGAGTCTGGAAACTGCCACTGCTGCCACTGATTCAGTCACCCTGAGACCTCCTCATGATTAGCTAGGGCCTGGTCGACTCTGTACCGATGTGGCCTGTGCTGGACTGTGGTCATCTCTCACCCTGGTGCAATGCACCTTTCCTGCTGACCTAAGTTGTCTTGGGCTAGAAAATTGTTTCATTCTGTCTTTTTGTGGATTCTGCTACTCTAGAATTTATTTAGAATCATTATTTAAAGGTATTGAGAGGGGCTTGGGGGAGAGTTTGGGTGAGTCCCTGCCTTTATTCCATCATCTTGGCTCCTCGAGAATACCTTTATTGAATCAATTAATCAACCAATCAACCAAGGACATTAAATTAGGTTTGAGAAGTGTTTTTAAGTCATTGGTTGAAATGGAATGGCAGTGCATAGGAGGTGTATTTAGATTGACTAAAGACACTCCATCATTTCTTTGGGATTTCTATAAAAGGAGAAAGCAGTTCAAAGCCATCCTTCCACTGCCCGGGAGTCTAGAGAAGTTAGCAGAAGATTGCAGTTGAGCCCAGAGAAAGAATTGCTTGGTGGGAGAGAAGAGCTTCTGTCTTTTCTTCCTGCTCTTTTCTCCTTCCTCTACCCTACCCCAACTTCTGAGGATCAGAGAATTTCGACTAATCATTAGCATCATAGCAGTGTCTCTGGAACAGGAGTAACTGGCATTAGTGTATGCATTGCAAACCAGGGATAAACAAGAAACACACAACGAGAAAAAACAGCTTTAGAACTCTACAAGGAGCCTGGCATAAAGCTATCCCATACCTATGGGGAGCCTCTTGAGGACTCCAGCAAAGAGACTTCCAGGAGTTGTGAATTATCCAGTTTTTCCTGGCTCTGAAGTCTGTTCTCTGGCCATTGAGCTATGCTGCTTCTCCAGTTTTATAGATGTCTTTTGTTTTTATGCTCCTGTCATATCAGGAAATCGGGTCTATATAAGAAAAGTATCATGTTCTTCTGTTACTCACTGCTTTGTCAGTAATGTTCAGTTTGGGCAAGAATTTTGTTCTTTGGAATAGTTTTTTTAAATGCGCCATCCATATGTGTATATATATATAATTGCATATATATTATGTGTATGAATAATTTAGTGGTATATTAAAATGACATATATGAATATCGCTTAACATAACCATTATTTAAAAATCATACTCATTTTAAGAACAGCTATTAAAGATACTTGTCATTCAAAGAGAAAGTTGTCAAAATACCTTGCTTTCTTTGAACTTTTGAAAATATTAGTTATGCTAACAAGTCTGAATTTTTCAAGTGAAACATCTGTCTTTAAGCTGCTGCCTTCTTTTATTCTATTCTCTTATACTACTCACTTCCAAGATTCTTCCAAAGGAAGTTGTGACCTGACCTATTTCTCATGGTTAAGTTTCTCTCCATCCCTTGCATGTATAGTCACACAGTCAGACACTAACACACCCTGTCTGGCTCCCATACAGCTATATATTCTTGTGAGCAGGAAGCCATGATGGGGCAGGAGCCCAAGATGGGGAATATAGCTGGAACGGGAGAGATACAAGGTGAAGTGTGAATTCAAATAGTACTGCAAAGGGATTGGAGACAGAGGATTGAGAGATGTCCAGGACAGCAGCCTTCTGGGCTCCAATGAGCTTTAATTCAAGATGGACTTAGAATTTCCCCTCAGCATATTGGGGACTCAGGGGGTCTGGGTTCTACTCCTGGCTTTGCCACATTTGCTAGGTGTGAAACTGGGCAAGTAACATTATCTCTCTCTGACTCATTCCATCTCATCTGTATAATTGGAATATTACTAATGCTCCCTCTGTACCAGGATAAGGATGTATAAGGATGTAATGGGATAATCTAGGTAAAGTATTTTATAAAGGTAAACTGCATTATATGTGTGAATTTAAAAAGAACAAAACAATGACCAAAACCAGAGACAGCCTCTTTGTGCTTCAGTTTCATTGTCTCAGAAATGGGGGAAGGGTGTGTGTCAATCTCATAAAGTTGTAAGTATTTACATAGACAGTTCTTCTGGAAATAGTTTTAAAAGTCTAAAGTGCAGGACAAAATCAAGTTTTAATATTCATGAGAAGTACAGGGGATAAAGAATCGGTGGTCTTGAAGCCAGGAAGACCTGGGTTTCAATCTTACCTCTGACACATACTGGCTGTATGACCCTAGGTGGGTCACTTACCCTCTCAGTGCCTTAGGCAGCTTTGTGAGTGGCAGAGATGGTGCTAACTTTCAGTGATGATGGTTGTGATGGTGGCAGAGGGGTTGAGCTCCTCCCCTGAGACTTACCTATTAAAATGAGGTCACAGATTCAGTTACTATCCTTATTAATTTGTCATTCAGTTTTCCAGTCATGTCCAACTCTTCATGACCCTTATTTGAGGTTTTCTTGGCAAAGATCCTGGAGTGGTTTGCCATTACCTTCTGCAGATCATTTTATAAACGAGGAAACTGAGGCAAGCAGTGTTAAATGATTTACCTGGGGTCACATATCTAGTAAGTGTCCGAGGCCAGATTTGAAGTCAGAAAGCTGAGTCTTCCTGACTCTAGGCCCAGCACGCTAACTGCCAAGGCTCCTAGCTGCTCTATCTTTATTAATACCAACAGCAATTTGAACTTAAAATGTTTCCTAACTGCCTTAGATAACACATAGCATCACATATTTGTAGTTAGGAGGGACCTTAAGGTCCATCTAGTTGAACACTTCCATTTTTCTAATGAGGAACAGAAGTAGAGACTAGGAAAGTGATTTATTTCAGGTAACACAGGAAGCTGGAATTTGAATCCAGTGCCATTGACTTAAAATGCAGTGTTCTTTCTGTCCTACCAAACTGTCCCTCATTTTATTGATATTAACGGAGGCATTGGTACAATTAGGATTAAAAGTTAGTTTTTGCTTTGTGTTCTGTTGAAATATGTCCTGAGTTTACAATCCCAAGCATGATTTATAAAATAAAAATGTTCTGGTAAGCACATTCCACTTGGGCATGAAGGCCACTTATTATGCTGATCACATGGAAATTAAGTTTTGAAATTTATGATGAAATCAACTTTTGCTGAGGAGGATCTTGGCATAGGCTATGAGGAATCAGCTGACGATTGTACCTAGGAAAAAAACCTGCGGTGGCTAAAGTCTTCAGCAGGCACCAAGCGCTGGCAAATGAGAGAGCTTGTCAGGAACCAGTCCATCAGGTGGAGGGCCCATAAAACAAGGCCTGAAGGGACACAGTGTTCCCAGGGACAGTAGTAAATCTATTTCAAATAAAATGAACTGTTTGTTTAAAGTTTCCTATGTTCTGTTACACCTTTGACGTGAAGAGCCCAACACACTTAAGAAATTAGCCCCGATGCAGCCGGAACCTGGGGAGATAGAGACTCACACAATGTACACACTTTCCTCATCAAAATCCTATTAGGAAATGCGTCTCCAATGTCATTTTTGGCATGTTGTTCTTTAGGTGTCACTGATGATAAACAGAAATCTCCCTCTTTATACAACTGATTAGACTTTCTCTGTTATTCGGAATGAAAAATTTGACCAGTAGTACTTATCTGGAGATACACCCAGTGATTCACCTCTCCCCCAAATTTGTAAATCTCTCATATTTTTCTGTTAATTATGCAGTACAATATTTATTTGACTTCCCTATAATATAGTTGCTTATTGATTTGTGCTCATAGATAGTACATTGCTGTAGTATTTAAGTTTTATGACAAGGGTTTTTCTTACCTTTCTATTTCTCTACTGAAGGTTCTCCCCCACCCCGGCACACTGCCCCCCACCCAATAAAGCTGTCTGGTATCAAAAGAGTTGGTTGCTAGGAAGCCACTATCAGGATAGCTGAAGGTACCAGGGAAGCATATAGAGGTGAATCCCTGATAATAGAAGAGATCCGTTTTTCACTCTCCTTGAAAATGAGCCTCCTTTCTATACAGATGACCAGTTCACCAACTCTGTAGGAAAAAAGCCTTTAGAAAAAAGATAGGATTTTAATACTTTTCTCAAGATGGGTATAGACTTAGAGAAATCCCCTATCTGTGACTGGTTGGGGTGGGTCAGGACTGCCTAGTTCTTAATTTGGAGAGGATGTTTTATAGGAGAGGGTTATAGTGAAGGATTTGGGGTCCATAAAGTCAGGCAAGATACTTCCTTTCTCGGAGCCTCAACTTTTGCATCTATAAGAGGCAGGGGTTTGTCTAGCTGACCTCTAGTGATCCTTTTCAGCTTCGACATTTGGTGGTTTAAGAATCTGTGAGCATTGATGGGCAGACTAAATGAAGACACAACAGACTTACAAACAGCCACCTCCAATTGTTTACTTCTGTCGTCTTTACTAGTCTTGGTGAGAAATCCACAAAATAACATTTTTGTTATTGTTTTTAATTATTATTGATTGTATTTAATCGTTATTAATGACATCATTTGGCTAAATGTCTTTTAGGTGGTAATTCTGGATAATTCTGGATTTCACTAAAATGGAACCATTTGAGTTGGGAGTGGGGAGCAATACCTAATCTCACTCAAGCTTCTCATGAGCAATTTGATGATGGCTTGGGCTCCCTGTAGCATGACTTAAAAGTCCTTTGCATGACCCTTCTTAATCCTGGAGGAGAAGTAATGAAACACATTTCCCTCCTCTCATAGACAGGAGAGGAACTACAGGTATGGAATGCTGTATATATGATTACTTGGTTGGTGTTGCTTCTCCATTTTTCTTTGTGAGGAGATAGGATTCAATATTAGAAGGTATGCTTCTTGAGGGAAGGAACTGTTTGGTTTTTGCTTTTGTATCTTCAATGACTTGTAGTGTTGTAATTTTGTCTGGACCTGTGATTTTTTTTTTGTTGTAGGGAACTGCCTAGTGTGAGAACTCCCTCCAAAATAATGATAATAATATTTAGCATTTAAATAATGATTTTATTTCATTTGATTTTCTCAACAACCCTGGGAGGTAGGTGTTATTATCATCATTCCCATTTTATAGATGAGGAAACTGAGGCAGACAGAGATTTACAGATGTGCCCAGGACCACATAGCTAGTTTCTGAGGCTGGATTTTAACTTAAATCTTCCTTACTCTAGGTCCAGCTCTCTATCCACCCCATCCATGCAGATGAACAATTCATCTCTAATTTAGACCCAAGTTCTATCCAGCTCTGAGAAGAGCTGGATATAACTGGCTCATTGTCACATGGCCTATGCGCATGAGAAGAATCATCCATCTTCTCTGGAAGGAAAAAAAAAGCCTGAAGCTACTTCTGAGCACTGAAGAAGAGAGTCTGAAGGGAAGTGGATCTGTCTTGTCTCCCACTCTGGCCAGCTCCAGGCAGCCCATCATACAGGTCAGGCCACCGATAATCGTCAATGAGGAGAAAGGTCCATACTGATGGGCTCTAATACTCAGGTTACTGAAATGTTAATGGAATAGGAAGATCTTCCCCATCCATTAATAGGCCTACGTGAGCTGCTTTGAGCTCTGGCCCAGCTCACAGCTGTAATACATCCTGAGTCACATGGAGCCTATTGGGGGAGGAACTCACTTAAAGGGGAAGATTGCTTAGGGGGAGGCTTACTTGTAGGAAGGCTTTCATACCTGTTGGTACTAAGATAATTAGGTACTGAGTCATGAGGGTTCTGATGCCTTCTGGTTCTGAGCCTATTAGCCAAAAGTGTATATATAGTCCAAGGTGAGATTTTGCTTTGGGGGTTTGCTTATAAGAAGACACTTTTGATTTCCTGGCTGAGACTCTGAGTAGCCGTACTAAGTAGCCGTATGTTCAGACTCCCTTGACTGCTCAGATGTAAAGGCTCTCTTGATCCAGTGGTGTATGTCTAGTGTATAGCAATATTGCTTTGATTCAGGCAGTCAGAGCTGTGTCTGTTGGTCTTTGTGCTAATTTCTCTGCTTGTATTTTCTCTGACGTTCAGGGGGCTGACTTTTCCCCTGAACTAGTGAATGTAATTAAAGTAAATTGTTGACCCCTTTGAAGTTGCTTTCCTTTAAAAGCAGATCAAAGAACCTCTGCCAGCAGGCCATCCAGGGTGTGCCAGGGTGCTTGCTGCTACAGTTACACAGAATTAAGATTCACAGGATCATAGAGATGGAAATGGAAGGAACTTCTGGGCTCATCTTCTCCAGCCTCTCTACTTTCAGGCCTATTGAGGCTCCATGAGTTGCCCAAGAGCATGCTGGGTGGGAGTGGCAGAGCCAGGGTCTAAGCCTAGTTGTTAGTGCTTTCCTTCACTGTCATCTCCCGTTATTTGTATTTCTTCTATGCATATTTTGTATAAAGAGAGGTAGGTAGATGGTGGACAGTGGATAGAAGAGCAGACCTGGAGTTGAGGAGACCTGAGTCCAAATCTGGCTTTAGATACTTACAGGGTGTGTGATATGGGCAAATCACTTAAGTTCTGTCTCGGTTTCCCCATATGTAAAATTGGGGTGATAATAACAGCCACTACCACTCAGAGTTATTGTGAAGATCAAATGAGATGATAAATATAAAGTACTTTGCAAACCATAGAGCATCATATGCATTTTATTTATCATTACATACTTTTTTGGGTATGTTGTATAGACACACCTATATGCAGGTATTTGTATTTGTATATGTATTTACACATGTGTGTACATATGTATACATATGTATACAAGTATGTGTATATATACATATACACACATATGTACATACATATGTATATATACATAAATATTTATCATCCAGTCTTTTTCAGTCATGCCTGAATCTTTATGACCCCATTTAGGGTTTTCTTGGCAGAGATATTGGAGTGGTTTGCCATTTCCTTCTCCAGCTTATTTAACAGATGAGGAAACTAAGGCAAGCACAGTTAAGTCACTTGCCCAGGATCACACAGCTAGTGAGTGTCTTAGGTCAGGTTTGAACTCAGGTCATCCTGACTCCAGGACCAACTCTCTATTAAAGTGTGCCATTGAGCTGTTCTCTAAGTTCTGTGTCTTGTTCTTTCTTCATTCGGCTCCCAAAGTACTAGTGCCTTCCAAGAAGCGCTGCTCTCTCTCTGTGTCTGTCTGTCTGTCTGTCTGTCTGTCTGTCTGTCTGTCTCTCTCTCTCTCTCTCTCTCTCATTTTATGTGTATATAGGTACACATGTATGTATTATTATGTATGTATGTATGTATATTGTTTCCCCTAAGAAGACTGTAAACTCCTTGAGGATCAGCACTATTTCATTTCTATCTTTATTTCTGGTGCACAACACCTTGCGTTTAGAATAGACACTCAATAAATACTTTTCAAGTTGGATTTTGAATCCATAGTTCTTTCAACTGTGTGCTACCTCTGATTAGGCTAATACACCCAGTGATAGGATCAGATCAGAGGGACCAGGGAATCAGAAATGAGAAATATTCTCATTTGACACTTTGAAAAATGTAGTATTTCAATGCCCGACTCCCACATTGAAGAAGGCCTGCCCCATTCTGGGACAATAAGTGAGTCCCCTATTTACCTTAGAAGTCACATCCTATAGTCCAGACTCTTCTTTTAGAAAGCTAAAATGGATTTTAAAAAAGAGAGAGAGAAAGAAATGTTCTTGGTGGTGAGCAAGTTGTTTGACCTGAGTGAGATTTATTGAGGCAATTATTGTGTCTGGGTTTTCAAAAGTGCTGGATAATTGTATGATCACTGCTAGCATCTGTAGCCTGGTCAGGGAGACATAAGGGAAAGGTTATTCAAACCTCTCGCTTTGGAGCCCAAACTCTGCAGGGTGGGTCCATGGCAGAGAACTCTTTTTGTGAAAGTAGTTTCTTCTGCATTTACATGATTATTCTTTTAAAGGTGGTTTCATCTGGGGGAGATGCTGTTTTCTGAAATGCCTGGTAGCTGGCTACCTTAGGGAGCAAATAAGTGCCTAGATAAAGGCCTGGTTAGCTGGATTCTAACAGACCCTCCTTTCCACTGACTTTCACATACAGTTGCTTGGTAACCCAATGTTTGAGTACTACTAACTTAATGACTATCTTTACATTTAACACTGGTTAATCTCTTATCGAAGGGGAGGCGTGGGCAAACATGTAAATGACTCCAATTCTAGAGATTGTGACACTGAGTATGAGACATCTGCCTCTGGGGCAGATCTGAGCCCAGAACACTGAGGGAGATAAGAGATTTATTTCAAAGACAAGAGTTGTTTCTCCAACCACTTGGTACTCATAAAACAAGGCAATCAGATAAAGGTCTGCCTGGGTTTGAAACCTGGGAAGGGAAAGGAAATGTTCTCTCATCTTTAAAACAAGATCAGTGGTTTTCTACCTTTTTGAACATGGGGTCCACCTCTTAATGTTCAAAAGTTGAATCAGTCTCCCACATAATAGTGCTGCTATTCCTGTCTGTTGATTAAGAAACAATTATATAATACTCTAAAGTTACTTCAGTGAAGCTTGAAAATGAATTTATATTTTTATTAATCATACTCATTTTATTGTGAGGCAGTGTAGTGAATAGAGGGTCATCCTTGGAGTCAGGAAATTCGGGGTTCAAATGTTGCCTGTGGTACATATAAGCTGTGTGACTCTGAGTAATTCATTGAACCCAAGCCCCAAGCCAGTTAACTACAAAGGTCTTCTGGAGGATGTGACCCCAAAGGGTGCATGATCAACCAACCAGAGGATGAGAAGAGGAGTCAGATCTCACCATTCTTTCAGACAGCCAGGAGTGAAGACTGTCTCCTACAAAAGCATACTGGTACCTTCACATGGCCAACATTAATTTTCCCACCGTTCTCTCTCCCCTCAAGTAGTTGTGTACGTCCCGAGCCTCTCCCATTCTTAGACTAGTGCCCTTATGGTGGTTACTAGCTAACTTTGATCAGCTCCTATGCTATCATCTCTGACTAGCTGCACAGGTACAGCAGTTCAGAAATTCAGACCTCTTCTGCTGCTCCTGCCCCTTCCCCAAAAGGCAGCACTGAAGTGGGGTGGGTAGGTTGCTATGTGCATTGCAGATCTCATTATATTATCTTTCCCTTCCAAATTCATCCTTCTTTCATGCTTCCTTATTTCTGGCTCATTCCCAGTCATCCAGATTTACAATCTTGGTATCTACTTTGACTCCTGATTTTCAGATGCCCCAAATATCCAGTCAGTTGCCACATCCTGTCATTTTTACATCCACATCTCCCACATCTGCCTCTTTCTCTCTACTCACACAGCCACCACCTAATTCAAACCTTCATCACCTCTCATCTGGCCTAATAGCAATAGTATCTACATTGGTCTTCCCGTGTCAAGATTCTCTCTTCTCTAGTTCATTCTCCACATATCTGTCTAAGTGATTTTCCTAAGGCCCATTCCCCTACTCAGTAAATTTCAGAGACTCCCTATTGACTCTATGATTGATGACTATTTCATCTTTAAAATTTTTAAAATTTCTATTTTGTGTTCAAGGAAGCAAAGAAAAGCTGGGCAGCTTTGAAAGCAATGTGTAGTATTTATCACATAGGCTTTCTTGGAATGGAAATTTATTGTTTTATATCGAACGCTCTCTTATGTTCTGCTGTGTACATGGCAATGTTTTTTTTTTCTTTTCTCATTTTGTATTCAAGTTTAAAATAAATTTTAAAATATTTGCAAAAATTTTAAAATTATATTTTGTATACTTTTATAATACACACACACACGCACACACACACACACACACACATATATATATATGTACATATTATATATATAATAGTATAGGAGAACATATATTGGTGGGAAAGATGGAGATGTAGATTTGTGGAATTCTCTCTATTAGTACAGGTTAGACTGCAGGGTGGGAAACCTGCAGCTTCGAAGCCACATGTGGCCCTCTAGGTCTTCAAGTGCAGCCTTTTGCTCGAAACCAAACTTTACAAAACAAATGGGTCAGTCAAAAGGCTGCACTTGAGGACCTAGAGGGCCACATGAAGCCTTGAGGCCTCACGTTCCCCACTCCTGGGTTAGAGTTTCTCTGCAATTTACAGTCTTAGAGACTTGCCTGGGACAAAGAGAAATTAAGTGACTTGCCCTGGGTCACAGAGCCAGTGCATGCTAGAGTCATGATAAATAAGTACATATGTACACACACACACACACACACACACACACA
>CM053623.1:330394110-330421243 GCA_028646595.1 Phalanger gymnotis | reverse complement strand
CGTTGCAACTTGACTCTAGCATAGTAATGTCATTTTGGTCCTCTTTGAGAATGAAGGACAACAACCAAGACCAACTTTCACATTTTTTTTTCCTTTGATTCCCTTGATATTCTTGACCATTGCTTTCCAAAAGAATTTTGTTATTATTTTTCTAGTTCAATAAAATAATTTTTGTAGTTTGGTATGACACTGAATAAGTAAATTAACTTAGGTAGAATTGTCATTTTTATCACATTGGCTCAGCTTACCCATGAACAATTAATATTTCTCCAATTATTTAGATCAGTCTTTATTTGTATGAAAAGTGTTTTATAATTGTGTTCATATGGTTTCTGGGTTTGTCTTGGCAGGTAGACTCCCAAGTATTTTATTTTGTCAGCAGTTATTTTAAATGAAATTTCTCTTTATATCTTTTGTTGCTGGGTTGTGTTAATAGTATATAGAAATGCCAATGATTTACATGGGTTTATTTTCTATCCTTTTTATCTTGTCTCATTGCCAAAGTTGTTAATTATTTCATCTAATTTTTTAGTTAATTCTCTAGGGTTCTCTAAGTATACCATCATATGATCTGCAAAGACTGATAATCATGTTTCTTTATTACCTATTCTAATTCCTCCAATTTCTTTTTCTTGTCTTATTGCTATAGCTAGAATTTCCAGTATAATATTGAATAATAGTGGTGATAATGGACAACCTAGCTTCACCTCTGATCTTATTGGTAAGGCTTCACATTTATTTCCTTTACAGATAATGCTTGATCTTGGTTTTAGACAGATACTATTTATCATTTTAAGAAAGACTCCATTGATTCTTATGATTTCCAGGGTTTTTAATAGAAATGGATATTGTATTTTGTCAAAGGCTTATTTTACATCTATTGCTAAATCATAAGATTTCTGTTGTTTTTGTTATTGATGTGGTCAATTATGCTAATAGTTTTTATAATATTAAAACAGCACTGCATTTCTCATATAAATCTCACCTGGTCATAGTGTATGGTCTTTGTGATATATTGCTATAATCTGCTTGCTAGTATTTTATTTAAAAATTTTGCATTGATATTCATTAGGGAAATTGATCTATAGTTTTCCTTATTTGTTTTGGCTCTTCCTGGTTTGAATATCAAAGCCATATTTGTGTCATAAAAGGAATTTGATAGGATTCCTTCTTTACCTATTTTTTTTTCAAATAGTTTATGTAGTATTAGGATTAATTGTTCCTTAAATGTTTGGTAGAATTTGCTTGTAAATCCATCCGGTCCTGGGGATTTTTTTCTTGTGGAAAATTTATAGATACACTGACCAGATATTTGTTCAGAAACCCCTAAAGTAGTAACACCAGGTGATCCCTATGTCTTTTGACATATATAGTTTCAGGCAAAAACTAAACAAAACAAAACAAATTTTATTCAATATTTAGTCAGGTGGGACTAAGTTGGTTACCCTGCAAAGTTATCTAGTATGGAAAATATGAATAAGTTCGAGGAGTTGTTAGGTAAATTCACAGTAATAGATATTTAATTATATCGAGAAGAGG
This sequence comes from Phalanger gymnotis, assembly GCA_028646595.1. Classification (NCBI taxonomy): domain Eukaryota; kingdom Metazoa; phylum Chordata; class Mammalia; order Diprotodontia; family Phalangeridae; genus Phalanger; species Phalanger gymnotis. Next base: position 330,419,704 of record CM053623.1, on the reverse strand, counting down.
TGACATGTTAACATCATATACTAAATGTTTCTGATTGATGCTTTAGAGGGCAATCTCTCAAGTATGTCTTGGTATTGTCAGAAACAGGTAGATGCCTAGCTAGTTAGATCACTGGTTTGATTCATTATGACATTTCTTATGGGCTTACATTCCAAAATAAATGACAGCGTAGAAAGACAGGAGTCAGGATGCTTGGGTTCACATTTACTCCCATCATTGGTTATTTATGATCTTGAAAATATTGTTTAAAATCTTGGAGCCTCAGTTTCCTCATCTGTGAAATGCAAATGATAATTAGAATTATTACATTGCTTGCTTATTGTGAGAAAAATGCTTTGTAGATGGTAAAATATAATACAAATATGATCCATTATTACAATAAAATAAGATGATTAACAATTTATATTTCATATAATACCAAAAGGAGATGGATTATCATCTTTGTACTTAATAATGGAAGAAAAGTAAACAGGAAAAAATTTATTTAGAGCAGTGGTTCTTCAGCTGGGGTCTGTGAATTTAATAAAAATATAATTGTATTTTAATGTAATTTATGTCCTTTGTAGTCCAGCATATTTTATTTATGCATTTCATTTTATGCAGTGTTCTGAGAAAGGGTCCTTGGGCTTTATCAGAGTGCCAAATGGGTCCGTGACACACAAAAGGTTAAGAACCCGTTATCTAAATCCCTTCTCTCAAATCAAATACCTGCCTATAGCCTTAGCTTATTGAGTTCAGAACAAACCACATCGAGATAGGATTATGATATAGCCCTTTAGGTTTGCAGATGCTTCACATGCATTTTCTGAATGGACCCTCACAACAACCTTGTGAGGTGGGGGCTACTATTACTCCCACTTTACAGATAAGGAGAATGAGGCTGAGAAAAGTTAAATGATTTTTTCCTAGGATCATCCAACTGGTAAGTTCCTGGGGCAAGATTCAAATGAAAGTCTTCCTGACTCCACGGTCAGGCTGTCCCTTGATAATTCCTCAGGAGGCTGTTATATTGTGTTTAGGCCATATCCAGGCTATATAATAATCAACAACATTTATATGGTGCTTTAAAGTTTGCAAAGCAGTTTACATACTTTATCCCTTCTGAGCCTCACAGTAATCTCGTGAAGTAGGTAACATGGGCAAAATTATCCCCATTTTACAGATGAGGAAACAGAGTCAGAGAGATTAAGTGATTTGCCTGCGGTCATACAGGTATGGAGTGAATAAGGCAGAATTTGAAAGAGGGTCTTCTTGATTCCAGGTCCAGCACTCAACCCTCTACAACACATAATTTAGACACATTTATACTGCACCTAGGATTTCTTAGAGCTGTAGGATTAGAACTTAGCATTTCTTAAAACTGTGTTCCCCCCCTCAAATTCCAACAAAATAGGTCTAAAAATTCTGTCTCTATGGAGCATTAATTAATATTGGGTATTGACTAATTTCTCCCAATACTATTTGGACCGTGGCTCAGTCTTTATTTAGTCAATACACCAGTGTCTTCTTTGGTTTTAAAGTCATCCAAAAAAACCCATTAAGCTGTTTCCTTTCTGGGCTACTACAGTCTTTTAGTCTGTGTAAACGAGAATATGGGTTGTCACTTTTTTTTTTCCTGCTAGAAATACAAAAAAGCTAGAAATGTTTTCTGAATCTCTTTATGCTTGAATGACATTCCTCACTGGCCTCGACGTCTTTGGCTAATTGATTCTCTAAATAAGTTAAATAAGTCCTCAGCCAACCTCCAGAGCAGCTGTTTATGGAATAACAGAGATTGGCAACCTAGAAAGTAACTGTGGCTTTTGCAGGCCTGTGTTTGCTTTCTATCACACTCGAAACTACCATCTTTGAAAGAGTCATCTTGGTGACCAAGTGTATGCTGTTTTCTTGTGCTTTGCAACACCCACATACATGCACAACACTGTTTTAAGTAGGAGCTTGATAATATAAATCAGCTCCACTGGAGGTTCTAATAAACCGGTCCTTCTGCTGTGGCTGATTTTTCTGAATTACCCTTAGATGTCTTCCTTCAGGTTGGAATTAATTTAGTTCTTTCCAACTCCACCCAACCAATGGAACTTCCAAAACCATGCTATCTGTTTTGATATTCAACCCCCAGGATTCTCCCCTCAAGCTCAGATGTTAAAGGCGCTTTATACAACTTAGCACCAAAGAAAACGTGTCTTAGCAACTGATTCCTACCATTTGTTGACTTGGCAAAATCTCTTATACTTTGGGGGAGAAATTAAAATATCATTTAGAAAATTATTACTCTTAATAGCTAGGGAATCCAAGAAGACAACTGTAACAGAAGAAAAGCTCCTTTTTTCTCGTTTGGTAACAGTTCTCCTTTTATGGGGAGGGAGGCAAGGTGTATTTCCCATTTTTGAATCTGAAGAACACCTGTGAAAATAGTATTTATGCATTTAAGGATGGTTTTGGAATGGATTAAGTGAGACTGGAAGGCAGTAGCATGACCTTCTTCGGAAATTATTAAAAATAGATTAGACCAATTAGGGGAGATTGCATGACTGGAAGACATAGTCTTGGGTAAATTACTGTTTTCTCAACCAGATTGTCTGGAAACATTGGTTTCTGCTCAGAAGCTTGGGTGTGTCATGACGTCCTGAGTTTCTTCAGCTTTGGTAGCTGTCTACTGGCTTCGTGGCCAGCTAACAACTAAGAAAATTAACCATTTGCAGTTTCTAAGGAAACTGTCATAGAAATTGCACAAGAATGGTGTGGAAAGGATTTGGGGGAGGGGTTGTTTCTTATAATTTAGATGCTGACAATCTCAGAGCAGACCCCAGATCAAGGTCGATTCCCTTATATCTGCAGGAAACTCAGCTTCATTTCTGGGGAAACCTAGAAATGTCTTGGGTTTGAGTTCTCTTGCAGTGTGGCACTATGCTAAACATTATGTCTATCAGATGCTGTTAGGATCATGATTACCCCTGCCTACAGTGGCCACCTACATAATAGAATGCTTATGATGATATCCTTTTTCCTCAGTATCATGAGTTTGGAGTTGATTTAGAGCAGGAGTCCTTGACCTTATTAAGAGTCCCCAAGGGATCTGTGGATAGGAAAAATGCATATTTATTTTATCTCTAACTGAAATTTACCATTTCCCTTCATTATGAATGTAGGCAATGAGCTATAGTAGTATCGAGTACCTGTGACTGTGTCGCCATAGAAATCATAGATATTTTCATATTATATTGTGGTTATTATAAGAGGTCTTGAAATACCACTTAGTCTCATCACTAGTTATTAGACCTGTTGCTAGATATATTACAATACACATCTTAAAATTATATTTTAATAATTCTTTCAATATGATATATTTTAATCTTGGATATTTTATGCATTTAAAGGCATTACTCATAGGGTCAATAGTTTTCTTCTTACTGCCAAATGGATCTTTTTTTTTTTAACAGAAAAGGTTAAGAGCCCCTGATTCAGAGTGTGAGAGAGCTACTTTTTTTTCAGGTCAAGAATATAAGTTAAGATTGAATGACCTCCACAAAGCACGTGGGGCGTATTCTCAGGATGCTGGGTCAGTGGGTAAATTTCCATGGGTGGCAAACCACATCTGCTTTTTTCCTTTCTCGTTTTCCTTTTGTTCTCTCCAACTTAGAAAACCTCAGCTGACCTCCTCAGCGACTGCAACAAAAATAAATCACATTTCTCTAGCACTTCGAGGCTTTAAAATGCTATCCTTATAACCCTGTGAGATAGAGAATGCAAGTTATGCTCATTTTCCACATGAGGAAACTGAAGCATTGGAAAGTTAAGGGATCATCGGAAGAAGCTTTATGTGCCCAGGGTCACATAGTGAATGAATACAGGAAGCTAGAATTCAAACCTAGGTCACCTGATCCCCAGTCTAGATCACAATCAGTCCTATTTACTTCTGAAGGTAGTCCAAAAGTAATGTTATGGCGAGCTTAAGGAGAATGAAGACAAAAATTAAACTGTAGGCTGTTTTTCAAACTTTCCAATGGCTAAAATAAGCCCAGTAAGCACAACTCTATCATATAGAAATGCTTGAGAAAAAAAACTCTATTTGTACATATACATAGATTTCTCATTTTAATATTGTGAAAAGCACGTCTATAAAACTGAACCTATTTACTTTTCCTTTCAGTTTTAGGCAGCTTTTCCCCCAGTTGTATCCCAAAGTCATAGCTATGTTTGTGCCCCTGATGGTACCTCTCCTGGGGTGAGAAGCGTGAAATGTGCCCTTAAGTCAACTTTCAAAGCAAGGACATTGAAATATTCCTGGGAAGGCTTGTAGCCTAAGGTAGGGAGAACCCCTAGGGAGAAGCTCACCTGGGGTGTGGAGGGGGTGGGTGGAGAGCTGGATTGCCTTGTAGTCTCATATTGGAATGACTTACTCAGGGGCAGCTAGGTGGTGCAGTGAATAGGGCATTGGCCCTGGAGTCAGGAGTTCAAATGTGGCCTCAGACACTTAACACTTACTAGCTATGTGACATTGGGCAAGTCACTTAATCCCAATTGCCTTGCCCCTTCCAAAAAAAAAAGTAGTGAATTGCTCCTGAAAACTAGGTGGCTTGATGAGAGACTGCAAAAGCTGTTAACACCCTCTAAACTCAGCTTTCTGAATTAAGCTCTTGTCACCCTACCCTGGTTTTGGTACTGCATGACTCAATAAATCTGAAAGTCTGAAACATCCGATCTTTTCTAGGTTAGTTTTGGAGGGACTTATTTCAAGGACCCCTATCTTGTCTAGAAATCTGGGAGGTGGTTAGTGGCTATGCTCTGAAACAAGTAACTTCTATATGAACTCAGAATTTAATGAGCTCGTTCACTTCAGCAACAGACTTTACTGGGAAGAAGTGCTGATCATGGTAGAAGGGCTTTTCAAAGGAGAAGTATCACCTGAGTTCAGTAACACCTCATTAGGTACAATTGCTATGTCCGTAGGGAATAGAAATGAATGGTACCTGCGCATTTTATAGCATCTACTTTGTTCATGCAGCAGTATTAAAACACTTCCTCCTTAAAAATGGGGGAAGGGACTGAAAACATTTAAAGAAAGGGGTGGCGGTGTAAATGCGCCTCCTGCCTGGTCTGGGTAATGTAACCGCCACAGGGCTGTGGTCTCTAACCTTCCTGTGGCGTGAGACACTTTAAAAGTTCAAAATTGGTGGCAAGCCTCATGGAAACATTGCCAGTTTTGAAGTCGTAAGTAAGGCTGGATGGATGGAGGTTGTGGCGGATAGCGAACTCTCCCAGATGGGGATTGAGGACAGCCAGAGCAAATGGTGGTAGGGGTAGTCAGTGGGAGAATATAAAGGATTTATCCTAGGACCACCAAATATATCACTGACAAATTATTTGTTTTTCCTTTCAGTGATTTCTATGCTGGTAGGACAAAGAGGTTGTGGAAGGAGCTCTTCTTCTAGAAAGATAGCAGAGCTTCTGAGGAAGCTATATGTTGGCATTCAATAACTCAATTGAATAACTCAGTTGAAAGAATAAGTACCACATAGGGTGACCACCTCACAAGGAATCTACAATACATTTTTTTTTGAGAGAGGACCGTGAACTTATGGCTAGGTAAGCTGGGTAATTTTGTTCTAGACTAAAGAAAAGCCTTGACTTTTTTACATTTGTCACTTTCCAATGTTCTCCCTCTGATAGCATTAGATAGTTATAGATAGACTGATAGAAAGATCAAACAGTAAATATTAATTATGTTGTAGGCACTGTCTTAAGTGCTGTAGATATGAATACAAGCAAGCAAGATAATCCCTGATTCCATGAAACTTACACTCTATTGTGGAAAAGACAACCCAGAAAAGGAAGGAGTCAGGAGAGAGGCAGCAGGTGTGATGTGGAAATGACCAAGATACATAGTGGAGGCCTGGATGAGGGCAAGGTAAGGCCAAAGCTAGCCCATCAGAGCCCAAAGAGGTACCAAGAAAAGAGCTCAATTTTTTCCATTGGGGAGGAGATGGAGATGATGACCCAAGTGGAGATGGTCTGCATGCCTATGCAACAAAACCAGCTGACATATTGGCTACATTTGTCCACAAATGAGCTATTCTGCACCTGTAGTCCACTGCCACTTTGCTAAGAGGAGGGAGACAAGCTTCACAGTCAGTTCACAAAGATCAACGTTAGTTACATATTTATCAAAGTTCTAAAATTATTACGACTGCTTTCTTCATGTTCCCCTCTTGCCACCGCCTCTGATGGCCAACTCCTGCTATGAACCCCTCTAAACTTACATATGGTAGTCTTAAGATGGCAGATATATAGTCCATCCACAGCCTCTCTTAAAGCTTTTTCAGTTTGACAAATATAACTAGGCCTTGAACTCTACCAGTATGCTAAGAACCAGCCCAAGCTCACCTCCGTGATAAAGCTTTAGCACAGAGCCTGACACATAATAGTCACTTAATTAATACTTGTTCCCTCTCTCCACATCCTTTCAGGAAGAATAACCCAGATAAATGAATGAATTAATGGATGGATAGGTGGATGGATGGATGGATGGATGGATGAAATATTTATTAAGCATCTAATACATGCAAAGTGATGGTGATACCAATTGAAAAGTAATACAGTCCTTTGTTCTTAAGGAACTCATATTCTAATGGAGGAAACCATGCTTATATGTCAGTCAGTGAATATATAAGAATTTATGATCAGTGCTTACTATGTGCCAGGCACTGTGTTAAGCTCTGGGGATACAAAAGACAGGCAAAAATTCAAAAAGCAAACAAAAAACAACCCCCGGTTCTTGCTCTCAAAGAGTCTACATTTAATGGTCCCATGGTCCTTAGGGTGAAAGGACAAAGCAGATGGAAATATGTCTTTTAAATATAATTTTTATTAATAAAAATGTCCATTTCTGATATTGGACCACTTGACAGAGCCGTTGACTTTGAGGATGAGAACTTTCTTTTCCTGACTGGCACCCATAGATGCTATTGTCAGGTTGTATCTCCAGGCATATGTGATTTCCTGCTTGTGAATCTCTGCATTATCTGTCTTACCCATAAGTGCCTGACCGAATGAAGCATGATGGTATTATGTTTGTTTTTTGTTTGTTTGTTTTTGGCAGGGCAATGGGGTTAAGCGACTTGCCCAAGGTCACACAGCTAGTACTTGTGTCAAGTGTCTGAGGCTGGATTTGAACTCAGATCCTCCTGACTCCAGGGCCAGTGCTCTACTCACTGCACCACCTAGCTGCCCCTAGCATGATGGTATTATGAACCTCAAAAAGCCATATAGGCCTGTGCTAGCCGCCTTTTGCAGATGGCAGGCTCATAGATTTAGAGCATAAGGAGATCCTTTGTTCTCTTTTAATCCAACTATCTCATTTTTCAGATGAGAAAACTGAGGTTCAAGAGTTGAATGACTTGCCAAGGTTATAAGGCAGTCAGTGGTAGATCTGGGATTCAAACCAAGGTCCTCTGATTCCAAACCAGGCACTTTTCCAACTAAATCACACTTTCTTCTCTTCTTTATTGTCCCTTAGATCAGTGGTGACAAATTCAAATAGAAATGAGGGCTAGTAAACTGTACTTCAAATACCTGACACTTTGCAGTAGATCATTCCAGGTCCTTCTAATTTATTTGAAAATTTGAATAAACTTTTTTTGGGGGGGATATGGAGATTATCTCAATTTAAAAAAATTAATGTTGTTCTGACTGCTCTAAGATTCAAATTTTCCACAGAGGAGTCAGTATCTAATCTTGTTTAAGTGAAGGAGTATTTCCCCATTCCTAGCCTCTAAAAGGCCTATCTTGTACCAGCCCTAAAATAGTTACATTTTTTTGACAAAAAGGCTGAATCATAATATTTCCTCCCAGTCCAACTCTTTCCCAATAAACTGGAAATGCAGCCAGACCTCTTTTTAAAAAATTAAGTCATTTTAAGCACTTAGAAAATGTATCAGAACTCATTCCATCCTTCATTTAAGAAGGTCTCTGCCAGGAAAGCATCATCATTCTGGATTTAGATGATGGGCCATTCAAATAAACCCGTGGGCACATTTACATAGATAACCATCAAATTAGATTGAAGGATAGGACCGTTTGTATTCGAATATCCAGGGGGTAACCAGAGATAATAAAATGAGCTTGCATTGCTCTGATAATAAGAGACCTTGTGCAAGATCTCTGGCTGAAAACTCGGCATCCTGGACCAGGACAGCTGGCTTCCTTTCTGATGAGTTTGTCTTCTGGGTTGAATTCTGGCCTAGGCTCAACACTGCCATGCATGAAACAGATCCGAGTGTCGGCCTCCATTTGTCTTCAGAGGGGGCTTCCTATTCAGATTAACTGTGCTCCAGATGAAGCAGATGACAAATTGGTCCAGGGGGTGGGGAGTCAATTATCTATAGCCCATAAACTGTACCCTGATAAGCCCAGATTGATAAGCAATCTAGGAAGTTAAATTACTTCACCACACCCTGGAGACAATCTTCTAGAAGCTACTATTTGAATCTGGGAACATTCCAAGAAGCCCATCAATTCTATTCTATTTTTTTCCACTACTTTTCCTCCCTAACCTTTGTTTTCAAAAGTCCCTTATGGGTAGGTATTCTTGGTGCTCTCTTAGGACCTGAACTGCACCAAATAGGTATTTTTTTCATATTATCATTTGACACTTGGAGAAATTCTCTTTGTCTTAGATTCAAGAACTCAGGTGATAGCAGAAACACAAGAAGGGAGCCCTCCCATGGACAATATCAAAGTTGTCTTTTTTTTTTTAATTGACACTGGAACAGTAATTTGCTTGCCTGAAGCCAATGCCATGTGGAAACAGCAAGTTGTAGGGCAAGTATTGAGCTCAGATTCTTTATGACTCTAACATCATCATTTCCTCCTCAGGTCCATTCAGGAGAGAAGCTTGAGAGAAATGTTTTTTTTTTCCAGGCTTGTTTGAAACATTCTTTTTTGGGGTTGTTGAGGACAGTGGTTACGTTAATTTCTTCTATAATTCTTCTCAGGGCTTTGGTACTGTAGGTCTATTTTAAGTCATGAAGGAGAGACTCCATCTCCTACTATTCATATGTCCTATTTTTGAGGAACCCTTCATAGGTTTTCAAAGTATTTTCCTACTGCTATGATCTCATTCAATCCTCGCAACAGTCCTTGGAAGTAGGTAGAATTGGCATTAGCCTATTTGATAGATGAGAAAACAGAGAATTGTAGAGGTTAAATGATGTATCCAAGGTCCTATAGATAGTTAGTAGGAGACATGAGAATGGAAAACAGGTCTCCTATTACTTAGAGTGATTTTTACTCCATTGCTTCATGTTGGATCCCTCTATTCACCATCCAGGAGTTGCTTGGATATGAAAAACTAATTAGATGGCAAAATTGGTACAATTGGTCCAATAGTTCACTTCTGGCCCTATGAGTTGCTTATTTTGCTTCTCTGATTATGGAACCAGACCAAGGGTTCTTAATTGGCAATTGGTGAAACCTATGAATACTTTTTTAGAATAACATTTTTAAAGAACGGAAAGAAATGCTAAATTTTAGTTAGAGATGGAAGAAAATGAAGTTGTAATTTTTTTCCAAGTTCACAGACACCCAGAAATCTATCCATGGCCCTTGGCCCCTGGATGACCTGGAGCTAAGTGACTTTATCAAATATAGAAAATGTCTGAATATCTTCACTCATTTTGTTTTAAAATTTGATTTATCTAGAAAAGTAGACATGCAGATTTCTTATTTTGAGACATCAGTGTAATACCCATTACAGAAAGGAAATCATCTTGAGTAAATATTCTTGGCTCACCCATTTCTTTGGTGACTAAAAATATTTGTGCATTATAGAAAATGATCATTGTCCTATGGTGGAGTCAAAACTAGGAGCTATAGGTGGAAGTGTCAAAGAGACAAATTTAACCTCGATGTTAGGAAAAACTCCATAATAATTAGAGTTATCATTCATACCCTATAATTTGTTCAGTCATGGAATATGCCACAAGAAATGGAGAAAAAGACAGCTTCAGAGAGACTTGAGAAGATTTGTATGATGCAGAGTGAAGTCAGCATACCCAAGAGAACAATTTATACTATTACATCAATATTGTTAAAAAATAAATAAAAAAGTTTGAAAGACTTAGGAAATCTGATCAACACAGTGGTCATTGATTCCAGAGAACTGATGATGAAGAATGCCAATCCCTCTCCTGATGGAGAGGGGAAGCTCTAATATGCAGAATGAGAAACACTTTTTTGAATATAGGCAATGTGGGAATTTGTCTTGGTTGACAAAGTTTATGTGATATATGGGTTTTGCGTATTTTTTCTCCTAGGGTTTTGTGTGTGTGTGTGTGTGTGTGTGTGTGTGTGTGTGTAGCTATTAGGGAGAAAAATGTTTGATGATTGAAAAATTATTTAACAAATGAAAAACAAAACAAAATAAAAAATAAAATTATCCACAAGTGGATTGGTTACCTTGGGAGATAATAGATTCCCTGTCCCTGGAGGATGTCATGAAGGTTGGATGAACACTTGCTGGCTGTGTTGTGGGGGGGATTCTATGGCTTGGATTAAAAGCCTGCTGAGGTCCCTTCTGAGTCTGAAATTCTGTGATTCAGTGTGCTGTTCCTCTTTCAGAGATCAAGACTGGTCTACATTTGGGTGACCTGGAGAAGCTGTTTAATTCCTATATCCCTGTATCCCTTGCGTATACATTTAACACTGGTCATCTGAATGTCATCAGCAAACCTAGTAGTTATCAATAAAATGTGGAAATGGGTTTCTGTCTCCTTGAAATCCAGAACTGGACTAACTCAAAGATTATTTAAGATTGTGCAAAGTAATTCCTACCCATGTTGCACTGAGCCTATCAATCCATCACTTATTTCTTGGAAAGTGGTGAGCGACAGAAACTTTAAAGTATCCTTGTGTAGGATATAAGCATAGCTTTTCTTGGTTATTTATGCAAACTCGTTTTGCAGGAATGATACATTTGCAGGTTGGTAGATAAATATAATAAGGATAGCTACCATTTAATATGATACTTTAAGGTTTGCAAAGCACTTCTATTTAGATATATTAAAGGGTAGCTATTATTACTGTTATTAATATTATTATATTTACCTACCAATGAGACTACATATACGTATGACATCCGTCTGTCTGTCTATATAAAATTTCATTTGATCATCTCTAAAATCTATGAGAGAGGTGCTATTAGATGAAGAAACTGAGATAGACAGAAGTTAAGTGACTTACCAAGGGTTACACAACTTATGAGAGTCTGAGATCAAATTCGAACTCAGTTCTTCCTGACTCTATGGCTCGCTAGCACTCTGTCCCATCATGCCACCTACTATCTACTATTACAAATCTACTATTTGTCCTGAAAGGACCACTTGTTCATCTGAGTTTACATCTTAATATAATAGCTTCCCCAACCATTAGTTTATGCAAATTAAAAAAGTAGTCAGGTCCTCTCATTTTAACAACTAAATCTTTCTGGACACTTATATAACTTTACTGGGCCACAGTACTTGTGAAGTACAGAGGTAAAGTTATAAATACTGATTGTCTCTGGAGACACATCCATATAACATCTAAACAGGAAACGGATTCCACATGTCCCTAGTACAGAAAGGACAGTATCTCATGGATGAAACTGAGTCACACCCAGACCTGCTGAGAAACACTCTTTGCACAGGCAGCTCTGAATATGAAGCATAGTGCTGATTATGTGAACAAGCAAGAGAAAATAGTCAAAGAGGAAAAGTCCTTTTAGTTTCAAAAAGGGAACAAAAACCAAAGCAAATTAAGACTCAATATTTAGAGTTGTTTTGCTCCAAAGCCTCCTTTTGGCCTGAATGTGTCTGTCATGTTATAGACAGCTACAATGGCCAAAATAGAATGTTTTTTTTCTTTATCTCTTCTTAATGATGTTAATATCATTCAATATTTTTAAGATATCTGGTATGTGTGAGGGTCTGTGCTGAGTGCTTGGTATACAAAGACAAGAGTGACATAGTTCTTGTCTGCAAGGAGCTCCCATTCTACTGGAGGACAGAACATGTATACTGAAAAATCAATAGCAAGAATCTAAAAACTAAGGGAGAGGCATGCTGGAGTGACTGGATAGAGAGTTAGTCCTGGTGTCAGGATGACCTAGATTCAAGCTACTTCACTGACACATACTGGCTATGTGATCTTATGGTAAGAGATTTAATCTCTCAGTTTTTTTTAGACAATTTGACCACATATTGACTTAGAAAACCATGAATTAATGTTATCTATGTTGTATTGTGTTTTTATTTATTTTATTAAACATTTCCCAATAACATTTTAACCTGGGCTTCACTCAGGAGTTTGGTGGGCTGTTTAAGTCCTGTGAGGCTCATAATGCATACCTCTGCCTAAATCAAAGAAATCATAAACCTCGACGAAATTTTTTTATAAAGGGTGGTGGGGTGGGAATACAAAGTGATTTCAAGAGAGAGGAAGCAGTGACAATTGGGCAGATCCCGCAAAGCCTTATGGAACATGAAATGTGTTTTAAAGGAAGTTAGGGATGCTGTGGGGCAGAGGTGAGGTGGATATGTGTTCTAGACATGGGGAATGACTAGTGAAAATGCAAGAGATTGAATCTTGAACATACAGAGAGCTAGCAGGCCAGTTGGACTGAAACACAGACTGCATGAGGGGGAGGAATATGAAATGACTGGAAAGGTAAATGGTTCCCAGGTTTTGGAGAGCTTTAAATGCCAGGTTGAGGATTTATAATTTTATACTGGAGGCATTAGGGAGCTGCTGAAGGTTTTTCAGTATGAAAGTGACATGGTTAAATCTGTGTTTTAGGAATACAAATATTGCACCTTAAAATAAAACACCCTAGAAAATCCTTTTTGCTTCAGATGAGCAGATCGAGCCGATGGGAATAACAATACCCATATTAACGTACAACCTTGTGGTTTACCAAGGGCTGCCCTCACAAAAACCTTCTTAGGTAGATAGTTCAAGTAGAATTGCAGGGTTATGGAGCTTAGAACTTGAAGGGACTTTGGAGATCATGAATTCTAAGCATTCTCAATTTACTGATGAAGATCCTGAGGCCCCAAAACAATTTGACTCCTTTAGGTTCATACTGCTAGAAAGTATTAGAGCGGGGATTAGAACGTGGGCCCTTGAATGCTAAATGCAGAACCCTGCACTCAGAATGGCAAAAAGTGATTTCCTCAACATTTCATGACTGTGCATCGTAGTCCTAGAACTTGAATCTAGGGCTACTGACCCTTCAAAGTTCAATGCTACTCCTATTAGAGCAGCTGCCATCTAAATATAGACGGGGAAGAAAATTATTCTTCAGAGACTGTTCTCTTTCTATATCTTCGTAAATTATTTTTTAAAGAACCCACCCTTGTTTCACCAATCATTGAGTGAACCATCTATCAGTTATTGAATATTAACTAAGACCTACTGTGAGCTCAGCAGGAGCTAACTCGATAAATTGTGATGGGAGACCCTGTTAATGGATCCTAGTCCAACATATTAACAGAATTGGCACTTAGAAATTATTTGTTGAGATGAATTGAACCACACATTGAAAAATGGGTATTCGTTCAACTAACATTCATCAAGTGCTTACTGTATACATACCACTATGCTAGGTGCTGAAAATATTTGATTTCAATAAGAAAGAAGGCCTGCCCTCATTGAGTTTACAGTCTAGTAGGGAGATAACCATAGTACATACCCTAAAAAGCCAGGAAATGTGAATCAGGAAATGTGGGTTCAAAATTGGGCTTTGACTCTTACTAGTTCTGTGACTCTAGGCAAGTCTTACAACCTCTTGGTTTCATTTTCCTCGTTTGTATCTAATTTGTGTGCCAACACTCTAACCTCTGCGCAAAGATTGGGGCCAGCCTTGGGAGTACCTCTCTATCATGAAGAATCATAAATCTTTGGCTATTTTTGTTCCCACCCAGAGGTGGCTCAGGGAAATCTCGGACTGTAGCTTTCATGGTGAAAAGAATGAGTCTTTACTAAGGATTCTCCATTACAGGCCCAGCACAAAGTTATAACTCTGTCCTGTGACCATCTATGACTCTCTACCACACAGAGTTGAGGCTGGTTCAAATGGGCCTGTCTGTATCCTTCAATGGAAGATGTGAAGTCCTAAACAGAGGCTCATCACCTGGAACTGATGAGGTAGATCACTGTCTGCCTTGCGAGCTTGTCAGGAAAAGACTTCCTAAATGTGGATTATTATTGGCATATCATTACCTCACTTGGTAAGGTACATTGGAGAGCTGCAAAATGAAGTGCTCCATGAGTTCTGAAGAAGTATCAGGACTGGCTTCGTGGAGATGGGGACATTTGAATTGGCCTTTAATGGATGGGTTTGAATCCAAAGAGTGAAGATACAGTATGCCAGGGATAGGGAACAATTTGACCAAAAGGATGAACATGGGGGGACTTGATGTCCCAGTTGGTAGGCTCAGGAATTGTTCATTAAGGCTGGAGTACACAATACATGGTAGGAAGAAATACAAGTTAAGACTGGAAGTGTAAGGTGGTACTATCCGAATCACAAGGCCTTTCCTGATCACCCCAGTTGTTAGCAAATCCCTCCTTCCAAAAGTGACTATCTGGTTTGTATGTGAGAGGCCTAGTTCATAAAAATCAAACAAGCCAACAATCCATAGTATTTTGTCCATACTTATTACGTTTGACAGATACTGGCTATGTGACCTTGGGCAAATAATTTAATCTCTCAGGACTCTAGGCAACTCTCTGAGAGTCTAAATTGTAGAGAAGATGATGACCTGAAATATTAGAGGGAGTTTTTTGATCTGGGAGTTCCCTACATCAGGGAATTCACCAGTCCAATTCCTATCACTATACCTACTCGTAGGTGTATGTGCTATTTCCCCCAACAGAATGCAAAGTCCATGATATCAACGACCATTTTTGCTTTTGTCTTAGCATCCTGAAACCTAGCAAAGTACCTGGAAAGTGTTTAATAAATTATTAAGGAAGGAAAGAAACAAACATTTATTAAGTGCCCACTGTCTTCCAAGCACTGTGCTAAGCACTTTACACATATTATCCTATTTGGTTCTCACAAGAACTTTGGGAGGTAGGCACTATTATTATCTCTATTCTATATTTGAGGAAACAAAGCCAAAAAGAGGTTAAGTGACTTGCCTAGATCAGATGTGAACGCAGGTCTTCCTCATGCCAGGTGTATCATTCTGTCCGTTGTACCACCCAGCTGCCTCCAAATATGCTACAAATTGTTCAGGCATTCTGGGATTTATAGGCTCCAGGATGTTGCATTGAGTTTCTGACAAAGAAGATTGTGTGTGTGTGTGTGTGTGTGTGTGTGTGTGTGTGTGTTTATGTATGTGAAGAGAAGCTTGAGAGTGAACAGAGAGATCTTAGGCCTTGGGAGGGGGTACAGTACTATGTAGCATGAAGCCCTAAGTGAGACAGGCCTAGCACTTTTCATATACAAGAGATGAACTGAAGGGGAATGCGGGGTCTTAAGGGAGGACTAGCACCTTTGATGTGAGTATTTGCCTAGTGAATGTTCCTCCACCTTTAGTGTCCAATCTGTTACCAAACTCTCACCTATGGCTCTAAGAAGCTGAAGCATATGCAGCGGCCAAACTCTGGTGACCCAACTAGGCAGATGGGCTAAACCAGGTGTAACAGCAAACATCCTGGCATACCCAGGATGGCCTGCTGGCACAGATTCTTTGATCTGATTTACTAGGAAAGATAGCTTTTTAAGGGGTCAACAATCTTTAATTATATTCACTAGTTCAGGGAAAAAGTCAACATCTTGAACATCAGAGAAAGTACAAACAGAAAAAATACAAGCAGAGAAATTAGCATAAAGACCAACACACAGGGCTCTGACTGTCTGGTCAAAGCAATATTGCTATACGATTTACATACACCACTGGATTGAGAGAACCTTTACATCTGAGCAATTGGGGGGTTTGAACATATGGCTACTCAGAGTCTCGAACAGGAAATCAGAAGGTCCTTCTCATAAGCAAATCCCCAAAGCAAAATTAACCTCAGAATATATATGCATACATACATATGTATATGTATATATATATATATAATATGTGTATATATATATATACACACACATATATATGTCGTACACACACACACACACACACATATATATATATGACATATATACAAAACAAACTTTTGGCTAATAGGCTTGGAGCCAGAAGGCATCCCAACACTTGTGACTCAGTGTCTAATTAGCTTAGTACCAAAAGGTGTGAAAGCCTTTCTATAAGCAAGCCTCCCCTAAGCAAGCTCCTCTTTAGGCAAGTCCCTTCCCCAATGGGCTTTATGTGACTCAGGATGTATCACAGCTGGTCTGGAGCTCAAAGCAGTAATACATCCATGATTGAACACATGTGGTCACATAGGTGTATTAATGGATGGAGAAGATTTTCCTATTCCATTAACATTACACCACGTTGTGGGTAACCAATAGGCTTCAAATCCATCAGGGAGTTAGGGGGATGTCTACCCCAGGCATGTGAACACTCTCCCCAGTGTTCCAATGGGCATGAAGGCAGCTGAGGCAGGTGCTAGGAAATGCTTAGAGCTTGGTCAGTCGTCGAAGATACCAAGGTCTTCCACTGTATCCTGGGCCATTGCCAGCTCTCCTGACTTTTGTCTTGCTACTGGACTTCAATGACTCTGGAAAGAGAGTGAGGCTGATGACTTTGTGCAGCTCTGCCTCATTTAAATCCAACTCACTTGCAAGTCAAGACATCACCCTGTGATGTCACTGGCTCTCAAACAAAGGACAAATAGTAACAACAGATGGACTGATATAAATAAAGAGATTTTGGAATCTTCAGGCCTACAGCCTAGGTATTCAAAGGCACTATTTCCCTTCATGTAAATAAATAAAAAAAATAACACTAGGGTTCATTATGTATTTATGAAGAACAGAATTACCTATTCATAAAAACCAAAGGCAATCTGTCTTGCTTATACCAAAATGTAAAATTAATACAACTTTTTCCCCCGATACTATTTCATTTGTACTGGCGTGATGTTGAATATCAGAACAAAATGTCAAGAAGAGTTATAAACTAAAATAAGTGATAAAATTCTAATGGCAAATTGTTCTCTCTATGGATTCATAGGAATTCATTATTTATCATTCATGGAAATGTTAGCAGGCCAAATTTATACAGTGGTGTTTCATATTTACTCTTTGATTCACCTGCAGAATATGCCCCGCCTGTAAACATCTCGGTCCATCTTTATTGTTTCTGGCAGTGCCTATTAATAACTGGGTTTCAGCGTAGTGCTTCTAGACGTAGTGAAGTATTTAATCTGCTTTTGATTAAAACCAGCCTTTCAATTCTTTATGACAGTATTTCATTGAAATGTCCTTTTGGATGTTAGAAACATTCTAACCTTGTTCTTCTCCTCTATACGCCCTCCCTGATCCTTTTCTTTTAAAAGTTACTAGATAATCTTTAAGGCTCCATGATGGTCAGATAAGCTTAATATGCTTAGAAAGAATAGAGAAAAGGAAAAAGAAAGCAGGAAGAAGGATTAATTTCCGCATTGAGCTAATTCGACACACATTTATTAAGTACCTACTAATTGTAAAATACTGTGTTAGGTGCTAGGGATATAATGACTTAAAGGAAACAGTCTGTGTCCTGGTGGGTGACATTCTGCATTCTACTAGGCAATACGATGCAATATATAATATATATATATATATGTGTGTATATATATATATATGCATATATATATATGTATGTATAAAAGAATACAAGGTGATTTCAAGAAGAAGAGAGTGCTAAGAATTTTCAGTCAGCTAGAATTTATCATGTACCTACTATGTGCCAGGCACTGTGCTAAGCACTCGTGAAGCTCAGGAAAGGCCCCCTGTAGGAAGAGGCTCCTGAGTTTCGCCTTGAAGGTTTCTAAGAGGCTGAGGCATGGATGGCTGGTATTCTAGACCCAAAAGGATTATCCAGTCCCTGAGTTTGTGTTAGTTCCCGAGGCAGTTAATTAGTACCAACCTATGACAGCTTGTGTCAAGATCCAGAGCCTTGTTCAACAGAAATAGTCATTAGCTGCTAATGACTCTAAATCACTGTTAACAGGGCAGAGATTGACCCTGTGACCTTAATGCACAAGGGGATGATTAGAAGCGGTGTGGCCTCTAGTAATGGAAACAGCTGGGAATTCAATGGAATTTCAGGTCAGGAGAATTCTGGGCTATTTTTCACTTTTGTAAGATAGAATTTTCTTCAGCAAGTTATAACCTTTCAGGATCTCAGTTTGTTCATCTGTAAATAGGTATTATGGTGCTTGTCTCACTGTTTATTAGCTAAAAATATTTGGCAAACATGTTCTGTCATAATTTATCTTGGGGTCCATAGGTATATCATTCACTCATCCATCTATCCATCCATCCATCCATTTGGTCAACATTTCTTAAGTGCCTACTATGTGCTAGGTAGTGAGGATAATTATTAATTTATTAAGTGTTTAATAAATGTCAAATGACTGATTTGTCATATGGCTGGCACACCTTCTTTGTAAATTATGCAATTCCTAGATGAGTTACCTTGCATGTAGATGATTGTTGGAAACATGCAATGTTGCCTACTTGTGCTCACCATTCCTATCTCCATTTTTTGTGGTCACCCACAACTTTGCGATCAGCGGCAGACCGTATCTTTAATGTTACACGATTGACCGAAATGGTTAGAGATCTTGCTGTGGTTTGTTGTTGTTTTTGATTACAAACAACAACAAGACCTTCTAACTTAGCAGAAGAAAATAGAGCTTTTAGGTGTCTCTTCCATTAAGGCATCTCTCATGTCTATAATACAGGATAAGATACTACAGGGTCGCCTGATTGGTACAAATGCAGAGCTAACTGTTCAGTGACCTTCTGATTATTAATATCAAACAAAAAAAACTAAGCTTAATAAACTTAAATTTAAACTTAAATAATAATGAGCAAAATAAATTAGGTGTGAATTATGAAAGCGTTTGCCAATGTCATACGGGATATCCTGTGCAAGGTATAAATGGTAGAGAGATTCCATATAGATGGTGGTGGAGGCCTCCTGACAGGTTAGAACATTGGGCAGAATCTAATATGGTAAAATTCAATAGGGAAAAATTAGATGGTTGCTGAAATTCTCAAATTTTGTGATTATGTGACTTTTTTGTGGTTACCAATCCAGTCTCTGTCAGGGACAGATCTTAAGGACCCCCACAGTACAATGGTTAGAGTACTGAAAAATCAGGAAGAACTACACTGAAGTCAGACCTATACATACAATGCAGAGAAAGCTGATTTTTATATATTATGAATGATGTTAGTTGAGCATGTTTTAATAAGGGATAGAAGCAGAGAAAAAATAGAAGAGCTTTCAATGCCTAAAAAGAATATTTAGAAAATATAGAATTCCATATCTATATCTACATACATATGCATGTACATATAAACCTCTTCAAAGCAAAATGTACTGGAAAGGAAGCCTGAATTTTTTTTTAGAAAAGTACACCAAAATATATATTCCATAAAATGATACAGCCTTCCCAAATGGATCACTACCAACCTTCTTATAGCAACATTGGATGCTTTTAACAGTTCTAGAGCTTGTAAACTTGAAAAAATCTTGGCATATGCTAGGTATTCAATGTCACTAGGAGAGTGATTAAAGCTGAAGGCTAGAATTGAGAGTCCTGGGTTCCCTCTTTTTGTTTGCTACCAACCAGTTGTATAACATCAAGCAAAGTTACCTAAGTCACCCAGAAGCCCTGTACAGTTGTATTATCATTCCCACTTTCCAGATGGTAAACTGGAGCACACATCAGTTATTGAGCTAACATCTGTCATCTACGACTGAAAGGTGTATGTAAACACCAAGTGACAGCAGATCTCTTCCAAAACAAGATTTTATTTTTAGGTCTACCTAGTTGTGACTTTCCTTGACTAACATTCTCTTAGAAATGTGTCGTTCTTCTTTTAGGAGAATGTTCTACATAGAATTGATTTAATAGGAAGATCATCTTAAATGGACCAATAGGGATGGACTTGGACAGTTTCCCAGTCTTTCTTGGAATGGAAGTTTAGTGGAAATTCAAAACAGGGAAACTGGAAAATCTCACGATTTTCTGAACTGGACCCAATAGCTAGAAGTCTTTTTGATGAGGGGGAGGGTTTTGCTTTCTAAAGAGTTCATGGGGTGCTTTTATTCCCCATGTGTCTGCATGGGATATACTTTCTGTTCATTAACCAGATAGCTTCAGTTCATCATTATAGGATGCTTAATGTACCTCTGTAATGATAAGAAGTAAGTAGAAGGTACCTCCAAAGGAATGATCAAACTCACAAAATTGCAGAGTTGGTCTCTCTAGTTTACTCTTCTCCTAATGTTATTACCTCCATGACTCCACCTTTGGCTTCTGGGGAACTTTTTGCTTTCTTTCTCTCATTAGGACTAGCTGAAGTATTTGATAATCAAATGGATCTGCAACCTCCTCAGTTCCCTTCAGCAAAGCAGATAGCAACTTAAGACCGCTGTTCTATGTGACTGTCATTTATGTCTTTCCAAGTTTGTGCCATTACAAATAAGTCCAAAGATAATGGGCTCAAATTATTCTTGAGCCTCAAAGGGTGACATTTGAATTCCTTGCTTTATGGGTAGGATCTTAGAACATTAGAATTCAGGAGCTGGAAGAGTAATACAGATTTCCCTAAGTTGTATATGAATCGATTGCTAATAATAATAGTAACTGATGTTTATGTAGAACTTTAATGCTTCTGAAGCACATTACATACATTATTTGATTTCACCCTCATTGCTGCCCTACAACCTCTGTATTACAGTTTTTATCATCTTTTTTTTTAGCAGATGTGGATGCTGAGACCCTGAGATATTAAGTGATCCATTCATGATAATACAACAAATACTGTATTTCACTCATAATCGTCACCGCATAATTGTTGTACCCTGTTTTTTTCAGTCCAAAAATTGGTTTATAACCTTTCATTGAGTAATTGTTGCATGGTATAATTCTGTTTGTCACACTGCTTAAAAGGTAGATAGAGTAGCAATGTGTTCACCAGTGGCATATGGATACACATTTAACTCTTTCATGTTAGGAGCCTAGAATTCTCAGCACATGCACATAGTCAGTATTCAAGTATTCAATTTTAATGTATATTCACAAGTTCTCTGTGTATCTTAATCTTGCACCAAAGACAGTTTAGTAATAGATGATTTTTAGGTAATAACAGCACAATTTTTAAAAAGTTTCACATGATGATCGTGTCCCACTTTTTTGTAAAAAAAAAAAATTGGCACAAAATCTACAATGATTATGTGGTGAAATACAATCAGTGCCAGAGACAGGATTTGATCCTAAGTCTTCAGTCCATTACAGCATAGGGTAGGCCATTTATATCTGTTCTTTCTCATGAATTGAAGAGTACAGATATGAATGCCCTACTTTGCTACTACAAGGATTCATTGTGTTGTCATCATGGATCCTCTTTTCTTTACTGTAGATGATAAGCCTTCTACAGCTGTTACCTTGAGGATCAACTATTAACTCATTGGGCATTGAAAACCCTTCAAAAATTAGCCTTTCTAGTCTTATTACCCATGGCTTCCCTTCGTACGCTGGATGGTCCTGCTAAACTGGCCTTTGTTACTGTTCCTCAAACATAACTGATCATCTTTCATCTCTGTGCCCTTTCACTGGCTTTCTCCCATGCCTCGAAGGCACCCTCTCCTCATTTCTACTTCTCAGAATCCCTAGGGTCCTTAAGGGCTCAGCTCGAGAGCCACCTCCTGATTCTTCTACCTTCTAGAGCCTTCTCTCATTATTTTATATTTAATATATTTTATGTTTCCATTTCGTATATTTTTGCATCCATACATGTTGTATATTTTATTGTAAAATTTTACAAATTATACATATGTATATGTGTATATATATATATATGTATATATCTGTTTGAACTCTAAATGTATCATTCTATGGCTGATTGGTAGTTTTAAAGAGCCTTTGTGGTAATAAAAAATAGTAACCATCTCACTGCCATTCACAACCTAGGCTTGTCTTCCAAGGTTTGCCATGTAAAATGTAACTTGGCCTATACTCAAAATGTTTTCCAGCTTGGCTGATCCCTTCCCAACTTATATCCCATTCACATAGTTTTTGAGAATTAAAGGTCACCTCGGCCCCACGATAAGGCATTGGAGAAGGATTTTGAAGAAAGGTAAAGGCCCTTGTGAGATAATAATCAGACCATTCATTTACGACAGGTATTTCCAGATCCAGTAATAGGCATTGATTTCTTCCACCCAGGATGTATGTTTATATGTGTGTCTGTGTGTGTGTGTTTGTGTGTGTGTATACATGCATGTGTGTATGCAGGAACATGTCTATGCATTGGGTAGGCAGGGAGAAATAAAGAGCCAAAGGATGCAAAAGACCAATTTGAGGTGCACCCAGGCCATGTCAGCCTGGCATAGTGGAATCAGGATGCCTGCTGCTCTGTAACTCTTCCGTGGATAAAACCCAAGGCTGCCACCTCGATGGCTGCCAGTCTGGCACCTCTTACTGGCATTAAAATCGCACAAGAAAAATAAATTCAACACCCAAGCAAAGCTATCAGAATAAATGAAAACCAGTGACTAAGAAGGGAAAAAGCAAGAGAAATTTCATCTCTAGACCTGTCAGGATCAAGCCAGGGTAATAAGAGAAACTGGTCAGAGGTGAGTGTAATAAAAAAAAAATGAATAGCTGGATGGTGGACAAAACTGGCTTCTGAAAGACAACCAGGTGGTTATAATGACAGCTTACATTTCTGCTTTAAGATGCTCAAAATATTTCCCTTACAGCGACCCTGTGAGGAAGGTGTTCTAATATTATTATCCCTGTATGAGGAAACTGAGGCTCAGTGAGGTTGAGGCTTGCCTAGATAGCATGCAAAAGAGTATCAGAATTGGGATTTAAACCCAAGCTTTCCCCTGACTCTAAATCTGACAGTCTGTCTAATACACTGTCAGAGCTGACATCTATAGGTTCTTTAAGATGTGCAAATACATGCATCACACATTTTATCCCATTTGAGCCTAACAATCCTGTGAAGGAGGGGTTGAAATTATCTCCATTTTACTGATGGGCGAACTGAGATTGAGAAAAGTTGAGTTGTCCAGGGTTATGCAATTGGCAAGCCAGTGTCTGAGGCAGAATTTATACCTGGTCTAGCACTATTCAAATCTAGCACTCTATCCACTCGTATCATGTTGCCTCTCTTTCTGATCTTCTATTTCTACAGAGATGGTAAAGTGGATAGAGCATGAGACCTGGTGTGAGGAAGAGCTGAGTTCAGTTCTGGCCTCTGACATCTACTAGATGGGCAAATCACTTAACCTCATTTGCCTCAGTTTCCTCATCTGTAAAATGAGCTAAAGAAGGAAATGGCAAACTATTCCAGTATTTCTGCCAAGAAAAACCGAAATGTGACCATGAAGAATCAGACATGATTGAAGATGACTGAACAACAATAATTTCTATGGAAAATCTTATCCTATGATGGCAAGTGTTCTTTCTATTGCTTTTAAGAGAAAGGTTCTTTTTAAAAAATTTCTTTTTGTGTGTGGTTTCCTGGGCTGATACCATCTTTTAAATCCAGACCGAAGGAAAATGGGCAGGGAGTGGGCTTGTTGTAAAAATCAAAGCCAGTCTCTATCTTTGGGTTAGGAAATTAATATTGTCCACAAGTCTTTGAGACAGGACGTAGCATAAAGAATATTACGCATTCATTACTCTTAGGAAGAAAACACCAGGGGCAACATAAATAGGTCACATGATTATAAATTTAGAGCTGGAAGGCGCCTCAGAGGTCATTTAATCCAGTCCACTCATTTTATAAGTGAAGAAATTGAGATCCCCAGAAACAAAAGATCTGTCTAAGGTCAAACAGGTTATAAGCAACATGTAGAATTTGATCATAGGACCACAGATATAGCAATGGAAAGGGTCTCGGGGGCAATTTATTTTAACCCCGTTGTTTTACAGATCTGGAAAACTGAGGCCTTGGTAAGTTAAATGACTTACTCAGGGCTGCTCAGGTAGGAGGCATCAGAGGGACGATTTGAACCCAGGGCCTCTACTTCCGGGAACAGTGCTCTCTTCCCTGTAGTACGTTGCCTTTCCATCCTGCTTAATTGAATGTACTACTTAAGTCTTCTAAAGGACTTCATGGAGAGCACTTTCTCGAATGGTTCTGATGATTCCACTATGCATTTCCAGTGTTCCCACCAAGGCCACACTGTATTCTATTTTAATATTGCATTCCTCTCTGAGATTAGTTATACATTTCCAAAAATCTGGGAAGATTACATGAACTGATGCAAAGTGAAATGAGCAGAACCAGGAAAACATTGTACATAGTAACAGCGATATTGTATAATGATCAACTGAGAATGACTTAGCTATTCTCAGCAATACAATGGTGGTGGGGAACCTGCACCCTCAAGATCACATGTGACCTTCTAGGAGCTTGAGTGAAGCCTTTTGTCTGAGTCCAAATTTTACAGAACCAATCCCTTTATTAAGAGGATTTGTTCTGTGAATTTTGGATTCAGTCAAAGAGCTACACTTGAAAACCTAGAGGGCCACATGTGGCCTTGAGGTCATAGTTTCCCCAGCCCTATTAAGACAATTCCAGAGGACTTTATGCTGAAAAATGCTATATACCTCTAGAGAAAGAAGTAGTGGCATCTGAATGCACATGGAAGCATACTATTTTTACATTATTCTTCTCATTATTTTGGTCTGTGTTTTCTTTTGCAATGTGACTAATATGGAAATATGTTTTGCATGATTGTATGTGTATAACCTATATCAAATTACTTGCCATCTCAAGGAGGGGAAAAGGAAGAGAGGTAGAACTTAACAGTTAAAAAAATTTATCTTAAAAAATTTTGCTTACATGTAATTGAGAAAAAAATAAAAGAAAAGTTAAAAGAAAAAAAATAAATATACATCTCCATGTTCCCCAGATGCCTTCTCTTTGGCCCTTGAGAAATAGAATGTTGTCCTGGGTTGGTGTGTCACTCTATTGGAAGTTTAGAAAAATGGCTCCACGCTTATGGATGTCACATCATGATTGGCATTTGTTCATTCCCATCTTCCAAATATCCTTTCAATGGTTTCACCCTCAATTCAGCAGATGCAGGGGTGACAAGGGAAGAGGTGAGAGCCAATAGAGAGAAACTCATGATGGAGACCCCATTGATGTATTGTTCATTAGCCTGTGTCTTTTAGTACAGTTTCATCCTCTCTCTCTCTCTCTCTCTCTCTCTCTCTCTCTCTCTCTCTCTCTCTCTCTCTTTCTCTCTCTCTCCCCTAACATCACATATGAGTTTTTGTTTTTTGCTTAATATCACAACCAACATCTTCCTCCCTATGTATGTATACACCTTGAAAAAAGAAGCGTCAGTCATTCAGAGTGGGGATGGGGTCCATTTTTACTGCTGTTTTGTTCATCAACTTTTAAAATATCACT
>CM053623.1:330350393-330393610 GCA_028646595.1 Phalanger gymnotis | reverse complement strand
TTAATAAATTCATTTCATTTTCATTCACTCATTCTCTTAAACCAGGGATTTAAAAAATATTTTTGGGTGTGTGTCATGGACCTCTTTGGCAGACTAGTGAAGAGTATAGACCCCTTCTAAGAATACTTAAAAAAATCATAATTGAAAGAGTGCTAAATTTCAGTTAGAAGCTGGTGAAAATAAAGATGTAACATTTTTCCCATCCAATCCAAGCTCACAGATCACCTGAAGTTTGTTCATGGATCTTCATGAACACCATGAATCCCTGTTGTCAGCTAAAAACCCTTCTCTCAATCTTTTTCCTTTCTCTAAGCTACTATCCTATTTTTCTCTCCCCTTTAACTTTCAAAGATCTAGAAAGATTGGCTACCAGACTACCTCCTCTTTCTCACCACCTTATACTCTTTGAGATGTAGCTAACATCCCTACCATGCAATTAATCTTGTCCTTTGAAAAATCACTGACAATCTCCTAATTCCCAACTGTGATAGCTTATTCTCAATCCTTTCCATTCTTGATCCCTCCTACAGTTTTTGTTAATACAGAATATGCCCTCCTATTTGAAAATCTTTTCTTCGCTTGACTTCAGTGACATTGCATGATCCCTTGATGCTGGGTTCTCCTCTTACATCTTTGACTACTCCATCTTTATTTTCTTCTTGGTCTCTTCCTTTCTCTTTCCAAATTTAGATGTTTTCTAAGTCTAAGGCCCTCTTCTCTGCTTTCTCTGTACCCTTTCCCTTAGTAACCTCATCATGTCCCACAGCTTCAACTGTCACCTATCTCTTGACGTGATTCCTGAATCTTTGTCTCTAGCCTGAACATCGCCCTGGAGCTCCAAGCTTATATTTTCAACTTTCTGATGGACAATTTCTTGGATGTCCCACCAGCACTTTTATCTCAAAACATTTCCAACCTAATTCATCATCTTTTCCTCAACCATGCCCTTCCTCCTTACTTTCCTCTTTCTGTTAATGGTGCTGCCATTTTCCCAGTTCTCTCAGCTTGAACCCATGGAATTAGGGGAAGACATGGCTAGGCAAAAGTTCCTATGAAAAAATCTGGGCATTTTAGAGTACCCTAATCTCAGTATAAGCGTGACATGGCAGGCAAATAAGCTTACGCTATCCTCAGTTGCATTGTGTGATGTAATGCCCACATCATAGGATCATGTACATAGAGCTCTAAGGAACTAATCTATCTATCTAGTCTTAACACCCACCCCCAATTTTAAGGAAACTGAGGTTTAGAGAGATTAAGTAACTTTCATAGGGTCACATAGCTAGTAAGTGGCCAAGTGAGATTTCAAATATAGGTCCTTTGATGCCAAATCTAATGTTTTTAAAAATTGCATTAAAATTCCCTGTCCCGGCCAGACCACATCTGGAATATACTCTTCAATTCCACACATGACATTTTAGGAAAGATATAGAAAATCTAGAAGAATAAGTCTCCTCTTCAGAAGAGAGTGGTAAAGCTGATGAGTAGAAGGGAGAATGGTAGCTAATAATGTGAGTATTTACATAGAGACTTAAGATTTACAAAGCACTTTATATATTATAACACATTTGATCCTCTCAACAGTTCAGTGAGGTAGGGGCTATCATTATGCCCACTTTATAAATGAGGAAACTGAGGCATAGATTAGCTAAATGATTTGCCATAGTCTTTTGGGTAGGGAGTTGTAACATCAATGCTGCTAGGAGCTGCTGTGGAGGTGTTAGACCAATAACAAGACCAACAATGCCAGCACACAGGATGGCTGCTAGCACAGATTCTTTGATCTGCTTTTCTAAAGAAAGCAACTTTAAGGGGTTCACAATCTCACTTTAATTAAACATACATATATCATTCGCTTAGTTCAGGGGAAAAAGTTAATACCTTGAACTTCAGAGAAAGCACAAACAGAAATTACAAGCAGAAATCATATAAACAGACACAAATCAGCAGATAGAGTTTCTGTCTGCCCATAGCAATACATATATAGTTACCAGAGAGAGAAGCGCCAACATATGGGTTTTCAAAGTGGTGGGGAGGGGCTCCTTAATGGTTACCCAGAGTCTTGTCTTGGCGAATTCACAGGGATGCTTTTCCAAGCAGTGAGCCCCCAAAGCAAAATGCTAACCTCAGAGTATATATATACATATGTGTGTGTGTATGTGTGTGTGTATACACACACATACATATATATACTCCAAAAGAAAAAAGAGCAAAAGAAAAAGTCCCACTTTGCTTGCCATTACAGGAGTATATAAAGTAGAATTTTAATTCAGCATTTCTTGATTCTAAGTCCAGCACCCTATCCACTATAATAACTGGCTGAAGAAACTGGGGAAGAGGGAAAGAATTGGAGGTGGGGAGTGGGGAAGGACTCGATAGCTGCCTTCAGATATTTGGAGAATTATTATGTGAAAGAAGGCTTAAGCTTGTTCTTTCAGGGTCAAACAAGGAGCAATGGATGGGAGTTGTGCACAGGCAGACTGAGGCTTCCTGTAAATGGTAACTTGCTAAGAATTTGAATTGTCCAAAAGTGATGTTGGCTATATTGGGAGCTAAGGGGTTCCCATCACTGCAGGTCATCAAGTGTGGGCTAGCTGGGATGTTGTAAAAGATTCTTATTCAGGAATGATTGAGGCTTTCAAAAAGATTGCCTTTCTGGTCACTTCCAACTCAGGTATGTTCTGTGATTCCATGAGTTTCTTGGAACTCTCTTACCCACTCCTCAAATACAATCACTAGCAAAGTCTGGTTGGTTGTTGTCCTGAGATATGTCCCACAACTATTTTCTTTTCCATCTCACAGGTAACATCTTAGTTCAGTATTACATTATCTCTAACAAGGGCTTTTTCTGCTACCTCCTGACTGTTCTTCAGGTTTCAAATTTCTCCCTACTTAAATCTCTACTAAATCAATCAATTAATAAACATTTGTTATGTACCTACTATGTACCAGGCAATATGCTAAGTACCAGGGATATAGAAAGAGGCAAGAGACAGTCCCTACCTCAAGGACCTTACAATCTAATGGGTAAGACATGTAAACAAACATATATACAATGACAAATATAATACACACATAAACATACAAATGTATACAAAGCAAAATATATGCAGACTAAATGGGAAATATTGAACAGAAAGAAGGCATTGGAATTCAGAGGTGTTGGGGGAAGCTTCCTGTAGCAGATGATACTTTAGTGGGTCTCAAAGGAATCTAGGGAGACCAGTAGTTGGAGCAGCAAAGAGAGAGTTATGCAGGCATGAGCTCAGCCAGAGAGAATGCTAGGAGAGGAGAGAAGTTGTGTTTTGTTCAGGAATAGCTGGGAAGCCAGTGCCTTTGGATTAAAGGGTATGCATCAGGGAGTAAGGTGTAAGATGACTGGAAAGGTAGGAGGGGACTATGTTATGAAGGGCTGCTGTATTTATCTTTCTAAGTAACATTTCTAATGCCATTATTTACTTGTTTCACGCTTTTCAATAGCTCTCCACTGCCCATTGGATAAAAGCCAGACTCATAGAAACCTGAGCTTTCAGGTTGGAATGGACTTTAGAAATCATCTCATTCAGGGATTCTCAACCATTTTTGGGCCATGGACTCCTTTGGCAATATGGTGAGACTTACAGGATCCTTCTTGGAAAAATGTTTTAAAATACATCAAATAAAATACACAGGATTACAAAGAAAGTCAATTATATTGAAATACAGTATTGCAAATGTTTTAAGAACAAGTTCATGGACCTCAAGTTAAGAATCTCTGTTCTCATTCAATCGCTTTATATCACAGAGAAGAAAATTCAGCCTTACATGAGTGAAATGACTTTGATAATATCCCAGTCACACACAGACTAAGTATTAGAGTCATATTTGACCCCAGGTCTTCTGATATCCTATCCAGTATTATTTCCTTTACAATCAACTCCTTAATGGTTCATAAGGCTCTGTGCAAGTTGGCTCTAATTTATAATAATAATAGCAACAACAATGGCTAACATTTATATGGCACTTTGTTAGGTGCTTGATCATGTGATCCCATTCTGTTTTCACAACAAATTTGTGAAGTAGATGCTATTATAATCCTGATTTTACAGATGAGGAGACTGAGGCTTACATAGGTCAAATGACTTGTCTGGGTGTAATGGCAAGTAAAGTGGGACTTTTGTTGTCTTTTGTTTTGGAGTGCTTCTCAGCACTAAGGCAATCAAGTGCCTTTGATTGAGTCTTGCCTTTGTTTCAATCAAGGGTCTTTGACTGAATTGGGAATCTTTGATGACCTGCGTAAGTTACGGGAAGGCTTAGGTCACATGGGTTTGAGTCGCATGTTTGTGATGCCCTCTGACCCTGAAGAAGTGTATATATACTCTATACTTTTGCTTGGGGCTCACTCACTGGAAGAATGTCATGTGATTTGACCAGAAGAGACTCTGGGTAGCCATTAAGGAGCTCCCTGGCTTTGAAAAAGCCAGATGTTGGTGCTTCTCTCTCTAGTAGCTATGTATATGATGTCTTGGTCCGATAGCTAGAAGCCTGTCTGTTGATTTGTGTTATTTTGCCCTCTTTATATAATTTCTGCTTATAGTTTGTGATTGTGTTTTCTCTGAAGTTCAGGGTGCTGACTTTTTCCCATGAACTAAATGAATGATATATATTATATATTTATATATATATACATATATCTATAATATATATGTATGTATGTATGTATGTATGTATGTATGTTTAATTAAAGTGAGATTGTTAACCCCTTAAAATTGCTTTCCTTAGAAAAGCAGATCAAAGAACCTGTGCTAGTAGCCTTCCTGTGTGCTGGTGTTATTGGCCTTACACAGTCATAATAGCGACAAGTAGTATTGTTGTTACCCTGGGGTCACATATTTATGGACCAAGGCAGGATCTGAATTCAGGACTTCATCCTTCCAAGTCTGTCACTCTATCCACTATGCCACCTAGCTGCTGATTCAATGTTTTTCATCTTTTGACACGGGGTAGTGTGACATACTCTACACTCCAGCCAAACTGGATGAATCTATTCCCTGAACTTATCCCTTAATAAACTCATTCATTTTTCAGAAATGTTCTCTCTTCTGCATCTTCAGTCTATCCTTTACCCGTCTTTCAAGGCTGTATTCGAATGCATTCTAATCCTGGTATGTCAGCAGAAAGTGAACTTTCTCTCTTCAGAATTTCCAAAGCCTTTGCTCCACCGTTCATGAACAAACATATTCCAATGTGCATTACAGTGTTTTGTGTACCTATTATCTTCCCTACTAGATGGTAAATTCCTTAAGGGTAATGCCCATTGTTATTTATCTTCCTATCTCCTTTCTTGGCTACTACGGTATCCTGTGTGTGTTATACTAAGCACTCTACATTTATTTACTGAATTAAATCCTCAAACACAACCTATTTGTAAGTAGTGGGTAAACAGCCACAGGATATAACTTGTAATTACACTGATGTTGTTCTGATGATACTACAAAAAGAAATAATTGGTTTGGCTTGCCACCAGAATCTGAAGGTGGAATTTTGTGGCACAATAGATTTCATTGAAAAAAAATTGCAGAATATATGTGTGTATATATGTGTAGTACAAATTTTGGAAAATTAACTATGGGATTCTCAAATGACATAATATTGGTGTAGAGCGTAAATGGATAGAAAAATCCAAACATCGTTCCTGAAACATGTCCTACATACGGTTTAAAATTGATGATGTTATCCCATACCTTCCTCTCTGGACAAGTTTGACTCACCAAACCTACGGTAATCAAACAAGGGCTGAAACTGTGTACCCCAACATCAAGTCCTGAATATCATTCAAAGTCAAATACAAATAACTCTCTCAGCTCTCAAGGGAAGATCACAGAGGCCAAGAACATGGAGGTACAGTTTTTTTGGCAGGCTATTTTAGGGGGCTGTTCACCAGGAATGGATCCCCCAAATATTTATAATTATAGCTGAAATTTACATAATGCTTAAGTTTTGCAAATTGCTTTGCCTACATTATCTCATTCAGGCCTCACAATTATACTATCAAGGAGACATTATAGAGATTATCAACCCCATTTAACAGATGATAAAATTGACATTGTTAATGTGTTAAATGACTTGTCCATGGTCAAGCAGCTATTGTTGTTCATCCTTCATTCTCAAAGATGACCAATGACATCAAGAGAGCGATGTCTTGACTTAAGAGTGAATTGGATTTAAGTGAGGGGGAATTGTGCAGAGTCATCATTCTCTCCTCCAGTCATTGGGGTCCAGTGGCAAGATATAGGTCAGGACCACTGATGATGGCCCCAGATGCAGTGGGAAACCTTGGCCTTTTTAAGGTAAGGTTAAGGTCTTTCTCAGGTCTCAGTTTGTCTGAGGCAACACCCTTCCAGTAGTTAAAGGTTAGGTAAGAATTGAGGCTTAAAATGGGCTTAGTTTACATTCATAAAAGAATCAACCTGGGAAGGGAAGACCCTCTGAGTTTCTGGCTAGAACAGAAACTTGTTATTTTAAGAAATTGTTATTTACGCTCACCCAGGCCCATCAAAATTCAAACATTGAGCAAGTGAGGCTTGGGCTGAGACCTATTGTTGGCCAGTGAGAGCCAGAGAGATTTGGGTTTAAAAGTATAGTCAGGTAGTTCTATTTGAATCCCAATGGGCTTTATCAAAGCTTGGTTATCCAGAGTTATATTTCAAGAAATCATAAATGAAAACTACATGAGAAGAAAAACAAAACAAAATAATGATAGAATAAATAAGGATGAAAAAAATATAGCCCTGGAATCCCAAGATACCTTGCAAAGTATAAGCAATCAAAATTTATATTCCTTTGGACAAAGCGCCTACATGTAAGGGTATGACCCCCTACATGGAGAAGAAGAAGAGGAGAAGGAGGAGGAAGAGGAGGAAGAAATAGCAGCATTGCCCAACTGGAACCGGCCATTTCAGTCCCCAGAGGGGCAGCTACTACTATTCCCAGATTGTTGTTTGTCCTTCATTCTTGAAGATGACCAATGGCTTTGCACAATTCTGCTTACTTAAATCTAATTTACTTTTTGGGTCACACAGCTAAGTAAATGTCAAAAGCAGGATTTGGAGTTGAGTCTTCTAAGCTCTAAGGTTGTGTTTGTCCTTTGTTTTCTAAGAAGACCGTGACATCAGGGAAATGATGACATGACTTGCGGTTGACTTTGATTTGAGTGAGGGAGGGCTGTGCAAGGTCACCAGCCTCACTTTCTCCTCCAGAGCCATCTGGGTCCAGTGGCCAGACATTCATCAGTATGACTGGAGATGGCCCAGGATGCAATGGGAGACCTTGATCCTTTTAGGCTAAGGCCTTTTCAGGTTCTTACTTTGACTGAGATAATGCACATTCAGTGAATAGGCCTCTTTAAGAAGTGAGTCAAAGGATGTCTGCTTTAATTAAAAAAAAAAAACTGGAAGGAGAAGGACCCTCAGGGTTGCTGGCCAAAAGAGAAACCATTGCTATTGACATTCACTCTGAGCCAGGAAGGTCCAAAACATAGCCAAGTGGAGCTTGGGAAGGGACCTATCGTGGTCTAATCTCTGAGCTTCAGAGTCAGGTGGGTCTAAGGTTTGGTCTTTGAGGAAAAAGAAAAAGAATAGAAGGCAGGCAGGCAGGAAGGAATGGAGGGAGGGAAGCAGGAAGAAAGGAGGGAAGGAGGGAAGGAAGGAAGGAAGGAAGGAAGGAAGGAAGGAAGGAAGGAAGGAAGGAAAGAAGGAAGGAAGGTAGGTAGGAAGGAAGGAATCTAGCTAGTAAATCCCAAGTTATGTGGGCAGCTTCTGGCCATCAAAATCTGCCTTCTTTTGGAGAGGAGAGGGAGGAGAGGGAAAGGGAGAGGGAGAGGATGAGCTGAGTTATCCAACTGGCCGGGTCCCCATTCAGGAAGCTCGGCCTACTCACAGATTGTGTTCATCCTTTGTTTTTGAAGAGGATCATGGCATCAGGGAGATGATGACATGACTTGCAGTTGACTTTGATTTCAGTGAGAGAGTACTGTGCAGGGTCAGCAGCCTCATTTTATCCTCCTTCCAAGCTCTAAGACCACCTCTCTGGTCATTGTACTATTTTAACTCTAATTTTTACAGCCTTCTTTGTTGAGCTGCCCAAAGGTTACTAGGTGGCACAGTGGGTAGAGTGCTGGGCCTGATGGCAGAAGGGCCTGATGGCAGAAAGACCTGAGTTCAAATCCAACCTCAGACACCTACTAGCTGTGTGACCCTGGCCAAGTTGCTTAACCTCTGTCTGCCTCAGTTTCTTCAACTATTAATTGAGGTTAATGATACCTCTCAGGGTTATTGTGAGGATCAAATGAAGTAATATTTGTAAAAGCACTTGGTACAATGCCTAGCACATAGTAGGTGCTTAATAAGTGTCTTAAGCTTGCCATAGCTAAAAGATCTCCCCCTCTTCAAATTCCTCTATGTATCTCTCTTTTACACTTAACACATAGTATCTTAGTTATTTGTGCACATGCCTGCCATCACTCCCCCACCCCATTAGATTATAAGCTCTATGAGAGCAAAGCTATCTCCACTCTTTATCTCCCCAGTGGCTCATATACCATCTGATACATCATAGGTCCTTATGACGTTTCTTTAATCGAATAATCACTCATACAACAAACTGCTTTGCCTTCTAGGCTAGACAATGAAACCCAAATTCAGGAAATCCAGGTTCTTGCATGTGGCTAAGCAGTGTCTGCTCTTGGCTGGCATGCTGCTGATGGGAACAGAATGGTTCAACCTGAGGACACCTTAGAAGCTGTCTATACAGTTAGCAAAAAGAGCTGAAGAGCAGCCCCGCATTTAGGCAGCACCACTCTGGGAAATTGGGTATCAGCTGAATATATGTCCCGCTGGTATAGAAGTGTATCCTGGTCATGAATTGAACTAGACAAGCTATGCTTGCAATCATTTGATCAATCAGCATTGATTAAGTGCTCACTATACACCAGGTATGGTGCTAAGTGTTAGGGACACAAAGAAAACCCCAAAATTGTCTCAGTCCTTAAGGAGCTAATAGGAGAGACAACACAACACAGAAAGTGGAACAATAAGAATTCTTTCCTATCTAACTAGAGGGCAGAGTAATGAACTCTACCCAATGCCTTCCTTTAAAGAGGGCTAAAACAGGACTCCACTTTGCATCTGTTGCCCTGCCTGGTTTAAATTCCGCTGAACAAGAGGCTCTCAGGCTGGGTTCCCCTTGGTGTCACCCCTCCCCCGTTTCCTACCTCCTTTCGTGTTTTGTCCCCCCTCTTTAGATTGTAAATTCCTTGAGGATAGAGACTGTCTTTCTTTTTATCAATTGTATCCTCAGTGCTTAACACAGTGCCTGGCACATAGTAGGTGATTAATAAATATTTATTAGAGAACATGCAAAATATAAAGTAGATAAAAAGTAACCTAAGAAGGGAAGGCACAGTAGCAATCGGGAGGCCGAGGAAAGGCTCCTAAATCATGGCACTTGAGCTGAGGAAGCCCAGGATTCTAGGGAAGGGTAACAAGCAGTGGAAAGGCACAGGGGCAGAGATGCATTGGAAGAGAACCATCATTTCCATGAAGAACACCCTGTTTAACATGCTCTTGAAGGCTAAAATCAAAACTTGTTTCCCTGAGCAGCTGAAGTGCAGTTTTCAAGTCTTATTCCCAAAACCCGTTAAAAAAAGGAAAGAGACTGAAGGTCTTGATTCTTCCTCATCTTATCTTTTTATCCCCAAGTTCCAACAGTGGGTTTAATGATGCCTCTGAGTGTCACTGGTATATCTAAGGTATAAGAAATAGAGTGGGAGGAGGCAGAATCAAGATGGCTGAGTAGAAGCAGAAACCAGTTGAACTCTCTGAACATTCCCCTCCAAACAACTTTAAAATAATGCCTCAAATTGAATTCTGGAGTGGCAGACCCAACAGAAAAGGTCAGGGTGAGACATATTCCCAGACCAAGACAGCTTTAGAGATTGGCAAGAGAGGTCTGTGACTGAGTAGGGGCTAACCTTGAGCCCAAAGATGGCAACATCAACAGTAGGTCCTGGAGAGTGGTGATAGTGGCAGCAGCAAATTCAGGAGCTCTTAGCCTAGAGACAGTAAGGATATTGGGCAATTGATTAGACAGAAATTACAGGGGACCTTGAGCTGATGCTGGGAATAGGACTGGGAGCTATTGGGCAACTCTATTGCCTATATACAGTATTGGGTCACAATTTCAGGGCAGAGAGGAGCACTAGTATTTGTTGCTTCGGGAGAGCAGGGGCCTTTCCTGGGTAAAGACCAGAGTTCAGACCAGAAGAGCAGTGATCACACCTTTCCCCAAATCATGCCACCTTGGAATCACCAAAAACTTATAGACCCCCAGAACTAGCTCTGAAAACAGCAGCATGAAAAACCCTAAACCTTAGGATGGTGCTTCCCCACCCCATATTGGTATATGATTGTAATGGAATACTAGTGTGCTATAAGAAACGATGAGCTGGTGGGTTTCAGAAAAATCTAGGAAGACACACATAAACTGATACAGAGTGAAGTGAGCAGAACCAAGAGATCATTATAATAGCAATATTAAGTAATTAAGTAATAGCAATATTAAGATGATGATCAGCTCTAAAAGACTTGGCTACCCTGATCAATACAGCAGTTCTGAAGGACGCATGATAAAAAAATGCTATCCACCTCCATAGAGAGAACTAATGAACTCTGAGTGTTGAATAAAGTATAATTTTTCACTTTATCTTTCTTGCTTTTTTTGTGTGTGACATGGCTAATATGGAAATATGTTTTGCATGATTTCACATGTGTAAGTGATATATTGCTTATCTTCTCAATGGATGGGGGAGGGACTGGAGGGAGGAAAAGAATTTAGAACTCACAATTTTTAAAATGTAAAAAAAATTGCATAAATATTTAAAAAGAGAAAAAAATAGAGTAGGAATCCAATAATCTAGGAGGAAGCATGATGCTGGATCCTGGAGAATCAAAAACAAAATTAAAAATAATCCCTGTCTTTAAGAAGCTTACATTCTACTTGGTGTGGGGGAAGTGAAGAAAATTTATGCTTGATTATGTAAAGAGGAGAGAATACCCAGATTGCTGGAGAAGAGGTGTCAGGAAAGGTGCCACATGGGAGATGGCACATAAGCTATTTGTTAATTAAAAGAAGCTAGGGATTTTAAAAAGAAGTGAAGAGGAGTGCAAAAATGTTCACAGAAAAAAGAAAGAAAGAAAACACAAAAGAATCAGAGAAGGAAGGAAAAATGACTGGTAGGGGTGATAGAATGATTTCATTACCAATTTACCAATTGGCTTTCATTTGTGACATGGTTTTTGACTTAAATACTTGGGTTCCAATTCAATCTCTGACAATTACTATCTGTGTAAACCTGGGCAAATCACAGCCATCCTGACCCTTACTTTCCTCATCTATACAAGAGTTGATGAGACCAGATGGCTTCTGAAATTCTTTCTAGCCACTGATTTATGATTCTAAGTCGTTTTCACCAACAGACTGTAAACTCATTGAAGGAAGTCAATCAATACCAACCATAAGTCAGGCACTATACTAAGTGCTAGAGATACAAAGAATGGCAAATTACATTTTGTGCTCTCAGATAGGTAACAGTCTAATGGGGGAGATGGCATGCAAACAACTATTTACAAATGAGAAAAATCCAGGATACACTGGAGATAATTTCAGAAGGAAAGCACTAGCATTAAAGGAGATTGGGAAAAGCTTCTTGTTGAAAGTGAGACTTGTCGAAGGAAGCCAGGGAAGCCAGGAGATAGAGATGGGAGAGGAGAGAGTTCCAAGGGTGGGGGACAGCCAGTGAAAATGCCTGGAGCTGGCCAGGGATTATTTCATTTACGCTTCTGTATCTTCAGCACCTAGCACAGAACACAGAATGTTTAAATCATTGTCGATCAAGTCTACAGTCATTGTAACCTCTGACAAAAGTCTACCTTCCCTTTCTCTATATTAATAGGTGGGCCTCTGATGTCATTTTTCTGATATAATTATGTATATGTCCAAAGCAGATTTAAGAACCCAATTGGAGTCATCTGTGAGATGTGGTAGTCTTATACAGGCTCATGAATTTTAGAGCTATTAAGTCCAACCCAAACTGAGGCCTGGAGAGATTATAAGGATTAGCAATGGTCACACAGATAGATCCAGAGCAGAGCTGGGGTTTGAACATAGAACTTCTGATTCCAAATGCAGTGCTCTTTTCTATCACTAGTGATTAGTTAATAAAAATGATATAGGATAAATTCTGTATGGTTGTCTTAGGTGGGGTGTTAGTGTATATTTTAAATTTAGGAATCAAGGATAAAGCGCCTATTAGATCCAAATTCCCAGATTCTGAATTTTGAGTTTATTTGAATCATTTGGCATCTGAGCTTGTTTACACTTGGAAAAACAGTACTTCCTGTTTTGTTTTTTGAAAAAAAGAGCTTAAAGAGACAGAAAAAAGTCTTCCAAAGCTTTTTGGATGGCAAATAGCTCTTACAAAATAATTTCTTTAGAATAATGTAGATGAATAAAAAACATATGGATGGGTTTTTTCATAAAGTCAGATGAAATGGAAAAAAGCAAATGTTTTATTGGCATAACTATACCCTGTTCCTTATCAAATTTTCCATAATTCCCAAGGTAATTTGAAATACCCAAAGGTCTTTAAACTCCATTCATTTTCCCACCTATAAAATGACGATGGGAAGATTTGGGTTTAAGTCATGCTTTTGATATATGTGGGCTATGTGACTTTGGGCAAGTCACTTAATTTATTTGTGCCCCAGACAACTCAAAAAGCTTATAAATTACAGAGAAAGTGCCAAACTACATTGATTAAAGATGTTCCTCAGTGCAACCTCTCTACACCAATGACATCACAGATTCTATCTTATAATAACAATAAACGAAAAAGAGATTGGATATGATTCAAAAGACAAGTGAAATAAAATTTAATTTCTATATTCATGCATGACATTTAAAAGTGAGTTCAACTGGATTCTAGTTGATAAAGATGCTGAGTGCATTGAGAAAATATCAGAACACATGTACAAGTCCAGAGAAAATACTTTGTTAAATGATCAGTGCTGTTGGACTTCAGAAAATTGACCTTTATTGCTTATGGAAGCTAATATACGTGCTCCCCTTTGGGCCACCATATGTATGTGACGATCCAAGCATATGGGCATTTCTGGCAGTGTTGCCTGTCTGAGCTTGTGGGCAGTAGGGGCAGCTGGCACCATTAGGAGATGCTAAAATGATCAGTGCTCCAGCTAGGGAGCAGTTGGAATGGAGAAAGCCAATGCCAAGCATGGTAAACAGATCTTTGCCTGTGGGAGCAGGAAACCCTCATTTTCTTACCCAGACTTTTCTGTCAAGAAGAATGTTTTTGGTTCTGGGTGTCAGAGTTTAGGAAGTGCATCGATAGGCTGATGAATGTTCAGTAGTGGGCAGCAAAAGAGATGAGTGGCCTTGAGATAATGACATATGAGGATCAATTGGAGGAAATGAAGATGTTTAGCCTGGGGAGATGAGAAGGGAGTATGTAGGGTGGGATGAGGGATAATAGCCGCTTCAAGTATTCGAAATTTGTTGGTGTGGAAGAGAGATTTGACTTGTTATGTTTGGCCCCAGAGGGTAGAACCAAAAACAATGGGTGAAAACTGCAAAGAGCTTGATGTTAAGGAAAATTTCATAATTCGAAGTGTCCAAATGTGCTGACTCAGGCACTAGTGGCCTTTCCCCTCCTCTTGCCTGATATGTTAGCATATTTGATATTTTAGCCTTGATACCTTTACTTAGAAAGAGCAAGATTCAATCAATCATAGATTTGACTAAATACCAAAAGTCATTCCAACTAGAATGACATTTCATAAGAATTTGGATAGGCTGAGGATACAGGGTCCCACCCTACGGGTCATCTATATTACCAAGCTGAATTAAAACTTGATTCATTCAAGAAATCGAGGCAAACTTGGGGTTAAGCTAAACTCCCTGAGAAGGAAATTCTCGGCAAGTAGGACATGGGTTGGAGTGAGGCTAGGTGAGGAGGAGAAGCCTTGGTTCTGCCTTTGCCCTAGGTCTCTTTCTCCTCATTTCTTCTTGACCTTGCTAACCTCTAAGGGTCAGGAGGGTATTGACTCTCTCATTTTGCCTTAGGTTATAGTATCCCTGGATCTTTGATGGATCCGAGGCCAGGTTAGATGTAAATTCATGATCCCCAAAGAAACCTCACCAAGCTTAAGGGGAGCTTCCTGAATACCCCAAGAAAGAGAGAAGAAACACTTTTAGCAATCAGGAGCTTTGAATTGCCCCTTTTCCACATTGCTGTCTAAATTTATGCCTACTTCCTCTTGAAGTCTATATGTACACAAAGAAGAATGTATTATTGACTGTGGGGGGAAGTTTTGTATAAATTGTTTTTATTTTACCACCTTATTAAATATACTTTTCTAAAAGCTACTTAAGACTAGGTAACTAAACTGATCCTCAGCAGATAATCTTGGAGAGGAGAAATACACTGGTAGGGGCTCAAGCTGATAGCATTAGACATCACCCAAACTCTTCGGGAGAACCTCTAAGTTCTAAGTGGAGCCTGCTTTAAGCCAGACCCTTTGTAATTTAGGTTCAATATGGCAACAAAATGAGATATTTGCATTTCACTCAGTAGTTAACAAAAAGATACTTACTTAGCCATAGCAGGAGAAATATACTCACCAAGAATAGGTTTTGAGGACACGCCCAAGTGGATTTAGCTGAGCAAAATTCTCTTACTTAAATTACCCATTATTATACACCAGCATCAGAGCACCCATCTGGTTCTTCACGGCTGCTTTGGAGGCAGGTGTTGAGGAAGTGATATCAATATTCTGAGACTTTAGTCCCCTGAGTCAGCCAAGTCTCAAGGAAAGTCTGAACTCCAGTTAAGGGAAAACTGGCCAAACTTGCATGGGGGGACAGGTTGAGATATTGTTCTACCATACCCTAAATCTCCAAGAGAAGAGACAGCCTTGTCCGAGGACTCAAGGTTCATTTGTGAGAGTTGTGCTAAGGATTATAAAAGCTTATGTGAGCTATAGTTTTATGGGGGATTCCTTTCATGTATGGCTTGGATTAGATGGTTTTTGATATTTCTTCCAACTCCAAGATTTTGAGACTCTTTAAAAAACATAATGAGACAAATTCAATCCAATTCAACAAGCAGGAATTTATTAATTTATTACTACCTGCAGAGTACTAGGAATACAAATACAAAGTGAAAAAAAAGCTCTGGCCTTCTAGGAACTTCTATTTGCTGAAAACTTGTCCCCAAAGGCTTGCAAAGAACAATGGGAATCAATTGGTTATGCATGTTAGATACATAGACTATTGTGGGGCTAAATTCCTAGTCTTTTCATGAGCAAGGGATAGGATTAAAAGGAAAAAAGTCTGAGGGGAATTTGGTTCTACATGTTAGTATGTTTTTTTCCTTCCCCAAAATAACCAACTACTTTTCCCTCCCTCTCTCTCTCTTTTGTAAGTTCCCTCCTTGATTTTTCACTAAATTGCTTAGCTCAGTATTGTTTGGTTTGAGTGCCAGACCTATTTTGCCAGGAATCTTCTCGCTTAGAGTTATTTTCTGAAGATGAGTCCATAAAGGATACACTCCTCTGATTGTAGAGTATTCTTAAGCCTTTCAAAATCATCATAATAATCATTATTTCTCTCAAGAAGAGGAAAATCCTCCTCTTGAGTCTTCTCTGTTAAAGACTTGATTATATTATTATAAATTATAACATGAATTAATTATATACTATATTATAATAGTATATATTACATTACATAATGTGATAATATACCACAATATATAAAGCAAATACTACTACAAGTATATATAATACTAATATGCATCTATAATACACACATGAAATATATGTAGTATATCAAATATCATGGATATGTTACATTATGTGACATCTACAATATATAACATATACTATATTACATATAAATTATAATATGAAATAAAGTCTTCTTCATTACCATCCTGGACAATGGAGCACAAGCTGAGTTTGGAAACATGGACTATATTGTATTTCTCACTTGAGGACTAACCTGACTGAGGTAAGAGAGATGCATTAGCTTCCTCAAAGGGTTTTTATTTTGCTTTATTTGATTTGGTCATGGTAATCATCAAACACATCTCCTAGTCTAATTTCAACCTTTGACAATGAAGGGAAAAACACTCACCTCCCCCCAATAATGAAATTAGAGTTCTTCTGAGATATTCAAAGTCAAGAAGAGATGGATGGTTAGATCACACTAGGAAAACTTTAAAAAATACCTTTTAACTGTTTCAAAGTTTATGTAGAATCATTGATTTAGAGTTGGAAGAAATCTTAGATGTCATCAGCTATGACCTCTTAAGTTTTTACATGAAGGGATTTTAAGCCCTGGAGGTGAAGTTCAAGGTTACACAGGTAGTGTAGCAGAAGGGGGATTCGAACATAGCTCCTCTAACTTCAAATTCGGCACTCTTTTTACTACTATCCTGTACTGGCTGGTACAACTAGGTCCCCAATTAGTGCCAATAATATATTCCCTGAAATGGTGGTTCACATTCTAATTGACACTATTAGAAATTGTATTTATACAAAATATGCTCATTGGTTTCAGTTCAAAGGAAACATGGAGTGCTGATTCAAATAGTAATACCACTTTAGGGGGACTCATTATTCGTACTAATTAGGACCTAGCTGTACTTACTGTGCAGCTTCCTTAAAAAGAAAATGAAACTTTCTTGAGATAATGAAAGTGAACTAGTGTTTTTGCAAAATAACTTCAGTATATTCTTCTATGAAGATGAGGTAGTGCCATTCAGATCAGGTTTTGATGCCAAACCAGTTGAGTCAAATAAGGAAAAAAGAGAGTGTTCTGACAATGGAGATAGTGGTCACTACTTCAAATTATTGGAGGTATAAACTCCAAGAGGGCAAGGACCATGTTTTAAATGAACTGCATACCTACCCCATCATTTAGCCCACACTATGTGACTAATGAATAAACTTTCTGCAACAGTCTATACCCCAGACCCTAACAGTCTTAGTACTAGCCTCGAATAACAGGGAAAGGGGAGGTGAAACCTCAACTCTTCTCCCCAAGATCTCCTTAAGGTGTGATATTAACTATTCCTATATTAGTATTAGATGGCTATTAGGCATAGAGATTTCTATTAGCTAAAAATAATGAGGGTATCCACTGTCAAGAAAAGCTGAATTTCTTTAGGATTTTACTCTCATAGGGGGACAGAAGCCTTATGGTCATAAAAGCAACAAAACAATCTAATTTAGCCCTTAAAATTTGGAAGAGAAATTAATTTGGAACTGTCAAAATAAGCAGAGAAACTTCCCCCAATTTAGTCATTTGAATAAAATGACTTTTTTCAACATAAGGCTTAGATTGATTGACATATAATTTGATAGCACTAGTTTGATATTTTCTTAATGGTTAAACATTTACAGAATACAAAAGTATTTTATACATGTGAATAGCTGTCACAAAAAACTAAAGCCATATATATTCTGACCCCTTTCTCCTTATACCACCTTTAGTTCAAACACAAAGGTAGTCTTACTTGTGCCTTAGTGACTTTCTGGTATTTAGAAAGGCATATTTATTCTTTTGGCCAATTAGGATACCATTTGCAATCACTTACATTCAATTCTCCATCAGTTGATTCATGGATCACCTAAAAAACGTGATCACCATAAAAGGGTGGGTTGCTGTCCTCTACCACTTGAATTCTTGGGTTAGTTGCTGTACTGGAATAGAGCTTAGACTGAGAGGAGCAAGGAAGAATAGAATAAGGTGCTTCTGATATTCATTCTGAATACAGAATGAAATGTAAGTTGGTTTTGGATAATCTGTTGTTTTGTAGCATCAACCTTCTCCTCTCCTTTAATATGGATGATTCCCATAATATGAATAATATGGATGAATCAGATATGAACTATAATGATTTAATACTGCATAGTCTTCTAATATATAGTCCTCCATATCAGTGTCTTTGTATCAA
The DNA here is from genome assembly GCA_028646595.1 of Phalanger gymnotis. Lineage (NCBI taxonomy): Eukaryota > Metazoa > Chordata > Mammalia > Diprotodontia > Phalangeridae > Phalanger > Phalanger gymnotis. The sequence continues at coordinate 330,375,540 of CM053623.1, read as the reverse complement.
TGACTACTGTGAATTCTGCAACCTACCTATAACTAATAGTATTAGAGTGTTGGCCAGGGACTCATAGAAATGAAGTAACTTAATTTCTTAAGAAGTTTAGTTCCTGGGGCAGCTAGGTGACACAGTGAGTACAGCACCGGCCTTGGAGTCAGGAGGACCTGAGTTCAAAGGTGGCCTCAGACACTTGACATACTTACTAGCTGTATGACCTTGGGCAAGTCACTTTCTCCCAATTGCCCTGCCTTTCCCCCTTCCACCCCCCAAAAAGAAGTTTTGTTCCTAGTCAAAACAACTAGAAGAAAAATCAGAGTTGGAATTTGAACCCATTTTTGTTTCTTCTTGATTCTAAACTCAGCACTTTATCCACTATAACTCTCAGAATCCTAACTACTATGTCTTTCTAGCATTGTGTATATATATATATACATATATATATATGTATAACTCATATATATATACATATATAACACATATACATATATACCTATATGCATATGTATGTATATGACACACATCTCTTTCTCTTTTCCTTTCTCTCTTTGTGTCTCTCTCTGTCTCTCATAGCTGAATATTTTTAAAATTCTTCAGAGAAAGATTTGGAAAGATACAGTTTTTGACTAGCCTAATGGTAACAACCCCATTTCCTTTTCTTCCCCTATCTTTAGTGGAAGAGGTTTTTTTGTTTGTTTTGGTTTTTTGCCTAGATCTGTGAAATCATTGCTATAGGCCTGTCCCAGAAAGGGAATTCCTTCTCCTAAGGGAGATAGGAAATTTGTGCAGGTAGAGTAGAGTGGGAGCTTTACAGATGGTGACTGAGCCACTGAGACTTTAAGTCACTTAACCAACTAAGGCCACAGAGAATTTTGTGGGATGACTGGGCCTAAACCACTCATCTTATGATTCCCGAAGGAGTGAATGAATAAATGAAAGAAAAAGGTTTTATTTAATGCTTATTATACGCCAAAGGATTACACATGCAAAAGGGAGACAATCTATGGCTTTAAGTTGTTTCCATTCTAATTGGGGTAGAGGAGCAGTAGCCAGGGAAAGGTGTTTTAGTTTGGAAAGTCACAGGGCTGCTGAGTAGAACCATAAAGGAGTTGATCGGAATGCCTTTTACAGCAGCAATGGTAGCATTTATTTGCTTATGCTTCCAGAGCCGGAAATGGAATGGAAGGGGTAGGGATTGGGAGAAGGGGAGCATTTGAACGCATGACAAATTAATGTTAAGAAGGAGGTGGCCTGGGTGGAATGTGAAGCATAGTCTGAACCACCTAGATACAGTGGAGTATGTGATAAGTTATCCATTCCTGTTAGTCTAGGCTCCAGAGTCGAGAGCATTAAATTCCCCAGGGCATGGTTCCCTGGAGATCCAGTAATCTGGAGAGGGTATGAGGGAGGTGGTGATAAGGGATGGCCAATTTTAGGCTCTAATCAGTCCTAGAATATGGATTGGTGGTCTGTACTTCAGGAGGGTTTTCCTCATCTGGGGGAGGAAAAAAAAGGTTTTCCTCTTCTATATGGTCAGATTTGTTCTTCTGAGTATTGATCGCCCAACCCCCCAAATATGTACTTAATTTGCAAAATGTAATCCATTGATAGATGGGAATGAAGGGAGGAACAATCAAGGTAGTCTGGCAATCCCTGGAAAGTTAGGGTGTGAGCTTTGGGACAGGGACTCTCCATCCTCATCTCATGTGGGCTGAGGTGAGCTATAGGTCACTCTGTGTGAATGGGAATGACCTAGAGTTAATGATAGCCTTATGCTCTGGAAGAATGAAGTGTCGCTTTTAGAGGTGACACCACGGCCTTGCCTCTAAGGATCCTTCTTATGCATCTCAGGTGTCATTGGCTCAGGTCTTTCAGAAGGGCCACTCCCTAATTTAGCACTTCATGAACTCTCAAACATTCTCTGCTGAAACAGTTGATATTGGCTGGTTGAGGAGAGAATTTCCGGTTTTCTTTCTTACTTATGATAAAACTCAAAAAAAATGGAGTGACAGACCTCTAGAAGGTGGGGAGAAGAGATTGGGGAAGAAGACAAGGTACTATCAACTAGAGGAACAGATCATATGTGAATAACTCAGGTTGACAGAGAGTGAGTGGTTTCTTTTCCACCTCCCCTCCTCTAAATAAATTAAAAAACCAAACAAACAACCCGCCCCCCCCCAAACCCAGCAACTTCAGGCAGAAGAACCTGTGGTAGAGACCTGACAAACCAGATAAAGTGATTCATACAAGGGGAGGTCAATCTAACTGGATTGAAACTTAGAAACATAAACCATTTTTTAAATCAAAATTTTTACTGATATCTTTTTTGTAACATCACCTTCATATCTGAACATTTCCTTCTACCCTGCATTTACCAGCAACCTACCCTTTGCAACAATTTTTTTAAAAAAAGGAGAAAAAAGATACAGTTTAGCAAAACTAATTAGCATATTATTTTATTGTAATGGTATATGGAATGTTCCACACCCATAGTCCCTCATATGCTCAAAGAAGAAAGGGTGATGATGGTGGTGAATTTTCAAATGTCTTTAAAAACTTGGTCATCATAATAATGCAGTATTCAGTTTAGTGTTTGTAGTTGTTGTCTTTTCTATTAACCACGTTGTAGTAATTGTGTATTTGGTTTTCTTGGTTCTGCTTACTGCACTTTGCATCAGGCTAATAATCTTTGAGTACATCACTGAATTTTTCCTATTCATTGTTTCTTTTTTTAAATAGCATTTTATTTTTTCCCAATTATATGTCAAAACAATATTTGAAATTTGTTTTTTTATAAGATTTTGAGTTTTGAATTTTTCTCCTTCCCTTCCTCCACTCCCCTCTTCCTAAAATGATAGGCAATTTGATATGGGTTATACATGTGTTATCATATAAAATGTATTTCATATTGTAAAAGAAGAAACAGAACAAAAGGGGAAAAATGCGAAAAAGAATCAAGTAAATGAAAACTATGCTTCAATTTGCATTCAAAATCCATGAGTTCTTTATCTGGATGTGGATGCATTTTCTTTTCTGAGTCCTTTGTACTTGCTTTGGAGCATTGTGTTGCTGAGAAGAGCTGAGTCATTCACAGCTGATCACCACACAATGTTGCTGATACTGTGTACAATGTTTGCCTTGTACTTATCATTTCACTTTGTATCAGTTTGTACAAGTCTTTCTAGGTTTTTCTGAAATCTGCCTGCTCATCATTTCTTATTGCACAATAGTATTCCATTGCATTCATATACCACAGCTTCTTCAGCCACTCCCCAGCTGAAAGGCATCACCTCAATTTCCAATATTTTGCCACCACAAAAAGGGCTGCTATAAATATTTTTGAGCATGTAGGTCCTTTTCCCTTTTTTATGATCTTTGGGGTACAGACCTCATCATGGTATTGCTGGATCAAAGGGTATGCACAGTTGTATAGCCCTTTGGGCATAGTTCCAGATTGTTCTCCAGAATGGTTGGATCAGTTCACAACTGTACCAACAGTGCACTAGCGTCCCAATTTTTCCACATCTTCTTCAACAGTTGTCATTTTCCTTTGTTGTCAGATTAGCCAATCTGATAGGTGTGATGTGGTACCTCAGAATTATTTTGCATTTCTCTAATGAAAAGTGATTTAGAGCATTTCTTCATATGCCTATGAATAGATTTCTTCATCTGAAAACAGCCTGTTCATATCCTTTAACCCTTTATCAATTGGAGAATGGCTTGCATTCTGTGAAATTTATTTGAGAAATGAGGCACTTAATGTAAAGATTGTTTCCCAGCTTTTTATCTTCCTTCTTATATGAATTGCATTGGTTTTGTTTGTGCAAAAGCTGTTTGATTTAGTATAATCAAAATTATCTATTTTACATTTTGTAATGCTGTCTATCTCTTGTTTGGTCATGAATTCTTCCTTTGTCCATAGATCTGACAGGTGGACTATTCCTTGCTCTTCTAATTTGCTTAAGTTATCACCCTTTATGTCTAAATCATGCAACCATTTTGATCTTATCTTGGTGCATGGTATGAGATGTTGGTCTATACCTAGTTTGCGCCAGCTTTTTCCAGCTTTCCCAGCAGTTTTTGTCAAATAGTGAGTTCTTATTCCAAAGACTGGAGTCTTTGGGTTTATCGAGCACTAGGTTTCTATAGTTATTTACTGAAATGTCTTATACCCAATTCCTTCCACTGATTCACCACCAAATTTCTTTGTAAGTACCAGATAGTTTTGATGATTAGTATTTTACAATATAGTTTGAGATCTGGTATTGCTAGGCCACTTTATTTTGTATTTTTTTATTAATTCCCTTGATATTCTTGACTTTTTGTTCTTCCAGATGAAATTTGTTGTTATTTTTCCTAGCTCTATAAAATAATTTTTGGTAGTTTGGTATGGCATGGAATAAGTAAATTAACTTAGGTAGAACTGTCATTTTTATTGTATTAGCTTGAATTACTCATGAACAATGGATCTTTCTCCAATTGTTTAGATCTGACCTTTTTGTGTGGAAAATGTTTTGTAATTGTGTTCATATACTTCCTGGGTTTGTCTTGGCAGGTAGACTTCCAAGTATTTTTTACTGTTCACAGTTATTTTAAATGGAATTTCTCTTTCTATCTCTTGTTGCTGGGATTTGCTGGTCATATAAAGAAGTGCTGATGATTTATGTGGGTTTATTTTCTATTCTGCAACTTTGCTAAAGTTGTTAATTATTTCAATTAACTTTTTAGCTGGTTCTCTGGGGTTCTGTTAGTATACTCCATGTCATCTGCAAAGAGTGATAATTTTGTTTACCCATTGCCTATTCTAATACCTTTGATTTCTTTTTCTTCTATTATTGCGATAGCTAACATTTCTAGGACTGTATTGAATAAGAGTGGTGATAATGTTCATCCTTGCTGCACCCTGATCTTATCGGGAAAGCTTCTAGCTTATCTACATTACAGATAATGCTTACTGATGGTTTTAGATACATACTGCTTATCATTTTAAGGAAAGCTCCTTTTATTCCTATGTTCTCTAGTGTTTTTAATAGGAATGGGTGCTGTGTTTTGTCAAAAGCTTTTTCAGCATCTATTGATAATCATGAGACAATTATGAGAAGGATAATTGATAAAAATGAGATAATAATAATAATGAGATAATTAATAATAATGAGATAATCATATGATTTCTGTTGGTTTTGTTATTGATATGGTCAATTATGTTGATAGTTTTCCTAATATTGAATCAACCCTGCATTCCTAGTATAAATCCCACCTGGTCATAGTGTATAATCCTTTTGATATATTGCTGTAGTCATCTTGTTAGTATTTTGTTCAAAATTTTTGCATCAATATTCATTAGGGAAATTAGTTTATAATTTACTTTCTCTGTTTTAGCACTTCCTGGTTTAGGTATAAGCACCAGATTTGTGTTATAAAAGTTTGGTAGGACTCCTCCTTCACCTATTTTAAATTTTTTTTTATTTTACCAGAACACAAATACAGAATAGAGAAAAGAAACAAAAACATATCATAAGCTTAAATGTTGAAAGTTAAATACAAAATTAGAAAGAAAAAAGCATATCATGTACATGGCAGAACATAAGAGAGGATTCAAAATATGTAGCAATAAATTTTCATTTCGAGAAAGCCTGTGTGATAAATAATACAGCTTGTGTTGAGAATTGTCCATCTTTTCTTTGCTTCCTTGTGAGTTTTCTTTTGTTCTCTGCTGTGTACTTTTTTACTTTGTTCTTTTTTATGAATCCCTTATAGTCAGTCTTCAGTATATACCTTGTGTTTCCCTTGGTTCTTTTTTTGAGGGGAGAAGGCAAGGCAATTGGAGTTAAATGACTTGCCCAAGGTCACACAGCTAGTAAGTGTGTCAAGTGTCTGAGGCCTAAGGTCACACAGCTAGTTAGTGTGTCAAGTGTCTGAGGCCAGATTTGAACTCAAATCTTCCTGACTCCAGGGCTGATGCTCTGCTCACTGCCCCAGTCTAGCTGTCCCCTTCACCTATTTTTCCAAAAAGTCAATTTTACTCAGATTGTCAAATTTAATAGCACATAATTGAACAAAATATTTCCTAATGATGACTTTAGTTTCTTCTTCATTGTTGGTGATTTTACCCTTTTCATTTTTTTGATACTGGATATTTGGTTATCTTGTTTCTTTTTTGAAAATCAAATTAACCAATGGTTTATCTTTTATTGATGTTTTCCCTCATAAAACCAGATCCTAGGTTTTTTTTTTTTACTTTCCATTTTTATTAATATTGCCTTTGATTTTCAGGATTTCCAATTTGGTATTCATTTGGGGGTTTTCAATTTGTTCTTTTTCTAGTTCTTTTAGTTGCACAACCAATTCATCAATCTGTTTTTTTTCCCTCTATTTTACTTATGTAAGAATTTTGAGAAATAAATTTTCCCCTAAGAACTGCTATGGCTGCATCTCATACATTTTGGGATGTTGTCTCATTGTTGTCATTCTCTTTAATGAAATTATCAATCGTTTATAATATTTGTTCATTGACCCATTTATTCTTTAGGATTAGATAATTTAATTTCCAATTAATTTTAATCTATCTTTCCACTGCCCTTTGTTGAATGCAATTTTTATTGCATTGTGATCCGAAAAGAATAATTTAATATTTCTATCTTTCTACATTTGATTTTGAGGTTTTTAGGCCCCAATAAATTGTCAGTTTTTGTGGAAGTTCCATGTGCTGCTGAAAAAGAGGTATATTCCTTTCTGTTCCCACTCAGTTTTCTCCAAAGGTCTGTCATATCTAACTTTTCTAATATTCTATTCACCTCGTTAGCTTCTTTCTTGTTTATTTGTTGATTGGATTTATTGAGTTCTGAGAGGAGACAGTTGACATCCCCCATTAGTATAGTTGTCTATTACTTCCTGTAATTCACTTAACTTCCTCTTTAAGAATTTGGGTGCTATACCACTTGATGCATATATGTTTAGTATTGATATTACTTAATTGTCTATGGTAACTTTTAGCAAGACATAGTTTCTTTCCTTATCTCTTTTAATTAGGTCTATTTTTGCTTTTGCTTTGTCTGAGATCAAGATTGCTACTCCCATCTTTTTTAACTTCCCCCGAAGCATAACAGATTCTGCTCCAGCCCCTTACCTTTACTCTGCTTGTGTCTCTCTGCTTCAAGTGTGTTTCTTGTAAACAACATATTATATGATTTTGGTTTTTTGATCCACTCTGCTATTCACTTCCATTTTATGGAAGAGTTCATCCTATTCACATTCATGGTTATGATTACTTTGTATTTCCTCCATCCTAATTTTTCTGCCTTTTTGTCCTCTCTTTCTCCTTTTACCCTTTCCCTCTTCAACAACGTTTTGTTTCTGTCTACTGCCTCCCCAGGTCTGCCCTCTCTACTGTTAGCTCTCTGCCTCCCCTTTACTTAGTCTCCTCCTCTCCTACTTTCCTGTTGGGTAAGATAGATCTCTATATTCACCTGATTGTGTATATTATTCCCTCTTTGAACCAATAGTGATGAGATGAATGTTCAAGTGATGCCGATCACCCACCTTTCCATCTTTCCCTCCACTTTAATAGGTTTTTCGCACCTCTTCTTGTGAAATAATTTACCCCATTCTACCTCTCCCTTTCTTCTGCACCCAGTGTACTCCTCTTTCTCATCTCTTAAATTTTTTGTCTTTCCCTGAAACTCACCTTATACCTGTACCCTCTGTCTATGTATATTCCTTCTAGTTGCACTGTTAGTAGTACATTTTTTAAGAATTACAAATATCATCTTCCCATGTGGATGTAAACAGTTCAAATCCACAGAATCACTTATGTTTTCTTTTCTTTTTTGACCTTTTTAGTCTTCTTTTGGATCTTGATATTGGACATCAAATTCTTTGCTCAATTCTGGTCTTCTTATGAAAGCTTGAAATCCTTCTGTTTCACTGAATAATCATTTTCCCCCTTGAAATATTATGCTTAATTTAGCCAGGTAGGTGATTCTTGGTTGTAGTCCCAGCTTCTTTGCCTTCTGGAATATTGTGTTCCATGACCTCCAATACTTTAATGCTGTAGCTCACAAGTGCTGTGTAATCTTGATTGTGACTCTTTGGTATTTGAATTGTTTCTTTCTGGCCACTTACAATATTTTTCCCTTGAACTGATGGTTCTAAAATTTAGCTATAATGTTCCTTGGAGTGTTTATTTTGGATCTCTTTCCTGAGGTGATTGGTGGATTCTTTCAATGCCTATTTTGCCCTCTGGTTCTAGGACAATAGGGTAGTTTGACTTGACATTTTCTTGAAAGATGTGTTCAGAGACTCCTTTTGATTATGGCTTTCAAGTAGTCCAATGATTCTGACATTGTCTCTCCTGGATCTATTTTCTGGGTCAGTTGTTTTTCCAATGAGATATTTTACATTTTCTTCTATTTTCTATTCTCTTTAATTTGTTTGATTGATTCCTGATGTCTTATAGTGTCATTAGCTTCCACTTACCCAATTCTAACTGTTGAGGAGCTGTTTTCCTCAGTTAGCTTTTGTACTTCCTTTTCCATTTGGCCAATTGTACTTTTTAAGCAGTTTTTTCCCTTTTCCAAGCTGTTGATTCTTTTTCTCATAATTTTCTTATATCACTCTCATTTCTCTTCCCAATTTTTCTTCTACCTCTCATATTGTTTTTAAGCTCCTTTTTGAGTTCTTCTACGAGTTCTTTCTGGGCTTGAGACTACTTGCTGTTTTTCTTTGGGGTTTTACCCATAGGTGTTTTGACATTGTTGTCCTCTTTTGAATTTGTGTCTTGTTCTTCCCTGTCACCACAGTAATTTCTATGGTCAGATTCTTTTGTTGTTTTTGCTCATCTTTTTTGGCCTTTTTCCTTTCTTTTAAATTTAATCTCAGCTCTTGTGGTGGAAGGGCCACTGTCTCAAGTTTCTTGTGCCAGTGGCTGTAGGCCATGGCGGTTTACCTGGTGCTGCACTGATGTTGTCCTGAGGCCCACAGGGACCCTTGTATCTGGTGCTGTGCTTCAGGGGTGGGATGAGCAGTGGCTAGCACTGCTGGAAGCTGTAAGGGTCTAGGAGCATAGCTGGTGCTTAGCTGGGGTCCTAGTGCTGGGGTCTGGCATGGGCTGAGTCCAGTTGGGGTGTTTCTGCATTTCTTTAGGGCTATGCTTAAGCACATGGAAGTCTGACTGCAGGTTGCTGGAGTTTGCCCATTCCCCTGGCTATGCTGAGGCACATGGGTATCTTGGTGTTGGTGTTTGCCTGCTTCACTGCACTGGGGCTCAGGATTTCCTACTAGTTTGCTGTGGTAGGACTTGCTGCTGGCTTGCTGGGATGCTTTCTGTCCATGACCGTGCTCCCCTTTTACCTAAGTGAGACAGACCTTTCCTGCCAATCTTCCAAATTTCTTAGGCTAAAAGATTGTTTCACTCCAGCTTTTTGCCGGTACTGCTGTTCCAGGATTTGTTTTGGGGGACTATTTTATGGTTGTTTTGAGGTAAATATGGGAGAGTTATAGTGATTTACTGCTTACTCCACCATCTTGGCTCCTGGAAGTCTATCCATTGTTTCTCACAGCAGAGTAACATTCCATTATATTCATGTCCTATTTATTTCATTCATTGCCAAACTGATGGGCTCCTACTTTGTTTCCAGTTCTTTACTTCTTTTAAATGTGCTCATATGGATATTTTGGTATCTATGGCCCATTTTTGTATGTTTGAGTTCTTTGGGGTGTATGCTTAACAGCAGGCTGCCTGGAATAAAAAAGCTACATTTTAGTTACTTTCTTAATATAATTCCAAATTTCTTTCCAGAACGGTTAGAATAATTCGCAGTTCCATCAACAGGGTATTTGTGTGCCTGCATTCCCACAAGTCACTTTGCTGTTGTCTTTGCCAGTTTTCTGGGTGTGAGGTAAAACCTCAGGTTGTTTTGATTTGCATTTCTCTTATAATTAACGATGCATAGCATTTTTCATGTGGTTATTAATAGTTTGTAATTCTTTTTTAGAGAAGCGTTTTTTAAAAAATCCTTATCCCTTATTAAATGATTCTTGTTCTCATATAAATGACTCCTATTAGAAAACACACTTACGAAAAAACCTACAAAGTAAAAAAGAAACCCAAAGGAAAAAAAAATACCCTACCATTCTTGGACTATTATAATTGCAGATATCAAACAATATTAGCTGTTTGTTGTTACAGAAAGTTTCTTTAGACTAGATAGTGAGTTGAGTGCTTACAGCTGGGAAGTGTGCCATATCTAGAAGGTCATGTTGCTCAGGTTTATGGGTGGGAGGGGTCAAATGAAGAGAATTCAGGTTCAATGCTCCCCTTTACTCTCAATAGGGAGCCTGAATCTTTTTGATACAGGTGCTTCTGATACAGAGAATATACAAGTTTTTGCATGCCATTCTTTCATAAGTAGCTAGCCTTATATAACACTGTGGTTCTCCTTTAAGGACAAAACCCTTGGTTTAGTTTCTAAAATAAATACTGCACATTACACCCTATGAGAGCACTGATGTCATGCCATCAAGCTATTGCAGAGATAAGAATTAATTCCTAGGTGTTTACTTTATAATTTCAGAAGTACTCAGTCTCATTCAATATCAAACATTTAATATGATTAATCTCTTCTGACTCTGGCAGCAAATAGGTGGTTTGATAAATCGGTCAAGTGTTTGGGCATAGAAATGAAAAAAAAAGGATTTACTTTGAAAAATACTGTTTGTAGTATAGTAGTGGCTGAAGAGGGCTACAGTAGTACATGCCAAGCAGGTCCTTCACTATTATAAGTATATGGCAAATGGTGGATACAATGAACAAAAACTTGGGAAGCTTAAAAATAAAGATAAGCCTTTCTTCTTCCTTTTATTGTCCTGGAGTGATTTTGTTTTCATGGGCAGATTAACAGTCAGCAAGACAGTGAGAAGAGTGGAAGGATTTAAATATTAATCTGAAACTAACCATTGAATATTGTTTATGGTTCTCTTGTAAAGTATAGGCAGAGGCCAATGATAGTCCCTACTGGCACAGTGGGGCGGTTAAAATGGCAGCTCAGAAGAAACACGAACTCCCTTTACCAAGTCTGTTTACCCTGTATTTGTTGTTTGGTTGGTTGGAATCACTATATCAAATGTCATCAGTTTGCCATTGGTTTATCAATTGCATATTGCCCTAGGAAAAGTTGGCACATTTGACATTCATAAAAGCCATATGGATGACACTTTATGGATAGTTTAGTGCCCATCTATAAAGACCAGATGGGTGCTATTTCAAAGCTGTATAGTGGCCATCTATGACTTTACTCCAAAGATTAATGCCAGAGGGCCTCCCAATTCACAAAAGTATGTTTTTATTGGCCAGATTCCTTGCAAAAGATTCCTTGTGTGGTCTTGCTGAGCTAAGACTTTCCATTCATGTCTATAGACATTCTTAACATATTTTTGATCAGAAAAAAGACTGCTTTAGAATGTAAAAAGATCATACCTGGTTCTAGAAGATAGATCCCTCCCACCCCGGACAATTTATTGAATAGTCAAATTCCTCTCTACTGATTTCCCTATGTCTCCGAGGCTTCTCCAGTAGTCATAGAAGGGAAGGGTCAGGGAAGGAGGAAGTGTTACTTCTTAACTAAATGCAGAGTAGTGAAGATTACTAAAGATAAAACAGACAATTTAATTGTATGGCATTGAAAAACTTTAGCATAACCAAAATCAGCATGGAGAAGAACAAAATTGTCAGCTGAGAAAGCAAACTTTTGCATTAAATATCTCCAATAAAGATGTGATGCTGAGGATATATTTATCCAATATGTATAGAGAACTAACTCAAATACTTAAGACCAAGAGCCATTATCTAATAGATTAGTCGTTGAAGGATATAAAACAAGCAGGTCTCAAAAGAAGAATTTCAAACCATTAGCAATCCTTTGGAAAATTGCTTTGAATCACTAAGAAGATAAATGAAAATTATAAGAATTTCCAGGTTTCATCTGATACCTAATAAATTAGCAAAGGTGACAAAAGTTGGAAATAGCCCATTTTAGAAGGACCATAGGAAGACAAGAATACTAAAAGTTATGAAGTTTCCTAATAATTCTGGGAAAAACTTGGAGTCATGTAGGAAGGCAACTAAAAATTCCATATATTTTTGACTCAGAGATTCCACACATTGATATCTTCCCCAGTGAGGTCAAGGACAAGAAGAAAATCATATAGTTCTCTGTGTGTGTGTATGTGCATGCATTATATATACACATATATACATTTACACACATTTTATCCATATATGTATATATACTGTGATGAATATCTATACATACACATATATATGCAGGTATACATACGTATATGTAAATATACATGTACATACAAACATACATATACACACCTGTCCCCAAATATTCATAGCATCATTTTTTTGTGATAGAAAAAATCTTGAAACACAATGGATTCTCATCATTTGGGCACAACAAATTGTGGCACATGGTATATTATGGGATATTATTGCACTGTGAGAAATTATGAATATGAGAATTTCAGAGAAAATGGGAAGATGTGAACTGATGAAGAATGAAATGAGTAGAACCATGAAAAAAAATATGACTCCAACAATATAAAGGAAAAGAATAGTAAAACAGCAGTTAACACTATAATTTAATGACCAATCATGGCTCTGGAAAAGAGAAGAAATGCACCTCTCCTTTTGTTGGACATGTAGGCTATTATTGGATGTAGTCTGTTGCATATGTTGTTAAATGCAGTCAATGTGTCTGTTATTATCATGTAAGTATTTTTTCTCCTCTTACAGAGGAGAGCTGTGGACAGGATAAAGGATGGTTGTATTCAGAAGACTGTGGTCAATGGTACTTAAAAAAAGAAAAGTCAGATTGGTCATTTGACATCATATAAACACATTAAAAAACTTTTCAGTAGTAACATTAATATTGCTACTATCAATAACAATGAGGCAATATAGGGTAGAGGAAAGGTTTTAGGGTCAAGATGACCTGGGATCGAGTCTTCCCTCTGACATATACTGGCTGTTTTACTGTGTGACGGTCAATTGACTTCTTAGTAGCCTGAGGCAACTCTGTAAGTCTGTAAGTTACTACTGATAAGTTTCAGATATGCGTTGGTAGAGGGAACTTCCACACTTGGAGTTCCCCATTCCAATGAGTGGCTTTGAATTCTCACTTCCCTATCACATATGTAAAAAGAAGAGCCCACAATAATAGTTTGCTACAGGTTTGGCACATGTCCACGCCATCTAAGATGGCATCACCCACATGAAAGATGTTAGGGGTCTACTCTCTGGAGGCTGGAGGACTGGAGCATTCATGAACATTTTGCACTGACCTGCTAAGGGGTTGGGAGCAGCTATGTAGCCAGAACAGTTGGCATCTTTACAACCTGCCTGACTCAGCAATGGCCTTGGTTTTTGCTGCATTTGAGACTGAGGGTGAGGGTGATTGCTTCACTCATGCCTGTGGTAAAGGAGGAAGGCTCTGATATGGCCCAGTTCAGGAGTTGACAATGGACAATGAAGTCATCTGTCTTGACACCTGAGGAACAAAGATCACAGGACTCCATCCCAGCAGCAGGTAGCACTGCTGAATTTGTACATGAATTTGGTAAGACTAATCCAATGGAGGAAGTCAGCTAAACTGGGAGCCCAATCTCTCCCAACCCCTTCCAAGAGCCCCTATGGTCTAGGGGGGGTGGGGATGTGTATTTGAGGTATTGGAAGAAATGCGTATTTGTTCTTACTGTGTCTTTGAAGTAAACATCCCTTTGTAAAAGCTAATATAATGATAAGTAGTTAAATGGAACTGAGGTGCTGGTCACCAGGCTTCTCAAACAATGGGGAACATAGCTGAGAGGGAGGCTTGAGCAGAGGAAAGAGACTCCCAAGTTCCTCCAGGGTATCAGAGAATTCGGTGGGAGGTAAAATGTAGCATCCTGTTCCTGAGAGAGTGGGGCTAGAGTCAAGCATGGTGCAGTAATACCTTACTTTTCCATAGCTTGAAGGTTGGCAAAGTCCTTTCCTCAGAATAAACTGTGAGATAGATCATGGTTGTGTTTGAATCAAAGGGACACAGGATGTATACCGAATTAATTGGAAAAATGGAATTGACAGTTATAAACAAACATTTGAAAGGAACTTTTTGCCATTTCAAAAATGGCTTTTAGTTTGGGGAAAAAAACAACTCTGAAAACAAAAGTCATATCCTTAAACCTCATGCTGAGTTAACATGGAACATACAGTAAACTTGTGCTCAGTAAAAATCCCACAGATTCTGTGGATGGAATCTGTCCAAGCTGACATTTCAATTGCCAAGTGTATTATTATGTTTCTGACTTGTCTTCATGATGGACTCATAAATGGAATTCCTTTCTTTCTTTGAATTTTTGGTTTCATTACCAGTCTGACTTAAAGATATGATTGCTCAAAAGTCTAATGTGGGAACTAATACAGCTGTAGTGGAAAGAATAGAATCTGTCATGTATGAGGAACCAGAGGATTGGTCATGCTGAACACTATGGCTGGTGGACACCCCATCATCCCTTCTCCCCCGTAATAGGTATCTCACTTTCAGCAACCCAACTGAAGAGCTCAAGTCTTAGCTGAAATAAAAAGTAACTCTTTTAGAAAATGTCTGAGGACCTACGTCTAGAAAGTGAGTAATATAAATGCTGGAGATGCCAATTACTCTGTGCCAACAGTACAGAAGAAATACTACCTGGATTTAGGGACATATCTAGCAATTTTCATGCCTGGGGCAAATTCAAGTAGGCTTGCCTGAAGTGCAGCCCAGAGAGAGGACATATATCCTATATCAAGCTATCATTTGGGTCAGCAGGGGAGAAGGTACATCTTTGTTTAACACTGGAACACTCTTTACATTTCCTGCTTTGGGACAAAGCCCTGAGGGTCTTGCCCTAGTTACTTCTACCTAAATTGTTTGGTGAATATGACTCAGACGTCACAGAGCCATTTGTAGAAAAGGATCTAATGCCCTCAACATCATCCTGTTTCTCATTGCAGCAACCCTAAAAGAAACAGTTATTCTAACTTGTGTTCTGACAAGCAGATCTAGGTTGAATGTCAAGGTTGACAAGTATTAAAGACCAGTAATCCCTAATGTTTATGGAGTGTTTTATGAACCATAGTATCTTCATGCACATTGCCTCATTTGGTCCTCACTATACTGAAGCTGGCAGGACAGATAGCATTCTCTCTTAATTCATGAGGAAACTGAAGTTCAGGTAGATGAAGCAATTATAAAGAATTCTGGATTTTGAGTCAGAGGACCTGAGTTCAAATCCTGGAATGCTACTTGCTACCCATGTGAACTCGGACAAGTTAACAGCAGTTCAATCTAGTTTTTTTTTCAGTTGTGTCTGACTCTTCATGACCCAATTTGGGGTTTTCTTGGCAAAGGTACTACTGTGGTTTTCCATTTCCTTCTCCAGCTTATTTTACAGATGAGGAAACTGAGGCAAACAGGCTTAAGGGACTTGCCCAGAGTCACACTAGTGTGAGTGTCTGAAGCTAGATTTGAACTCAGGAAGATGACTCTTCCTGATTCTAAGCCAAGTGCTTTATCCACTGCACCACACTGGTATCTTATTGGATCTCAATATTCTCATTTACAAAATGAGAGCATTGTATGGGTTGATATCTGAGAGATCTCTATTCTGATTCTTGAACTTAGGTCTTCTCTTTCAATCAAACAATAAAGCAGATTTATTTAGCTGTATACTGCTAGGTGGTCCAGTGGAAAAAGCTCTGGGCTTGGAATCAGGAAAACTCCTTTTCATGAGTTCCAATCCAGCCCCAGACACTTGCTGTGTGATCCTAGGCAAGTCACTTAATCCTATTTGCCTCAGTTTCTTCATTTGCAAAATCATCTGGAGAAGGAAATGGCAAACCAGTCCAGTATCTCTGCCAAGAAAACCCCAAATGGGGTCACAAAGAGGTGGGCATGACTGAATGATTCAATAAAGACTTCACTTAATCTGTGCTCAGACAGTCTCTCAGTGCTTTACTCTTAGGTAGCTAAGTGGTATAGCGTATAGGCAGGAGTCAGGAATACATGAGTTGAAATCTAACCTCAGACAGTTGCTAGCTGTATGTCCCTAGGCAAGTCACTTAACTTCTGTCTGCCTCAGTGCTCTTATCTGTGAAGTAGGGAAAATAATAGCACCTACCTCCCAAAGTTGTTGTGAAGATCATATGAAATATGAGTATAGTGCTTTGTAAAACTGATAAGTACAATATTAATACTATTATCATTAGCCCTTTGGTTATAAATTATAGAAAAGATGCCAATATGTATTGAGGGGAGTTTTCTCATCTGCAAATTCCCTACAGCTATGAAATCATAAGTGAGCTCTCTGTCACCATCACTGTCTCTGTTATGAGGCAGGCACTCTGCCAGGTGCTGGGGAGACAAATACCAAACAATTCCTCAAGGAGTTTGCAGTCTATTTTCCTGTAGAGTAGTGTTTATACCCAGTTAGGAAACCAAAGAAGGGAAAACAGGGTTCTACTCATGTTATGGATAGATGGTAAATCCTAAGAAGTCAATCACATCAACTTACCAAGCATTTATTTTTAAAAATTTTAATAGTATTTTATTTTTTCCTATTACATGTAAAGACAATTTTTGACATTGTTTTTTGAAAGATTTCGAGTTCCAAATTTTTCTCCTTTCCTCTCTCTCCTCTCCCTTCTCCAAGATGGCAAGCAATCTGATATAGTTACACATGTACTATCATGTAAAACATTTCCACATTAGTCATGTTGTGAAAGAAGAAACAGAACAAAAGGAAAAAAAAAAAAACCATGAACAACTCTCTCCCCCTGCCTTCCCCAATTGAAAATAGTCTGCTTCAATCTGCATTCAGACTCTCCAGTTCTTTCTCTGGATGTGGACGGCATTTTCCATCATGAGTCTTTTGGAACTGTATTAGATCATTGCCTTGCTGAGAAGAGCTAAGGCAATCATAGTCAATCATTGCACAATGTTACTGTTACTGTGTACAATGTTCTCCTAGTTCTGCTCACTTCACCCAACATCAGGTCTTGTAAATCTTTCCAGGTTTTTCTAAAATTTGTGTGCTCATCATTTCTTATAACGCAGTAGTATTCCATTACATTCATATACCACAACTTGTGCAGCCCTTCTCCAGTTGATGGGCATCCCTTCAATTTCCAACACCTTGCCACCACAAAAAGAGCTGCTATAAATATTTTTGTCCATGTGATTCCTTTTCCCTTTTTTATGATCTCTTTGGGATACTGACCTAGGAGTGGCATTGCTAGATCAAAAGGTATGCGCAGTTTTATAGCCCTTTGGGCATAGTTCCAAATTGCTCTCCAGAATTCTTCAAACATTTATTAAAAGAGCCTACTGTGTCAGATTCTGTACTCAGTGTTGGGGATAACAAAGAAAGGCAAAAGCAAGCTCCTTAAGGAGCTCATGATTTAATGTGGAAGACAATATAGAAACAACTGTGTACAAACAAGGTATCTACAAGATTACTGGGATATAATCTCTGAGGGTAAGGGAAGGTATAGTAGACAGGGTGGAGTAGGAAGACCTGAGTTTAAATCTAGCCTCAGATATTTACTATCTGTGTGTCCCTGGACAAGTCACTTAACCCCGTTTGCCTCAGTTCCCTCATCTGTAAAATGAGATGGAGAAGGAAATGGCAAACCACTGTGATATCCTTGTCAGGAAAACCCCAAACAGAGGAGTAAAGAGTCAGATACTTAAGCAACTGAACAACAAATACCAGAGGGAGGTCACTAAGGTTAAGGAGTGACAGGAAAGGAGTCCTGTAGAAGGTGAGTCTTCACCTGAGACTTGAAGCAAAGTAGCAACAATGCTTCAACAGCCTCTTCCAAGTAACTTCTCCAGGCACAGATGAAGCCCTGGAGAGGAAAGTGCTTGCTCAAATGCAATAACCACGGATCTCCCTTGAGCTTTAGGAGACTGTCAAAAGCACGAGGAATATCCCTAACAGTGTGCCTTTTGAGACTTTCTTGTAGTGATGAGGTTCCTAGGTTGGTTTGTCACAAGTTAATTGCCACGCCACATATTTTTATTAGGAATGATTATCTGGTGACTTAAATTGTGACCCCTGGTTATTACACAGCATAGGATTCGTGGAGTGCCCTCATCTGATTTTATACTAGCTGTTAAGAGATGAGCAATTTTGCCACTCGATACATTTGGACGTCATTCATCTTGAGCACCCTCTATGCCTGTCCTTCATACATCAGAATCTCTATGTGACTCCACGTGTTCTCCTCTCTTACTTTGCTTTAGCCTCACAGGACAAGATGTTTTTTTCTTCCTGCTAAGGATAACCTCTCTATTCCCTTAATCCCATCCCTTCCTATCTCCTTCGCACTGCTGGCTCCAGGATTGGTTTCTGGTTTTTATCTCTTATCTACTCCTCTCTTTGTTACTTAGTTGTTTTACAATCCTGTTTGACTCTTTGTGAGCTCTTTTGGGGTTTTCCTGGCCAAGATACTGGGAGTGGTTTTGCCATTTCCTTTTCCAGCTCATTTTACAAATGAGGAAACTGAGGCAAATAGAGTAAAGTGACTTGCCCAGGGTCACACAGCTAGTAAGTATCAGAAGCCAAATATGAACTCAGGAAGAGGAAGAGGAGACTTCCTGAGTCTAAGCACAATTCTCTATCCACTGGGACACCTAGCTTCACTTAACTCTTTTCTCCTGATTTCTTTATAACTGCCTAAAACAAAGAATCTGATGAAATTGGTGAGGAAAGCTAAAGACAGCAAAAACATATTTTTTCTTAGCTATATTAGGAACAAGAAGTCACCATGACCTAAAGAGAAATGACTGACACTGACTGTCATAATTTTATCCAGAAGTTTAACCATTGTAAATTAATTGCCCCAACAAGGAGTCAAAGAAATCCAGAAACACCTGAGTCAGCAAGCATCTGAATTACTTGCCAAATGGAAAGAGATGCCTGCCAAAGGCAACAGTGGGTTAGAATATCAAGTCATTGGTAAAATCTTATGAAGAAGGATGATGGATAATTATGAGCAGTATTGTCTTACACAACAGAGAGGAAGTAGTAAAATGCATTTGAAAGAAGTTTAGCAAGAAATCTAACTAAGCAAAATCATACCAGGGGCATTTAAGATTGACAGTGGAGGAATTATAAACAGAAGAAAAATGGAAAAGATTTGCCTCCCCCCGCCCCCTAAAAAAAAGTTAACATTGTTTCCACTGTGAAGGACAGTAAAGCCACCACGCTTGGTTCCTAAAATCACAGTTCCGAATGAGCTGATAGGAAATCAGAATGACGCTGAAGAAAAATAGAGCCAGATATGGAAAGGAGAACTATTGTGGAAATGAGGCAATTGTGAGGGCTTTGAGATAGAGCATGACATGTTGGAAAGAGAGAAAGATACGGGGCAGGAGGGAAAATTTCAGATCTTATTACCTGAAAAAAATGAGAGAACATTAATGACAACTGACTTGCTCCCATATTTGTATGAAATATTTATGAGTCATCTATATACTAATCAAGAGCAATTTTTGACTAAGGCATTATTAGAGAGCAAGCTGACTTTTGCAAGAAATGTTAGACAATGGACCATACCTTTTCTAATTAACAGTCAATAAAGATATGTGAAGAATAGAAGATCTCACTGTGTTTATTTGTTGATTAAGGGAAAAAAAAACATTTAATTTGGTCATGTAGGATGTCTCCCATCATACATCAAAATTCAATGAAGTTTCCTTGGAATATGTAAAAACCTAAGTAACCTTATTCAACAGATTTCTGACTATAAAAATGAGGCAAGGCATAAATCAGGGAAATGTATGTCAAGGCACTTCAAAAAGCATTTATTAAGCAAGTCCAATGGGCCAGGCACTGTTCTAAGTACTGGAGATACAAAGTAAGGTAAAAACAGTCCCTGATCCCAAAGAGTTCAGAGTCTAATTGGAGAGACGACGTTCAAACAACCATCTATAAATAACATATAAAAATATAAATTGGAGATAATCCCAGAGGGGAGGGATTAGAATGAAAGGGATTAGGAAAGGCTCTTTGTAAAAGATATGATTTTAGCTGGAATTTGAAGGAAGCCAGGGAGGTAAAGAGTCAGAAATGAGAGGGGAAAGAGTTTCAGACAGAAGACTCCCTGCCCTCAAGGAGCTTACAATCTAATGGAGGAGACAACATGCAAACAGATATAAACAAACAAGCTGCATGAAGGATGAATGAGAAATAATTAACAGCAGGGAGACGCTAGAAATAAAAGGGGTTGGGAAAGGTAGGAGTTTAGCTGGGATTTAAAGGAAGCTGTGGGAGAATGTAGGTGGAGTTGAGAAGGGATAGAATTTCAGACATGGGGGACAGCATGGGAAAATGATCAGAGTGGAGAGAGAGAATGTCTGATTAACAACCAGTGGGCTGGTGTCACTGGATTGAAGAATATGTGGTGGGGAGTGAGGTGTAAGCCTGGCAAAGTAGGAGGGGACTCATTTATGAAGGACTTTGAATGCCAATCAGAGCATTTTGTATTTGATCCTGGAGGTGATAGGGAAATACTGGGGTTAATTGCTTGGGAGGTGGTGACATGATTAGACTGCACTTTAGGAAAATGGAATTGGTGGCTTCCTGGAGGATGGATTGGAATGGAGAGAGACTGGAAAGGTTGAGGTTCATTTTAATTGCTTAGCATTTTTGTTTGAAGGTCCTTTTCACTCTAGCATTTTTTGAGGGGGTAGGGAGGGAACTAGAAAGAAGCATTGCAAAAACGTTTCTCTGGAATTTTGCCATATCTTACTTAACCTCATACTTGATTTTCTTTTTTGTTGGGGGAAAAAGTGTCCATGCAAATTAACCAGATTTTTATCAGCTCTTCTCAGAATGTCCCAACTGGGAAGGGACCTTAGATATTTATGATGCATTTTTTTTAAATGAATGAGGAAATTGAAGCCTAGCTAGACCTTCTGCTATTGGTCAACCTGCAAATAAATAGCAGGGCAGAATGACCAGGTGCTTTGACTCCAAACCTAGTGCTCTCTCCACTGAAGAATGTGCTTGGATCTAAACAGAACACCCAAAGTCCAGATTTGAAATCAGAGGTCTTCTGTTGGTATCTTGACTCAAGCCACTGCCTCTCCCACTTCTACTCCCTGAGACTCAGTGTGCTCAGCTGTAAAATGAAGGAGTTGGACCAGATGATCTTTAAGGTCTCATATTTCTGAAACTAGACAATGCTTGCCCTATGATTCCAAAGAATTGTGACTAGTTTGATTTCAAGGCTGCCACAGATGGGGATAATAGATAGCAACAGGAAAGGAATGTTTTGGTTTATTCATTAAAAGGTTTATGGCCTTCTCCAGGGGACTGATCCTGAAATGCAAACTAAGGCAGTGAACTGTGAATCCTTCTGTATTTGGAAAGAAAGGACTTGCTATGTAAATTTCCTCAAAACTGAGGTGAGGGTAAAAGTTTTCTGGCTAAAAAAAAAATACTCCAGCATAGTTAGTGAAGTTGAAGTTTCTGTTCAGCTTCATTCACTCAAAGATAAATTTGCTAAAGCATAAACTGCAGAAAATGAGAAGACTGGGGAGAGGGCAGGCACTCTGGGTTTAAACACAGTCTCTGATTTCTGAACTTCAACCACAGTTTCTGTTTCTTAGCACCATAAACCTCTTTTATCTTCCACACTCCACTTTTCCCTCTTCCAACCATCATAGAAAGGAGAAACTCCTATGGAGAATGGACCTATCACCTTTGCCAACACCAACACCAATCACTAACCAATGACCATTGATGGACAGGGAAGCCCGAAGGTCCTGGGAATAGCAGCATCTCTCAGACCCCTGGCCTTCCTTCCAGCTCATGCCCCAGAGCCATTAACCAGAGAATCCACCCCATTAAGAGGTCTGCTTCTTACCTTCTCAGCAGCCTCAGCTACTAAAGACTCAGAAAACAAAGTTTTAGGCACCGAAGTTATTGGTGTTTTCAAATGACTCAACATCAGAAATATATGTGATTTTATCAATAGAAGTGACAAGAAAGAAGATGCATTACCATATTAACAGCCATGAATCCTTCCATATGAATTGTAGCTGAAACATCCAATATATTCTGTTTCAGAGAAGGGGCTGTCTTTCTTTTTCATTTGTGTCTCCCGTGTTTAGCACAGTGCTTTGCAGTTAGTGCTTGATAAATGCTTTTTTTAAAAAAATTAATTAACTAATCAAATGCCAGAAAAAC
Source organism: Phalanger gymnotis (assembly GCA_028646595.1). Classification (NCBI taxonomy): domain Eukaryota; kingdom Metazoa; phylum Chordata; class Mammalia; order Diprotodontia; family Phalangeridae; genus Phalanger; species Phalanger gymnotis. The sequence continues at coordinate 330,353,271 of CM053623.1, read as the reverse complement.
CTACATTTGTGATCACCTATGACTAATAAATTCTGGGTCATGTTGTTATCCTTGTTAGCTGGCTGAGTGTGGCAGGTCATTTTCTACATACACATGTATTGGACCAACCAGTCTCTATCCTGGAGTGTCGAAGTTTGGTTCAAAGAAATCAGTGCCACACACTGCAGCCTTCAAGAAGACATTTATTAAACAAAAGTTACAAGGCAGGAACTTGTTCAATACAAGCTGTGCAACTATCTCAACATCCCAGGCTTCCCAGTTCTGACTTATGAAGTTCCTCACTAAATAGAGCTCTTCATTCAAAGATGTCCAGCTCTGTGTAGACTGAGGGTTGCCGGGGACCTGGGGCCAAAGTATAAGTACTTAAAAAACCGAAAATAAACAAGTAAAGGCAAATACGTATATGTGTGTATGTGCATGCGTGTGTGTGTGTGTGTGTGTGTGTGTGTGTGTGTGTGTGTGTGTGTGTGTAGCAGTACAAACCCAACAAATCTCTGGTAACCACTGCAGAATAATTCAATAGTATCTCCCTAATGGGACTGCCTCACATGTAATGGTTCATCCATAATGGGGAACACCTTAGCTTGTTTGTTTGTAAAACAAACAAACAACATCCACCATCTGGTCAGGGGTCACTAAGCATTCTACCACTAAAAGTAGGCAGCTTGAGTAGTAGACCAATTTCACTAATGAATAGTGATGCAAAAGTCCTAAATAAAATACTAGCTAGGAGACTACAACAATATATCACAAAGACTATACATTATGATCAAGTGGGATTTACACCAGGAATGTAGGGCTGGTTTAATATAAGGAAAAGTATTAGCATAATTGATTATGTCAACAACAGTAGTAACAAAAACATGTAGATTATATCAATAGATGCTGGAAAAGCTGCACTCACTCCTATTAAAAAAAATCTAGAAAGCAAAAGTATAAATGGACTTTTCCTAAAAACGATAACAAGCATCTCCCTACAACCAATAAGCATTATTTATAATGGGAATAAGCTAGAAGCCTTCCCAATAAGATCAGGAGAAAAGCAAGGAAGCTCATTATTGCCAATATTACACAAAAAGAGTTAGTGAGAGATAGCTTATTTAAAATAATCATAGACAATATAAAATACCTGGAAGTATATTGCCAAGACAAACTCAGGAATTACATGAACATAAGTACAAAACACTTTTTATACAAATAAGGTCAAATTTAAACAGTTGGGGAAATATTAATTGTTCATTGGTAAGCTGAGTCAATATAACAGAAATGACAATTCTGCCTAAACTGATTTACTTATTCAGTGCCATACCAAAGAATTATTTTATTGAGCTACAAAAAATAATAAAAATATTCATTTGCAAGAAGAAAATGTCAATAATATGAAAGAATTAATGAAAAAAATAAAAAAAGGAAAGAGTTCTAGCTGTATCAGATCTTAAGCAATATTATAAAAGTGGTAACTATCAGAGCTATCTGGTACTAGATAAGAAATAGAATGGTGGATCAATGGAATAAAGTAGGTGTATAATACATAATAATGAATTACTACAGTAACCTTTTGATAAATATAAAGATTTAAGCACTTGGAATAATTGCTCACTGTTTGGTGAGTTGTTGGAAAAAGCAGTCTGTCAGAAACTGTGCTTACACCAATATCTTATACCATTTACCAAGATGCGGTCAAAATTGATACATCACCTAGATAGAAAAGGGGGTATCATAAGTAGATTAGAAGAACATGGAACATACTGCCTATCTGATTAATGGATAGGAGAAGAATTTATGAATAAACAGAACATTGTGGGATATAAAATGAATAATTTTGATTATGTCAAATTAAAAAAATGTTTTGAACAAATAAAACCAATGTAGCCAAGATTAGGAGGAAAGCAGAAAATTGGGGGTTGGGGAAATTTTATAGACAGTTTCTCAGAAAAAGTCCTCATATCTTGAATATATAGCAAACTGAGTCAAATTTGTAAGAATATGAGTCATTCCCCATGTGATAAATAGTCAAAGGATATGAACGGGCAGTTTTGGCAAGAAGAAATCAAAGTTACAAATAGTCACATAAAAGTGCTCAAAATAATTATTGACTAGAGGAATGTGAATTAAAACAACTTTGAAGTACCATCTCATACCTATCAGACTGGTTAAAATGATAGGAGGGAAAAATAGCAAATGTTGGAGGGTATGTGGAAAAAATAGGATACTAGGGGGGCAGAGCCAAGATGGTAGCTGGAAAGCAGGGACTAGCATGAGCTCCCCACCAAGTCTCTCCAAAAACCTATAAAAAATGGTTTTGAACCAATTCTAGAACTGCAGAACCCACAGGGTAGCAGAGGGAAGCAGGGCTCTAGCCCAGGACAGCCTGGATGGCCTCTGCGTAAGGTCTATCCTGCATGGAGCCAGGAGCAGAGGGGAGTGGAGTTGAGCTGAGCAGAGACCAGCATGGGTGGCACAGACCAACAAGACCAGGTGCTGGGCAGAGCATGCCCTAGCACCCTGAATCAGTGAGCTGTGGCAGTTACCAGACTTCTCAACCCACAAACAACAAAGACAACAGAAGGTTAGTGAGAAAAGTTGCTGGGAACAGGGAGTTTGTGGTTCAGCCACTGCCCCAGGGCAGCGGAAGTGGGGCAGCTACAGAACTACAGCTGCAGTTGCTTCTGGCCCCAGGCCCACCTGGTGGGAGGAATTAAGTGGTAGATCAGAGCAGGAATGCAGAGCCTGCTGAAGATCTAAGTCCAGTCCAGGTTGGGGGTGCTTGGTGAAGGAGGAGTGCTGGTGAGGCAGAGCTGGCACATCCCCCCAAGCGTGGAACATAGAACTCTTTAGTCTACAAGCAGTCATACCCCGCTGAAAAACTCAAGGGTCA
>CM053623.1:330320663-330349893 GCA_028646595.1 Phalanger gymnotis | reverse complement strand
GACAGACGGTAGAGCTGACTGGGGAACAAGGCAACCAGAATATATGCCATCTTGGAGTGGGTGGGGGAGGGTAGAAAATTTGTAATTCAAACTCTTGTGAAAATCAATGCTGAAAACTAAATATATTAAATAAAAAAAAGATATTAAACTCCTCCTTCCTCCTAATCTCCCAGTTTCTGTTGAGGATATCAGCATTCTTCAAGTCAGTAAGATTCACATTCCAGGAGTCCTCCACATCTTTGACTCTTCACTCTTATTTACTCACCATATCCATTCACTCAACAAGTCTTGTCAATTTTTCACATACAGCATTTCTCACATCCATCTCCTTCTTTAATTCACAATTCACTGCACTTGTTTGGACCCCTGTTACATCTCAAATAGACTGCTGTAATAGCCTCCTAATTATCTCTCAGAATTCAGCCTTTTCCCTTTCTAATCCATATTCTATGCAGCTGTCTAATTGATATCATTAAATTGCAGATCTGTGCATGTTAATCTCCTGCTCAAGAAACTTCAGTGACTCACTATTGTGTGGTTCTGGTTTGTCCTTCATTCTTGAAGAGGAACATGACATCAGGGAAATGATGACATGACTTACAGTTGAATTTGATTTGAGTGAGAGAAGGCTGTGCAAGGTCACCAGCCTCACTTTCTCCTCTAGAGCCATCTGGATCCAGTGACCAGATATTCATCAGAATGACTGGAGATGACCCAGGGTGCATTAGGAGACCCTGACCCTTGTAGGATAAGGCTTTTTCAGGTTCTCACTTTGAATGAGGTAAAGCCCATTCAGTGAATAGGCCTCTTTAAGAAGTGAGTCAAGAGATGGCCCCTTTAATAAAAAAAAAAATCAAACTGGGGAGAAGGGGAAGATCCTCAGGGTTTCTGGGCAAAAGAGAACCAGTTACTATTTATATTCATTCTGAGCCAGGAGGGCCCAAAAACAAGCATTAAGTGGTGCCTGGGCAGGGACCTATCGTCCAATCTTAGAGATGTAGAGTGAATTGGGTTTAAGGCTTGGTCTTTGAAAAAGAAATCTAGCAAGTAAACCCCAAGTTAACTAGGCAGCTTTTGGCCAACAAAATTTACCTTCCTTTGGGCAGAACACCCTCAGGTAAGGGGAGAGGAGGGAAGGATAGTAGGAGCTCATATAAATGCATATTTTGTTCCCCTTCTGTTCTCTCTGTTTTGCCCTTAAAAGTCCTTCATAATCTGGCTCCTTCCTACCTTTTTCAGCCTTATTACACATTTTTCTATGTTCTGGCCAAATTGACTTCCTTGCTCATTCCCATACGGGATATCCCATATTTAGAGAGCAACATATCTCCTGTACCTGCAATGTTCTCCCAACCCAACTCAGTGGTCCCTTTAGGAAACTCTAGTACCCCTCAGGGGAAAGTTTGTGTCCCTTCCTTCAAGAGGCATTTTCCATTTCCTAAAGTTGTTAGTGCCCCTCCACTCTGAAATCACTTAAAATCCACAAATCTTGTATTTTCGTATCAATGACTCTATTTTATCTTCCACCCTTCCCTTAGGGTAGAAAATAAGCTACTGAAAGCCAAGGACTTTTTTGCTATTTCTTTTTGTCCCTATTAGCACAGTTCTGAAATATATTATAAGCACTTAATAAAAGCTTATTAATTATTTCATTTGATCCTAAGAACACCATTGTGAGATAGGGCCTACAAATATTGCCTCCATTTTCAGGTAGGCAACCTGAGGCTCAAACACTCCCGGAGGTTAAAACACTCCCGGAGTCACCCAGGTAAGATCACAGCTTTAGAACTGGAAGGTGATCTTAGAGGTATCTAGTCCAAACCCTTATTTTAGAGAGGAGCACTGAGACACTAGGGGGTTATGACTTGCCCAAGGTTATTCATATAGGTTGCAGAGTTGGTTCCAGGTTTAGGTTCTCTGACTCAAAATTTCTTAATTTGTGTCTGTGAACTTGATTTTTTAAAAATAACTTTGAGACCATACTTTAATATAATTAGTTTACTTTGTAATCCCATGTATTTTATTTTTTATGCACTTAAAAGTCGTATTCTGAGAAAGGTGGTTTCACCAAGCTGCCAAAAGGGTCCATAGTACGGAGAAGGTTAAGAAGCCAATCTCTAAAACCACATTGCCTCCCCACCCCTTCAAGAATTTCATCACTGGCTCTCCATGCGAGTCCAGCAGCAGCTCTGGGTAGCTCGGAATGTTGCCTCATTTAGGATTTTCGGGCCATAGGACCGTGTCCCCAATCACCAAAGGACATCCTGTCATAGCCACACTTTGCCTGCTCCAATGCTCTTCGAAGCAAGAGGGGACTGCTAGGGAGTTCAGATGTATGGAGCCAAGAAAACAGGGAGTCAGATGTCCCAGCAGCTTTCAGTGAGCCCTGCTTCTCACCACCCCCAGAGCAACCATGAAAGTAGGAGGGACCAGATGAAGACATTTAGAAATTTGGGTCTGCTCCACTGGAATGTGAGAGCAAGCCTAGGCTTGTCTGCTTGGAAGGTGGCTTGGGGGGGGGAGGGGTTCTCTCATTCTAGTCTTTTTAGAGCTGGGACTTTGGCAAGCTAGGGCAGCTTCCCTTTGAAAGCTACCTCCCCCTTGAAAACTACCTCCCCCCACTGCCTCCTCCCAAAAACAAAAAAAAAAAATACAAAACAAAAACCTGAGTCAAGGGGGAATATGTATGTGTATTTCTATATATGTGTGTATATATATATATATGTGTGTGTGTGTGTATGTGTATGTATATGTATGTTTTCATTTCATATGTTTATATGTTTATATGTGTATGTGTGTATATACCTATATGTATATACATATATGTGTATATACATATACATACATACAAGTCTATATGTTTTTGATTTTTAATTTAGCACATGATCCTGTTGGAAACTCAAAGGGAGGACTATATATTTGATAGCTGTAATGGCCAGGTTCTGCTCTTAACCTTAGAATTGTAACTGGGAAAGAAATCTGTGACTGCCCATTTTGTCAGGGGTGGGCAGAATTTGGGGTTACCCTTCTGAGAAAGGCTAGAATGTTGGAATTGGAGCCAGGGAGACTTGCATTCAAATCATGCCTCTGATAATTATTAACTTACGATCCTGGGTCAGGCATTTAACTTCCCTGATCATTATCTGCCTATGTATAAAATGAAGAAATTAATACTGTTATCAATTACCTCTCTACGTTATTCTCAGACTTGGGTGAGATAATGTATGTTAAAATAATTTACAAACTTCAAGACATTTTATAAATGTCTTATTCTTACCTCATATATATATATATACACATACATACATATACATATATATTTATATCTATCTATCTATCTATCTATCTATCTATCTATCTATCTATCTATCTATCTATCTATCTATCTACCTTACTTTGGAAAGGAGAAGGAGAAAGGAAGGGAGAGGGAGAGGGAGCAGATGAGCTGAGTTACCTGACTAGCTGGGTCCCCTTTCAGGCAGCTCCATCTACAAACAGGTTGGGTTTCTCCTTTGTTCTCGAAGAGGACTATGACATCAGGAAGATGATGACATGACTTGCAGTTGACTTTGATTTGAGTGAAGGAGGGCTGTGCAAAGTCACCAGCCTCACTTTCTCCTCCAGAGCCATCTGGATCCAGTGACCAGATATTCATCAGGATGACTAGAGATTACCCAGGATGCAGTGGGAGACTCTGGCCTTTTTAGGCTCAGGCCTTTTCGTGTACTCACATTGAGTGAGGTAAGGCCCTTTCAGTGAATAGGCCTCTTTAAGAAGTGAGTCAAGGGATGGTCCCTTTAATTAGAAAAAAAGAAAAAAAAATTAAGCTGGGAGGGGAAGACCTTCATGGTTGCTCTTTCAAAAAAAAAAAAAAGAAAAAAAACAGTTACCATTGACATTCACTCTAAGCCAGGAGAACCCAAAGTGCAGCCTTTAAGTGGAGTTTGGGCAGGAACCTATTGTGGTTCAATCTATGAACCTCAGAGTGAACCAGGTTTAAGGTTTTGTAGAAGAAAGAAGGGAAGGAAGGAAGGAAGGAAGGAAGGAAGGAAGGAAGGAAGGAAGCATGAGAAAGAGAGAGAAAGAAATCTAGCCAGTAAACCCCAAATTAAGTGGGCAGCTTCTGGCCTTTGGTGAGGAGAAGGAGAGGGAGAGGGAAAGGGAGAGGCAGGGGGAGAGGATGAGCTGAGTTACCCAACTAGCTGGGTCACCTTTCAGGCAGCTTGATCTACTTACAGGTTGTATTAGAGAGAGAGAGATAGAGAAATGCATTTATATGTAAGGTTAAGTTCCAAAACAAAACATGACCACACACACACACACACACACACACACACACACACACACACACACACACACACAGGCCTATACTTGGAATTGAGAGTCACCTTTGGGAAATGAATGAAAGAGAACTGAAGTGCTTTCTCTGAGATTGCTCAAAGGATAGCAACATATAGGACCATAGATTTAGAATTGGAAGAGATGTTAGAGATCACCTGGTCTGAGTCTCCTTATTTTACATATGGGGAAACTGAGTCTCAGAGGTTAAGTAACTCGGACAGAATCATGGAGTGGGAATCCATGTCCTCTGATGTTGAATCCAACATTCTTTCCACTGTACTGTGCATTGTGGTCCCTGTAGCAGACAAGTCATTCATGTAACAGTTTGAAAAGGTTACCTGTCTACGTCCCAATCTGTTTTATATGGGCATGGAATAAACATTCTCATGAGCCAGCGCATGTGACATAGATAAAATAAGCTTTCCCCTTAGCCACATGCATATGATCTAAAAAGAAAAAAAATACAGGGATTCAGAAATCACCTTGTGGGAATTCACCATCTCCCAAGATCTTTGGTAACCTTGGGAATTCATTACAAGTATCCACCTGTGTCACGAGGTGCATGTTGAGTGGACATGGTTGAAAGAGCAGCAGATTAAGCTTCTTTTCATTCCTCTCCTTTACGTCACAGTATCCCCACTGTTCCTGTTCAGGAGAATGAAAGGAAAGAGAAAGCTATAAATAAAAATTTTGGAGAATGACAACCCACTTGAGTAGGCTGTCTGAAGTTCTCTATCTGCTTTTATGTCTGCCTAATCTGACACATGAGGTGTGGCCATGAAGTCATGCAACTTAACTTCCTTTTAACAGAAATCACACAACTGAAAGAGGGTTGTCGCCCTACAAAGCTGTCAGCGAGGAAGGCCAGATACTTCAACTATGCTGACTTTGTCCCGAGAAAGTCTGCAACTCCTCCTTTGGAACTACCTTCAGAAACGCACAATCTATTCTTTTGAAAGTCTGTAATGGCAGCAAATAAGAGCAGCTAGGTGGCATGTGTATAGAGTATCCACCTGGAGTCAGGTAGACTCATCTTCCTGAGTTCAAATCTGGCCTCAGACACTTACTAGTTGTGTGACCCTGGGCAAGTCGCTTAACTCTGTTTGCCTCAATTTCCTCATCTGTAAAATTAGCTGGAGAAGGAAGTGGAAAACCACTCCAGTATCTTTGCCAGGAAAACCCCCAAATGGGGACATGACTGAAAACAACTGAACAACAACACAAGTACTTAAGAAACACTTTTCAACGGATTGAGAGATAGATAGATAGATAGAGAGAGTTTGTGAGTTGGCTATATCTGAGTTTTAGGAATATCATTTTGGCAGCTATGTGGAAGAGAGTCTGGAAGCGGAGGGACCAATTAGGAGGCTTTTTCAATAGTGCAAGTAAGGCATGATGAGTGCCTGAAATATGTCCTTACGTTTTTGAAGTATAGAATTACTTGAATACTTTGAGTACATTTGATTTTATCAGTGCAGATACTCTCTCTGCTGAAGCAGATAGCAGCTCCTCCACCCCTTAAAAGTTTCAGAGGCCCGAATTATTCATCACTCTTTTGGGGGAGCGTCTTCAAACTGAGCTAGGCTGGTCCTTGGATGACAGACACAATCTTTCACCGGGCCTCCACTTGAATCTTTTCCAGTTTGGTAGGACTTGCCAGTGTTTGTCACCATCATGTCACTGTAATAATTACAATGACTGACATTGACATAGGCTTTAAAGTTTGCAAAACATTTTCCTTCCATTGCTTAATTTGAGCCTGCCTCACAACTCTCTGAGATGGGCAGTTTGTTCTTGGTCACCCAGCAAGAAAGTATCATAGATGGGGTTTGAATTTAGATCTTCCTTACTTGGAGTCTAAAGCTCTATCTGCTAGGTCTTTCTGCCGCTGTATTTTAATAGAGGAATAGAAGACAGAAGAAATTCTTTCTCTAATTTCTCTTAGATTAATATGTGCATTTGAGCAGTTTGCTCTTATGGTGATTTAATTCTATTAGAAATACAAACACACATAGTGTCTATATGCTTCCCTATAATTTTTTTATTGAAAAATAAATAGTTCCATATACAAAAATCATGGTATTGACTCACCATAGATAGGACTTTGAGTGGTTTTTCCAGTAATAGCTATGGATTATGCTGAGCCCATCATACATTGATTGCCTGTCCCTTAATACGACCAATAACATACATTGCATCAGATAGCTAACTTAGGTTTTAGTGCCGTAGTCTCTGGCCATGGATTTTTTTTTTAATCACTAAAATGAGGAGGTTGGACTCGGTGGCTCCCAAATTCCTTCTAGCTCTAAATACCCAAGCCTCTGAATGTGGAGCAAAGCAAACCCGATTGGCCCATACAATAATCAAACCCATAATCTTTGGTATCATTAGTCCAGACTGTAAATTTCTCCTTAATGTTTAGCTAAAATCAATTCAGGGATAAAAGAAATACATGTAAACTTGGTTCTACCATGTCCTTTACCTGTTCTTCTGGAAAATGCTTCTGATAAAACAACAGCAACAGGTAAATCATGTCTTTTGGGAATCTCTTGTTGTCATTTTTGTTTGGTAATTTTTTTGTTGTGTCTGATCCCATTTAGGGCTTTCTTGGCAAAGATACTGGAGTGGTTTGCCATTTCTTTCTCCAGCTCATTTTATAGGTGAGGGAACTGAAGCAAATAGGGTTAAGTGACTTGCCCAGGGTCACACAGCTATTAAGTGTATGAGGCCAGATTTGAACTCAGGAAGATCAACCTTCCTGACTCCAGACCCAGCACTCTATCCATTGTGCCATCTAGCTGCATTTTTGGGATCTTAGGTTACTGTGAATGTAAGTGATAGCTGGGGAATAAATCCTATAATTTCTCATTCCAAACTCTTCTCTCTGAAGCTAAGGCTGTTCCAATCCTCTCCAAAGGTGCTTGGCTGTAAACTTCAGTGACATAAGCAGCTTTATCATTACTGTATATCTTGCAGGTAAATTAAGGCTTGAAAGAAGATTACCTTGAGATGTGGTTAATTGGATTCATCCTCTTTTCAGTTCCAGGATCGAATTATGGAATCTTAGGCTTTTGAGCTGGAAAGAACAGCCTTGTAATAATCCAACTCCCTTCTTTCATGGATGAGGAAAATAAGGCCCAATGGCTAGAGTGACTTGTCCAAGGGGACTAAGTTTTATTTTTTGTTTTGCTCAGTATAGGTGCCTGAGGGATTTTCAGTCCCATCTAAGTGAGACCACCCTGTTCTTCCAGAGTTAGGACTGTGTTGATGCCATGCTTTGTGTGGCTTTTAGTTACTTGGTCAGTGAGTAATGAGTCTCCCCTACAAGGTGCTTGGGATCATATATTAAAGAAGAGAGTCTCAGAACTCACTCTGTGATAGGGTCTGTAGGATTAGAGGATCTGGAAGTAACCTTGGAGGTCATCTACTCCAACGCCCTTAGTTGAAGAAGCTGATACCTAGACTGGAATGGTCGCTTACTACCATGACTGCGACTTGCCTAAGGCAACACAGCCAGGATTCATCCCAGTTCCCCTGACTCCAAATCTAATATTCCTTAGAACATTGGGAATGTTCTAAAGCATGTACCGTGCTGCCTATCACTGATTAAGCTGCTTAAAGATAGATGTGCCAGTAAAGATTAGGATGTATATAGGTTTCTAATATTTGTGAAATTAAATGAGCTCTTCTGTTAAAAAAATATACGTGTTTCAGTGCTACACTCTGTAAATTAATTTTGCCATGTTTTTTTCTATAGCAGTCCACAGGCAAGTAACTCATGGTTATTTATAAGACTTTTGTGTTTGTTATAATGATGTATGGCTCATTTTCTATACTTACAGAAAGACAGGAATACAAATATTGCATCCATTTCTTGTTTCTATTTGCTTAAAAGTGTTTTTTAACTGATAATAAGAAAAGACATTTAATCCTTTAACAAAGGGCATATATGTTATTGATAGTGTCTGACTTGGGCCCAAATGCTTCCAAGGAAAGATTCCCACTGAAATCAATGGGGAGTTTTCAGACATAAAGATTATGGGATGAAGCCTTCTGGTAGCAAACAAAATGAGGGAGAGACTGTAGGTTACACATGCAGTCTGAGCCCATAGGCTTTCTTCAGGTAGGGTGTTTTGGGTTTTTTTCCCCTTAGTGGAAATACTATAATTCCTCTAATCCCAGGAGAGTCTTATGGTATGTGAGACATATCTAAGGAAGAGGCCCTCCTCTCTGCCTCCATTGATACACATGAAGAATGTAACCAGAGGAATGCCTGCTGATAATACAGAGAGTGAAATTAGCCAAGATATTCTCGAACAATGGTTCCAGCTTTCTCCATGCATGAATAAACTAAAGGGTTGCTTTTTTTTCCCCTTAGAAATGATACAGGAATGGTTTGCCATTTCCTTCTCCAGCTCATTTTATAGATGAGTAAACTGAGGAAAAATGGATTAAGGGAGTGCCCACGGTCACACAGCTAATAAGTGTCTGAGGCAAGATTTGAACTCATGAAGATGAGTCTTCCTGATTCCATGTCCAATGCTCTGTCCATTGCTCCACCTAGCTGCCCTCATTACATTATATATTGTTCCAACAATCCGGCTAGCAGCTGCTGTGAGTGTGTAAAGCCAACAACAACCAGCTCACAGAACGCTGCAAGCCCAGGTCCTTTTCATCTGTTTTACTAAGGAAAGCAACATTAAGGGGTTAACAATCTTACTTTAATCCAGCATACAAATATGATTTATTTAGTTCATGGGAAAAAACCAGCACCCTGAATTACAGACCAAATACAATTCGTAGTTATCAACATTTGGGTCTTCAGCCAGGGAGCTCATTACAAGGCTGGCCCAGAGTCATGCGCCACTCCTGCTGTGGCTCAGAGCTCCAAGAGAGAATGCTAACCTCTGCGTTTATATATCCTGTTCAGGTGACCTCACCCAGGCTGGGCTTGGAAAAATTCCCCACCCCCAATATCACATCAGATACAAATCAATGGCTCCCAATTGTCTCGGTGCTGAGAAATACAAAAACGTCCCACTTTATCTGCCCCATTCAAACAAAGGCCAAAATCATTAAAGGTCAACAGCAAAAAGTTCCACCTTAATTACTATTACAAATTTGTACCTATGTGTAGAGTGCCTCCATCTTGGTTCCTATTCCACCAGCAGGTATCACCTTTCCCATCATCCTCAGTATCTTCCAAGAACTCAAAAATCACCACTTGATCTCTTTATCACCTCTATAACAGAAGAGAAGTCGGGTGTTTGTCTTCTGCAATGGTCTATATCTCTTTTTTAAAGTAAAAATTTAACAAAAAGGGCAGAAAATGCATTGATCTGGGAAGGAGAAAGGAAAGAGCATTTATTAAGCACCTACTTTGTGTTGGGCCCTGTGCTGAGCGCTTTATAAATATTATATCATTTGATCCTTATAAACACCCTCTGAGATAGGTAGTCTTCTCCCTACTACACCCTGTCTTTTTCCTTCCCTGGAATGTCATCTCCTGCAATGACCTCATGGCCTACTTCAATTTAAGAATCTTTGTTTCCATAGGGCAGTGCCTTTGAGATTTCCCTCCTCACAAGGACTTGCATCCTGAGGTCCAAGGTCAATCCTGGAGATTTCTCTCACTAAGACTGAATTTATCTTAGTAATTGCCTTTGGCAGGAATATTTCGTAGTCCTTTCCCTAGGTGTCAGAATTGCTAGTTACAGTTCTGTATGAAAGCTTGAAGGTCAACAGATTCTGTAGCTGAAGATTTCAGTTTTTTCAGAAAAGAAATGGTTTCTTTTACTCCTTTTAGTGTTTTTTGAATTCTTCACATACTTAACATATGTTTACATACATACATACACACATGGAGACTATAATGGATAGAAGACTGATCTCGGAGTCAGGAAGACCAGTTTTGTTTCTAACGTATACTGGCTGTGTGACTGTGTAAGTCTTTGTCAGAGTAGGTCCTCACCTGCATTGGTAGAGGGAGCTTCCTCACTGGGAATTCCGCATGGGTCAGACAAACACACACACACACACACACACACACAGCAGTCCCCTTGCTCCACCCATCCAACTCTTTCAAGGATTACCTAGAATGCTTTGCATTTGGAATTGTAAACCCAAATAAGACAAATATATATCCATCCATTCCTCACCTCAGCAAATTCAGCCTCAGTGAATCCTTGTTTAGTCACATGATACACTTTCCACATTAAATGCGAGAAGAGTCATGTGGGTCTGGAGTTGTCTCTTCCACTCATGCTTGCAGTTGCCAGTTGGCTGGCTTACTTTCCAATTGCATGGTTTGCTCCAAGGCATTCTCACCCCTAAACATTTGTCCATCAATTATTCAGTGCCTTCTCCCTCCACTAATACTTCTGGGAGCTTAAGGCAACAGCAATAGGCAATAGCAGTATTGGGGCTGCTAGGTGGTGCTGTGGATAGAGTACAGGCCTGGAGTCAGGAAGACTCATCTCCCTGAGAGCAAGTCTGGCCTGAGACACTTAATAGCTGTGTGACCTTGGGCAAGTCACTTAACCCTATTTGCCTCAGTTTCCTCATCTGTAAAATGAGCTGGAGAAAGAAATGGCAAAGCACTCTAGTATCTTCACCAAGAAAACTCCAAATGGGACCGAGAAGGGGCAAAATGAGTAAATGGCAGCCACGATATCAGCACTGTTGGTGAATTTGACCATATGAGACTTATTTCACATGAGATCATCCTAGTAATTCTTTGAATCACCCGTACAACATCCATCGTTTTTAGAAAATGAGAGAGAGCTGTGAAATAATCGCAGTTTCTGTAATTTTCATTATTTCAATATCATTGTCAATAGCAACACAGACTAGAGCAAAACAGGCTGCTTTAAATGGAGGCTCACTTTTCATCTAATGACAGGGGAATCTATCCTGTGTGTTGAAGGTCTGGTGGAAATGAAAGGTTTTGATCTCACTAGTTCTGTTCAGTCAATTTTTCCTGGTAACCGGTTGGTCGCTAACATTTGCAAAGAACTTTCATAATCCTAAATTTAGTTTTCAAAAGGTCAGAGTGACATCCATCTAAACAGCATTGTTATTCTTTTTAAGAAAAGGATTTTATTGAAGAAGCTTTGCTTTTACAGCAGTCATTTCTGGATATACTCATCCCTGCCCCATTCCTTACCACACAAATGAGCCCTCCCTTGTAAAGAAGATAAGCAAGATCAAGGAGCATTATGTCTGATAGTTTATGCTACAGCCCACACCCACAGGTCCCCACCTCTCTGCTGAAAAGAGAAAATTTCTTAGGATTATTTTTGTTACAGTTGTAAGGGACCTTGAGGGTCATTTGGCCTAATTTATTCATTTTCTGGTGAGGGAAACTAAGTCCCAGAGAGGTGATTGACCTGCCCAAACCATACAGTGAGTAGTTGATGGAGTCTGTGTTTGAACCCAGATCCTATGCCGGGAATGTTCTCCTTCCTTGCCTCTGCCTCTTGGAACCCCTAGCCCTCCTCAAGGCTCAATTCAACTAAGATTTCCTCAATCGTTTGTCTCTCTGGTTATTATTTCCAAATCACTGGTTATTATTATTTCCCATAATGACAATAATAGCTAGCATTTACATAGAGCCTTATAATTTGCAAAGTACTTCACACATATCTCATTTTTTCCTCACAATAACCCTGAGTGCTAGAATTATTATGAAGAAGCCAAGGCAGAGAGAGGTTTACACAGATACTAAGTGTGTGAGACTGGATTTGAACTCAGGTCTTCTTGCCTCTGGATTCACAGTGCTATCCCTTATGTCACTTACCTGTTATTCACTCATTTGTAAACATGGTGTAGCCCTTTAGTAGAAAGTAAGATAGTTGAGGTCAAAGATTGCCTCCCTCTGCCCATCTCACTCATCCTCCTCCCACCAGTACCTGGATGGACTCTGCCCCTGGAACACAGGGCTCTGATAGATGATGAACTTAGACTCATTTGGACCAGAACCAGGTCTCCCTGGACCGTAAGAGTAGCCCATTCCTCTCTTCCCCCTTGGCAGCTGACCTGGATTTTCTTCCCCTATAATATATAAGCTACATGAGGGCAGGGGCTATTTCCCATTAGGCCTCCTGCTTATGTCCCTCCCACCAGAACCTGGGCTCCATCCTTGGGACGCTGGGTCAGAACCAGACCCTCCAAGCTGCATGAGCTACCCATCCCTCTTTCCCTTTCAGTAGATGCCCTTTTTATATTGTCTTCCTCCCCCATTAAAAGGGAACCCACTTTGAGGGCAGAAATGGTCTTGTTTGCTTGTATTTTCAGTGCTTAGGACTGTGCCTGGCACATAGTAGGCTTTTTGATTCATCAAGTCACTTTTTTGCTGGCATCCAGCACAATGCCTAACACTTAGTAAGTATGAACCCAATGTCTGATGAATTGAGTTGAACCAGAGAGAAGAGGATGTTAAGCTATCATTTCTGTTACTAAATTAACCAAGACAAGATGGAGGAATAGGATGGGACTTCATGATTCTCAGACTGGGTTTCTTTTCTCCTTTTACATACCTCGCCATTGTAGAGACTGTGTTTTGCATTGGCCTCTCTAAATAGCCCTGGAAACAAGGTAATCATTATTGCTGAATGAGATTAACATGACACTTGAGAGCCAAGAGAGAGCTAGTGAAAGCCAGAGAGTGGGAAAGTGCCCGAGAGGTCTATGAAATCTCACCGATATGGTTTTGGCAAAGCCCAAACCAGCCTGGACCGCTCCTGCTTGCAATAGGATTTGCTAGTTTCTACTGCCTCTGTGCTTGGAATCAATGAGGGCTCTCACAGCTGAGCTGATTGCTATGGTTACAGGCAATCTGTGTGTTACATCTCCTAGAAGCAGAAATGAGGGTAGTTTAAGGTAAACATGACTTCCTCTTACAGGGAAAACCTCCCTCCCTCTCTACTGCACCCTCTGGCTGCTGTACCCACTGCAGACTAGGGATGCTAAGGGGTGATTGGGATTCACCCCCTGCCCTCCCTGCAAAGTCTTGACCCTGACTGATCCCACATGGGCATTTCATTTTCAGAAAGCCAGCTAACTTTAGTACCAGGAGTTGTGGGGGGCGGGGAAGGGTGTGCAGGTCTGGCAGAGACAAAGAAAATCTGTGAGCCAGGAGAAAGTCTTATTTGTTATGATAATGCATCTGGTGAACACTGGTATTGTCCTTGGCACATTCAGGGCAACTGAGCCCTAAATACTTCCCATGTTGTAATAGCTGCCTTTTGGCTTCCAGACATATCACAATTGCCCTTCCCTTGGTCATTCTAGATTTTAGAAGCTCCTTTTGTTCAGGCTTTGCAGTGCTGGAGTTGAGGGGCTGATGCATATCCTGTGTAGGTCAGTAGAGAGAAAGCCTAGTGCATGGATTGATTCCAAGGTGGTATGGTGGAGAGAGCTGCTGGTTTGGAGTCCAAGGACCTGGGTTCAAATGTGACCTCTGCCTCTATTTCTTGTGGTACATTGGGCAAGTTGCTTGACTTCTTTAGGTCTCAATATCCGCCTCTATAAAATGAGAGGGTGTATGGATGACCTCGAAGATCCCTTAGCGCAGAACCTCTGATGCTATGAAAAGGAAGCAGGGTGTTTGTAAACTGAACTTTCCCTAAAGTTATGACTGTTTGAGATTTCTCCATTACTTTATTTGGGCAGAGGGGCACCTCCAGCTAATGTAATTAAGAGTAGTGTTTCAGATATTAGGAGTTGATAAAATTTACTTTATAGGACTCTGGACTTGGAGTCAGAAAGACCTAGGTTCAAATTTCACCTCAGATACTGACTAGATGTATGACTCTGGGTAAGTCACCTTACCTTTATGGCCCTTGGTTTCATATGTAAATGGAAGAGGTGAAACACATGACTTTAAGGTCCAATTGATGATCCCTGTTGGTGGTCAGTAACCTCTTTTTTTTTTTTTTTACTCTGCATTTTACAGATTTCTTCCTAGACATTTGCCCTTCCCTTCCTTCTATTGGTTGTGTCTTGTCTCCTTTTACCCTTCTACATTCTCCTTGCCTTGTGACAAAATGCTAGATTTGCACCCTTATCATTGAGGCAGGATTATTGGGCAGATCTCATACATCATATTGCTTTCACAAGCTATTGGAATGCACAGTGGATAGAGAGCACTGGACCTGAGATCAGGAAGACCAGAATTCAAATTCAGCTTCAGACCCTTGGTGTCCATGTAACCCTGGGTGTGTTATTTAACTTATCTGAATTTAGTTTCCACATCCTAAAAGTGAGGCTAATAATATCATCTACCTCCCAGGGTTCTTGTAAGGATCAAATGAGATAATATTTATAAAGTGATTTGCAAAGCTTAAGGCAATTTTTAAAGGCTTGTCATTACTGATGAGGAAAACTGAGACTTAGCAAAGATTGAGCTTTTTGTTCAAAATGTTGCTGGGATTTAAATCTGGGTGCTTTTGTAAAGATAATCCTTGTTTCACATTTGGCAGTTCTAAATTAATTTAGATACGAAAAGGGAGAAGTCAGTGTGAGCATTTGTTATGAAACGGTTAATACTTAGGTCTGCCAGAGAATTATACAAAATGACAGGAACCTAGCTGGCTGCTTTGCTGCCTGTAAGAGAGGTTGTTTTTTGTTTTGTTTTTTTTTTTCCTCCCTAGGTCCCAGATCCAATCTTAGGGCTAGGCTTGCTATTTCTTTCACAGGCCCTTTTAAGCCTAATTCTGTTGCTGTTCAGGAAGTAATCCAAGGACAGCTAAGACATTGAGGTTTACTCTGGTCAGTACCAGATCTGGCTTGAGATATAGTTACAGTTCTCATTGTTGGTGAGGGGAAGCATCAGACAGACAGTCTTAGAGCAAACTGTCATTTTCCAGATGTTCAGAAGCTGGCTGATACTATCTGGAACCTCACGCTTTCTTTCTGTCTTTGGAAAAGCTCATATTTTAGAAGCAGGAGACTTTTTACATGTCTAGAAGAATGTCAAATGTGAGACTATACACTGGGTTTATAGTTCTCACACTTGGTCTTTCCCTTTGCTAAAGCTAGGGAGGTTTGGATATTGTTAAGAAATCGTTTAAACATATTGTTGGTGTTTCTTCTTTGCTGATTGTTATAGGGTGTGAGTTCGACTTCCCATGACAACACAATGTAGGGAGAGGAAGACTGGCCTAGGGGAGAAGGTAGACCTGGATTTGAAGCCTGCTACTGACACAAGCTGTGTGACCTTAGACTCAGTTTCCCCTTCTGTAAAAAGGAGACAATGATACTTGTACTTAACCCAGGGGCTGTTGTGAGGCTTAGATGGAGAATGTGCTTACGAAGAGTTTTGGGAATGTGAAAGTGCTATGGAAATATTAATTAGTATGACTATTATTATTTTCTGTCACTTCAGTCCAAGCTATCTATAGATGCAAGATTTTTAAAAAACAATATTTTTGATACATTTTTGTTGAGATACAGAAGAATATCACATAGAATAAGCAGATTGCTTTCTTTAATTCTTCTTTCTTTCAGACATTGTTTGGGTCAACAATAACCTCTGCCACTTAACATCTTTGCACCCTTGTACGAGTTATGGAATCTCCCTGGGTCTCAAATCCATCATCTGTAAGATGGGGGATGGGGGTTGGGGGATGGGGGATGAAGTGCGGTACAATGGAAAGAGCCCCGGCTCTGGAGTCCAAAGACCTGCATTCGAGTTCTGCCTCTAGTACTGCCTGTGTGACCTTTGGCAATCTTCCTGAACCTGAAGAATATGGGGATTGGATTGATGCCCAGTTACATATTGGTCAGTCACCAAACATTTATTAAATGCCTACTTCGTGGCAGGCGCGGCGTTAGACTCTGGGGACACAAAAAAGGGTAACAGATATCCCTTTCCCTCAAGGAGCTCACAAGCTAATCTCTTCTTAAGATGGTAATAGGCAGTATTGATTTCATTTGCTAACTGACTTACAACTGGCCCTAAGTCAGTTAGCAAATGAAATCAATTTGGCACAGAATAAACATGGAGAAAAACTTCCAAATGTCTCTACTTAAGATGGTGGAGTATAATCATTTAAAATATCTTTTAATAGTAATACTAGGTAGTAAACTTCAAAGAGTTAGACCAAGCTCAGGACTCAGTCAAAAATTGCAAAGAACATGATAATCCATTCCAAGAAAAGGCACAGGGACAACATTATAGTATGATAAACACTAAATATATACTGTGTGCAGGTAATGGGGGAAATATAAAGTTTAGATCACACACCCTGGCAGAGTTTCTCATCTAGTATGGGGCATGACACCTAAAGCAATAGCTCTATTACAAAACATTAAGTGATAAGGGAAATTAAACAAAATATTACGTGATGAAGCCATAACTAAGGAGGGATGACTGGGGTTTTGCCCCAGAGGCAGAAAAAAAGGCCAAATTTTAAAGGTCACTGACAGCCTTGTCCTAGGGGTACATTTGCCCCTTTCTTCTCCTATAAGAGGCAGCAGCATGACTGGGATGATTCTTCCTCTACTCCCTCCTCCCCTATCTCTGCCACTGTAGAGATATCATGGGGTCACAGAACCTATGTAAGTCCGCTCCACCCAGCTGGCCCCTGATAGAGAAATTGCTAGTTAGACTGTGTTTGAGGTTTGTGGGGAAAGGTTATTATCAACTGGGAAGGTCCAGTGGAAGAGGTAGCCTTTGAGCTTCAGAAGATAGGTAGAAATTCAACAGTGAAAGAGAAAATTTAAGGAAGAGAGCTGAATTCCAGGCAAAGGCAGCTATTTAATTAAAGCATGCAAGTGTGTTCTTGTGGTCAAGAGTTGTTTAGTTTGAATCATGGAGGGAAGTGCTATGGGATGAGGCTTCAATGATAGGTTATGGAGGGCCTAAGCAGAGGAATTAAATGAGCAGATTTTAAGAAATAGTGGTCTGTCCATGAAGGATTACATTAGAGGTAAGGACAGAGCAGCATTAGGAAAGCCAGAAAGGCTAGTGCCATGATCTAGATAGATAATAATGAGATCTAGAACCAAAGGTTTGCTGTAGTATTTCTTGGAACATTGCGTACTGGAGTTTCCCTCGATGCCCTCAAAATTATGCCAGCTTTAACAACGACTTCCTGTGTACTTAGTCTAGTTTGGATATTTTTCTTATCTTTGTTTTATTTATAATTATTTCTACTCTCACCTTTAGCACATTTGGGACAATGTCTTAGGGTCTAAATGTTACGATTCTTCTGCAGTTGATGGAAAAAATATTTTGTCATAGAAATCATTACAGATCTTTTCCATTTTTTTTATCAGTTCATTGTCTGCTCTCCAGTTTCATCATTAGATGCTCTCAGGATAATTTGACTCAGTTGATTCTCTTGCTAATCTTTTCCTAAAATTGAATTGCCTCTCCTGTTTCCTGCTGTTTTATAATAACAACTAACATTTATATAGTGCCAGGCACAGGAGTAAACATTTTACAATCATAAGCTCATTCGTTCATCACAACAAACCTGGGAGGTAGGTGCTATTTTTATTTTCATTTTACAGAAGAAGAAATCAAGGCAAAAGTGGTTAAGTCTCACACTGCTAGTAAGTTTCTGAGGGCAGATTTGAACTCAGGTCTTCCTGACTCTATCCAGCACTCTATCCACTGAACCACTTAGCTATAAGAAAATATTTTTCATGATCTTTTACCATAAAAACATTAATATCTTTTATTTTAAATTATATTCATTTCTGAATACAGCTTGTCCCCTTTCCCCTTCCCATTGGGTCATTAATTGTAACAAAGGTTTAAAAAGAAAAGGAAGGAGAAGCAGTTTAGCAAAACCAACTAACATATTTACCATGTCTGACAGTGTATGCAGTATTAGTTGTCCATAATCTTCCATCTCTCTAACAAACAGAGAGAAGTACCTTTTCTCAATTCTTCTCTAAGTCCAAGATTCATTCTAACTACATTTTTTTGAGAGCTAGTAATATTTTCTTTGATTTTTTGATCTAAGTTTTTGAGAGCTTGTAATATTTTAATTTTCCTTTGTATTCCCCTTCATCTAGTGGAGTACTTTGAATATTGTAGTAGACTCTTGATAAGTGCTTTTGGAATTAATGGTGAGTGCATTCATTCAGGGGATCTAGAGCTGGAAGGGGTCTTAGAGATCACTTAGTCCAACCCCCTCATTTTCTATATGAAGTAACTGAGGACCAGATTGATTCAGTAACTTTGTATATTTTAAACCAGTGTTACACCCTCTTCACTTTGCCAAATCTCTATGGGGTAGTGGTGGGTATGAGCAAGCTACATTAGTGAACAAGCATTTGTTAAGTGCTCACTATATGCCAGGCACCATGCTAAATGCTGGGTATGCAGAGAAAGGCAAAAATAATGCCTGCCCTCAAGATGCTTAGATTCTAATAGGAAAGACAACCTTTAAATAGCTAAGAATAGACAAGATATTTACTGAGTACATAGAAGGTAATGAACATATAAACAATGAAGGGTTGGAAAGGGAGACACGAAGGCAAAAGGAGGTGAGCTCTGCATTCCATAAGAGCAAGGGATAACTGATGGCCATCTTGCGTGTTGCATAGGTCTCCATGAATTGCTTGGCGCATAATAGGATCTAAATGTGTGCTTGTTGATTGGTTAAATGATTGATCTAGGGTGGGTGTGGGGAGCCTGAGCCCTTGAGGCCACATGTGGCCCTTTAGGTCCTCGGGTGTGGCCCTTTGAATCCAAACTTCTCAGTCAAAGGGCCACCCTTGAGGACCTAGAGGGCCACATGTGACCTCGAGGCAGCAAGTTCCCCACCCCAGATCTAGGGGAAAGTCCTCAGCAAGTTGAATGGATCCCTTGTGGAGGATTTATAGAAGGATGTGACTAAGAGCCACATGAGAGGAGAAGGCATGGATGAGTTGTGATCAGCACTGTCTCTGCATTAATGAGATCACAACTCCTTCAAATTATCAGAATAAATACCTCTTGAAAGCTGCTGGCAAGACTTCCTCAAACTCATGGACAGATCTCTGCTCTTCAGGTGGGGGATTTAAGGGATTTAATTTTGTTAGGACTCACAGCTGTCCTGGTAGGGCTACATAACCAGAAAGGAATTGATATTGACTCACCCTCAGAGGAACATTATAAAGATGTTTGGATTTTTGTGGGACATTGAATGGCTAGGAGTTTTGTGGCAACTGTTACAGGGAAAGCATGCTACTTTAAGAGTCAGCATGAGTTCAAAGAACTCAGTTTCCTCCTTGGCAAAATGAGGGGATTGGACTTGACCAGTCGGATCCTTTCCAGTTCTAAATCTATGATAAGAACAAACTTGGTGGTGTTAGCCAAACACAGTGACTCAATTTACCCATGCACTGTCCTTCAACAGCATCCTTGGCTACTTTGTAATTAAGTTATAGATCAGAAATTCTTAACCTGAGTTAACTTAATTTGAACTCATTTTCTTAAAAAAATCTAATGATTGTATTTTGATATAACTTGTTTCCTTTGTAATCTTACATTTTTGTTTTATGTATTTGAAAACATTTTCTTTTGAGAAGGAGTCTGTAAGGCTTTGCCAGACTGCCAGTGGGGTCCATGACTCCAAAAGGTTAAGAAATATGTGATTGATGAATGCTTCCCAAAGTGGGCTTCTTGTCTGCCTTTTTGTTATTTCAAAATCTATTTTAAAATCTAAACCAGAAATAGATTGTCATGTTTTCATTACTTCACTGCTCAAGAAGAGGGGGTACTTAGTTACCTTCCCTGAATATCCAATTCTTTCCAAAACTTTGACAAATAAATTGAGGGAGATTATGGGTTTGGTGTGCTCTCTGGTCAACCAGCTGCATCCTCAAAAGTTCCTTTTAAATATTCTGTTTTTCTCCAGAGGCTTTATTTTTGTCTCGCAACTTTGAAAGTGTGGACATTGGCTGGCTTTCCTTAGATTCGCGGTAGGTAGCTGAGAAATTCCCAAATAGGCACTCCCTGAGAAGTGGTCTGAGCTGTTCTGTTTGGTTCTTAGCTTGATTGGTCTAATGTTTCCACCAAATGCCACCCTTCCCTGCTCCCTACTTCTCCTCAGCTCTCTGTTTTACAGGGTATTATTGACAAGAGTAATTTCTCTCCCCTCCCCAAAATTTCCAGAATGTAACAAAACACCTATACTAAACTAGCCATTGGCAGAACCATTTTCCTCTATTGCCAAATCTTTTTCTTGTTGTTATTGTTATTACTACTACTACTACTATTATTATTATTAAGCTTCTCTCTTCTCTGATGCCATTTACAAAAGCGTATCTCTTTTATTCCCAAATTTTTTTCTTGTTGTTATTATTATTATTGTTACTACTACTACTACTACCACTACTACTACTACTACTACTACCACCACTACTACTACTACTACTACCACTACTACTACCACTACAACTACTACTACGACTACTACTACGACTACTACTACGACTACTACGACTACTACTACTACTACTATTAAGCTTCCCTCTTCTCTGATGTCACTTACAAAAGTATATCTCTTTCAGTCAGTCCACAAACATTTTCAAAGCTATGTGCCTGGCACTGTGGAGTGCTGGAGATATTAAATAAAGGCAAAGGCCTTACCCTCAAGGAGCTTACATTCTAATGTGTAAATAGGCACAGATAAGATAAGCACAGAGTGGAGAGAAGATAGTTTCTGAACAGAAGAAGCTGTGGTGGGGATTAGGAGTGGGGAGGACCAGGAAAGACTTCCTGTAGAAGCTGAAGTTGGATGGAAACCAGGGAAATTTTTACACCAGGTAGTTCGCATTCTGATGGTGGAGTTTTCAATTGCAAGGTACAACTCTATTTTGCTCATAGACAGTTTCAAGGGAGCAGAATGGAAAACCCAACCAAAGCCTTTGGTATTTCATTCAAAGAGACAGTAAGGTACAGTGGAAGGAACTCCGAAGGGGAAATCAAGAGACCTGACTTCTGTTCCTGGTTTGGCCAATTTCTTCCTTTTAGTCCTTGGGAGTGGGAGGATGGGCTTAAACTGTCTGAGCCTCAGTGTCTTGATGTTTAAATGAAGTCTTTGCATTAGACTGTCTCTAGAGTTTCTTACAGGCCTGAAGTTTTATTATTTCGAATCATTCAAAGGATTCCACTATCATTTTTATACCTCTTCCCAACCTCTCACCCCCAAGTTATCTTTCTGTTAACTGAAAGAAGCACGCGTTTATGAGAGAAACATTTTAATTCTGTTTAATTAAAGGTGTTGTAATGGAGAAGGGCTATTTCCTTCTTCATATTTCATTTTGAAAACAGATTTCAACTGAGCTGTAGGGAAGAACACTGTGCCAATACTTTTATGTGTTTCCGATCATCTGGAACAAATTCTCTCCCACCTTTGATTGCACGCTGTTCGTGGAGTGGCCTCAACTCTCTCAATTGCTCTGTATAGTAAATATGGATACTTGACGTGGCCAATGTATGCATCCTTCTTATCCTTAGAGCTATGGGACTCTGCTGCTGAAATACAGCTAAACCAAAGTAGATACAGTGAAAAATGCAGCTATTTAGAAAACGATTATTACAATGTGACTGGGGAAGAGAATTTTTGTTATTTGGCTTTTTCAGTTGTGTTTGACTCTCTGTGACCCAATCTGGGGTTTTCTTGGCAAAGATATTGGAGTGGTTTGCCATTTCCTTCTCCATCTCATTTGACAGTTGAGGAAATGGAGGCAGAATGATTTTCCATTTCCTTCTCCATCTCATCTGACAGATGAGGAAACTGAGACCAACAGGGTGAAATGACTTGCCCAGGGTCACACAGCTAGGAAGTGTCTGAGGCTGGGTTTGAACTCAAGATGAGTCTTGCTGATTCTAAATCCCAGTTCTCTACCCATTGTGCCACTGTAAGCATTTATATACCCTCTACTAAGTTCCAGGCAGAGTGCTGGATTATTATTTACAATTACTACCTCATTTATTCTTCACAATGATCCTAAGAGATAGGTGCTGTTATTATCCCCATTTTACAGTTGAGGAAGCTGAGGCAAACAGAGGTGAATTGGTTTACTCAGGATCACACAGCTAATAAGTATCTGAGGTGGGATTTGAATTCAGGTCTTCCTGACTCCAGGACCTGCACTCTATCCCCTGTGACACTGGCTGACTCCATGTATTTATCCTCTCTCTCAATAAAACACTTCAGAGTCAAAGAAAAGATCTCAAGTGAAGTAATAAATACTATTGAAGAACCTTTGGGATACACACATGCTTGTGCAGACATTGGTAGTAATGCACTTTTGCATTTTCCTTTCAATTATATCCAATTTAACAAGTTTATTCTTTTCCTACTCTGTTCTCCCTGGAGACATAAAGACAAAAACAAAAGAGCCCCTGCCCTCAAAGAGCTTACATTCTGGCAGTTAAGAGAGGGGCCAGTGATACAACACTGTCTACAGCAGGAAATATTCCTTTGTCAAAGCTCCAGTGTTAACTTTTAAATGAACTTGTATTTTATTAATTATAAAATTATATATAATGATAAGATATAATTATGTTAATTATAGGATGTATATAATTATATATTAATTATAAAAATTAATTATTAATTATAATTTCCTGACAACTAGGAGTGGTGTGGTGATGGTGAGCAGCATCAGGAAAAGTCAGATGTATGAGGAAGGCATCCATGAGCTGGGCTTTGAAGGAAATTAGAGAATCTCTAAGGTGGAAGTAAGAAGGGACTGCATTCTAAACAAGGGGGGGTACCTTTTGCACAAAGGTATGGAGGTGAGAAATAATCAATCTTCATTCATTTAGACTAATTTTAGGGAATTCAAGGCAGATTTTATGAAAAGCCTATGATAGAACGCTTTAAGTTTAATTTCAGTTTTATTATTTTCAAATAATGGCTGAAGGAAGATTTGTTCCATAGCATGACACATCAGGCTTGGGGATGGTTTTCACTTCAGAACATAGTTAAGTAAGGCTTGACTTCAGTGTAAAAACCATCAGCTGTTTCATCTTTCACTGCTTCCCTCTCTCCCTACTCTCAGCTTCCATTCTGGTAACTTGGTTCTGTAGAAGAGAATGAAACAAAAATGCATTGGAATTCCTTTCCTAATAAACCATTCCCTGTTTTAATGGCTTGGCCACTTAATTAAGCTTTATCTAGATTCAGAGTCGCAGTCTTCTATAACTTCTTCGATTCTTCTCATTTTGTAGTTTTGGCCCCTCTCCTAAGCAGTTTGCCATTTTTTGTTTACATGATGTCATGTGGCCATCTCAGAGTACCTTTCACTTCCTTTCTTCTGATGCTGTTGTAAGAGATTGTCTCCTATTCAGAGCTCGGTCTTTTGAAGGGAAGGCTCAAGGGAGACATACTGGTTGCTTCAATTACTTCAAAGGCTATTCTGTGAAAAAGATCTCTCTGATAGTCCTCCAGGACAGAAGAAGGAATAGGGGAGAAGCAGCAGAGGAGTAGATTTCAGTTCCGTGTGAGGAAAATCTTTGGAATCATTAGGGCTGTCCAAAAGAGAATGGGTTGCTTTAGTAGGGAGAGATTTTCTCATCAATGGAAGTTTTCCATCCAAAGCTGCGTGGCCATCTGTTAAGAGTTGGATTACATGGCTTCCGAGGTTTTTTCCAGCTCTGAGACCCTGGTTTTGTAGACTGCGTATCATGGGAGTCTGGCCAATAAGCCCAGTCTTTATGAAGATATAAAACTCTTTGCTGATGTAATCCCCTCGGGGACTTTAGAGCATAAGTAGGTGCTGTTACCTCCTGAGGAAGAGGAGCCTTTCAAATAGCTGCTGGTCCTGAACTGAGAATGTAGTCAAAAAGTACTAACCAGTAAAGGTAGTCTCTCTTTCTTGTATGGCTGAGTTCTAGTCTAGCGACGAGGATTGCTGTAAGCCTCCTAGTAGACAGATGGAAATCCTCCTGTGGTGTAATTGATGGATGATGCCTTCTCTCTTATAAAGATAATAATAACAACAAAAGTAATAACTAGAATTTACATACAAATAACTTGTACATAGAACTTCACAGTTTGCAAAGCATTTTACATGTTATCTCCACTTGATTTTCACTACAACTACAACAAATAGTGAGGTAGGCGCTATTTAAAATTATTTTAAAAATTGTAAACTTAAATACTAAAACCTATATATGCAATAAGGAAAAGAGAAACATTAAAAACTTAAATACCAAATTAGACAAGAAAAAAGCAACCGTCTAAGACTACGATTTGCAGAACAAGTACTGATCTTCATTTGTAGAAGGAATTTCCTCATTGGGAGTTCCCTAGGCAAATAAACTAAGGCCTGATCCAAAGAAAAACAAACAAAAAACCGAATATGCATTTGAGGTGTTAGAAAATACGGCGGCGTAACAGATAGAAAGCTGTCCTTGGAGTTATGATGGCCTGGGTTCAAATCTTTCTTCTGACAGATTCTGGCTGCATAACCATGCATTCAAGTCATTTTACCTTTTAATGTCCCTTCCAAGGTCCCTGGGCTAGAAATCGCAGAGGAATACCCCATGTTTTATTATGAATGGAGTTCCCACACTGAGAGTCATTCATATCAATGAAATTATAGGTACAGACTCAAAATGTTTCAGGTACTATGTCAGATTATAGGGACACAACCAACCAACCCAAGTAATGAACAATCCCAGTGCCTGCCTTCAAGGAGCTTCCATTCTACTGCAACATTGTGACTTCAGGTTTCTGAATTTGCCTTTCTCTCCTATTCTGGGGAGGGAGTGTAATTTCAGATCGATAATTGTGAACTGAGAAATGCTTAATGAATACCACTACATTCTAATTTTTGCTAACTTTGGCTTGGTGTTCATGACCTTTCAAACTTTCAAAATAAGGATGGAATTGCTGGTCCGTGACATGAAAACTGATTGATTTAGTGTACGATATATTGGTATACACTTTAATATTCAGCATCTTGATCCCTGGGGCCAGCGGTATTTAGCAATGCCAAAGATCAGATTTTTAGTTCCATAAAATGCAATGGAAGACAGACAAGAAGTGTATTTGAAGGAAACACAAAGGTATTCTAGCTCCACCATAAACCTTTTTGATTAATGAAACAGCTTTCTAGGCAGCAATGCCCAACCGAGGGTACGCTGGACCCTGCCAGGCTGAGTGGCCCTGGGAGGGAAGGATGTTCAAGAGGGAAAACACAAAGCTTCTTATGTCAAAAATGTCTGTTCCACCTAAGACTTAGTTTCTTTTCCAGGACACATATTCCAGGAGGGCTTGAACCCCTGGGTAGCATATGCACCCAGCACTGTGTGTATTCTCAGATCCTTGTGGAAAGAAGTAGAATGGGTGTAAAAAAAAAGGGACGTGGTAAAAACCAAGTTTCTAATAAAAGATAAAAAAAATTAACGACAACAAATAACAACAACCAAAGTCAATGGCAGAAACAGCGTTTAGAGTTGTTCTGTTGACTGAGCCTCAGACACCTCTTAATTGCATGTGATTTAATGGAAACAAACTCACATTCAGCAGCACGCCATAATTGTAGCCTAGCAGCTGGGGTAGCGCTTGTCAGGAAGGAGTGTGAGCTCTCCCAAGTTCTGGCCACTGAGGAAGAGCAAGGTTGAAAATGTCATTTTCTCTTAGACTTGGCTGGTTGCCACCTGGACCAGAGCTGAACATAAACTCATGAAACAAAGCCACTGATGAGCTTAGCCAGCGATGTGCTCCATACTGGTCTGACTCTCTGGCTGTGACTTTGCGTGTGGGGGAAGGCCTGCACCCCCTCCACACATTTCCCTGGCCCAAAGGGCTTGGGGCGGGGCAGGCTTGGCCCCAGCCCACTCTTTCTTCTGGTGAAGCTCAGAGAAGGGACCCTTCTATTAGGTTCTTTTTCCTTCTCTTAGAAGGAAATGAATAAAAAAGACCACCCTGGTCGCAGGTAAAGCTTTGCCATTGTCAGAATCCCCTGAAAACTCCATGACAAATCTACCTTATTTCCCAGGAAACACCTGCATCTCCAGTTAGTTTTTTTGCTTGTTAATGATAGTGAGTCAAGGGGAAGTATTTCCTCTATGTTAGACATCCCTTTGTTAGAACTGTATTACTTTCAAACATTTTTCTTTTCCTCTCTTTTTTAAAAATGGAAGAAAAAAAAAGCAGAGTGCTGAGAAAACCCTGACTGACATTGCCAGATTGCTTTTGAATTACAAGGCCATTCTAGTCAGGGGACTAGGATTTAATATTTCTTGCAATCTACAATTGAGAGTTCTCTCTTCGAGCTTCTTTCGGAAGGATAATAGAATTAGAGTTAATAGCCATAGAAAAGATTCTCTAGAACCCGGCCCCTAACTCAGCAGGGTTGTCCATTTCATGGAATTCACAAAAATTCTGTGATCCTTTAATATGCATTTCTTGGATCAATGCTTCAAGGTAATACTGGATAAAATATTACATTCACGGGAGCATATATTTAGTGTTGGGAAGGACCTTAAAGACTTTCTAGTCCCCTGCTCTCGTTTTACAGATGCAGAGACAGAGGCTCAGGGTTAAGTGACTTGTAGTATCTGAGGAAAGATCTGAACCCAGAGTCTCCAGAAACCCAAACTGACACTCTATCCACTACTCCATGCGGCCTCCCTAAGGCAGATGTCAGGAGTGAGATATGAACTCACACCTCCAGGGGAAACTGTGAACTGAACACAACACCTCAGATTGCTCAGCCATCCTGACCAAATGCATTTCCTCCCGCCTCTTTCACGTCCAACTATAATATCTTTTTCTGAGCTTCAGGGGATTGACTTCATTTCAATGGTTTTTAAATTACAAAAATATACAGGCTTAGGCATTTTTGTGATGCTGTTACCAAGGCTTCTTCCATGTGGTTAAATTTCGATGGTGCCTCGCAAAGAACTTGGTGAAGAAAAGGTCATTAGAAGAGAAAAAAAATGTCAGATGCAGCTTTTCTAGATTTATTTATGCCTTTGTTCTGTAATTTTTCAGCCTCCTCTCCTCTCTCCATCTCCTCCCATCATCTGCTTCTCAAATTCCCAAGATCTGAAGTGGATGACTAATGACTTGCCAATTTTCCCCATTCTGTCCCTCCCCCAAGCACTTCCATTTGTTTTTTACATTTAGTTAATGGGTAGCAACCAGCAGATGGGAAGGTGGGATGATAAGCATTATAGTCTAGAGCAGGGGTGGGGAACCTGTGGCCCTGAGGTCACTGGTAGCCTTCTAGGTCCTCGGGTGCAGCCTTTTGACTGAGTCCAAGTTTTATAGAACAAATCCTTTTATTAAGGGGATCTGTTCTATGAAGTTTGGATTCAGTCAAAGGGCTGCACTTGAGGACCTAGAGGGCCATATAAGGCCTTGGGGCCACAGGTTCCCTATCCCTGGCTAGAGAAATACTCCAGAGGTGAAAAACATTTTCAAAAGAAATCACACAGGCCAAAACACCTTGCTAAGGAGTACAACCCCCAGACTGCCCAAAATAGTCAGCTTCATGACCCTATGACTGGAATCAGCATATGTTGGTAAATGTCTAACAACCACAAAGGTTATATGCAAACAAAGGTTTGGAAAGCACATGCTATCTTACTTGAAAACAATCCTGTCAGGCAGATGTATTAGTATCTCTATTTCAGAGATGAAGGAACTGTGGCACAGAGAGGTTAAGAGACTTGCCCAAAGTCACACAGCCAGTAAGTGTCTAAGGCAAGATTCAAATTAGGTCTTCCTGACTCAAAATCCAACCCAAATTTTATCCACCATGCCACTTTTCTGCCTATGACAATGAATTAAGGCCAAAATGGATACAAGATGGCACAGTGGAGAGAACACTGGACCTGGAGTCAGGAAGACCTGAATTCAAATCTAGCCTCAGACATTAGCTCTATGACCCTGGTCAAGTCACTTAACCTTCATTTCTAAAACGGGGGAGAGTGATAGCACCTGTGCCCCAGGGTTCTTGTAAAGATAAAATCATGTTATTTGTAAAATGCTTTACAAACCTTTTGCTAACTTTATTATTCTTGCTAGGGCTATTACTATCTCTCGTTTTAAGAATGCTCATAGATCACTCAGTCACATTTATCACACTGATTTCTCCTCTAGGTAATTCAGGTAGTATCTTGAGTAAAGCAAAGACTCAGGTGCACATTTTATGGGGGCTGGCAGGACATATAGGGTTGTTCACTGGAGATAACAGATATGAATGAGGGAGCTTTTCCAAGGGACACGGACCTCACCATGACTTCTAGGAATTTGCCCAACTGATGTAGCAAATGCTACAAGACAGATTGGATTTAAGGAACTAGGGTATTTAAGGAACTGGGGTTCTGGACTAAACTTAGTTTCAGTTTAGTTCGATACACCAGCCAACAGATAAGCAGGCTTATTGACAGATAGATGGATAGCTAGATAGCTGGGTAGATGGATAGATAAACGAATGGATAGACTGATGATGATGATGATGATGATGATGATGATGATGATGATGATGATGGTGATGATGATGGTGATAATGGATAGAGAGATATAGACAGATGGATGCATGGTTAGAGAGGAAGATAGAGAGATCGATAAATAATAATGACAATGACAATGACGACGACAACAACGATGATGATGGTGAGAGATATAGACAGATGGATGCATGGTTAGACAGGCAGACAGAGAGACTGGTAAATAATAATGATGATGACAATGACGGTGATGATGATGAATGGACAGAGATATAATTAGATGGATATAGATAGATAGTAAGTAGGTAGACAGATAAACCAATAAAATATTTGTTAAGGTTTAATATGAGCAAGGTCATGTGTTAAGAGGTGTCGATACAAGTACAAGCAAGAAAGCTAGTTCTTGGGGCGGAGCCAAGATGGCAGCTGGGAAGCAGTGACTGGCGTGAGCTCCCCACCAAGTCCCTC
>CM053623.1:330300493-330320163 GCA_028646595.1 Phalanger gymnotis | reverse complement strand
GGGGAGGAAATGGGGAGAAAATTTGTAATTCAAACGCCTGTGAAAATCAATGCTGAAAACCAAACATGTCAAAAATAAATTTCAAAATAAATAAATAATAAAAAAAGAAAGCTAGTTCTTGTGCGGTAGGAGCTTATGCTTCATTGGGGGAAGATAATGCATAAAAGGGGAACTGAGGAGGTATGGGATATAGTCCAGAGAAGTGATCTGGGAAGGAATGTGATTAGTTTCCAGGCAAGATAAAATGAAGACCTGGCATTCCAATGGCAGAGTCCAAGGTTCCAGTGTGTGTGTAGAGGGTTAGGAAGAAGAGGGTATCAGAATAATGGGCAGAGTACATACAGGTAGTAGGTTTTGGAAATGCATCTATGGCATTTATGCATTTGTCAGTGGATAGAACGCTAAGTCTGGAGTCAGGAAGACCTTAGTTCAAACACAGCCTCAGACATTTCTAGCTGTGTGACCCTGGGCCCTGCGTGACCTCTGACTTCCTAACAAATTGGATCCACTGGATCTGTAGGAGAAGAAGACAGCAAACCGCTCTAGTATTTTTGTTAAGAAAACCCAGAATGGAGCCACAAAGAGTCGGTCATGACTGAAATGACTGAACAACAACTGGGATGAAGCCAAGCATCCACCTGATTATCCTCTGTCTTCAGCCCATTTTTGTCTAGTTTTTCTTGTGGCCTGATCATTTCTATTTCATTGTACATCATTACGATCAAAATTTCTTCACTTGTCATAATTGTCTCAACAGGAAGAATGTCATTTTTGCCTCATTTGTTATCAATATGTGGATGCAGGCCATTTTTATATCAATCATGGTCTCATTTGAACAACATTTAGAATACGTGTTTATTTTGCAGGGGAATGGGAAGAGAGAGAGGAAAATGAAGAAAGACAAGGCTGAGGGGGTGAGGAAGTCAAGGACAGGAAAGCAGTTTTTATATATGTCAAAATATTTATGGAAGCCCATTTTGTGTTTCCATGTTTTCTCTGCCATTTTGATGTGAGATCCTTGAGGTTAGAGTCTTTCTTTACCTTTCATTGTATAACCAAATGCCTAGTGCTTAATAAACATTTGTTGGTAAATTATGGTAGCAAAGAATTGGAAAAGCAGTAGGGGCCCTTCAGTTGGAGGAATGATTAAACAGAGTATAGGGCATGATTACATTGTATCATCTGATTGTATCATAGAAAATGAAGAATCTGAGGAATTCAGAGGAAGATAGGAAGGTGATTCAGAGTGTAAGGAGGCAAGCAAAGCCAGGAAAACAATATATGCAGTGACCACAACAATGCAAATGGATTGAATCATAATATGAAATTAAACGTTATTGTAATTGTAGTGACCAAGCTTCGCCCCAGAAAAGAGATGAGAAATAACCAGTGGCTTAGTTAAATTGTGATAGAGAGTATGTGGAGGTATAGTGAATGACTAGGACCCCAGAAGGCTTTAAATGACAAGATGAAGATTTTTAAAAAATTATTTTTAATGTAATGGAGAACCATTGTACATTTTTGAATAGAGGAGTGACAATGTAATTTAGAGGTGTCCTAGGTGGCATAGTGGATAGACCACAAGTCTTCTACTCCATAAGAACTGAATTCAAATCCTGCCTCATACATTTCGTAGCTGTGTAACCCTGAGCAAGTCATTTAACCACTATTTGCCTCCATTTCTTCATCTGTAAAATGGGGATATTAATAGTACCTACTTCCCAGGCTTGTTGTGAGCATATAATCTGACGTTTGTAAGGAGCTTGCAAACCTTAAAGTGCTATATAAATGCTAATTAAACCCTTGAGAATGCCAACTTAGCAGCACCCCTTTCTCTCCCCACCCCCAATACATAAACCCTCCATTATAACAAAGAAAAACAACTAAGCAAAGCTAGCAAATGTAAAAACTGTGGCAGCGTATGCAGCATTCAGCATCCCTGGGTGCTCCAAAGAGGGCAGAGTAGTGTTTAATCATCTCTTCTGCTTTGCTTCTTAATTTCCCATTGCTACCATTCATGCTTACTATGCACCTACTAAACTGGACCATTTGCTGGTCTCTGTTCTTGATCTTCTACTTTGGTGCCCTGGAGCCACCTCCAATCAGCTAAGGAGAGCTGATGGTTAATTTTTTAGCGTGAGCATTGACATTTTGGAAATCAGAAAATTTTATGAATCAGAGCTTGCTTTATCATTTTGATGATTGTCTAGATTTAAGAATGTGGGGGACAAAATGTTAATGATGCAACTTAAGCATAAGAGTATATATTATACATAGATATTTTTCCGGTAGCATGTTGTTAAACATTTACTAGCCTACTCCTTGACCTCTCCCCACTCTGTCCATCTTCACATGCCATCTCTCATGGGTGGAATGGATTCCCTCTCTATCTCCTCATATTGAACTCATTCTCATCCTTCACCCATTCACTTCTATCATGAAATCATTGTTTTCATGCTCCTCTACTCTCCACCCCCCAAAATGATGGAAATCGTCTTTTCGTCTTCAAACGTTTTATGCGCTTGCTGGACCTCATCCAAGCATTTAATCCATTCTAACTTGTGTTAACCTTTACTTGTTGACATGCCCCTTCTCCTCTAATGTATTATAAGCTCCTTGATACTCGTGTCTTTTTTTATCTTAACATCCTTAGAACTTATGTTAATATAATTAATGGCCAACCTGCCTTTCCACATGTCTGTGGTAATACTGGAACAACTGCTTCATCAGTCTGACCCACTCAGATAATTCTCATAATTTTAAATCCAAATTATTTGCATTTCAGTGGACAATGGCAACATCGGTTTAGTTTGACCAAAGGAAAAATGTTCTGAGAGTAATGAAGTGGAGGGGTGAAAACCTACCAGTGCTAGACGGGTTTTTTTTTTCTTTTGGAATTTTTGTCATTGTGGTTGTTGTTTTAGTCCAGATCTATCACTTCAGCAGTCTGGGGAACTCCAGGCATGGAAATTCCTTCCACTGACACAGATCAACAATCTCTCGGTCGCCTCTAGTCCTATAGTCAAGGAAAGTGACTTGTTCATGGTCACCTAGCTCGTCTTATGTCAGAAGCAGGAGCTTTCTGTCTCTTAGACCTGTTTCCCAGATGAGTATACAAGTGTGTCCCCCATGGGGCAAGCCCTGCAGGTCAGGAATTAATGCTTTCTGTTTCACTTTGGCAATGACGAGATTACTTTATCATTGCCAATATAAGGAGCCCATTTTTTAGCAGATGACCCTCCTTTCCTTTCCTCTTAGTGACTTTTAGTTAACATTAGCCTATAAATATATTTTCTGGTCCAGTAATGTTAAAATAAAAAACAAACAAATGAACTACCATCCTATGAATAAGTAATATGTTCTAGAGAGTAATGTTTTTTTCCCTTTTTTATTAATTTACTTTAAATTTAAATGCTAAAACTCATATATTCAATAAAAAAGAAAAAGAAACATTATAAACTTAAATACTAAAACCTAAGTACAAAATAAGTAAAGAAAAAAAGCATTGTCTTGTACATAGCTGAATATGAGAAGATTCAAAATATACAGCAATAAATGTCCATTTCAAGAAAGTCTATATAATAAATACTACCCATTGCGTTCAGAGATATCTACCTTTTTTTTGATTCCTTGTAAGTTTTCTTTTGTTCTCTGCTGTACACTTGTTATTTGGTTCTTTTCCCCCACTTTTTCCCCCTCCCTCCCCCAAAGAGGCTGCAATTAAATATAGAGACACACACACACATACACACACATATATACGTGTAAGCATATATTTACATACTTATACACTTACATACACATATATCTACTTAGATATTTATAATCACACTCATATATAGACATATACATTCATATGCATATATGTAAGACTTGTTTGTCCTCTTTTCTTAACATATTCCTTCATAAGTCTGAGTCTTTCCATATTTTTCAAAGTTGATCAACTCATCATTTCCTATGCCACAGAAATATTCCAACCTTATGCTGTCTATTTATTTTAAATAGTCTACGACATTGATTAATATGGCTGACATATAGTGTAGTTACTCCATTTCTCTCTTTTGATTAAATCTATTTTAGCTTTAACTTTGTCTGGAGAGTCATGAAAACTTTAGGATAAATATTCTTGAGCTAATTTTTAGAGCAATATACTATTTTTTTCTTTTCTGGAGAGCATAGCATTTTAATGCTTAGTAATAAATGCATTTATTTATAAATACCAGTACTGGAGGAAAAAGCCCACAGATTTCTTCAGTGATGCCAAAAAGAAATATTGAAAAGAGCTTAAATAAAAATCAGCTCAGTGTTAAACACCCAGGGTAGGTTTCCATAATTTTAGAGTAAATGGGCCGAGTTCTATGTGCTATGTTTAGGATCATTGCTCAAATATTAGAACTCTCCTTTGGTGTTTGTGACACATGTGTATGAATGAGATTCGCATTTGAATCACTCTGTTGGGCCACCCAGGGCATATTTCTTATTGCGATTCTTCCATGTAAAATAGGTTGAGCTTTAAAAGGATTCAATAGTAGACTAGCCACTCAGAAGTATAAAAGCTCCTTAAAGGAAGAGACTTTTCGTTTTTGTAGAAAAGGTCTTGGCTGTGGAGTTTGAGGGACAGTGGAAAGATACTGACCTTGGAGAGGTGAGTCTGGTGCCACTGGATATCAAAAACTCAGCTTTGCTGATTGCTGCTTGTGTGACTTTGGGTATGTCACCTACCGAACTTCTCTGCGCCTGTTTCCTCGTATGTACATTGCAGATGTTGGACTCAATGACCTATTCTTCCAGCTCCAGGTACATAACACTATGAATCCTGACTAAATAATAAATAAATACTTGAAGGCTTGACTTGTCTCAGACACATTAGCTGTGTGACCCATGGGACAGGTCCCTTCCCCTTTCTCAGCTTCAGTTTTCCCATCTATAAAGAAGAGGATAATACTTTACAACCCATGTCAATGTTTTGTGGGGTAAAAGAATTGTGCCATTGCTGTAACAGGAAGGCTGGAGTTTAATTCTCTCCCAAGAGTGGGGAAGGGTATGTGTTGAGACCTCAGCACCCTCACCAGGAGCACCTATTAGATTGTTTTTAAATGGAGATTTTTTGATTTGACTCAATAGACCCATCCCAGCAGAAAGCCAGACAGAATCTCTTCGTCGACCTAAATGCTCTGACAGATCTGTGATCTTGTCGATCTGGCTCTATGTCCTCCCCAAACCCGTCCACATCTTTTCATCCAGTGTGACTCTTGTCCATGTCATCCTGTAAATCTTCCACAGGCTGTCCACCTCACAGGCTTTCTTCAAGAGCTCTTAAAATCATGTTAAGATGGTGAGCACTTTGGTTGCCCATCAGTTTTTATACCAGCGTCGGAGTGTGATAGGCCCGTTCCCTTTTCTATTCCAATAGCCCCTAGTCCTCCTTAATCTTAACACCTTCCTACTGAGACGACACCAGATGTATACATCTTGTTTTTATGTTGTTTGCATGTCATCTCCCTCATGAGACTGGGAGCTCCTTGAGAGCAGGGGCTGGGTTTTGTTTGTTCGTTTGGCCCTTTTTTATGTTCCTAATGCCTGGTACATAGTAGGAACTTAAATCCTAGTCAACTGACTATCATCTCTTTGATGATATCCTGTTTTTGATGATACCTGATACTACTTTTCTAGTGTGATTCTTCACTGGCCAAATGCCACGACCTGTTTATGCCCATCATGTGCCTCCTCTGTGCCCTTTGGGTGAGCTGTAACTCTAATTCTTTTCCAGTTCCTTTGCTTCTTTTTTTGTTTTTAAATTGATTTATTTTTAATTTTCAACATTTATTTTTATAAGATTTTGAATTCTAATTTTTTTCTCCCCCCTTCCCCTTCCCCAAGACAGCATGCAATCTGATTTAGGCTATACATGTACAATTATATCAAACACATTTCAACATTAGTCATGTTGAGAAAGAAGAACCAGAACAAAAGGGAAAAACCACAAGAAAGAAAAAAAGGAGAAAATAGTATGCTCCAATCAGCATTCAGACTCCATAGTTCTTTCTCTGAATGTGGGTAGCATTTTCCATAATGAGTCTTTTGGAATTGTCTTAGCTTGTTGCATGACTGAGAAGAGTTAAGTCTATCAACGTTGGTCATCACACAATGCTGCTGTTAATGTGTACAATGTTCTCCTGGTTCTGCTCACTTCACTCAGCACCAGTTCATACAAATTTTTCCGGGTTTTTCTGAAGTCCACCTGCTCATCATTTGTTATGGAACAATAGTGTTCCAGTACATGTACCAGAACTTGTTCAGCCATTCCCCAGTTGATGGGCAACCCCTCGATTTCTAGTTCTTGGACACTACCAAGAGCTGCTATAAATATTTTTGTACATGTGGGTCTTTTTCCCATTTTTATGTTCTCTTTTGGATACAGACCTAATAGTGGTATTGCCAGATCAAAGGGCATACACAGTTTTATAGCCCTTTGGGCATAATTTCAAATTGCTCTCCAGAATGGTTGGATGAGTTCACAACTCCACCAACAATGCATTAGTGTTCCGATTTTCCCACATCTTCTCCAACATTTATCATTTTCTCATTTTGTCATATTAGCCTATCTGATAGGTGTGATGTGGTACCACAGAATTCTTTTAATTTGCATTACTAATCAGTAGTGTTTTAGAGCATTTTTTCATATGACTATAGATAGCTTTAATTTCTTCATCTGAAAATTGCATATTTGCATCCTTTGGCTATTTATCAGTTGGGGAAATAACTTGTCTTCTTATAAATTTGACTCTGTTCTCTATATCATTTAGACATGAGGCCTTTATCAGAGACATTGGCTATAAAAATTGTTTCCCATCTTTCTGCTTCCCTTCTAGTCTTGGGTGCGTCGGCTTTGTGCAAAACTTTTTTAACTTAATGTAATCAAAGTTATCCATTTTATATTTCATAATATTCACTATTTCTTGTTTGGTGGTATATTCTTCCCTTCTCTATAAATCTGATAGGCAAACTATTCCTTGCTCTCCTAATTTGCTTATAGTATCACCCTTTATGTCTAAATCATGTACTCATTTTGACTTTATCTTGGCATATGGTATAAAATGTTCATTTATACCAGGGCTAGGCAACCTAGGGCTCTGAGGCCTTTATCAGGCATGGGGAGCCTGTGGCCTCAAGGTCACATGTGGCCCTCTAGGTCCTCAAGTGCAGCCCTTTGACTAATCCAAATTTCACAGAATAAATCCCTTTAATAAAAGAATTTATTCTGTAAAACTTGGACTCAGTCAAAAAGCCACACCAAAGCATCTGGAAGGCCACATGTGGCCTCAAAGCCACAGGTTCCCCACCCCTGATCTAGGTCTTTGGGTACAGCCTTTTGACTGAGCCCAAGTTTTACAGACTAAATCCATTTATTAAGGGGATTTTTACTATGAAGTTTGGATTCAGTCAAAGGGCTGCACTTGAGGACCTAGAGGGCCACATGCACCTCGAGGCTGCAAGTTCTCCACCCCTGTTATGCCCAGTTTCTGCCATGCTATTTTCCAGTTGTC
Organism: Phalanger gymnotis; assembly: GCA_028646595.1. NCBI lineage: Eukaryota > Metazoa > Chordata > Mammalia > Diprotodontia > Phalangeridae > Phalanger > Phalanger gymnotis. The sequence goes on along the minus strand of CM053623.1, from coordinate 330,312,616 downwards.
CCAGCAGTTTTTGTCAAATAGTGAGTTCCTATCCCAGAAGCTGGAGTCTTTGGATTTATGAAACAGTAGATTACTATAGTCATTGACTGCAGTGTTTTGTGTACCTAACCTATTCCACTGATCCACCACTGTACTTCTTAGCTAGTACCAAGTAGTTTTGATGATTTCTGCTTTATAATACAATTTAAGGTCTGGTATAACTAGGCCACCTTCCCCAGGATTTCTTTTCATTAATTCCCTTAACATTCTGGACCTTTTGTTTTTCTAGATGAATTTTGCTGTAACTCTAATTCTTAAGAGGCTTCATTAGTATTCCATGACACAAAGCCAACAACCTCATAGGAAAAATGTTGTTGTTAAAAAAAAGGACCTTTTTCAGGTAGAAGCTTGGGATCATTGAAAGCACTGTACAGTTACCCAAAGGCAATCTACCTCACTCTCCCCTCCCTGTTCAATTATTGGTCTGGTTCATTTTTCATCTGCAATATCTATCTGAGATATATATGCATGTACAAGACATGTACACACAAAATTGCATCAGATACACACAACATACACAAAACACACAATCACACACAAATTCCTTGGGGAAGTGGGGCACAATGCCAATGTCTGTTCTAATATCCATTTCAGTTCAATGGCTCATCTAAATCAGGCGTGTTCTTGTTTCTTCATTTGCACACCATATCTTCTCATTTAAATTTTTTCTTTTAATTTGCTGTTGGTTTGATCTTTGCTCTAAGAAGTTGGTGATTTGACTTTACAGAAAGCTTATTTGGAAATGAACCCCATATTGGTCACAAGTCCTTTCCAGTCAATTTAACTTTTTTGGAAGTAATTTTGGTAATGAATGTAAATTTGGTGGTAGCACCTCTCAAAATGTCAGTCATGCATGAATGACTTCTGGAGGAAAATATTTGTAATATATAAACATAAGCATTTTATACAATATCTTTATGATTTTATATAAGTATATAGTATGTATAATTATGTATATAACATAGAATTATATATTTGCATATGAACATTCTATATAAGCATGTTTTCCTGTATATATGCAAATATATGCCGATTCATGTCTATTTTGCCATCATCCCCTATGCACTGAAATTACCAAATATCAGAGTATTCATTCATTTAATTCGGAGGATCCTATTGAATATTTTTTATAGAATTTTTCTACCTCCTCATCCTCTACAATAGATGTTGGTACAATTATATTCACAGTAGTGCTTTCATAAATGTTTATCACAAACTCCATAATAGTACTTGACCAAATATTCTATGAAGTGATGTTTCTTGTTGCTTTGGCATGCAGGCATGATAAAAATTAATTCTGCCATATTCTTTATTTGCCTTTTCAGGGAGAACCTGAGGGCCCAGCCTTCCATTGAGCTGTAACTTTTTATTTTCTTCTGGTTTCACTTACAGTGAAAACATCAAGATTGATATAATCCAATAGAGTGCCCCCTTTCTTCTCTTTCTCCCCTCCTCTCTCCCTCTCTCTCACCACTTGTATAAACAGCTAAATTAATGTTTATAGAGTGTTTAGAATGTTTATAGATGGTCTCTAAACTGTGTGATTCTTAGTATCCAAACAAATTTACCACAGAGTACTTTCTCTGAAATCAATTAAAACTACCTAAAAGATCAGTTGTGACTGCTATCATGTTACTTTCCCCTTATATCATTTAAGATTAAGTAACAGAAAAGATGTAAACTTTAACAATAATTTGGTGCCCTTGTTGTCCATTTGATTTTATCTAAGCCCTGTTGCTACTTGGTATTGTCTTTGTTTACATTGTTGTGACCATTATGCTTAGCATTATTTTGGTTAAGCTTTCTTCATGCCTCATTGCTCCATGTAAATCTTCCCAGGTTTCTGTAAATTCTAATTTGTCATTCTTTATAGCATAATTCCATCACATTCATATAACACCATTTTTTTCATTCATTCCTCAATCATCAGGCACCTAGCTTTTCCAGATTTTTTTCCTATGGCAAATAATGCATTATCAATATTTTTGTACTTATGCATCATCACCCACAGAGGGCAAAAACAGAGTGGTAAGATCATTGGACCAGAAGGCACGAACAATTTACTGACCTTTTCTTTCTGTAGAATTCAAAATTATTTTCCAGAATGGTTGGAGCAGTTCCTAATCCACCAATAGTAAATTAGTGCCTGTCTTCCCATAGGTGCACCAATGCTGATTTTTTTCCGTCTTTTATCATCTTTGGCAACTCAATGGGTAGGAATGTTTTAAATTCACTGGCACCTTATCTGTGGAACAGCTGGCTGGAGTGGCAATTGGAGAGATTGAAATGAACTGGTATGTACAGGAATTCACCTTGCAATCTTGACCTTGTAGGCAGTATACTCTCACCAACCTAAGTAACCCAAATAGACTGTTTTCTCCTCTAGTTATACCTATCTTGATCACCTGAATGAATCTCAACAAAGACCTTAGTCTTTTTTTCTATCATTTTTCCCATCTGCAATGTCAGATGAAAAATAAGCTGCATTTCAGGAGCTCATTAGATTGAGCCAAAATGGACCTTAGAGGTCATCTAATCCAACCCCTTTATTTGACAGATGAGGAAACTGAGACTAAAATAGAGGAAGTGGAAGAACTAGGATTCAAATCCAAATCTAACCCTAAATTCACATCCAAGGATCACTCCACTTTCTAAATGGGGTGAGAATCCATTCCCAGCTCCCCCAGCCTCTAGGGCCTTCTTCTCTGAGATCACCTTCTGTATACATTCTGTATATATATATATATATATATATATATATCTTGTCTACATAATCTAGGTTCCACTCACAGGGAAGGTGAGGGGCAACCCAGTGCTATTTGCTATGTAAGAAGGATGTGATTCCTGATGGACAGAGATAATGTTGTGCTTCATGCTGAATACCTGTACAAGGGACTTGCAGAGTTGGTTCTCAAGCTTTTTTTGAGAATACAATTTGACAGGACAGTCCATGGAAGTGGAGGAGAAAGACTGGGAAGTGGTAGACATGCATGGGAAACTGACTTGCTTAAACTTCTAGAGACTGCTAGAATAGACCTCTTCTGGATGAGAGACCATTCTTTCTTTCCTGTTTTGAGCTGAGCTCCCTCCCTATCTCTCTCTCTCTCTCTCTCTCTCTCTCTCTCTCTCTCTCTCTCTCTCTCTCTTGCCTTCTTTCCTCCTCTCTCTTTCCCTCCCTCTCTTCTTCTCTCCTCACTCTCCCCCTCTCTCTCCCTCTCTTTCTCACTCTTTCCTTCTCTCCTCTCTCTCTTTCCCTCCCCCTCCTTCTCTACTCCCTCTTCTCCACTCTCTCCCTCTTCCTCTCTCTCTTTCCCTCTCTCTCCCTCTCTCTTTACTTTCCTCTCTTCTCTTTCTTTCTGTCTGTTTCTCTGTCTCAGTCTCTCCATCTCTCTCCCTCTCTCCTCTGCTCTGTGTCTCTGTCTGCCTGTCTGTCTGTGTCTCTTAATCATCTACCTCTACAGAAACGGTTTTCTTTCTGTGCCCATAAATCAGACATATTTGAAGGGGCAGGTAGATATTATTCTTACTCGATACCACTCTCAGAGACTGGAGAAAAAGACTGCTCAATGTCGCCATGCTCCTGGGGTCTGCTATCTGCCCTCCCACTATCCCTACTAGCCAACAGAAAGGGTATCACCCAACCTCGGCTCTCCTCCTCTCCACAGAGGGGCTGCAGGGCGAGCCTCAGTTCATGTCTGTCCATGCTACTCTTGGGCTGCTTCTGTCTATTTAGACAACCCATACATATTTTATGGGGATACACTTACCTGTCTTAATTACGTACCTAGTTATGGTTTCCTTAATTAATTAGATGGTGAGGACCTTGAGGATTGTTTTTGACTTTCTTTTTATATTTCTAGTGCTTAGTACAATGCCAGGCATAGAGTAAGTAGATTTAAGTGCTTGCTGACTGAATGATTGACTGAAAATGAATCCATGCTTAAACCTTCTCTGGAATCATTGAGTAAAGGTGCTAGGAGACATTTTTGTTTGTGTGTTTTTTAGTTAGAAACCTGTCTGTTCAAGTTGGAGCCAATGGAAACTATATTTGGATAAGAGCCAACCTGAGATATACTTCAGCTTCCTGGCATGGAGTAGCAGAGAATAGAAGGAAACAGAAGACCACCCAGTGATTTTTTAGTATCGTGGGGAAAATTTGGGTTGATTCTGTTTGGAGTCCCCCTTTCTTTCTTTAGTAACACACACATATGTATGTACATATGGATATGTGTGTGTGTTTATAAAAAAAAACATTAATGAAACTCAATCTGGGCTTCCTTTGAAAATGAAAGAGAAATTAGAGTCTATAAACTGGTCTCTTCCTGACCCTTGGCCCAACCCTCTATCCACTGTGCCACCTAGCTGCCTCTATTCATTATTTGATGAAATTCCATGTTATTGGAATCACCAATAATATCTTCCCATTTTGCAGTATTCATTATTTGATGAAATTCTATGTTATTGGAATCACCAATAATATCTTCCTATTTTGCAGTATCCACCTATTTGGGTGGAAAATCTGGGTTCAAATCTTGTATGATCCAGGCTAAGTTACTTAGGCTCTCAGAGACTCAGTTTACTCATTTGTAAAATGGGGATAATAGCCTCCAATCCATAGAGTTGTTTGAGGATCAAGTTTGTATATAATGTTTGTAAAGCACTTTTTGTGTTTTAAGTGCTTTATTAATATCATTTATTATTTCTAGTGGTCCTAGTACACTTAAGTGGCTTATCAAGTGGCATAGTATATAGCATGAAGAATGTGAAGTCAGGAAGACCTGAGTTCAAATCCTGCCTCAGAAATTTATTGGCTGCGTGACCACCAGCAAGTTACTTAACCTCTCCGTTCTTCAGTTTCCTCCTCTGAAAAAGGAGAGGCTTGTACTTAATGGCCTCTAAGGCCCCTTCCAGCTCTAATTCTACTATCAGATGACCCTCGTAGTATTCTCCTGGAAAATTTCATCTTCCCTTAATTCTTCTTCCTCTTTCTCAACCTGTCTCTTCACTAGCCTGTTTGTTTCCTTCTCTTCCTCATTGGGAAACCTGTTATGGACACCTGGAGCACTTACTGAGTTATTATTCACTGTATAAACAACTTGAGCAGGTGCAGGCCTTGGCTCCAGGAGTCCCACGGTGCTTTCTAATAGTGAATACACCTTTCTGGTCACCTTCCTTGGTAGGGAGGGACTGGGCTGAGGTTGAGAGAGGGCTTTGAGGATGCCCATGGGGCTAGGAGGAGCTCAGGATCCTCCCTTCGGGAAGGGCTTCTCCTCTTTCCAAATGCCAGGACAAAGTATGAAGAGTTTCTGAGCTTTTCCCCTAATTTCCCATGGCCCCCACAGGGCAAACTGCTTATGGCAAAGGTTGAATAAAAAAAGAAAACAAGACAAACGATACCATCATCATAAAATAAAGTAGGTGATGTAGAAACCCAGTCATCCACTTCCTCTCTGGGCTTTGTCTAGCCTCTTTTTGTCATGGGACTGATAGACAGGCCTTATTCTGTTTGACTCCCAGGGACAGAACTAGGGATAACAGGAGGGATTTGGAAAAGAGGAAAATTTAGGCTCCTAAAAACTATCCAGAAGTAGAAGGACCTACTCAGGAGACAGTGAATGTTCCCTCAGTGGAGGTTTATATGCAAACATATCATACGTAACACTTGTTATGAGCAAATATTTACAAAAATTTTATTTTTACAAATACATTTACAACAAATTTATTTTTCATATTTATAATGAATATGCCCTACATATAGCACAGATCATAAGCAAATATATCCCATATATAACAAATAATCCCCATCTAACATTCATTGGGTCTGTGGCATTGTGACTTTTTTTTCAGGTACAGGCTGGATGCCACAGGAGCTATCTCTTCTAACTCCGAAATTCTGTGATTTGTGGATAACATTGCATTTGAATAAACACTTATTAAGCACACATGATGTAAAAGGTAATTAGGTTCAGGTTAATTCAACAAACATTTATTAAGCTTCTACTATTTGTAGAGCACTGTCCTAGGTCCTGGGGATCCAAAGGCAAATTAAAAATAACCCATGACTTTTGGGATCATACATTCTGCTGGGATGGCAGGAAGCAGAAGAGAGATGAGTAAACAGTTAAATAAATGCAAGCTAATATGAGGAGGGAGAGAGTTCTAGAAGGTAAGTGAATCAGGAAAAGCTTCCTGTAGAAGATGACATACAAATTGATCATTTAAGGAAACTAGGTTTTCTAATAGGTGGAAGAGAGGAGAGAGTAAAGTCCAGGCATGGGGCACAGCCCGAATGATAGGAAATGGAGGTCGGAAATGGAATGCCAACTTTAGTGAATAATAAATAGGCCAGCTTTTTTGGAGTATGTGAAGATGGAAAATGTAAAATGTGTCTGGAAAGAGACTGTTCGCAGATTTAATGGGCAACTGAGGACACTGTTTTTCATCCTAGAATTAATAGGGTTCTTTTTGTGAGGAGGAGAGTGACATAATTAAATCTGTATTTTAGGAAGGTTGCTTTAAGACAGCTGTGTGGAGGATGGGTTAAAAAGGGGAGAGACTGGAAGGTGGGAACTCTGTTTGCACGCTATTGTTAAGAGCCCAGTTGAGAGATGGCAGGATAAGGAAGAGGTAAGAAGTGGAGGCAGAATCTGCACTGGGCATAAGCAATGAGGGAGAGGGAAGAGCTGAGAACTGCTCTGACTATGTAAACGTAGTTGAGGAAATAGAAATAGAAATAGGCAAACTGAAGGGAGAACAAGTTTGTGGGGAGCATGGCAAAGACATACAAAGACAAAACAGGAAAGCCCTTGATTTTAAGGAACGTACATCCTGCTAGGGCTTTCTCATATGTATATAGGATCTAGAATACATTTAGTATTGAACCTTTGTGCAGTAACATTGAGTCTGCTGGAACAGAAGTGAATCACCATGTCAGGAGAGTATAGAGAGAACAACCTGTTGTCCCTCCTAGTTCTAAACCTATGGGGAGTGTTTGGCATTTGCAGTGCATGGTAGCCATCACAACTACTCTTGAGGCAATGGCAGACTGCTCCATGACCCTGATTCTTTAAATAGTTGGTTGAATAGTGGCCATCTGTTAACTCTCCAATGCAAGAGGTATCAGAGAGGGGAAGAGATATAGCTGCCTTGGTGATTGGCTAAAAGTCCTGGGTAGGGCAAAATTGTGGGGATACTTAAGCTCTTATTAGGTTAACAATTATCTTTTTTTTTCTAATTAAAGGGGCCATCCCTTGACTCACTTTTTAAAGAATGGGCTGAGTTACCTGACTTCACTGAATGGGCTAAGTTATCTCACTCTAAGTGAATACACGAAAAGGCCTTAGCCTAAAAAAGCCAGGGTCTCCCATTGCATCCTGGGTCATATCCAGTCATGCTGATGAATAACTGGCCACTAGATCCAGATGCCTCTGGAGGAGAAAGTGAGGCTGGTGACCTTGCACTACCCTCCCTCACTCAAATCAAAGTCAAGTACAAGTCATGTCATCATCTCCCTGACATCATGGTCCTCTTCAAAAGCAAAGGACAAACACAACCAGGCCCAAGTACAGTTCCTCACCCCCCCCCCCAAAAAAAAAGTTGAGAGAGTTATAGAAGAATTGTTCCTTCTTTGTGATTTTAAAGTCTGCTTTATTTGTTTTCAATTTCTGGAAGGACAAGAAGAATTGAGCAAAAGGTTACTAGATTTTTTTCCCCCACTATTATTCCACACTGAAAAATTTTCAGCCTGTAATAAGGTTTATGTCTTTCAAAAGTTTGTCTTTACAGGGCTGTAACTAGAAATTCTTGGGCCTAGCACACATTCATTTGAGAAGTGCAGGGGGTGAATTTGGACAGGAAGGCATGCCTCAGGAGAGGGGCGCCATGGTGGTAAGCAAGCCTAGGGCTGGGCAAGGGAGTCCAGAACAGCATTATAGAGAGGAAGAGACCCCTGGGATATTAGTGCTCTGGGGAAAGCCTCTATTATTTCAACCTAGTTCTGGATATGACTCCTCAATCTTCCCTGTTTCAATGGAATCTTATCTAAATGGGAAAACTTTGACCTCAACATTTTCTAGTTGAAGAATTCATCTAAGTAAGCTTACCCATTGTAAATGATTATCTTTTAGATATTTAGAAAAAAATTAATTTCAATTCAACTCTGTTCTATAGTTGACAACCTAACATTTATTAAAGACTTGTTTTGTGCCAGGCACTAGTGATAAAAGCACAAAATTGAAATTGTTAGCTCTTAAGGAGCTTAAGTCTTCCTCTTAAAATTGGAGTCTCAGTATCACTGAGGAGTGATCATGGAGTGCCCTCCTGTCTCTAGACCTGCCTGGTATTTATGGGTAAACACATACATACACACATATACACACATAAATCCCACATCTGAGGCTCTATATGCCAAACTGAATATCTGAGCTATAGCCTTCTAGCTGGTATTTTCCAAAGCAGAAGGTCAATAGGAAATTTGACCTGTTGACTGACTTTTTTTTTTTCAAAAATGAAGACAACCTCTTCAGAAGATTGAATCTTGGGGCATCTTAATTTCAAAGATCAAGTTATAAAGCCTAACAAATGATCTGAGAGAAGCCCCAGCTAATTTAGAACACAATTCCTGGATGAGCCGTTCTGCCCCAGGGTTTTGGCATGGAGCAGGCCTTTGATAGTACTTTTGACATTTCTCAAAGAGGCTCTTGAGGAGTACAATCTGGGTGGCTTCCCTTTCAGGATATTTTATTTCATTTAAAAATTCCTCACTCACAAGAGCATTTCCTAGCTTTTCTAATAGCTGGAGGGTGGAGTTAGAGTAAATAAAAGGGTTTCTGGGAAACCAAGGTAAATTCCCTCATTAACTGCTGTAAGACTGTTGGATCCTGGAAAATGAGAGCCGGAAGGGATTTTATAGGTGATGAAAAATGAAGATGGAGAGAGATTTGCCGAAAAGTCACCCATGGTAACAAGTGGCAAACCTTCATTCACGCAGTGTAGTAGAGGGAGATCCAGATTTTGGGTCAAATGATCCAGGTTCAAATTTTACTTATGCTCTCTATGGCATGTTGTAATGGATAGGCCAATGCTGAGTTTAGAGGAAAAAAGGAAACGACCATTTATTGAGTGCCTACTGTGTGCTGGGCACTGTGCTAAGTCCATTAACAATATGATCTTAATTTGTCCTCCCTGGGATAGGTGCATTTATGGCCTCCATTTTATAATCAAAGAAACTAAGGCTGACAAAGGACAAATGACTTGCCCAGGGTCACATAACTAATAACTGTCTGAGGTCAGATTTGAACTCAGGTCTTCTTGACTTCAGGTCCAGTGATTTATCCATTGTGTCTTATTACTCTGGGTTCAAATTCCCCCTTAAATAATTACAAGTTATGGGAAATAAGGCAAACTACTTAATTTCTTTGGGTCTCAGTTTCTTCATCCGTAAAATGAGGCATTAAGTCAGACAGTCTTTAAGGCCACCTCTACCTCCAAATTTGTGATCTAGATATAATGCGAAATGAGGAGTTGGATCAGATGATGTCTGAGGTTGCTTCTCACACTGAGTTTATAAGCTATTTTCTCCAATGTATTCAGAATCATTTATCAGTACAGGCTTACCTTCCATACAAGGTAGAAGGTAGGGAGCAGAAGGTGAGGTCCTTGAAGGCAGGGACAATTTCTTTTTTTCCCTCTCACATAGGAAGTACTCCACAAACGTTGTTGATTTATGATTAATTAAATATTTAGACTGTGGCCTTTGGAAGATGAAATTTTGGAATGAGAAAATCTGTTGTCATGGACTTGATGACTTTTCCATCTTAACTTTTTCCCCCTCCTTCCTAACTTTGCAACGTGGAGTAGCGGATATAGCGTAAGACTGGTGGTCAGGAAGACCTGAGTTCAAGTTTCATCACTGACACCTATTGACTTTGTGACTCTGGGCAAGTCACTTAACCTCTCACTGCTCTAGGTAAATTTACAACCCACCCCAATACAGCATAATACACTACAATACATGTTTGTTATGTGCCTCCTATGTGCCAAGAACTGGAGGTACAGATAAGAAAAAGAAGGATGGCACCTGCCCTCAAGGAGTTCGTAATCTAGCAGGGGAAGACAAAACCCCAAAAAGGAAGCTGAAAAGGTGAGGTGGGGTGGAGTGACAAGAAGGGCAAGGAGAGAGATGGTAGGAGAACCTGTACTGGGACATGATGGTGGTAGAGTTGAAATAAAGTAGGAGAGCTTGTGAGAAATGAAGAGTTAGCTGAGTTTCTGGACCCTCTCGAAGGGGTACAAGAAGTTTTTTTTTGTTCTGTCCGCCAGTTCTTCAATCAGAGGCACAAAGGTGACTGAGAGTCTACTCATGCATGAGTACCAAAGCTGAGGCAGTTTACATGTTGATGAGTTTCCTGGTGATGGGCTTATCCTGAGGAGGGCATGGGGATGGTGATGTCAAAACAAAGCAATACACCTAGTGGGAAATGAATTTTCTAAGATTATAAAATGCTAAAATGGATACATGACCTAGATATAAAGAGAGATTTTACAAGAAAATCACAACACAGAACATATTACTTATGAAATTTATGGATAGGTGAACAATTTATGAAAAAAACAAGAGATAGAAAGTAAAGTTAGTTGTAAAGTGGATAATTTTAATTACATTAAATTAAAAAGTTTTTGTACAAATGAAACGAATATAGCCAAGATTAAAAGAAAAGCAGAAAATTGGGAAAAAATTTATAGCAGTTTATTGGATTAAGGTTATCTAAAATATATGAAGAACTTTGTCAAATTTATAAGAATATGAGTCATTCCCCAACTGATAAATGGTTAAAGGATACGAACAGGCAACAAAGAAATGAAAACAATTTATAGTCATATAAAAATACTCTGAATCACTATTGATTAGAGAAATACAGATTAAGATTGTAAATGCAGAGAATCTGCTGATTTGCCCTGGAGGAGAGAATTTGCTCTCCTGAGAGTTTCCTATACCAAGGAAGTCACCGGTTGAGTCCCGATTCCTATCCCTATCATAACCTTGCTATACTTAAGCCAGAGCCCATGCTTCTGTGTAGAGAACTGCCCTTGGTGCATGATGGCAGTGTCAAGGAGGAGCTTATGTATTTGAAGGCCTAGAGGTGGTGAGACTTGAGTATTATAGTGGGAATAAAGAAGTTGTTCAGAGAAGGATCCATAGGATACAACTTGGTCTTCCCTAGAAGATAGGTGCTTCCCTTGGGAAACCAAAGCAATGAATCTTGCCCAGTATGGATTGTATTGTCTGTGCAGTGTTGTTTGTCCAGAAATTTATAATACTTTTCTCTATTTCCCCCATCTTCTCTCTGTGTCTCTCTGTCTCTATCTCTCTGTCCATCTCTGTCTCTTTCCCTCTCTGTCTCTCTCTCTCTGAGTCTCTGTGTCTCTCTGTCTCTCTCACTCAGTAGGAGAGGAAGTGGAGGGAGAGAAAAATGAATGCTTGTTCATTGAAAAAAATAATTAAAAAAAGAGATAAAGCCCTCCATATTATGACCTCAGAAATGCAAACCTCCACAATGGAAAGACCTACGCTTCCTAGAAATAGTTTGAGTTAGAAAAATAAAGTTTCTGTTGTCTCGCAATCTGCACATTTGGCCTCTTAACCTCTGGCATATTCCCTTAGCTCTGAATTTTCTTATTAGAAACTAGATTACCAGTATATCCCAGTTCCTTAGATCTGGGTGGCTAAGGGCACTCCCACTGACCCAGCTTGGCTTTTAGATGACACCTGCTTTCTTCCCATCTTGGGCCTTGCCTCTCCTGCCCCAGGTAATGATTACCTTTCCTTGGCCCTGGGTTTTTCCTTGTTATGGACATGTGCCAGCCATACTTTGGGTGGTGCCCAATAATATCTCTCTGATTTTATCTCATCACTCCTCTAAACAAACCCTCCTTTCCAACGAAACTGATATCTTGATCGGGCTTTTCTGCCTCTGCCATGTCTTTGTTCATCATATTCTCCCTCCCCAGATTGTTGTTCATATCTTCTCCAGACCTAGTTGAAGCTTCCTTGAATCCTTTCTTAATTGCTTCTAGCCCGTGGCA
>CM053623.1:330281739-330299993 GCA_028646595.1 Phalanger gymnotis | reverse complement strand
GGGTTCTGTAGTTCTAGAATTGGTTCAGAGCCATTTTTTCATAGGTTTTTGGAGGGACTTGGAAGGTAGCTCACGCCAGTTACTGCTTTCCAGTCGCCATCTTGGCTCCGCCCCCCTTCTCTAAATTCTTAAAACACTTTGTCATAGTGATCATACAGCTGTAAGAGATCTTATGGACCCTTTGGTCCAGTTTCTAAATAATACTGACTTTTTGTTGTTGTTGAGTTGTTTCAGCTATGTCTGACTCTTCATGACCCCATTTGGGGTTTTCTTGGCCAAGATACTGGAGTGGTTTGCCATTTCGTTCTCCAGCTCATTTTACAGATAGGGAAACTGAGGCAAGCAAGGTTAAGTGACTTGCCCAGGGAAACATAGCTAGTAAGTGCCGGAGGCCACTATCCACTAAGCCACCTGGCTGCTGATAGAGACTTTTAGCCCCTACCATATGCTACCTTATGTTGTTATTATTGTAGTTTTTTTTTAATGTATAGATCTAGTTGGATCCATGAACTTAAAAAAACCCTGTAATTTCAATATAATTGGTTTCTTTTGTAATTGTATACATTTTATATTTTGTATTTAAAAATATTATTATTGTATTCAAAAATATTATTATAATAAATATTATGTAATACACATACATACTAATAATATGTATGTATATTCCCTTCAACTCCCCTAATACTGAGAAAGGTCTCATGAATCAAACACATCATCTTTCCATGTAGGAATGTAAACAATTGTTTCCTTGTTTTGGAGGAGATTCTTAATGGGTAGGTCATATAGTTCATGGAGGCTTCCTCCCTGCCCTCTTCCCCGGTCCTCATCCCCCATCTTGGGCTGGTAAAGGAGAGAATTACTGAGGTGTAGTGTAACACAAAGGGTGCTGGACATGGGGTCTGCAAGAAACTTGTGTTTGATTCCCTTCCCTAAAGTTCATTACTAGCCGTGTTGTTGTTCAGTCATTTGGCCGTGGCCGACTCTTCATGACCCAATGGACATTTCTTGGCAAAGATACTGGAATGGGTTGCCATTTTCTTCTGCAGTGCGTGCCCATTTTGTAGGTGATGGACTGAAGCAAATAAGGGTTAAGTGACTTGCCCAGAGTCTCCCAGCTAGTAAGTGTCTGAGGCTGGATTTGAATGCAGGTCTTTCTGACTCTATTCTACTCTAGTAGAATATAAACCTCTTGAGGGCAGGGACTTTATATGTTTTGACTTTGATATTCCCAATCCTAGTGCTGTGCTTAGAACAGAATACACACTGAATAAATCTTTGTTGGATTGGAGTAGAGTCTCATCTTTGGTGCCAACTGTTCTTGTGGCCATTCTTTAAGTGTTTGCTTCTTCATGGCTCCCTCAAATGTCATGGTCCCCTCATTGGAGGCAGACCGAGGACATGTCAACTCTATTTCGATGTGATCTTCAGACCAACTCAGCTTGTGAAGATTGGTCCCACTTAGGTCTGTTGAAAACTCATTTGGCTAACTCTACATGCAGCATCCTAGGTAGAAATGAGTGGAAAAAAGAATTTTATGTAGAGAATTGGAAGAGACCTTCGAGGTATCTAGTCCAGCTTCTTCTTTTTACAGAAGAACCTGAAGCGTCGATAAGTTTAAGTGACTTGCGCAAGGTCACACAGGTTGTAAGTTGCAAAGTCAGGATTTGAACTCAGGTTATCTGTCTCTAAGTCTGGCACTCCACTCCCTCATTCTGCTTGTCCAGAGCAGATGATATGCCAAGGAGATTGTTGACACTTCCTTCACTTGTGTGATGCAATAGAACCATCTTGATGTGGCGTGTTACAGGCATATAGCCATTATGACACTGAGGATGAAGACCAGGAGAACAGCGGACTGAGACGTGCGAAGGCATTTCGTTTTTAAGATGCCAGACTCAAGTTCTACAGTGATTCGAGCCATAAATACCAAATTTTGCACCTAGGTGAAATGTGCCCTTCAAATGAAGGTTTTAAGGCTAACTCAAGTGAGCAGGTAGAACTCCACATGCCCAGTGCTGGAGAGACTGACACAGAGGAATATATTAGAACCACACTAGGAGGGGCCCTCACGTGGGCTTTAGCCTCCATGGAGAGCGAGTGGCCATCTGAAACTTCTCCATCTAATTATTCTTGCTAAGTAGCAAAAACTTAATTGTTTCTGTGTTGCTAGAGATCTCCTAGTGCTTTTAACATCCTCTGAATTTTGGTGGACTGGGATGAAGCTCTGGTCACCTGACCTGAGTTACGGCTTTGAATGTTTTTATTGCCTGACATTGCTGGTTGCAGGTGCCTTGATCACGTTTCTGGTTACATGTGATGAGGCATTTACTAGCTTTGCATATACCTGTGGTGCATGGATGTCATTCCAGCATTTTCATGCCTGTAGCCAAGAGTCCATGCAGAGGTTCAGAGGGTGTGTGCTGTGTGGAGTCAGCAAGTCTATTTAAAATGTATCTTGACTTTGACCTTTGCTTTTTGCCAGTGCTGATGAAGAATCAGGGTCTGACTCAGAGGCCCACCTCAGCTGCCCTTGGGTGTGGGCTTGTTTTTTCATCCCCTGCCCTTTGGGATGATTGTTTATCTCCCTTTTCTCTCCCTCCCCTCCATTTATAAACACAGATTGTGGATGTCGTTTAAATGTCCTCTCTCTCCATCCTGTTGAGAGGAAGAATGGACTGACTAGGTGAAGCTATTTTAAAATAGGAGGCTGTGGTACTATTGAAAGAGTGCCGACTTTGTGCCAAGTACCATACAAATATTATTTCATTCAATCCTTTGAAACAACCCTGCAAGGTCAGTGGTATTGTTCTCCCCATTTTACAGTTGAGCAAACTGATGAAGTGACTTGCCCAGGTGACATAACTAGTAAGTGTCTGAGATAGGTCCTCCAGTGCTCTGTCCCCTGGACTACTTCACAGCCTAAGGAAAGGATGTTGGCTTTGGAGTAGGAAGATCTGGGTTTGATTTCTGGTTTGCCATTTCCTGCCAGTGTGACTTTGGGAAAGTCACTCAACCTCTCCTGGGCATCAGGAAAAGCTATCATCACAGTATCTACTGAACTTGTCAAAGCCTTCTCCTTCAGAGTTGTGGTCAACGGCGGTTTCCACAACTCTAGGGCATTGAGCAGGGGTGTGCTGGTCAAAATTTAACAACTGGCTCTGGTGTGTGTGCGTGTGCGCGTGCGTGCGTGCGTGCATGCATGTGTGTGTGTGTGTATCATGTAGGACACACGTTTAAGTCTAATCTGCTTAATTAATATTTTCCCTATCACTTTCTTGAGTCTAGACAATCGAAAAAAATAATAAACCAAGCCCTGACTTGTAGTATTGACTCATTTCTCACACTGAAATTTTTAACAATTCAGCTAGCTCCATTCCAGCACACCTTAAATGAGAGGAACTTGGAAAGTACCCCTTCTCCCTAACAAGTAATTTTGAGGAAATAGTATCTTTCAAGAATGAGAACAAAGATTTGAGAAGTGTTTAAAGAAGAGATGACTGAATGATGATATAAAATTTATGGCATAATGTAATTATACACTTGGGAATAACCTACTACATCAACTAGCCAAACCCCTCCCTCTTTTAGTTTCTCTGTCAAGAGTCTGGCCCAAGGGTGGGGAACCTGTGACTGTGAGGGCACATGTCGCCTTCTAGACCCTTAAGTGGGGCCTTAGTCAAAAGGCTGCACTTAAGGATCTAGAAGGCCACATGTGGCCTCGAGGTTGCAAGTTCCCCACCCTTACCCAGCCATTCAGCTTTGGCTTGAGGCAGTTTGGTGTTGAAGAAAACCACTAGATTCAGTGTCAGAGGACCCGAGTTCAAATCCCAGCATTGCTACTTGCTATCTATGTAGTTTTTAAGCAAGTTGCTTGAACTCTGTGGGCCTCAGTTTATTTACTTATAAAATGACTAGAAGATCTTTGAGCTCTATATCCTAACCTATTATGAGAAATGTAAGTTGGCAATAACTAATCTGATCACTTCAGGACATGGGGAAACTCACACCTCCATGAAATATTTCATTCCATCATTAATTATTCCTTCTACCAACTGCCAACCAACTGTCATCCTCAGGGCGGGTGAGCCAGCTTAGCTGAAGCAGCCAGAGCACCACTCACAAGAGGCACCAGGCATCAGGCGAGTCAAACCTCCCACCACCATCTTGACCACAGTCACCACTCAGACCCAAAGGGGACAACTCAGGACCCTGAACCTGGGAATAATGACATGAAATGACATTAAGGAAGAAATATTACCTACCATTTACTTTGTTGTTGCATGCTAAGGACCATGAGACCTTTCCACCTGACTTGCGGTGGAAATCTTCCATATGTGTTGCCTCCTCTGTTAGAATGTGAACTCCTTGAAAGTAGGGGCTATCTTACTTTTCTGTGTGTATCATTGGTCTTTGCAAATCATAATCACTTAATAAATGCTTCATTCATCCCAAAATACTAGCCAGTGTATCAATAGATAGGGAAGCTAGGTGTCTCAGTAGATAGACCGCCAGGCCTGGAATTAGGAAGATTTACCTTTCTAAGTTGAAATCCACCCTCAGACATGTACTAGGTGTGTGTCCCTGGGCATATCATTTCCCTCTGTTTGCCTCAGTTTCCTCATCTGTAAAATGAGCTGGACAAGGAAATGGCAAACCACTCTGGTATCTTTGCCAAAAAACCCCAAATGGGGTCACGGAGAGTCTGAGATGACTGAGCAGCAACAAGAAATTTCAGTAGATCTGGTATTTATTTTCAGGTCTTCCCAAAATGAAGTCATTTCTCCTGTTGGGGCTTCAGTTTTCTCTTCTGAAAAATGAGGAAGAATTAAATAATTACATGTTAAAAAGAGCTTGAAAGAGAGGCAGCTTGGCAATAATGGATAGAGAGAGGCTGGGCCTCAGAGTCAAAAAGACTGGTGGTCCAAGACAAGAGGTAGGTTTCAGTCCTATCCCTGACACCTAGTGTCTGAAGGATCCAGGGCAAGGCGCTTACCCTCTCAGTGCCTGAGGCTGGAAGCTCTTCAAGGATGTGAAGTTTTTGAAGTTTTGGGAGTTCCATTCCACTAGGAAATTACCATCAACTCTAAAAACAGGAAACAAACAAACCCGCAAAAATAAAAGAAACACCTCCCCCACCCCAATTCAAAATGAGTTATAGATGGATATTATGGATTTTCCTTCTTGGAAATTTTTATAAATAGGATAACTAGCCTAAAATGGTTTAGATGAAAGGTGCCCTAATGTGGAGAACACTAATTATATATATTCTGGACTTTTCTTCAGATTCTACAACTTGCCATTGTTTCAGTTCAAAAGTAAAAAGTCCTTTGTAATAATACTAAAATCTTGCCTCACTGATACACACTGATACACTGATACATATGCCTTATCAACAGAGGAAGAAGTTGGAGGCTGATGGGGAAGAGCATTGACTCTGCATTGAAAGGATGTAGATCAAATTGTATCTCTGATTCTTACTACATGTGTGACCTTGGGTAAGTCACTCACATCCCTTGACTTCAATTTCCTCATCCGTAAAGTGGAGGGGTTGGAGTAATTGGTCTCTGGGGTCCCTTCCAGCTGTAGAGCCATGATCTTATAAATAGTGAATGAAATTTATGTTTTCAAAACCTTTTTCTTTGAAAAGCCTTTTTTTGTGGAGTGACTAAATCTATAAGACATCCTCTGAGATAGGAAAATACTATCATCATTTCACACAATGGGAAACTGAGGCAAAAAATTGTTTTTAAAAAATTAACTTGCCTAAGGTCACATGGCGTGTCAATAGCAAAGTGAGACTTTGTTACTGTTGTAGACCAGCAGCCTACCTTACTTCTCTCCTTCCTTCCTTCCCACATACTCATGCTGGAGCCCTAAAATCATTCTTGAGAAGTGAGAAAAAATTGTAAATGTGTGTTTCGGAGGAAAGAAAAATTATAAATTTTAGTAAAAGTGCCTTTCTTTAAAAATATAGGTACACATATTTTTAGGCTAGGCAAAAAGGACAGAGAATAAAGAAAAATGACTTGAAACGTACAATGCAAGTTAAACCATAGAGAAATAGGACTTAAATTAGGAAGAGAGTCAAGAGCTGATACAGAGAACACATGAAAGGGGAAAGGAATGCAGAGAAACAACTGTGATGAGGAGGTACTTAAGAGGGGGCTCAGCTTGCTTTCTGGGAAGTCGAGGGAGTAAAATGTCAGAGCCAGATTCATACTCTATGTAACTCAATGGGAATTTTCCTAGAGAGTTATGAAAGCTATACAGAGTGTGGAATTCACCCAGAGATTCCATCCCTCTGAGATAGGCTTTTGTACCCAGGTCACACTTATGCATTGCTTGTCCAAATTCTTCTGTAGGCCCATGATGGATGAGAACGCAGGCTTCAGTGTGTTAGGCCCCAGTATAAATAGCCTTCTAATCTTGTTCATTACATTAAAAATACATTTTGGCTCAACAATTGAAAACCCAAAGAAACCATGTTGGCAAATAAAAAAAGAATGAACATCTGTAAATTAAAGAAATTTGGCTGCTATGAGAAAACATGGTTAAAAATGAAGTCTCTGTGACTTTCTGTGGGGTGCAGCTGAGGACCAGGTCCTTTGTATATTTATGACAAAATTCTCTAGTGCGAATTGTGTGCCAAAATCAGACCGGGGTTTTGAGTTGCTCCGTAGTAGCTTGTTTTAAAATCCTAGTTAAGAAGGGGATCAATTCCCCATCAGTGACCAAAGGGAAAAAATGTGGAAAGTAGGGAGTTAGGGAAAAATCACCAGTTTTTCATATTAGGAGATTCTGAGATTATCCAGATGTTTTCACATCTCCCCTAAGAAAATTCAAGGTCATTTCCGGCCAAGATGGAATGAATTATGTAGTGTATATGTAACATTGATTGTCACTTATGAAAAATTCCGCAAGTTTTGTTGATAACAAAGGAACATTGTTCGTTCTTGGAAGATAGCAACAAGCAGGAAAAAAAAAAACATCATCACCTGGGGCTTCGTTTCTGCGTGGCTAACTAACTTATTATGTACGAGACTTGATTTCTGTTTGTCTGGAATGCCCCTTCCTACCCCATGGAGTAGCTTCCTTAAGAGAATATCTTTGGTCTTTTAACCAAGGTAGAAAAGCGAAAGAGAAGAAATGGAGTTAGACATACTCATACACTGCAGCCACAATGGATAGAACATTTTGTTGTCTCTGTAAAGGTAGTGTGGTACCAGAAAAAGTGAGCTAAATTGGGAATCAGGGAATAAGCATTCGCTATTTGTAAGGTCCGAGCTCCTACTACAAGCCAGGCACTGTTTTAAGTGTTTTTAAACAGTATGGCTGTTGTTATTTTATCTGATCCTCGCAACAACCATAGGAGGTAAGGATTATTATTATCTCCAGTTTACAGTTGAAGAAACTGAGGCAAAGTGACTTGCTTAGGGTCATGCAGCTAGGAAGTATCCGAGGCTGCATTGGAACTCAGGTTTTCCTCTCTCCAGGCCCAGCACTCTATTGCCCCACCAGCTGTTTCTACAGGAAGAGAAAACAAGGTGGAGATATTAGCTCATTTCAGATACTTGCAAGGCTCTCATGTGGGAAAGGGAATAGAGTTACTCTAGGTAGCTTACCCAAGGTCACCCAGCTAGTAAGTTTCTGGACTTAGGTCTTCCTTACTCTGGTTGCAGCTCTCTATCCACTGTGGCTCCAGCTGCCTTTGTTAAGAAGAGGGTCTGGGTTTGATTCTGAGCTCTTCAGCCTAGAAGCTGTTGGACTTTGGGGAGGTCTTTTAATCTCCTTGGCCCTCAGTTTCATCATCTGTAACATGAAGATGTTGGACTTCATGGCCACTAAGCCTCCTTCTAGCTCTAGAGTTGAGACCCTATAATACAAATGGAACAAAATTCCTGTGCTTGGGTTTAGAAATAGTGTCACAAGTACAAGATGGTTAGGCAGCAATTTTTCTGAAAAGAGATTGGGAGTGAAGGCTTAGTGGACTACAAGCTCTGTACAGGTCAATGGTGAGTTATTATAATCTAAAAATCTAATGTGACCTTAGGTTGGATTAATAAGAAGTCTTGTTATACTCTGCCCTGGTCAGACTGTGTCTGGAGTGGTGTATTCAAAAGGTGCCACATTTTGGAAAGTACATTAATAAGCCGGTGAGTATCTAGAGAAGGTTGGTTAGGACAGTGAAGGGCCTTGAGTCCATGCCACATGAAGAATCACCAAGGGAACTGAAATGTTTCACCTGGAAAAGGAAAGACTTAGGGTTATAGTAGGTCTAAGGCTAGAAGTGACCTTAGAGGTCATCTAGTACAGTGCTTCTTAAACTGTGGGTTGAGATTCCATGAGGGGTCGTGAAAAATTTGGCAACAGTAAAAGGTTTCTGAACATGCAATGAAAAAAAGTTAATTGAAAATCAAATGTGTAATCACACAAAGGTGTTTCTGATAGCCCTTGACCTTGGTGCATGGCACAACTTCACTGTAACCTTGGTTCTGAACACAAAGTGTGTGCACTTTGCACTGTGCATGCCATCAGGAGCCTTCTGAAACAGGAAAATGGTAATGAGTAGAAAAAGGTTAAGAAGCTCTGATATAGGCCAAGCCCCTCATTTTACACGATAGGATTTGAAGAGTGGTGGATGAGGCATTAGATGGGCTCTATTAGGATCCAGGGAGCAGAAGGGTAGAATGGATACAAGTGACAAAGAAACAAATTAAAATTTGATATCAGAGGGAAAAAACCCAAAACAAATGACCATTTTCCTAACAATTAGACCTATCCCAGTAGAATGCGCTGCCTTGGGAGGTGGTGTATATCTTCTTATTAGAGGTTTTCAGCTGCTGGCTCCACGACCACTTGTCTGATATGTTATAGAAAGAGGTTCTATATTATGTATTATACTATACTTTAGATTTTCTACTATATTTCAGGTTCTGGTGGGACTAAGTGGTGGCCAAAATCTCTATCAATGCTGAAACTGATTTTGTGAAACAAAAGAATAAAACTCAAATTCTACTCCCCAATAAATCCTTCTCGTCCTTTAAATTGTGTGGACTATTGCAAGTCAACTCGTTTGCAGACACTTTTTCCCCTCTTCCTTTTTTTACAAAACTTTAATTAATTTATTTATTTTTAGTTTAGAACATTCAGTTACATAAGTTTTTGAGTTTTAAATTCTCTCCCCTTCCCCGTCCCCAAGACAGCATGCAATCTGATATAGGCGCTCTCTCTTTCTTTCTCTCTCTCTCTCTGTCTCTCTCTCTCTCTATATATATATATATGTACACATATATATGTATATACATATATGTATTCATATTGAACATATTATCATATTAGACATGTTATAAAGAAGAATTATAACCAATGGAATGAACCAAGAGAAAGAAGAAACAAAACAAAACAAAAACAAAAAGGAGGGAAGGTAGATGGTATGCTTCATTCTGCATTCAAACTCCGTAATTCTTCCTCTGGATGTGGATGACATTTTCCATCATGAGCCTTTTGGAATTGTCTTAGAATCTTGCATTGCTGAGAATAGCTAAGTCTATCGAAGTCAGTCATTGCACAATGTAGCTGTATCTCCTGGTTCTTGCAGTTACTTCTTCAAGGAGACACACACACACACACACTCACAACCTTCTCTTTCTTTCCATAATTTATAATGGAATTTGGTTAAAGCAGGCCATATAACCTCTTTCTCCCTCATCAGCTTTTTAGACAGCCAAAGCCCTTAATAAGATGATAATAAAGGAGAAAAAATTGGAATCTATTTTGAAGTATATTGACTATTAAGACAGATATGGGTGAGCCAATGCTTGCATAGGAGAATGACTTACTTAAAATGAAGGCATGAGGGCATTTGGGACTTCAAGGGGACAGGAGGAAGGGTCACAAAGCAAGGGGAGAAGGGAGGATCTCTGAGCAAAGGAAAAAGTAACTATTTTTAACCAAGGAAGGTTTTTGCAGGGGAATGGAAGTTATACAGAGCTATTCAATACATGGAACTTACTCCAAGATTCAATGCCTCTGAGATATGTTTGTGGATCCTTGGGACATTTATATACTGTCACATTGATAGAGTGTCTGGACATCTTTATACGCCCCACAATACCTACCACAGTGAGTCAGGCAGAGAAGATATTCAGTAAATATTTATTGAAAGAAATGAATGAATGAGATTGAAAAAGCTCAGAAGAGCTGGGGATAGGACATTCTTCCAGGTGCAGAGAACAGTTTCAGCCTCCAGTGTAGAAAACATAGATGAGTAGACTAGAGAGATTCACTTTACTGCAACAAAAGAGAAAATGTATAGGGATTATGGGGTGTGTGTGTGTGTGTGTGTGTGTGTAGGTGGAGGGAAGGATAATGGGTTACATTTATAGGAGAATAGATTTTGAGCTGGAAGGGACCTTGGAGGTGACATAATTCAAATTACTCATTTTACAAATGGGGAAACTTGTTGAAAGTAGGCAAATGAATCCTGAGAGTCGTCCAGGTAGCAGGTAACAGGGGCAGAGGTGCTGACACCAACAATCATTCTGCTGCATTCTGCCACCCTCATAGTATGGCTGAGCAAGTGGAAAACCAACCTTGGAGTCAAGACAATAGCTTCCAAAGGGAATAAGTTGGAAGTACCTTCGAGGCTATCCGGTCCAAATTCTTCATTTTAAAGGTAGGGAAACTGAGGCCCGGAAAGATGAAATGATTTGTGCAAGGCAGTATAGGTAGTAAGTGACAGTTTTATTGTTGGTATAAATATTAGCTATGTAAACATATCACAAGAAAATTTTCAACCCCTATGATATCACATGTCTATTTTGACATTTCTTTCTACTTCCTGTTCCCAAAGCCCTCACACATACACAATCTCATGTTATCCTTTTTTAAAAAAATTAATTTATTTTTAGTTTTCAACATTCATTTCCACAAGATTTTGAGTTCCAAATTTTCATCCCATTCCTCCCCTCCCCCCACCTCAAGATGGCATGCATTCTGTACCCCTTACCCCATCATGTTATCCTTATAATAGCCTTGGAAAGAAGGAAGTGCAAATAATTGTCAGCCCCATTTTCTTGGTTAGATTCCCTGAGGGGAGAGGGAAGGAAGATACTAGGTTTTTTTGTTTTGTTTTGGTTTTGTTTTCTTTGCAATCTCAGCCGTACTCATAGCAGATTCTTAATAAATGCATAGTGAATTGAATTTGACTACAAAGCTGAGGTTCAGAGAGATTGATTGATCTCTGAAGAGTCACCCACCTATATTACCTAGTATATTTTTTATTTTTTTCCCACTAAAACTTAAATGCTTTTTTCCCCCTCAGCTGGCCTTATCTAACAACCAACGAATTTACGAGAATTTACTATGTGCCAAGGCCTGTGCTAAGTGCTAGGGATACTAACATAGGCAAAAAAAAACAAAAAAACAAAAACAAAAACCCAAAACAGTCTCTGGTATGTGACAGAGTTGAGATTAGAACTTTCCAAATCTAGGACTCATTAAATTGTACTATAATGCAGATTCTCAGATTTTTTTGGTCTCAGAATCCTTTTACATTGTTAAGAATAGTTGAGAACCCCGAATGAGCTTTTGTTTATACTTTTGTACATTAATATCTATTATATTGGAAATTAAAACAATTTTAAAATATTTATTATTAATTCAAATAATAAACTCATGTTAAGTGATATTTCTTGTGAAAAAATATTTTCTAAAAATATTGGTGAGAAGAATGTCATTGTTTTATTTTTTCTTTTTGCAAAATATCTGGCTTAATAGAAGACAGCTAGATTCTTGTATCTATTTTTGTATTCAGTATGTTGAGACGTGTTGTTTTGATTGAAGCATATGAAAAAAATTCAGCCTCACATGGATGGATATGTAGTTGGAAAAGGGATGAGTATTTTAATAGACAGATTGTGTCTTAGTATTATTTTTCAAAAATTTTAAACCTTACAGACCATCTCCCCTTCCCTTGAAAGGGACTTAGGAACCCCCAGAGGTCTACAGACCATATTTTGAGAAGGGCTGACAAATGGATGGACCCTATTGACCAACACTGACCACCCATCCCTTCCAGGTCCTGAACTAGGTTATCATTCCCCCGAGCCTACTGACCACTCAGAAAGTTGGGAATTTGAGGGAGAGGAAGGAGAAAAGACAAAAATGAGGTTGATGTCAAGAACAGAAGGCTAGAAAAGGTTCTCTAAAGTGAACTGTATCCAATTAGAAAACGGGAGTGGGGAGAACCTGCTAAAATAGTACAGCATCTCTTCCACTCTACCTCTAAAATCCTCAGTACAGCTGTGACCATTCATCTTTGCTCCAGTCCCAAAGGAGGAGGTGGGTCTTTTCCTTGAAGAGGCAAACTTCTCTGTTTGTGCTTTTGTTGCTCCCCTTCTAGGCTGGGATCAGCTTGCCTCATCAATCATATTTCTATCACTCTATTTGTATCTATATCTGTCTCCTCCCTGCCCCCCCCAGTACTAGCTTCTGAGGATCATAGAACTGGATCTAGCCAAATGCACTCATTTACAGTTGGGGAAACTAATCCTTCATGCAAAGCTATTCCTTAAGCCTGGAAAATCAGCTGTCCTCTCTGCCTCTCAGAACCCTTATGTTCCTTCAAGGCTCCACTCAGGCACCGCCTTCTCTCTATAGATTTCCTTAACCCAGGCCCCCATCTGCACACCTCACAACAAAGTGATCCCTCCCCCCACAAATTTTCCTAGAGCATTTTGCCTGGATATTTATCTTGACTCCATCACTCTGTACCTTGTAGAATAACATATGTATACATATATATAGTATATATATGTATGTGTATATATATGCATGTATATATGTGTGCACACACATACATATATGTGTATATACATGTATGTACATACACACATACATATATGTGTATATACATGTGTGTATATACATATATACACACGTGTGTATATATACACATATATGTATACATACATATATACACACATATATGTGTATATATATAGACACACACACACACACATATGAAAGCTCATGATAAACCTTGTTAAAGGCAAGACCATTACGGGTTATTTTTGTCTTTATGACTCCAGTGCCTAGCATAGTGTCTTAGACATAGCAGGCTCTTAATAAATATCTGTTGAATTCAAGTCTAATGCCTACCCCAGGCACTGAGTGAGGTGGGAAACTGGAAATATCTGGACCTTTTTCCATCATTGACTCAGTCAATTGACCCTGAGCAGTTAACCTCTGGTAGCTTCTGTTTCTTTCATGCTTAAAATGGATAAGAAATAACTTATCTCCCAAGGAAGAATAAGAGAAAGAAGAAAAGAACTACCTTAGAAGAAGGGCATTTTTACTACCTACAGTAGAGTAGGTTCTGTGTAAATGTGTCAGTCATTAAAATGAAAGAAAAAGAAAAAGCCTGAAGGATTGGACATAATTTGAACTCAAGTATGAGTCTAAAGTATAAACATTTCTCTGTCTGTACCCTAAGGGGTGTGTGTGTGTGTGTGTGTGTGATGGTTTCAAATCTATCTCAAAAGTAGATGGCATTGTAGTTTATCTTGATCTTCTCCACGAAATGTTGACAACTTAAAAATAACCCCTCTGAGCCTCATTCTCTCATCTGTAAAATGGGAATAATGATACCTCCTACCTCCTTTGACCACCTCACAGGCTTATCATGAGGATGAAATGTACTTTTTATAAAGTTTTAGATAAAGACCTGGTATTATTAGCACAGAGTAGGTTATGCCATGGCTATGATCAACATGCTACTGGAATGTTTCCATCAGCATCTGGCCCTGAAGAGTAAAATCACTGAAAGTCTTAGATGGAAAGGACCTCAGACTTCCTCTAGTATGACCTGTGCTTGCACAGGAAATTCCTATACAACAGGCCTATGAGAGGTTATTCAGATTCCACTTTGGTGACTGCAGTGATAGGAATCCCCCACTTCTCACAATCACTCATTCCACTGTTGGACAGATGTTGGGAAGTTTTCCCTCATCTGAGCTTAAATCAATTGGTGTAATTTCTCACATGCCTCTGCATTCTAGGACTAAGTTAACAAATCTCTCTTCCCTACATGACAATGATTCAAAGGCTTGTGGACATCTATTATATCCCATTCCTTTCTTGTTTTCTTTTCTATGAGGGTGAGTGGCCCTATTACTTCAAGTAGTCCTTGGGTAGTATGATCTAGAGTCTGCTTCCCAGACCAATAACTCTCTCCTGAGTCTATTTCAGTTGGCCAAGGTTCATCATAAAATATGGCACCCAGGCTTGAGCAGAATACTACAGACATGATACGACTATCGCCTTCCTCTTTCTGGGTATTGTGCTTCTTCTAAGTCAGACTCTGTTGACATCAAGGTCATTTTGTTGTCTCTTATTGAGCATAAGGCCCTATTTTTATAAAAAAAAAATCATAAATCAGCTCTGATTCCATAAAAGTCTGGCCAATGGCTCAGATTCAGTCTGGCAGACTTGTCAATACAAGTGTCACAGTAGGGCAGATTCTTAAAATCTCATCCACCCTGACTGGTGGTCTGGTGTTTTGATAAACCTTATCTCTGTCTGAAAGAAGACTTGAGTCAAATTCACTCAAGGTAGGACCTGTGTCTCTTGCCCTTCAATTTTGGGGTCCCAGTACCTCTAGACCTCAAAATCTCCATTTTGGAAGTAGAGCTCAGTATGACTATGGTTTTTTTAAATTTTATTTTTTATTTTTAGTTTACAACAGTTTTACATGTTCTTGAGTTTCAAATTTTCTTCCCTTCCCTCCCCTCCCCCTAGCCCCCCAAGATGGCATGCAGTCCGACGTAGATTCTACAAAGACCTTTGCATTAAACTTATTTACACAATAGTCAACTTGCAAAGAAGAATTATGTCCAATGGAATGAATCATGAGAAAGAAGAAACAAAACCAGAAAAAAGAGGAAAAGAAAGAGAGCAAATAGATGCCTCAATCTTTACTCAGACTCCACAATTCTTTCTCTGGATGTAGCTCGCTTTTTCCATCATGAAGTCTTTGGAGCTGTCTTTGAGCCTTGTATTGCTGACGAGAGCCAAGTCTATCAAAGTTAGTAATCACAGAATTAATATTTCTGTGGTTGTGTATAATGTTCTCCTGGTTCTGTTCCTCTTGCTCAGCATCGGATGATGTAGGTCTTTCCAGGTTATTATGAAGTCTGTATCTTCCCCATTTCTTAAAGCACAATAATATACCATTACATTCATATACCACAGCTTGTTCAGCCATTCCCCAATTTAGGGGCATCCCTTTAATTTCCAATTTTTTGCCACCACAAAAAGAGTAGCTATAAATATTTTTGTACATACAAGTCCCTTTCCCACTTGTGTGATCTCTTTGGGATACATACCTAGGAGTGGTATTGCTAGGTCAAAAGTTATGCATATTTTATAGCCCTTTGGGCATAGTTCCAAATTGTTCTCCAAAATGCTGGATCTGTTCACAGCTCCACCAACAATGTATCAATGTTCCAATTTTCCCACATCCTCTCCAGCATTTATCATTTTCCTGTTTTGTCATATTAGCCAGTCTGACAAGAGAGATGTGGTACCTAAGAGTTGTTTTGATTTGCATTTCTTTAATCAGTAGTGATTTAGAGCATTTTTTTCATATAATAATAGATAGCTTTAATTTCTTCCTCTGAAAACTGCTTTTTCATATCCTTTGACCATTTCTCAATTGGGGAATGACTTTTATTCCTGTAAATTTGGCTCAGTTCCTTGTATATTTTAGAGATGAGGCCTTTATCAGAGACATTGGTTGTAAAGATTTTTTCCCAATTTTCTGCTTCCTTACTAATCTTTGTTGCATTGGTTTTGTTTATACAAAAACTTTTCAGTTTAGCATAGCTAAAATTATCCATTTTGAATTTTATAATAGCCTCTATCAGTTGTTGGGTCATGAATTCTTCCCTTTCCCATAAATCTGACAGGTAATCTATTCCTTGCTCTCCCCAATTGCTTATAGTATCAGCCTTTTTTCCTAAATCATGTACCCATTTTAACTTTATTTTGGTATATGGTGTAAGATATGGGTCTATGCCCAGTTTCTGCCATACTAACTTCCAATTTTCCCAGCAGTTTTTGTGAAATAGTGAATTCTTAGCCCAGAAGCTGGATTCTTTGGGTTTATTGAAGAGTAGATTGCTGTGTCTTTGATTACAAGCTGTGTCTTTTTCTCCATCCTGTTCCCCCACCATGTATGCTTTTATTTCTCTCTCCCCTCTCCTGCTCCTCAAAAGAGTTTTGCTTTTGACCACCATCTTCCTCAATTTATCCTCCCTTTTGATTTCCCTCCCTTATCTTACACTTTTCCCCTTGCTACTTGTTCCTTTCCTTCTGACCACCCCTCTCCTTTTCTTTCCCCTTTCCCCTCCGACTACCTGTAGGACAAGTTTGATTTCTATACTTTTCAGAGTATGTTATTCTCTTCTTGAACCAAATCCGATGAGAGTAAAGCCCATATACTACTCTTCTCCCTCTTGTTTTTCCCTCTACTATAATTCATTTTTGTGCCTCTTCATTTGATGTAATTTATCTTTTTCTACTACCTCCTTACCTGTTCTCCCAGACCCCTCGCTTTACATCTTTTAATTATGTTTTTATCATTATATCAGTTATTTTATGCTGACACCCACAGTCTATTGTATCTCTTTCAGTTGCCATAATAACTGTACTATTCTCAAGATTCACACACACACATAATATATGTAAAATGATATAATCCTATATAATGATGTAAATAAACAGTTTGCCCTTATTGATTAACAGGGTTTGTGGCAGTTTTTCCCCCTTGTTTACCTTTTTATATCTCTCTTGAGTTTTGTATTTGAAGATCAAATTTTCCATTGAGTTCTGGCTTTTTCATCAGGAAGGTCTGGAATTCCCTTATTTCGTCGAATGTGCATCTCTTTCCAAGAAAAATTATTCTCAATTTTGCTGGGTAATTGATCCTTGGTTGTAGTCCAAGCTCCTTTGCCCTTCAGAATATATGTTTAATGTGAATGTATATGTAAAGCCTATATCAGATTGCATGCCATCTTGGGGAGGCAAGAGGTACAGGAGGGGAGAAAATTTGGAACTCAAAACTTGTGGGATTGAATGCTGTAAACTAAAAATAAATAAATAAATGTTTAAAAAAATGAATGTTAAATGTATATGTTATTGGGAAATATTTAACAAAATAAATAAAAATATTAAAAAAATACTGCCGGGGGCAGAGCCAAGATGGCGGCTGGGAAGCAGTGACTGGCATGAGCTCCCCACCACATCCCTCCAAAAACCTATAAAAAATGTCTCTGAACCAATTCTAGAGCTGCAGAACCCACAAAGTGGCAGAAGGAAGCAGGGCTCCAGCCCAGGACAGCCTGGATGGTCTCTGGGTAAGGTCTGTCCTGCATAGAGCCCCCAGCTCCCAGCTGAGGGGAGCAGAGCTGAGCCCAGCAGAGCCCAGCGTGCACGGCGCAGACTGACCACAGACCGACCAGACTAGCAGCAGAACAGAGAGTGCCCTACAGTCCTGAATTACTGAGCTGTGGCATCTACCAGACCTCTCAACCCACAAAGAGCAAAGGCAACAGAGAAGGTTAGTGGGAAAAGCTGCAGGATTGAGTTTGCGGTTTGGTCACTGACCCTGGGGCAGCGGAGGTGGGGCAGCTTTAGAACTATGGCTACAGTTGCTTCTGGCCCCAGGCCCACCTGTTGGGAGGAATTAAGTGGAAAATCAGAGCAGGAGTGAAGAGCCTGCTGAAGATTTGAGCCCAGTCCGGATAGGGGGGTCTTGGGGAAGGAGGAGTGCTGGTGAGGCAGCGCATCTGCCCAAGCGTGGAACATAGAACTCTTTAGTCTACAAGCAGTCATACCCTGCTGAAAAACTCAAGGGTTAAGTAAGTTGGCTGGGAACATGGTCAGGCGTCGAAAACACACCCAGATTCAGTCTCAGACTCTGGAATCCTTCTTTGGTGACAAAGAAGACCAAAACATACAGTCAGAAGAAGTTAACAAAGTCATAGAGCCTACAACGAAAACCTCCAAGAAAAACATGAACTGGTCTCAGGCCATGCAAGAACTCAAAAAAGATTAAGGAAAGCAAGTTAGAGAAGTAGAGGAAAAATTGGGAAGAGAAATGAGAAGGATGAGAGAAAATCATGAAAAACAAGCCAATGACTTGCTAAAAGAGACTCAAAAAAATACTGAAAAATATACTGAAGAAAACAACA
>CM053623.1:330270463-330281239 GCA_028646595.1 Phalanger gymnotis | reverse complement strand
AACCAGAGTGTATGCCATCTTGGAGTGGGGGGGGGAGGAAATGGGGAGAAAATTTGTAATTCAAACGCCTGTGACAATCAATGCTGAAAACCAAACATATTAAAAATAAATTTAAAAAAATACTACCAACCAACCCAATGCAGTATACACTGTTAAGTTCCTGTGAAAGTTGGCTTTGCTCATGTATTTTTCCTTGTAATAAGTAAGGATTCAATGACGGTGAGATAGAAGAAGGGGAAATGAGTGTAAACACAAAAGGCTACAATAAGACTTAAATGAATGAATAAAAAATCATAAAAACATCACAAATCACTGTATAGCCAGGTCTCTCCCACTCTCTAATTGTGCAATTAATTTTTGAAACTGTGTTAGAACTTACATGCAGAATTTCATTCTGTTTGATTCTCCAACCCTTCGTAGCTTTATATTGCACCCCCCAGATTTCTTCATCAACACTTTGTTGCTTATTTATCTGACTCAGGAAGAGCCAGGACATGGAGCATCATGGGAGGAAGGCCAAGAGTTAGTCTTGGTAATCAAGCATGACTGAATAAGGCAGTTGTTAAAAAATTAATGCAGGAACAATGTTGTTAAAGTGTAAAACAAAATAAAACAAAACCCTTTAAAATTATTTCATCATAAAGCAAGATGCACATATATATTATAGCTTGGCTCTGGTTTTAGATTTATTTTTGTTTCACTTAGGCATCTTGTTTGCATTATTATCTGGAGGTCAGAGTATGACTTTAAAGGAGATCCATAGACTATATCTGCTGATTCTCTTTTTCTCTTCATATTTCTTTATTGAACAAAATTTAGCTTCAGAACAGACAGAAAAGAATGAGATATTTTATTCATCATTTAGATAGTTTTATTCTTTGTGGTCATATATATTTCTTCTTGATCTGATAACATATTTCTATAAGGCAATCAGGAAGGAAACAAGCATTTGTTAAAGGCCTACTATGTGCCAGGTATTTTATAAATATGACCTCATTTCATCCCTACAATAACCCTGGTATATATGGGCCATTATTATCCCTATTTTTACAGATACTGAGGCAGACAGAGGTTAAGTGAGTGACTTACCTAGTGTCACAGAACTAGTAAGTGTTTGAGACCGTGTTTGGATTCAGGTCTTCCTTATGTTAGGCCTAGCACTCTATCCACTGCCTCAGATGATTCTAGATAAACCTATATATAGTACATAAGACTAAAATATTTAAAAATAATTTAAAAAATGTCTGCATATAAAATCAGAAACATATGGCATGAGTGAGTGTTGATAGTTCTTTACATGCTGAAGTTACTTTCAGGAGGAAAGGAAGAACTTTAAATGAACAGGAAATCATTAATGATACCAAGTTCACTGTTGCTCCAAGGTCACCACTGAAGCAAGATGAAACACTGTGGGAAGGGAGAGGGAGAGGAGCCTCTGCAGCCATGGGACTTCTGTGTAATTGAATAGAATTTTAATGAGCTTATGAAACACTGCCTTCCTATTGTCCCCCTGAGAATCTGGACAGCCTCCTCCTGGCTCTTATCTCTCCTGCACTTGCCGGCTGTTAGGGAAGAAGATGTTTAGCCTTACAAGAGGGAGAATGATCCAAGCAGTGACCTCCCTTTCTCTCTTAGGATGAAGATCATGCCAGCTCCCAAAGCTTCTTCCCAAGTCCATACTCCTCATTCTTCTCATAATGTGGATCTCATTCCAGAGCCTCCTGAAGCCTGAGCAACAAAATGAGCGTCCCTGGTTGAGGTCCCATAATTACAGATTTTTGTATTCTGATTTTTGTGTCTCACTGGCCGTTTGTAAATTCCTTTGTTGGTGGAACTTAAACTTGGGGAGGATTTAAAAAAGATGATGGTGGTGGTAAGGGATTTGTGAGCAAGGCAATGGTGCACTTGGGTTGCCTTCAACATTGGATTGTTTTTATTTACTTTCTGTAATTCAATTATTCATTCACTAACACATTCAACAAATGGTTATTATCACCCACTACTGTATTACAAGTCTTTGTTCCAGGTGTTAGGATACAAAAAACAAAAGTGAAACAATTCTTGCCCTCAAGTAGCTTATATTCTATTGAGTGGATACAACATACCATTAAGGTTCTGCCTCTGACACATATTGATTACATAACTCTGCATAAATCACATAATCCACTAGTGTCCTAGGCCACTTTCTAATACTCTGAGTTGAAGACATGTTATTGACCTGCATCACTAGGTGTTCCCTGTGCCAATGAAATCATAGATCCAGATCGACCAAATTAAACTAAACCCAATAACCAACCATAGACATAAAATAACACAAAATAATTTTAAGAGGGAACCAATGGTAACAAACCAGGCGAGTTGGGATTAAGAAAGACCCTATGTAAGAAGTGGCACTTGAGGTACATTTGAAATAAAGCTAAGTACTAAAAATGGTAAAAGTGAAGTGGGAGATTCTTTGAATCTTAGGGGCCTCCTCTGCAAAGTTGTGGGGTTAGGAAATGGGATGCCATGTGCAGGGTATAGTTAGTAAGACCAACTTGACAAGATTGGAGGTATGTGAAAGGGAATAAGGGAATAATATGGAATATGACTGGAAGTATAGGTAAGGCCTTAATTGTGGAGGTCCTCTCAAATGCCAGGCTGATGATTTTGTATTTTGTCCTAAAGGCCATTAAATCTTTTTCCTTTTTTTCTTTTTGACAGGGGAAGGCAAGGCAATTGGGGTTAAATGACTTGCCCAAGGTCACACAGCTAGTAAGTGTGTCAAGTGTGTGAGGTTGGATTTGAACTCAGGTCCTCCTGACTCCAGGGCCGGTGCTCTACTCACTGCACCATCTAGCTGCCCCTAAAATTTTTTGAATAGAGGGAGTGCCATAACCGAGGTGAGTAGTGATGAGGCCTTGAACTACAAAAGAGGTGTGAGTTGAGAGAAGGAAGAGGAAAATGATCTGAGGGCATGGTTTACACACGTAACTAATGTTACTCTTTGGATGTGTGACAAAATCTTCCATGAAATGGCAAACTACCCATTTTTTTCCTTGGTATCCTGTGTAATAGAATTAATCATGATGCATCATTCTGTCACTGATGAGAACATAATAAATAGTTCCACTGGGCATTCTAAAGTAATTTAGTAATAATTAGAGTCCACTAAGTGGAGAAAAATTCTGACAACTTCAGAATGATGAGATAGAGAGGTTATCATTAAAGTATGGGATAAAGACAAACTGATTAACTGAGGCACCTCATGCAGTGGAAAGACTTGGAGTCAGAGGACACAGGTTCAAAGCCTAAATCTACTTACTATGTGACCTTGGCAAATCATTTAATCAGTCTAGGTCCTGGGTTCCTCATCTCTAAAACAGAAAGCTTGAATAGACGACCTCCCAGTTCCTTCTTATTTTTAATATGTGGTCTTGTTCTAACGTTGAGAAATCATTTCTGAACACCCTAATAAAAGGATTTGTTATGTGAAGTTTGGATTCAGTCAAAGGGCCTCATCTGAGGACTTAGAGGGCCACATTTGGCCTTGAGGCCATAGGTTCCCCACCCCTGATTTATACCTTATGTTATGGCTTATTTCTCTGGAAAGGGAGAGAAGGAGAATAAAAGATATTCAATATATAGTATAAATTAGGTATGGGACAGGTGACTATTCCTACAAATGTTAAACATAAATGACTCATAACAGATGAACAGAATGACTTGAAAGATTCAGTAATTTAACTTACAACTACTGTTGTAATCTTCCAGGAGGCCAACATTTAATCTTCATGAGAACATAAAGGCACTTTTCAAGCCTGCATTTTAGCCATTTTATACTTCACCTTGGGTTTGCACTGTCTAAACATGTCTGCTGGGCCAGTCCTCTTGATGTGGCCATCCTAAGAGCTTTGGAACAGTTACTTGAAGATTGTTCTCCTGCTACTATTGAGTTACCATGCAACGGCACTCAGGACCTCCAGACCTCTTGAACTCACAAGGTAATTTCCAAATTTAGATCCTAAAAGTGATGGGCAGCTGCTAGATTTTGTTGGGAAGTGCTGGGGGGAGTCATGATTCCCCTAGAACTTTAGTAAAATCACTTCGGCAGCTGTGAAGATCAACTTGAATTATAGAGGCTAATTAGGAGGATATTGCAATTGTCTAGGTGAGAGGTGAGGGCCTGAGTCAGGGTGGTAGTGAAGGGAGAGAATGGAACATGGGTGAGAAGTATGTAGAGAAAGATTACAAGATTTGGTAACTGATTGGATATATGGAATAAGTGAGAGTGAAGAATTGAGGATAATATTAAAATTGTGAACTCAGGCAACTGGGAGCATATGGTTCCTTTGAATATGGGAGTTCAGAAGATGTGTGGGTTTGGGGGAAAAGATGAGTTCTCTTTTGAATCTGTTGAGTTTGAGCTGTCTATGGTATATACAATTCGAAATGTCCAAAAGACAGCGCCATGGGACTAGAGCTCAGAATGACACTAGAACTGGACATATATATCTGGGAGTCATCTTCATAGAGATGATAAATTAATCCACAGGAGCTGATGAGTTCAAAACATGAGAGAGCACAAAGAGTAAAGATAAGTGAACCCAGGGCAGAGCTTTGGGCATCATATGGATAGAGATCTAGCAGAAGAGTCTGAAAA
This sequence comes from Phalanger gymnotis, assembly GCA_028646595.1. NCBI lineage: Eukaryota > Metazoa > Chordata > Mammalia > Diprotodontia > Phalangeridae > Phalanger > Phalanger gymnotis. The sequence goes on along the minus strand of CM053623.1, from coordinate 330,276,597 downwards.
GTAAGGATCATATGGCGGAGAGCCGAATAAGGAAAGCAGTGTCATGAAAATGCAGAAGAAAAGGATATCTAGAAGGAGAATGTAATCAATGGTGTCAAATGTTATGAAGAAGTCAAGGATAAGGATTGAGAAAGGGCTATTAGACATGACAATGAAGAGTTTGCAGATAACTTTGGAGAGAATAGTTTCACTAGAATGATGAGGTAGGAAACGAGATTGCAGAGGGTTTTGGAAGAGTGTAAAAGAAGAGGAAGTGTAAACACTGAGTATGGACGGCTTTTTGGAGGAATTTAGCTAAGAAAAGGAGGAGAGGTAGCAGATGATAGTGAGAATGGATCTGGTAAGGTTTTTGTTTTTAAGGATAGGGAAGACATGAGTGTATTTGAAGGTAGCAGGAAGGAATTGCTAAATTGGGAGAGACTAAAGATTATAGAGAGAGGGGAGGACAGTTGAAATAATCCATCAGAAGAGAAGATGGGATGTGATTAAAAACAAATCTAGAGGGGCAGACCTTGGCAAGATGAAAGGCCACCTTTTCATCAGACACTAGAATGAAGGAGGAGAGAATGAGGAGTGCTGTAAATGGGTTGATTGCCTTCTAGTAGTAAGATTGGAACGTAGGCATTTCTTCTTCTAGGCTTCATTTCTATCTTTTCCCGTGACATTAAAGCACTGAAGTAAGTTGTTTCATAGTAACCTGGAAGAGTGAATGTGCCCTCTAAGTGCACGACTGTAAGGCAGAAACCATAATATTGGAAACGGTTGGACTTCTTTTAAATTCATTGTATTTCTTGCATGGCCAGCCAAGATATGAGTTGCTTCTTTGCTCTATTTAAGATATTTCTGTTTGTTTTCTTTTCTTCATGGTAAATTTTTATCTCATCTTTTATTGAGAAGCAGCAGAGTTTATCCACTGGGATATATTTTTTGGAAGTTCCTCTAAACATCACATTTACCATCAAATGTATCTCTATTTGAAAATTAAAATAATTCAGGCCCAATCACTGAGAAAGAGTAGGAGAACATAGCATTTTTTTTTGTCTGTAAAATGGAGTGTTTCATGAGGGCCAGAAGGAATAATACATGCAAAGTGGTTCGCAAACTTTAAATCACTTTATAAATGTTATCATACATCCTGTGGAATCTGTGAGAGGTAATCTGCCATCTCTTCATTGCCATCTTCACCATCATTATCATCCTCCTCCTCATGTTTAGCCTTCTTCTTATCTTTTTTGAGAGAGTTTAGTGAGAAATGATCCTGGGAAAGTTTTTATCTTATTTTATTTTATCTTTATTTTACGTAATGTTTTGTAGACAATTGCACAGATGGACAAAATAACTGTTATTGAATAAAAGTATTTGTAATGGAATAAAAGTATTAGAATAAATATTTGTAATTAAATTATTAATAATTAATTAAAATTAATAATTACTAAATATTGTCAATAAATTTGAAATTGAATAAAAGTATTAGTCTTCTGTAGCTTCACTGAAAGCAAATTTCCTCATGTTTTTCAACTTTTTCCTCTTTAGATTCTAGTTACCCCTTAGTTTTAGCTCGTATTTTGTCTAATCTGGGTAAAGGGATGAAATTATTTCTTATAGTTGCCCTGTCATGATCTGCAACACATTCGCTGTTAGCCAATTTGGAGCTTAGGTGGTATTGACCAAAAGCTGTATGAATTCCTTGCCTATGACTATAATGCCCATAACCAGTTTAGTCACAAGATAGCACTTGTAAGTAATGATATCATTTATTTATTCAGTGTAATTCATGGTACTCCACATCACCTGCCCTTATGAATGAAAGTGAGATTATTGGCATTTTTAATTTTGGGGGGGTTTGTTACTTTCTTGTCATTCTAGAACATGAAGTTGCACTATTTGCTCCACCATTTTCTTCATCAAGTTACTCATAACATGTTTTAAGTGGAGCTAGCCTGCAACCCAATGCCAATATGTCTGTTTCTCTGACTCTTAGGTTGGATCACTTTGGGGCACTAGCCTAAACAGTTGTATTGCCAGAGCCCAACTCAGCAAGGCTTTAGGGTTCCTGCCAGGCCTTCACAGCTACCATAATTAATCAACTAATCGACCAATGAACAAGTGCTTATGAAGTGTGTACACCTGCCAGGCACAATGGTAGGTTTTAGGGATATAAGTAGAAAGAATCAAACAATCCTTATTCTAAATGAGCTTCCATTCTAATAGGGAAGGCTACAAATACAAGGTATTAGCTTCAGGACACATTAAGTCTCAGTTATTTATCATCCTTCCTTGAGTTCTCCTACTTTGCTGTTGCTATCTCGCCTCCTAAGAGAGGTTAAGTGCCAACCTAACTCCAAGGGATCATTGCTATTATAACTTTTATGAATGCAGAGTGAATTATTCTTGATTAGGAGAGCAGAGGTCAGAATTTTATCCTTGATGAAACTGTGAGTAAGGAAATATTTCATTTATTATCTCTTTTCCTACATGGTTTTCTCAAATTGAACATATTCCGGGTGTTCATCTTCTAAGCTTCCACCACTGGTTTAAGCTAAAATAAATGATTTCCTGTCTTAAGCTGCTGTAGAGTGATGTTATCTGTACACATTGTAGAGGAAATGACCCTGCATCATTTGTATGTTGGTTCATATTCATTATCTACTTTAAGATAAATGACCTATATCAATTTAAGGACATCAGACTTAGACTTGACCTCCAGGTAAAAACTGCATTTGGTCACTGTTGGGTCCTTACTTCCCATCTAAGATATACTTTGCCTACTCTATGCTGGATCCATGGGGTGAATTCATTCTACCATCTTTTTTTGTTGTCTGGCACTCACCTGGCTCTTTAATTAGCCAATCAACAAATACTTATTAAGCAAATACTATGTGGGAGATACTGTGCTAGACACTGAAGTACAAATACCAAGAATGAAGCAATCTGTCACCATTTATGCTATATTTTTTCCACTCTTTAGTTACAGTTTCATATTAAGCGATCATATGTAATTACAGGTTAATATTGTGTCAACTTTTCCTGACTTTCCAGATATTAATATAATTTGAAATTATTCTTCCTCTTCATTTAAAAATTCACTGTGGATTTAGTCCCTTCAACTTGACCAACTCTGTATGTCTGTAATGTGCCAAGCTTCTTATTTTCTGACATCCTTTCCATTGTACTGGTCAGTTGGAGTTCCCCATTTCCTTTAGGCTTCACTAGTGAACTAGCATTATCTATCCTTCCTTCTTCAATCTGGGACAAATACAGAGCAACTGCCTCTCCATAAAAGTTAGAAGATGTTATCCAACAATGACAGGTATCGGTAATGAGTGGGACTCTTGGTCCCCTTCTACAAGAAGTATTTTTCCTACCTTCTTTCCTTCCTTTCTTCCTTCCTTCCTTTCTTCCTTCCTTCCTTCCTTCCTTCCTTCCTTCCTTCCTTCCTTCCTTCCTTCCTTCCTTCCTTCCTTCTTCCTTCCTTCTTTCCTTCCTTCTTCCTTCCTTCCTTCCTTCCTTCCTTCCTTCCTTCCTTCCTTCCTTCCTTCCTTCCTTCCTTCCTTCCTTCCTTCCTTCCTTCCTTTCTTCCTTCCTTCATCACAAGGGTACAGCCAAGTCCTCTGTTGACCTGTCATCCCTTATTTTTGTCACATGACTGGCTCATCTTCTCTTTCTGTCACATAATGCCTTAATGGTATCATTTACTCCTGTTCTTTGGATATGTATATATCTATGTATATGTATATATATATACATATATATATACATATATATGTATATATATATATAATGTGTGTGTGTATGTATATGTGTGTGTATTTATATTTACATATATTTTCTAACCATAAAATAGACCACCTAGGTGTCTCTGTTGTTGATTTGACCATAACCAATGTATTTCCAAGGGCCTGACTAATTTTAAAATTTATATTTTTAGCTACGGATGCTGAGAGCTCACATTGATAACCCAAATGAAGATTGTAAATAAGTACAGTAATTTCTCATTCTAGGTACCCTTTCTTCAAGAGGCAGCTAAGTGGAGAGAGAAAGTCATTCAGGTTGCAACCTAGATTCCAATCCTTCAGCTATGGCCAGCTCTGTGACCATGCACTTAAACCTTGCATGTTAGTTAGACCCTTTGAGCCCCATGTTTATCATCTTATAAAAACAGAATGACACATCCTGTTGTCTCTACCTCACTGGGTTGTTTTGAGGAGAAGATGAGATAATGTAGACACAGTGCTTTGCGAATCCTAAACTACCACATAAATGTCAGTTATTGCTACCCATTTTGTACCCTTCCTCTCCCCGCAACCCCATGAAGGACAACTTAAACAGGGGGTGGGGAACCTGCTGCCTCAAAGCCACATGTGGCCTTCTAGGTCCTTGGTTATGGCCTTTTGACTGAGTCCAAGGTTTACAGAACAAATCCTTTTATTATGTGGATTTGTTCAAGTGCAGGGCTGCACTTGAGTACCTATAGGGCCACATGTGGTCTCAAGACTGCAGGTTCCCCACCCCTGCTTAAACTCATAATACCAGAATTTTTCTCTACTTCCTGGGATTTATTAATTACTCATCTGTGTGGCTGGTTGGTCTCTTCTCCCTAATGTCCGATGAAGACTTTTCTGGTTACATACTATAGAAATAATACCTGTTGCTTAATAGCTAGAAAACCAGCCTCAGAAACAAGAGGACATGGATTCAACTCTGAGCTCTGACATATGCTGGCTCTGTGACCCTAGGCAAATCACTTGACCTCTCAATGCTCTAGGCAACTCTTTAAGACTGCAAGTGTCAGGGATGGCATCAGCATACTTTGGAAAAGGGAGCTCCCTCACCTGGGAATTCCTTATACCAGGGGTAGGGAACCTGTGGCCTTCAGGCTTCATGTGGTCTTCTAGGTCCTTAAGTGTGGCCTTTTGACTGAATCCAAATTTGGATTTGTTCTGTAAAATTTGAATTCTGTCCAAAGGCCACACAGTCCCGTACCTATCCCCTCCCATCCCCCTTAGACTCTCATCCTTCACGTTTGGATGCTTCTGCTACACTCTGGTAAAGAATGTTTCCTAATGCCAAGGCCACAGGCTTTGAATGCACAAATCATGGATTTCCCTCTTTTGTTATTGAGGGGATAGTGGCTCTTGCTTCTGTCCTTACAAGATTAGGCGGAATGTGATGCTCACCAAGTCACCAGAAGAGTTTGACTGCCAGAGGCAGCTTAGGGGATTTACTGAGCTTCCTACAGTGGCAGAAGAAGCAGCAGGGCCATTGAATAAGCTAATAAATATTTTGAAAGGACCCTGTTTGCATCTTCCTGTGATAGCTGGTTAAAAAAGTAACCATGGCTAAGGCTGAGGAAAGCAAGCCCAAAGCAAAGAACCTCGGGACTTTCTACACGTTTGGATAGGATCCCATCTACACAGGGCTCTCTGTCTCATGTCCCAGGATTCCTGGTGACTTGATCTCTATAACATCTCCCTATAAAGCCTTTTATGAGCTCTGCTAAATGTAGTATAAAAAAAAAATTAAATTGTATTGAAGGTCAAGGAAGGAAGGACATTCTGGTTAATCTTGTTACACTTGTCATTTTTCATACCACACAGTTAATGGTCATCTCTTTGCACAGGCACAGGGTTATTTGTGTTTATGGACTGGAGGGCTTCTAGCATAGAAAGATTTTGATGACAAGTATTGATTTGTTGGGATTTTGCCACTCAATTCAACAAATATTTTTTAAGTCCTACTGTTAGCAAGGCTGTTTGCTAGGTGGTAGGGATACACAGACAAAAGATGAACTGGTTCTGCCTGTGAGGAGTTTATATTCTACTTGGCGTGGGCCAGGGAAAAATACGGCACTGATTCAGATACTCAACTGAACTATGGTGAATATTCACTCTGTCGATGCAGAGGACAATGCATTTCTGCCCTCCCTTCTTGTGTGACTCTTACATGTGCTCTCCACTAAATCTGCCTCAGGAGGTCCACCCACCATGGGAACTTTCCTCACTGCCTGTTGACATCAAGGAAACAACAAGGAGACATTTTTCAGGGAAGTTGTATAAGGGATTCGTGGTCAAGGGCAAGTTAGTCCAAATGGTCTCTGTCTGAAATCCTGTGGACCACACTGAAAGCATATATAT
>CM053623.1:330247579-330270363 GCA_028646595.1 Phalanger gymnotis | reverse complement strand
CATTGGTATGGGACTTTCTCCTCAGTGGTGAAAATCAATGCCACATGCCTGTATGAGGAGTGCTGTGGAGTTAGAGAGAAGAGGGATTCAATCTATTGACTTTCTTCAAGTCTCTTGAGTTTCTTCAGCATCTTTTCTCATCCAGCTTTGAGAGAGGAGATGGATGAGGTCATTGTACCCTGCCTCAGGTTGTTGAGGGGAGAATGAGACTCTGGGAAGAAGCCAGAATGAGAAAGGCTGGCAGTCTTCATCCTGTCCCTATCCCTAGCTTGAGCCTCCAAGAGCTTCAGTGTGACTCAGTCACGGTCACAGCACTAGTAAGTGTCAAAACTGGAAATAGGCCTTTTCATTGGAAGTTTCACATTATTTGCATGACAGAATTATCTTCTCTTAGCACTGATCAGATAAATAATTACCCAAAGTTGCTCTTTATTTGGAATCTTGCTTTTCTGGCCCATGGTGTTGCTCTAAATCTCTATTCCCCTGCCCTCTTTTCTTCCAGAGCTTCCTCAAATGTAGAGCCAACCAAATCTTCCTTAGCTTGTTACTGTAGAGACTTTGGGGAGTTTCCCCTTGAGTGAGACATAGAGTCCTCTATCTTGGTAGAGCTTGCTCCCAATGGGAGAGCTCTTTCACTCTGCATTGTCTGGTATGTATTTTCCAATAAACACACACACACACTCACATATATATACATATATATGTATATATATATATGTACATACATACATACATACACACACATACATATATATATGTATATATGTATATGTATATACACACAAGCACACCTTCTCTGATGTTTGTCTTGGATAGATGAGTTTCTTTGCTACTTGCAATATGTGCTCATTCTGGAACTTATATTTGGAAGGAAGGAATTCAGGCCTTGGCTATAAAGCTCGGGGTCCCACTTCCTCCATTAATGATTAGCAATCAAATATTTAGTTTGAACCTGTAAACTACAGTCTTTAGACCAAGGAGTAGGGACCTAGAGGACCATAGAAGTGGCCTTGAGACCATAGAAAATCACTGATGAGGGGCACAGAGTTGGTATTTCTTTATCATATTCAATATTTTATCCAATTTACATGTTGTTTCTTTTATATTTTACTAATTTAACTTAAAAATAAACTTTGCCTTTTACTCATCAAAAAAATAGATTGTTTTATTATTGATGGACAAATGCCAGTAATGCAAATTAATTTAAAAGTGATTGAAGTCACTTTTTTTGGAAGAGCCACCTGTGAAACATTTACCAACACACCCCTGCTTACTACTCACAAAATGTATGTATTGAGATTCCTTTGGCTCAGTCTCTGAGAGCTCTGTTTTCTATGATAGGGTTCTAACTGAGGTGCTTGGTATCTGTTCTCTATAGCCAAGGCTTGAGCCTTCTGCCTGTGTTTCCCTACTTTTAGGTATGAGTGAGTAGTACCCCAATTCACTTTAACCCGTTAATATTGATCTGCATTCAGATTCCATCAATCCTTTCTCTGGATATAGATACTATTTTCCATCATGAGTCTTTTGGAACTGTCTTTAGTCCTTGCATTGATAAGGAGAGCTAAGTCAATCACGATTGATTATCTCAGAAGGAAGGAACTGGAAGTGGAGGGCAAGAAGGAGACACTTTAAAGGGTCTCTAGCAGGTAGGATTTGTGCTGAGTCTTGAAGACAGAATGAAGGAGGCAGAAGTGAAGAGGGAGAACATTCTAGGAATGAATGCAAATGGACAAACATCAGATAATTTGATAATTAAAACAAGCAAAACATTACCATTTACTAAGTGCCTTCTATGTACCAGTCACTATACTAAGTGCTGGGGATACAAATTTTAAAAAAGATAATCAGAAGAAGGCTGATATGATCTTGTAGAACAAACATCAGAAAGTACTCAAGCTCTGGAATGGCAGCCTTTTATACTGTGATTCTTAGCAGGCCGCTGGAATATTAAAAACATAGCCACAGGTCTTCTTAAATTTCTCTGAGACCATACCTTTCATTGTTTCTTACGGAGCAAAAATGGTCCATTCCATCCACATACCGTAATTTGTTCAGTCAGTCCCCAACTGATGAGTGCCCCTTTAGGATCCAGGGCTTTTTTGCCATTACACAATGGACACTGTTGTTCTCTTCTGAGTTTGTGTCTTGATCTTCTCTGTCACCATAATAACTTTCTATGGACAGATTTTTTGATTGTTTTTTGCTCATCTTTTTTTTTTGGCGTTTTTCCTTTATTTTAAATTTGAGCTTTGCTTCTGGGGTGGAAGGAGCACTGTCTCAGGCTTCTTGTGTCAGTGACTGCAGGCCCTGACTATTTACCTGGTGCTGCACTGATGTTGCCTGAGGCCCACAGGGGACTCTCTTGGTGCTGCATTGAGGAGGTAGGGTGGGGGGTGGCTAGTGCTGCTGCAGGCCATAGGGGTATGTCCCCTTACCTGGTGCTGAGCTGGGGCCCCAGCCCTGGTTTCTTGTGTATATGCTGAGGCTGGTATTTCTGCATTTCCTCAGGGCTACACTGAAGCACTTGGCAGTCTGCCTGCTAGATGTTGCCTGCTCACCCGGGACTATGCTGAAGCACGTTATGATTCTCAGAGCTGGAATTTGCCCATTCTCCTGGCTATGCTGAGGCATGTGGGGTGTCCTGGTGCTGGCATTGGCCTACTCCACTGCACTTGGGCTCAGGATCTCTTCTGCTTTGCTGAGGTAGGCCTTGCTGCTGGGCTTACTGGGATGCTTCATGTCCTCAAATGTGTTCCTCTTTTACTCGAGTGAGACAGAGATTTCATGCCATCTTCCAAGTTTCTTGGACTAAAAGATTGTTTAATGCTATCTTTTTGCTGGTTCTGCTCTTTCAAGATTCATTGGGGTGCTATTTTAGGGTTGTTTGGAAATGAATACGGGAAAATTACAGTGATTTATTGCTCACTCTGCCATCTTGGTTTAGAATAGGCATTTATTAAGCACCTACTTAGGTGGCAAGAACTTTCTTTTTGGGGTCTTCAAGAATAGTGGTTGTTGCACCTTCAGGAGAAGTGACAGGCTGCAACTCCACAGAGGTTACTTCCCAGGATAAGGAGAAAGGAACAAGCATTTCCTAAATGCCTACTCTGTTCTAGGTATTGTACTAAATGTTTTACAAATATTATGTAAAAACCACCCTGAAAGATAGGTGCCATTATTATCTTGATTTTATAGTTGAAACAACGGAGGCAAACACACTTGTCCAGGGTCACACTGCTAGAAAGCATCTGAGGCCGAATTTGAAGTCAGATCTGCCTGATTCCAGGCCCAGCATTCTACCCACTGTGCCACTAACTGCCTCAGGTGCTTCACTAGTGACCAAGACTTTATGCTTTCTTGCCATCCTTCTTCCAATCATTTGGCATTTCTGTGAGAGGCAATGCAGCAAAGGGAAAGGCTTTGGTCTCTCTGCAACTGATGTTAACGTTTAGCACAAGAAAATGGACTTTAGTTCTTTGCCTAAGCGCTTATTCATTCATTTTAGGTTAAAGTTACTACAACCTTACGAGTTCTGAAAAGTCAAGAGAGTGAATCATTGGGGTCACAAGGGTTCATCTAGTGATGATGTCACATTTGGACAGGAAGTTGATATGCCAATGCTGTGTGGAAACTACTGTAAGTCTGGGCCCACTCTCCCTGTGGACTTGGTGGTACTAGAGCGGATAGTATGCCCCCTAGGTGTTATGGGCAAACATTTGTACTTCTGTTCTTGCTACAGCTTTAAAGTTAATACCCCCCTTTGTAAAAAGCTAATTGATGGTAATTTGTTAAATGGAACTGGGGTACTAGTCACTGTGGTTAACAATGAGGAGAATACACCCAGAATGGGGGCTTGAGCCAATGGCATTAGAGAAAGATACCCTAAAACCTCTCTGGAACTCTAACAGAGAGATAGAACTTGTCGCATTGTGGGACAATGAGGTTAAAGTAATTGTACATAGATAATAACAATATTGAAAATACAAACATCTATTTGTCTAACTGATACTTCACAGACTCCTTTGCTGGATTGTCATCTTCTTTCCCCTTGCCTAAACTCTGACTCATTTTCTCTCTCTCAATGCTCTCTCAGTTATTTTAATCATTTCTCCAGGTTCAATGATCATTTCTATGCAGATGAGTCTCTATATCTTGCTCTAATCTCTCTTCTATATTCCTGGATATCTCGTAGATTTCTCAAATTCAACAGAATTCATTGCATTTCTTTTTTTAATGGTATTTTATTTTTTCCAATTACATGTAAAGACAATTTTTAGCATTCATCTAAAAAAATTTTGAATTTCAAATTTTCTCCCTCTCTTCTTCCCTCCCTCCATTTTCCCCTTCCCAAGACAGTAACAATTTTAAGTGATTTATATATGCGCAATCATGGAAAACATATTTTTGTATTAGTAATGTTGGGAAAGATGAAACAGACCAAAAGGGAAAAATGAAGATATAGATAAAGAAAGTAAAAATAGTATCCTTGGATCTGCATTCCGACTCCATCGGTTTTTTCTCTGGATGTGGATAGCGTTTGCCATCATGAGTCCTTTAGAATTGTCTTGGATCATTGTATTTCTGAGAATAGCTAAGTCATTCATAGTTGATCATCACACAACATTGCTGTCACTGTGTACAATGTTCTCCTGCTTCTGCTCACTTCACTTTGCTTTATTTATGTAATTCTTTCTAGGTTTTTCTGAAGTCCACCTGCTCATCATTTCTTATAGCACAATAGTATTCCATTACATTCATATACCACAACTTGTTCAGCCATTCCCCAATTGATGGGCATTTCCTCAATTTCAAATTCTTTGCCACCACAAAAAGAGGTGCTATAAATATTTTTGTACATGTAGATCTCTTCCCCCTTTTTATGATCTCTTTGAGATACAGACATGGTAGTGGTATTGGTAGATCAGAGGATCTGCACAATTTTTTAGCCTTTTGGGCATAGTTCCAATTTGTTCTCCAGAATGGTTAGATCAGTTCACAACTCTACCAACTATGCATGAGAGTCCCAATTTTCCTACATCCCTCCAACATTTATCATTTTCCTTTTCTTTCATATTAAACAATCTGATGGGTGTGAGGTAGTACCTCGAAGTTGTTTTAATTTTCATTTCTCTAATCAATAGTAATCTAGAGAATTCATTGCATTGCTAGCAAAACCCATCTAGCCACCAAACTTCTTTATTCTTGTTGATGCAATCGAAATCTTTTCAGTCACCCAGATTTGAAACCCTGGAGTTACTCTCTACCCTTCCTTCTCTCAACCTCCTTATCTTATCAGTTGTCTCTAGTCAATCCTACTTCTATGACATCTCTTGCATTCATTTCTATTCTCACAACCTTTACCCCAGATGAGGCTCTCATTTCTACCTCTCTAAACAGTTACAATAGCCTCCTAATTGGGCTCCCTGCCTCCATTCTCTATCCTTTCCAGTCTATCCCCAAAATGGGTGTCAGACTTATGTCTCTAATGCAAAAGTGTGACAACGCCATTGCCTAGCTCAAAAAGCCTCAGTGATTCCCTATTGCTTTTAGGATAAAATGCAAAATCCTTAGCCTGGCACTCAAAAACTGCCACCATCTGGTCCTCACCCGGTTTTGCAATCTGGGTTGTAATCACATTGGCCTATCAGCAGTTCTGCGTATGTGACATTTCATCTTCTGCCTTTTCTCAGGCTGGGTCTCATGTCTGGAATGCACTCACTCTTCACCTCCATCCCTTGGAATCCAGGTTTCCTCCCAAGCACCGCTCAGGTTCTACTTGGGGCTGTTTGTGGTCCTGCTTGCTGCTGGCACACTCTCTTTCTTGAAATTGCTTTGTATTAGAATCATAGCAGCAGAAATTTGGAACTGGAAAGAGTTTTACATCTAGTTAATATTTGTTCACCTGTGTACGTGTGGTTGTCTCCTGCTAAAACGTGAGCTCCTTGAGAGCAGGAAAGCCTTCATTTTTCTTTATATTTCCAGCACATGACACAGTTCCTGGCAAAGTCAGTGTTCAATGAGTGTTTGTTGAATGTTGAATGACTATTCCTTAATCTTTCTTTGCCTTTGTTTCCTCAAATAAAATAAATGTAAAATATGTATTATACCTGCCTAAGTATACTACTACTACTACTACTACTACTACTACTACTATTACTACTACTACCACCACCACTACTACTACTACTACTACTACTACTACTTCTACTACTACTGCTACTACTGCTACTGCTACTACTTCTACTGCTAGTACTACTACTACTACTACTACTACACATATACACACACAGAAGACTTTAATAGAAACAGATGAAATTTGAGCTAGAGTCTTGAAGAGAAATGTGCTCTGTAAAATTGGGTTCTATTTATTATTTCTAGGATGGCCTTTGGGATAATAACAATGATAATTTTGTGTTTATGTGGTACTTTAGTGTCATAAAATATTTAGACCTTTGATCTCACATACATCTCAAAACAGCTTTGTAAAGTAGGGAGTGCAAGTATCATTATTATCTCTGTTTCACAGATAGGGAGACTGGGAGTCAGTGAAATTACTGGTCCAAGACCAATCAGCCAATGAGTGATGGTCCTGGGAACTGAACCCAGCTTCAAGCTCAGGTTCATTGCACCATGCACCAGAATTCTAAAGGAAAGAACAAAGGAGACATATTTTCCTATACTGTTGGTTAAGTGGAAAGAACATTAATCCTGCAGTCGAAAGACCTGGGTTCAAATTCTACATCTGACTTTGGGTACACTCTCTGAGCCTCAATTTCCTCATCTATTAAAAAAAGTCAGTGACCTCTGAAGTCCCTCCCAGCTCTAGATCTATGGTCTTATGATAAGAGATACAGAAAACTGATTTCTCTCCATGCATACCCATAGTCTTAGAGAGTTACTGGCCCTAATCTCCCTGGTAGAAGGGAGGAAGGAAACAAGCATTTGCTAAGTGGCTACTACGTGCCAGTCCCTGTGCTAAGTGTTTTTCAAATGTTACCTTATTTGATCCTCACAAGAACCCTGCAAGGTAGGTGCTATTATTGTCCTGATTTTATGGTTGTGTAAACTGAGGCTGACAACTGTAAAATGACTTACCCAAAGTTGTGGACCTATTGTGCGTCTAGATATGAATAAAGTTGCCCTAACTCCAGGCCCGATGTGCTGCCTACCTACCCCATTAGTGGGGGAAATGGCTGATTTCAAACATGGCAAACAGATCTCAAAATTCTTTTCTAGCTCTAAAATCTATTTCCTGGCAGTGCCTTAGGCCCACAACAGTGTCGTGTTTTGAATTCTATCAATTAGGGAACAGCAAAGGGTGCAACCATTATTCTATCTGCTTGCCTACTTCTGAGTAAATTAGTTCCTGAAGTTGATTGGTTGACCTCCTTTGCTTCAGAGATTGGTGTGGGTTTCTCTAGTAATGATGCCAGAGTTTATTACTCTTCCTGCGTTCTGGGACTTTTTCAAACAAAATTGTGCTACTTACTGGTAACTAGGGGGTCATCTATGCTTTCCAAAGAGTTTCCTGCTGCCGATTTTCTTCTGTGCTGCTTCAGTAGTACTTAGCTTCTTACCTGATAGTATTTAAGCACTACAAAGAATCTGGCTCTTTATGCGTCTAAAGGAATTTACAAGGTCAACAGTGTGACATTTTTATCCTCTTATTACCTTTCCTACAATGGAAACATCAGTGGGTCTGTAGTCAAAAGACTGGAGTTAAAATACTCTCTCTGCCACTTAAGGTCTGTAAAATCTTGGGCAAACCATTTCCCTTTTCTGGGCCTCAGTTTCCCCATCTGTAAAGTGAGGGAACAGAAGTAGATGACCTTTAAGATGCCTTCCAACTCTAATCTAATACCATTTAAGAAAGAGCCCAATAGAACAGAGTTTTACTTTATTCTCCTCATTAAGGTACATGAGTAGAGAGATGAAACTATTGAGCACTGTTTGATATTGCTGATGGTCAGAAAGATCAAGTACTGAATTTTGGAACACAAGTTAAGAGCATAAACTCACATGCTTGAAACAATCCCTCTTGTACCTTCTACTTTCCTGAGGCTTGTAGGACAGAATTCCTAGGACTGTAAGATTGCAGATTTAGGACTTTAAGGGACCCTAAGGACATCTAATTCTACTTTCTGTTTTTAGAGATGAGGAAGCAGACCCAGAGGAAGTTAGGTGACTTGCCAAGGTCACGGTAGAAACTCATCAAAATTTTTCCCTTCCCCAGCTCCATCTACTGGTCTAGGAATCTCTTTGGCCATAGCCTTAAGAGAAGGGCCATTCTTGGAGACAAATCTGGCTGCTCATTTCTCTCTGCCTGAAACCAGGTGGAGGACTAGGATGAAAACAGTTTGACCTCCCCAGCAGTACAGCAGTGCTGGTTTTCATTGCAAATGAAGAAGCTCTCTAAAAAAACCCAGGCAAAAACAAAAAGGCCTTGGGAAAAACTGTTTTGGGTTCCTTATTGCTATTGCGGCTGCTACTTTCTAGGTCAAAGCTTTGTTTTGTTTTAATTTTCAGAGATAGAAACTTACTTCCTCAGTCTTGAGGTATTTCCCTGGACACAGCCTCTTCTGTGATTGCCAAGTAGCTGAGGGGAAATGGCTTCTTAAAGAGGAGGGAATGTTATTAATTCCTAGGATAGAAGTGTGGTAAATTCAATGGAATTAGTTTGTGAATTTACCTTCGTCGTGCACCAGAAAGAAAAAAATGTGGCAGAAATTCCCTCTAAATCTATTGCTAATGCCAAAGCCCTGTGAGTCCAAAGTCTGCTATCTCCCTGCAGAAGGATGTTTTATGAGGCTGCAGAAACAATCATCAGTCAGTTAAATCATTGATTTCACCTGTTGCAGAGATGTATGACTATGTTACTCTCCAGATTAAGCTGCTGAGAGAAAGAAAAAAAAACCGTGAATTATGTAGGGATTGAGGATATGGAAATTGTTTTGTCAGATAAAATGAGAAGTTAAGAAAAAAAGAACATAAATGAATGACCTTTTTCAATAGCTGAGTGACTCCAAACCGAAGTGATACAATGATCATGGGAGTTATCTGATATATTTCTATCATTAGAAAATATATTCCCATGTAAATTTGATGTCGGAATTTTGCTAGCCAGATATTATAATAACAGACATTTATAAAAGACCTTTGAGGTTTTGTAAGATATTTTGCAGCTCTTTTTTCCCATTTGGCTCTCCCAATAACCTTGTGAGTTAAATATTATTTTCCCCATTTTACATATGAGGAAACTAGAGTTGAGGGGTTAGGTATCTTGTCCAGGGTCACACAGCTGTTAGGTATCAGAGGCTAGACTCAAACTTAGGTTTTTCTAACTCTGAATGAGGTGACTTATGGTAGCATCAATAGGCTATAGAAGGATATTATTTATATGAGTAACTTGCTCTTTTGAAAAGGCTCCAATTAGACAATTTGCAATAATTTTGATTACCTTATAAAGGGATTAGTTTGTGATTTATCAATGAATCAATAAAGATTTGTTAAGGACATACTATGTACCACACATTGTGCTAAATGCTAAGGATACAAAAAGAGGAAAAAGGCAGTCTGTGACCTCAAGCGGAGACAATGTTCAAATAAATGTATACAAAGCAAGCTATATATAGAATGAATAGGACAAACTGAAAGAGGTAAGGCATTGGAATTAAGAGGGGTTGGGGAAGCCTTCTTGTAGAAGACAGGATTTTAATGAGGACTTACAGGAAGCCAGGGAGGTCAGCAGTCTGAGTGGTGGAGTGAGAGTTTCAGGTATGGGAGACAGTCAGAGAAAATGCCTACAGGCAAGAGACAGAGTGTCTTCTTCATGGAAAATCCAGGAGGCCAGTGTCACCACAGATCAAAGAGTATGTTTGGGGGATTAAAGTGTAAAAAGACTGGAAAGGTAGAGGGGGCTAGATTATAAAGGCCTTGAATGCCAGATCGAGCATTTTGTATTTACTCCTAGAAGCAATAGGAAGACGCTAGAATTTATTGAGTGGGGGCATACTTGGATCTACATTTTAGGAAAAATTATTTTAGTTGCTGAATGGAGGATGGATTGGAGTGGGGAGAGACTTGTGGCAGGCAAAGAGGTGATGAAAGTCTGAACCATAGTGATAGTATGGGAGAAGAGAAGGAGGCATATTGGAGAGATGGCTGCAAAGGTGAAATTGACAGGCCTTCATAACAGATTGGATATGAGAGGAGAGGAGATACTAAGGAGTTGAACATAGTTCCTAGGTTTGAGTCTGAGGGACTGGGAGGATGGTATTGCCCTCTACAGTAATAGGGAAAGTGAGAACCTGGAAAGACCTTAAGCCAAAAGGGCCAAGGTCTCCCACAGCATCCTGGGACATCTCCACTTATCCTGATGAATATCAGGCTACTGGACTCAGATGACTCTGGAGGAGAAAGTGAGACTGGTGACCTTGCACAGCCCTCCCTCACTCAAATCAAAGTCAACTGCAAGTCGTGTCATCATTTATATGATATCATGGTCCTCTTCAAGAATGAATGGAGGCCTATTCACTGAATGTGAGCACCTAAAAAGATCTTAGCCTAAAAGGACCAGGATCTTCCATTGCATTCTGAGTAATTTCCAGTCATCCTGATGAATATCGGGTCACTGGACCCAGATGGCTCTGGAGGAGAAAGTGAGGCTGGTGACCTTGCACAACCCTCCCTCGCTCAAAACAAAGTCAACCACAAGCCAGGTCATCATTTCCCTGATGTCATGGTCCTCTTTGAGAATGAAGGACAAGCACAATAGGGAAAGTAGGAAGCAGGAGTCATTTGGTGTGTGGGGGAATGCTAAATTATGCTTTGGACATATTGAGTTTAAGACATCTACTGAACATCCAGTTTGAGATGTCTGAAAGGCAGCTGGAGATGTGAGATTGGAAGTCAACAGAGAGTTCAGGCAGAAAGCCAGATTTGAGAGTCATTATGGTAGAGATGGTAATTAAATCCAGGAGAGTTGATAAGACTCCCAAATGAAGTAGTATGAGAAGAGAAGAGAAGAGAAGAGAAGAGAAGAGAAGAGAAGAGAAGAGAAGAGAAGAGAAGAGAAGAGAAGAGAAGAGGTGGTCAGGGCACAACCTTGAGTGGCACCTAAGGTTAGAGAGCTTGACTTGGAAGAGGATCCAGCAAAGGAGAAAGAGAAGGAATGGTCAAAAAGGTAGGAGGAAAACCAGGAGAGAGTGGAATCCTGAAATCCTACAGAGAAGAGAGTTGTCAAGGACTAGAGAGTGATCAACAGTGTCAAAGGCTACAGAGAGGTCAAGGAGAATGAGATCTGAGAAAAAGCCACTGGATCTGGTAACTAGGAGATCATCATCAACTTTGGAGAGAGCAATTTTGGAATGATAAGGTCAGGAGCCAGATTATAAGGGTTAAGAAGAGAGTGCACTAGAGGAGACAAAGTAAAGGCACCTGCTGTAGATGATCATTTAGAGGAGTTTAGCTACAAAAGACAGAAGAGATGTAGAATGATAGCTAGAGGGGACAGAAGGATCAAGTGAAGGAGGCATTGGACAGGGAGAGATCAAAAATAAGTGAAAGAGTGGAGATGACAGAGAGGCCAGTCTATTGGACGAAGCAGGATGGAATGGGATCTCTTGAACAAGTTAGAGAGGTTAGCCTTGGTAAGAAGTAAGGCCACCTCTTCTGTGAACCTGGGATAAAAGAGGAAAAGGGAGCAAAAAGTGTCTGAATGAAAAGAGACAGAGAAAAAGGGAGAAAAGGGAGCTCACAGTGAGTGGCTTCAATTTTTTTTTTTCTGTACAATATGTGGCAATGTTCTCAGCTAAGTGAGTGGGGGAAGGGAGAGCCACGGAAGGGACAAGGAAGGATGAGAAGGTTGGAAGAGCTGCTGTGGAGAGTGGAATAGTGAGTTGATGGGAGGGGTATAGTAGGACTGCTTATAAGCAGTGAGGGCGCAATTGAGGTTGTGCAACATAAACTTGTAGTGAACCGAGTCAGAATGGTTGCATGATTTTTTTTTTACCTATACATATGTATAAAAGCAAAGATGACTAATGGTGACAGTGATCTAAGGCTGAGGCTTAAGGCATAATTGGCAATACGATAAGCAGGTTAAAGATTCAAGAGAGGGGGACAGTGAAGAGTGAAACTGATTTGTCAACAGGTCAAGATGAATAAAAGAAAAGAGAGTGGCTACTACAAGGTTGAGAGCCTGAGAGAGAATTGAGTGGTCAAAAGGTTGGAGGTCATGATTTAAATGAAGAGTAGAGCTTTGGAAGGGAAGGAGAGAAAGGTAAAAAGCCAGTGGGCTGTGGTCAGATAAAGGGATTTAAGATTTTTTTTGAACATAGAGGTGGTACATTTGTGAGCGATGGTGAAATTAAGAGCATGAACATCTTTGTGTGTGGTTGAAGAGAGGTGCACATTGGGAGATGAGTAGGTTGAGGAGCTGAATGGTTAAGGTACTTGAGGGAGTGTCAGTATGGATGCTGGAGTCCCTCATACAGGAGTTGGGGAGGAGAAGCCAGGTATCGAAATCATAGAGGAAGGAAGGGGAGAGACCTGGAAGGTCTGTGGACAACAGCTACCAGAATTTTGATTGGGTGGTAAATATGAATAGCATGCGCCTCAAAGGAAGAGAGCTTACTTAAGTGATGGAGGAAGGGAGAAAACCTAGAAGTGGCAATGAGGAGCAAGGAGTATTCCAGCTCTCCTGCCTTGACCTGAGTTGAGGAGAAGGAGTCAATGTGTGGCCACTACTAGAAAGGGTGGCCAGGGAGGCTGTGCCATCTGGGTTTCCGTAAGATATATTAGATGGAAGGAGTAGGAGAGGAAAAATTTTCAGATGAAGGGAAGTTTGTTGCCTATGGATCAGGCATTCCAGAGGACAACATGGAAGGGTTGGGTGGAGTTAGGATGAAATTTGGGGGTAGGAAGGATGAAAGGGATGAGAATAAGGAATTGGGTGGTAGAGGGTTGGAGAGGAGTGGCCAATACCAAATGGAGGGATTGGCCAAAGAAGTTCAGATTCAGGAGGGTCAGCAAAGGTGGATCTATTAAATTGAAAGAGGACAGGGGAAAGAGCAGGTAGAGTATACACACACACACACACACACACACATGCACACACATGCACACGCTCACACTCATGCACACACACGTGTGTGCACACACACACAAACTTCCCCTTTATATTTCCCCTGTCCCTACAAGTCAATTTAAGCCTTTCCTGAATAATTCTGAGTAATATCACAATTTTCATTCTATGGCTCAAAGGTGAGTTTTCTTTGGGTAGTTTTCCCATCTCATAATCCTATCATAGTTCCTATTTATATCCCAGGTAAGTTGTGATGTTGCAGCTTGCTTTTATATTGGACCTTTTCTTCTATTGGGTGGCTAAGGTAAATGCTTCATATTGAATAATTCATTTCAGGAAGTGATTGCTTTTGTGATTCATGTTTAGCTGTGAGTTGCTTCTGTCAAGAGAACAAAGCACATGCACTGGTTTTACTACATCATTAAAGGTTTTATGGTGGTTTTCTTTGGGATAACTGATTAAAATAATAGGCACTGTTGCCTTAGGTATACCTTTTTACAAGGTTAAAGTCAGTTCCACCCATTCAAAGTATGTCTTCATTATGACTTTTTATCATCATTTTTTTCCCCAAATGCTAACAATTCTTCCCCATCCTCATCCACCCAACATGCATTCTATGGGTTGTATTATGACATTAAGGTATAGTTGTTAGAATGCTGGACCTGGAGTCAAGAAGGCCCAGTTTCAAATCCTACCTAAATCATTTAAATCAACAATTATTTGTTGTGTCGATCATGTTTGTCAATTTTTAAAAACTATTTTATTTTTTCCCAATTACATGTAAAAACTATTTTAACATTCTTTTTTTCAAAATTTGAATTCAAATTCTCTCTCTCCTCATTGAGAAGGCAAGCAATTTGACATAGGTTATGCATGTGTAGCCTGCAAAACATATTTTTATGTAAGTCATGTTGTGAAAGAAAAAAAACAGACAAAAAAGACTATGTTTGTCCATTATGGGGGGAACTCAACTACTTAATTTGGTAGAACAAAAAAATCTCCTTAGAGGTTCACTCCCTTTGACCTGTCTCTCATCTATTTGTCAAAATTATTCAAGATTCTTGAAATGGTAGGACAATGGCTTTGTTTGACCTTTAATATTAGGTGAGGAGAAAAATCAACAGAGTAGTATATTTTTCCAAGATATTTATCATTATCATGGTGGATATCCAGTGCAGAGACCAATCAAAAAAATTGTTTGTAGGTGATAATGTCTTTTGCATCAAGTTCTAAGCCATGGACAAGCCTCCTGGATAAAGTCTGCAACTACTTCTAAGTGTCTAATAGCCTGGTCATCCACACAGGAAAATCCAAGTGTGTGAAGAAAGAAAGTGTATGGTCCATATTTTGACATGTAGTTGGACATCTTTACAATTCACCCACTAGTATAAGTCAGGCTTGGAATTAGACAGTAAGAGAATAGGTTGGATTGTCTTTGGGAAATTGCAAAGATCCTTTAATGATCTCAAACTTCTTTCAGAATCAAAGACCCATCTTTTTTGTACCAATATTTTACTATGATTGTTATATAGATTTGAGTCATGAAATACCATGATCTTTGAAGAATTAAAATTTAGTAACTCATTGGGCATGTGGGTGGTCCAGTGGAGAGAGTGCTAGGCCTGGAGTCAGGAAGACCTGAGTTCAAATACAGCCTCAGACAGTGAATAGCTGTCTGACCCTGGGCAAGTCACTTAACCTCAATTTCCCTGCCTTCCCTCCCTTCAAAAAAAAAAAACCAAGGTTACCCTGTTTGCCTCAGTTTACTCATCCGAAAATAAACTGGAGAAGGAAATGGCTAACCAGTCCAGTATCTTTGCCAAGAAAACCCTAGATGGGGTCACGATTGAAAAACAGCTAAACAGCAATAATTACAACAATAAACTCATGCAGGGCAATGGAGAAGGGTATGGTAGGTGTATGCAGGCTTCCATGTGTAACAAACAAAGAACTTAGGAGAACAGCCAGCATGAAGATTATCATAAGGGAAATGCAGCTAGGTGGTGCAGTGAGTAGAGCACGGGCCGTGGAGTCAGGAGGACCTGAGTTCAAATCCGGTCTCAGACACTTGACACACTTACTAGCTGTGTGACCTTGGGCAAGTCACTTAACCTCAATTTCCCTGCCATTGCCCCTTCAAAAAAACCAGAAAGAGAACATGGGCTGGTTTTATGGACATGTTTAGCTGACATGTTCATAATGTCAGGAGAAATTGAAGCCCTCAGCCTATTGGGTTGATCCCCTATGGTGAAAGAATGGGAAGAAATGGACAACAGCAGGGGTATACTGGAGCCAGCTGAAAAGGGGAGCCAGTAGTTAAATTTTCAATAGGAGCACTTACACCTCAAAAATGTACAAATGCTACAAATGAAAGCTTGATTTATCATTATGTTGATTGTTTGGAATTTAAAAAGTGATGTAAAAAATGTTAATAATGCAGATTAAACTCAAAAGTGTGCTATTTATATAATTTTTTGTTTGTTTGGAGAGCCAGTTGTTAATTATTAACCACTGGATAAGACTCACAGAGGAGTGGCCACGCTCTGTCACACTGGAGGGAATGCCCAACATTGTGGGATTTCAGGGAGGGCATTTTGTGTGTTTAAACTTGCTCCAACCACTGTCCTGGGTGATAGAGATAGGAAGACAAAAATTAAAATTTTGAGCTCCTCAAAAAAGAAAAAAAAAAGATTCTCATTAGATTCTAAGCTCTTTGAGGGCAGGGACTATCTTTTGCCTTTCTTTGTACATAACCTCAGCATGTAGCACAGTGTCTGGCAGATGGTAGATACTGGTGATTAAAGTCAAACAGGTTCCTGCTCACCAGAATTTTGCTTTCTACGGGGAGAAATAACATACACGCAGATACATAAATACAAAATAGATATAGACCAGTCTGTACAGCTCTGAAAATGTCATTTATTTCTCCAAGACTCAATGTCTTCATGTATAAAATGGGAATATTAGCAAAACCTACCTCACAAAGTTACTGTGAAGATAAAGCAGGCTAATGTATATAAAGTACTTTATAAGCCTTAAAGGGCACTAAACCAATTATTTTTATTATTACTACTGTTACAATTATCATTATTACTATACTGAATGAGAACAAGGAATTTCTCCCCCCCCCCCCACACTGAAATAACAAAAATAGACAAGTGAACTTTCTGGATTTTCAATTCCCATGCCCAACCCCTTTTTCCTAATAACAAAAGACATTATTTTCTCTTGATTATGTTTGCATGTCTTTCTGCAGGCTTTTTGTCCCATATTTCCCATAATTAACCACATTGTCTGGAGGTTATGAGCTGCGGTTAGTTACTGGGGTGACTTGGATTTTCCTTTCCAATTCTTCTCCTCCTGGTGTATATACATTACTGATTCAAACAGGCTCTGGGCAATTCTCACCGTCTTCTAGCCACACCAAATCATCTGCCTGTTTGTTCTCCCTTTCACTTCAGAACTGGGAAATGATAAATGAGCCACTCTCCAATTGGTGGAGTAGGATGTCTCTGACCTTGATTTTGCACTTAGCTCTCTCTCTCTGCATTGTATGTCAGAAACATGGCTCCGTCCCTTTTTCTGGGACTGGTGTTTCATTCTCCCTGTGTTCATGTTCTTCGTCGTTAAGGCCAGTTTTTTCTATCAAGCACTCCATTATCTAGCACTAATGTGGGCCTCTTAGAATAAAGATCAAGCAATCACTAGACTTGATTCTTGTGCGGTGTCGTTCATTAGCATAGGAATATCTGTGTCAGTGTGTGTATGTGTGTGTTTGGGGTTATTGTAGGGGAATGAATGTGTGTGTATCCCACTTCAGAAAAAAAAATACTGAAAGCTCTCTTTGGCCATCATCCAGGCCTGAGGCAAAGCCACATTTTTTTTTCTTTCCAGAATTGTGAATAGGGTGGGGCAACTGAGTCTAGATGCTGGCCACTTCTAGTGCCCTGGGCCTAGGGAGTTGGAATTTGAAGGGTACAAACATTAAACACAGGAACTGCCTTAGAAGGAAAACAAACAAACAAACAAACAAACAAACAAAGTTTGTCACCTGGCCAGTAAAAATAATTGATTAAAATAACAAATCTTCCTTCTGCTTATCTGAATTTAGTTCATATTCTTTTCACAAATTCTGATTTGCAAAGTTGATTTGTGCACCTGTTTCCTGCTATTTGATGCAGGTTAGCAAAATCGCTAGTTATGGAAGATAAATTTTCCTTTAACTTGGTCTTGAGCAGGGGTTATCACTTTTTTTTTTTAAAGTACTGTTTTGAAATTTGTATTGTTCCTCTTCAGGTAATAGGAGTGGTAAAATACTCTTTACTCTTGAATGGGGTCACTGGGAAGCTGTTGTCATATTACCTCTCATTGTGAAGCAGGATGTCCTAATGAAAGCGTGGAGAACCTCATGTGGCCTCCTAGGTCCATGGGTATGGCCTTTTGACTGAGTCCAAGTTTTACAGAGCAAATCCTCTTATTAAGGGAATTTGTGCTATGAAGTTTGGATTTAGTCAAAGGGCTGCAGTTGAGGACACAGAGGGCTACATGTGCCCTTGAGGGCACAGGTTCCCCGCTCTGGGGTTAGGGTCATTTGCAAATCGTGATGGCTGATTTCCATACGCAGTAGGGTAAGGCATGTAGCGGTCCCAATTATTAAAAACTGGGCCATATATTCTCTTTGGAATGGATGCTATAAATTGCTGATTCCTAATCCGAATGATGGCTAACGGAAAGTGAAATGGATGTACATTCCCTGCATCCCACCTAATGATTCACATCATCTTATCCATTCCAGAATGGAATGTTCACTAACAAATGTATTTTATACTATCTGTACACATGATGGACTATGCTTGTCCTCAGGGTCCCTATCTTTTCTTTTGTTTTTCACTATTAATTCCTCCTCATGTAATCTTTCATCCCATATATACCCATTTATACACATCTACTTTTATCTCTTTTTTTTCTTCCTTTCACTCATCCAAATCTTGGCCAGTTACCATAAATCTCTGTCTCTTTCTCTGTCTCTCTCTTTCTCTCTTCTTGCCTGTTCCCCCCTAGCTTTCTCTTTTTTGTTTTGTTTATTTGTAAGTGGGAAAAAACCCCCAAACCCAGTACCACGTATGGCTAGGCACTGTAGTGCTAATAATGTAACTCTGTCAAGGAGAGAACCATGTTTTTGAAGAGAAATGAAGTTTAATAAATGGTAGTATCCACCAACATTCTAGGCAAATTAAAAAAGTTTTATTAGATTTATTGTTTTTCTGTTTTGTTTAATTATTAGTGTCATTTTAGATTTTCATTTCAACTGTGCACTATTTAAACAATGTGGTGGGTTAAATATGTCATTGCAGACTCCCTGGGAATTTCATTTAAGATGGAAGTTTCCAATCTTTGCTTCACATGTGGATTATTAGCATAGGAATCTGGAGAATTAATTTTATTTTCTTAAAGTCTTATGATCAACCTTGGGTGAATGGATGGGGTTGGTGATGGATGTTCAGAGTATATATCACATGGGATTGTTGGTAGAAACAGGGAAATTTGATAGCACCCAGAATAGCGAGAGAAGAGAGAGTTTATGGTGGTTACTGACCATGTGGCCTCTCTGTCCCCTCCCCCACCTCAGTCCATGAATTCCTAAGAAGTTAATGGAAACAGAATTGGAAATTAACTAGGTATACCTTCAAGCTAGTTTGTCTTAGAAAAATGAACCTATTGAGGATTCTTGATTTCTAATATTGTTTCTAAGGGAAAAAATGATTTCCACATCTTTAGAATTCAGTTTGTTTGTAAATCAGGGACTTCCTGGGTGCATAAGAAGAATGATACATGTGTCAATTGAGTGGTGATGAAGATAAGTACTGAAGGAATTCAGAGCAAGGAGAGAGATCATAGTAGGCTAGGGTGGTCAAAGAAGACTGGGACCCAGAAGGTGGGAGTCAAAATAAATCCTGAAAGTTTGAAAAGATGGGGAGAACAATCAAGGAGTATTCTGAATGAAGAAGAAACATTGTAAGATTCTTTAGAGTAGGGATTATTTCATTTAAAATATATGTATCCCCAGGTCCTAGGCTACTTAATCAATGTTAATAATAATGTTAATAAGTGCTTAATACATGCTTGTATTATCAATAGGTTGGGGTAATAAGTAGAAAAAATTGTAAAATAGTAATGGCCAGTGATGCTGGTTTGATGCCAGATTAGAGAGAATTTTGAATTTTAGACCCTTGAAAAGGAATTTGGGTTTGGTTTTATGAGCAATGGGATGCCCTTGAAGGTTGTTGAACAAGAGTGGGCCATTTTAGTGTTTAGGATAGTTCATCTTGTTGTTGAGAATAGGATATATTGTGTGGGGTAGAGAATAGATGTGGGAGACAAGTTGGGAGGATGTTATTACTACACATTCTAGGAGACAGGATGGTCAATATAGGGGAGCAGAAAGACCACAGTTATAGAATGTAGCCCTGATGAACATAATTTCTCTTCTAGTTATACCACCGACTCATCTCTACGACAGGCTTTTGATTCCTGGAATGGACAATTGAGGAGAATTCAGGTATTAAATTGTACAAATCAAGCTTCCTGAGGTCTCAGCTAGCCAACACAATGAAGGGCTAGACTACAATCGTTCTGTGCTATAAACAGAGTGACATTCATAGGAATGAATGAGTCAGTCAATAAGTATGTATTACATGTCTACTATGGCTGGGCATTGTGCTAGGTTCTGGAGGCACAAGGGCAACAGTTCAATAATCTTTGCTCTAAAGGAGTTGATATTTTATTAGGGGAGGTGATAGAAGCTCTAGGGATCTGCATACTGAACCCTAAGTTCACTGGGG
The DNA here is from genome assembly GCA_028646595.1 of Phalanger gymnotis. Classification (NCBI taxonomy): domain Eukaryota; kingdom Metazoa; phylum Chordata; class Mammalia; order Diprotodontia; family Phalangeridae; genus Phalanger; species Phalanger gymnotis. The sequence goes on along the minus strand of CM053623.1, from coordinate 330,250,434 downwards.
ACCAGGGTACCCAGAAGGCTCCCAGCTACATTTTCTTTCAGTTTTCTAGGGATATCTCTTAGGGATAAATGCTATTGACTTGAGCCTGCATTCTAGTGTCCTCTCTCCAATATCAGTTTCCAGTTACAGTTAGCATGTCCCTTAAATCATCAATACCCTCCAGTAATTAGTATGCCAGTATCATTTAACCAATTAAAATGAACTTTTACAAAGGGCTATTTACTGGAAACATATAGCAAGAATAGAAGTATAAACTATTCCTTTGTTGGGGGAACAATCTCAAGTTAGCTTGGCTGCTACAAAGCATTTGCCTTATCAAGGCCACTTCCAAATTCAACATAACCAATGAACAGGGTCACCCCCTTGTTTGTAGAACCCAGAATCTTGCCTGTGGGATCAACCTGCTTCTGGGCTTGGGTCCTCTTTGCTCTTCAGTTTTATCTACCTAACCTGGCTTAGCTGGTCACAAACTTTGGCATGAACTAGACCTCTGCCCTCATGGCACTTCCAAACTCACAAGATCATAACTCTCTCCAAGATTTCTTCACCTAAAAACAGTAAACAACAAGCCCCAAGAGGTACCACGAATTCACAGGCCTCATTCTGGCCCAGATATGGATGCCAGTGCTAATTGCCTCTCTCTCTCTTCACCCCCAGGCTTACAACAGGTCTTCTTCACTCAAATTAGGCAGGTAGGAAAGGGGATGAGTTGACGTCCTGGGAGTCTTGTCTGTTTCTCATTTTTAGTTAGGCACCCAACCAGAAAGTCCCATGCAAAAAAAGGTAAGGAAGAAAGCATGGTCAGAGAAGACCCCAGGGTTTTGAGCCTGCTTCCTTGGCAAATAATCATAGCAATGGTGAGAGTGGAGCTGCTATTGCAATATTTACTGTGATATTTGCTGCTACTAATATTGTCCCACCATCAGGAAAGTACTTAGCACAGTGCCTGGCACATAGTAGGTGCTTAAGAAATTCCTGTTGACTAATTGATTGGAAGCATTTACATTTTTTCTGGTTGCAGTGGTCAGAAGAAATTTCCTAATTTATCTCTCATCTGTCAATCTCTTCTCTCTCCATTCTAGTCTCCACACACCTGCCCAACTGTTATTCCCAAAACACAGGTTCAAGTCTGTCACTCCCATGATCAGCAAGCTTCAGAGGCTCCCTCTGGATTCTAGGATAAAGCATGAACTCCCCATCTGGAATTTTTTTTTAAATTAAGATTTTTTATTCTTAGTTTACAACACTCAGTTCTGCATGTTTTTGAGTTCCAGATTTTCTTCCCCTCCCTTCCTTCCCCCTTCCCCCACAAGACAGCATGGAATCCGATATATCTTCTACATACACCTTCGCATTAAACTTATTTACACAATAGTCAAGTTGTAAAGAAGAATTTAAAGACATAATAATTTGAATCCAACCTTATCTTTGTATAAAGATTGCCCATTACTCTCCCTCCTGCTTTCTATGTTCCAGTTAAACTGGCCTGTTTGCTGATCTCTGTATATGATATATCCGGATGGTGTATATCCTGGCTATCCAGGTTTATCACCATGCCTGAAAGGCTTCCTGTTCTCACTTTATAAAAATCAGTTTCGGAGGGTGGAGCCAAGATGGCGGCTGGAAAGCAGGGACTAGCATGAGCTCCCCGCCAGGTCTCTCCAAAAACCTATAAAAAATGGCTCTGAACCAATTCTAGAACTGCAGAACTCACAAAATAGCACAGGGAAGCAGGGCTCTAGCCCAGGACAGCCTGGATGGTCTCTGGGTAAGGTCTATCCCACAGGGAGTTGGGAGCAGAGCAGAGCCCAGCATGGGGGGCATGGACCGACCAGACTGGGAGCCGGGCTGAGGATGCCCTAGTGCCCTGAATCAGTGAGCTGCAGCAGTTACCAGACTTCTCAACCCACAAACCCCAAAGACAACAGAGTAGGTTAGTGGGAAAAGCTGCTAGGGACAGGGAGTTTGCAGTTCAGCCACCAGTAGCAGTGGAGGTGGGGCAGTTACAGAACTACAGCTGCAGTTGCTTCTGGCCTCAGGCCCACCTGGTGGGAGGAATTAAGTGGTGGATCAGAGCAAGAGTGAAGAGCCTGCTGAAGATCTAAGTCCAGTCCAGGTTGGGGTTCTTGGGGAAGGAGGAGTGCTGGTGTGGCAGGACTGGCACAACCCTCCAGGCTTGGAATATCGAACTCTTTAGTCTACAAGCAGTCATACCTCGCTGAAAAACTCAAGAGTCAAGTGAGTTGTCTGGGAACATGGTCAGGCAGCAAAAACGCACCTAGATTCGGTCTCAGACTTTTGAATCTTTCTTTGGTGACAAAGAAGACCAAAACATACAGCCAGAAGAAGTCAACAAAGTCAAAGAGTCTACAACAAAAGCCTCCAAGAAAAACATTAACTGGTCTCAGGCCATAGAAGAGCTCAAAAAGGATTTAGAAAAGCAAGTTAGACAAGTAGAGGAAAAATTGGGAACAGAAATGAGAAGCATGAGAGAAAACCGTGAAAAACAAGTCAATGCTTGCTCAAGGAGACCCAAAAATATACTGAAAAATATACTGAAGAAAACAGCACCTTAAAAATAGACTAACCCAAATGGCAAAACAGCTCCAAAAAGCCAATGAGGAGAAGAATTCCTTGAAAGGCAGAATTAGCCAAGTTGAAAAGGTGGTCCAAAAGACCACTGAAGAAAATACTAGCTTAAAAATTAGATTGGAGCAAGTGGAATCTAGTGACTTGAGGAGAAATCAAGATATTATCAAACAGAACCAAAGGACTGAAAAAATGGAGGACAATGTGAAATATCTCATTGGAAAAACCACTGACCTGGAAAATAGATCCAGGAGAGAGAATTTAAA
>CM053623.1:330227298-330247079 GCA_028646595.1 Phalanger gymnotis | reverse complement strand
TGGGGAACAGGGCAACCAGAGTGTATGCCATCTTGGAGTGGGGGGGGAGGAAATGGGGAGAAAATTAGTAATTCAAACGCCTGTGAAAATCAATGCTGAAAACCAAACATGTTAAAAATAAATTTAAAAAAATAGATAAAAATAAATGTAAAAAAACATAGGTGCTATTGATTATGATAGAAGAAATGGAGGGATTTCAACAGGTAATGTAGTTCATTCCAGTTGTAAAATATAATGTGATGAAAGGCATAGTGATATATTAGGAGAAGACAGAGTTAAAATAAAGATGGGGCTCTCTACCTTTTGGAAAAGTAGATTGGAGCCAAATTGCATACGGCCTTGAATGCTAAAATCTGGAGTTTATACTTTATTCTGTAGGCAACGGAGACTCAGTGAGGATTTATGGATAAAGAGGTCATATGAGTATTGACTAGTGCCCTTTGTGATTATAGCAAACTCACTTAAAAATTCTTCCTCCTATGAGACTTCAGCTAAATGCAATAAAATAGTTTTCAGGCAGATTTCATTAGCTATGGCTTTAGCATTGGAAGGGACCTTTGGGGATCATTGAATTCAGTCTCCTCATTTCCAGATATGGAAAGTGACCTCTGAAAAGTTGTGGTGATTTACCCAGGTTCCTACAGGCATCAAGGGTTAGAGCTGAGAGTTGAACCCGGGTCTCAAGTGCTATTTTTTTTTTATCATGCCATGATACTTCTAGGGACTAACAGAAAACACTCAGTGAGAATGTTAGAGGAAGAAAGAGGTAAGAGAACCAGGTATCTCTCAAAGAAAACTATCCCATATGCAAAAGAAACAAAAACAAAGACAAACCTGAAGTGTAATAGAAGGAAATCTAGTTGGCAAATCAAAGAACTTCACCAGCAACGGAAAGATAAGAGAGAACAGGAGCATGCTTGCATTTCCATGGGCCTATTGACTCAACCCATTTGATGGAATTGACTGGCTTGGCTAACTTTTCTCCCCATAGAATCAAGCAATTTTTTGATTGAATTGACTCGTTCCTTTGAAATCATCAAAAGGTAGAATCAAAGGCAGATTATCAAGAAGGAATCAATAGAAAAAATGACAGCTTGTAAAAGTCAATTAAAAGAAAGCAAGCAAGGCATGGGTAGTAATTTAGAAAGGACCTAGAGATGTATTCTCTGAATGCAGAGGCAATTAGACAAGAAAAAAGGAAAATATTGCCCTTAGTGGAAATTGAGGGTGGGATAAAGAGAGGAAACATGTCATTTCATTTAAAAAATATTATTGATGTCTTTTGCTTTTGCATCACCTTTATTTCCCAATACCTCTTCCCATGGATATTTACGTTAACAAAGAATAAAAAAGAGAAAGGAAAAAAATCTATCAAAGCTAACCAATATAACTGAAGTCCAACATCATACGTAGATTCCATACCCATAGTCCTACTCCGCAAAGAAGAGAGGGACATAGAGTTTCATCTGTCTTCTTGGGAGTCACCTTTGCCACTAAAATTTCACAGCATTCAGTTCCTATTTTTGGGGGGAGGTGGGTAGGGATAGCTTTGTTCCTTCTATTTCTATTGGCACAGTCATTGAGTCTGTGTTTCTTTCTGGTGCTACTCTCTTCATCTTTGCCTCATTTCATGTCTTATTATTCATGTCTTCCTCTGCTCCTCTGCATTCTTTATGTTTACTGTTTCTGACAGTGCAATAATATTCTATTACATTCATTACGTAACTTGTTTAGCTATCCACCAGGTGATGGTCACCTGCTCTGAATAACATATACTTTAAAACAATTATGTCATGGAAATCATTGGCCTAAGTTCAGGTTGATTGTTATATTGACTTCCGAGAACCACATTTTGTCATTGTTGGTCTTTTCCTCCAGCGATGCAAATCTCTACTCCTCTATTCCTTAGTTCTCCAGCTCCGTTGCTGTTACTTTCTTTGGACAACCTTTGGTGATGTGTTTTTGAATTACTAGCCTGGGTTTCAGGCAATAGACTTGCTAAGGTCCATCTCTGGGCCTATACACAAAACTTTTCCGGTTTGGCAATATTTATCAGGATTTACATTGGAAAGATGATGCCAAACAAAAAAAAATGAAAAATATTTGCAAGTGCCATTTTAATAAACTATTTCCTCCAAATTAGCACCACTTTGAACCTAATATCACAGTCCTGGAGGTGCTTATTTTAGAGATTGACCTTGCTTTACAGAGGACAAAGGCAGGGAAAGCAGTGGTATTGGACCAAGTATTTGGAAAACAAGTGAAAGTGGGGAGAAGGGACAAGGATTTATTAATCACCTAGTATGTGCCAGCTACTGTCCTAAGCACTTTAAAAATATTATCTCATTTGAGCCTTACAAAAACTTTGTTGTTGAGGAGGAGCATGCTAGAAACAAAACCACCTTGAAGGCATTATATGACCAATGTACCAGGTATCAGAAAGTTAGGAAAGTAACAAAAAAGTGGGAAAAATATCTCAGACTTTGTTAATACTAAAAAAAAAAGAATGAGGCAGCAAGTATTTATTAAGCACCTACTATTGCCAGACAAAAGTTGGAGGTACAGAGAAAGGCAAAGCAGTCCCTGCTCTCAAGGAGCTCACTGTCCAATGATGGGAGACAACATACAAATAACTGTATAGAAACAAGATATGCCCAGGATAAATTAAAGATAATCTCGAGAGAAAGGCACTAGCTTTTAAGCTCTGTGTGTGTGTGGGAGGAAACAGCATGGTGAGTGTGGTCAGACTACTACATACAACCATTGAGGAACTCTGAAGAAGAGGAGTAAAGGACATTGTCAAAGAAATATATGAAGGGATTAAAAAAAGGTGAGGGGGCTGGTCACCAGGCAAGAGTGAGTTGCATTATTATGGTAACAAGGTGTTATAGAGGGATAACAGGTAGACAGCCAAAGAGCTCCACTGATGGCTTCACAAACTCAGGCAAAGGAAGGAAGGCTTCCAGCACATATGGGGTGTATCTCCTGTGGTGGACTTTTGGGATTACATGTACAAGAATTGCACAAGATGGGCAGGTGTGGATGGATTTCTAGCCACATAATTGGAAGGAACTCCCAAATACATGAGATCATGAATCCATTAAGTATGGATTATATTTCACTGGAATTGCTTAGAAGAGCCATCTCTCTATTGAGGTGAGGTATTGGACTAGCATTTTAGCAGAGGTAATGCTTTAGATTTAGAAAATTATTGGAAAGTTAACAAAACTTTTAAAGCATGTTGAAGAGAATAAGCTCATGAAGAACCAGTCTTGCTAGGCTCGTTGTCACTGATAACAATAATAGTCTTGGCAGATTGGAGGAAAATACCACCTATTTTGACCTTGGGAGGTTGCCTTCCAGGTCGCTGTCTTTCCCTGCATGCTCATCTATATACTGAGAAGCTAGGGCCTTTCGAACAGTGGTTACATGGGTGTAAAACTGGCCAGAGTCAGATTCATAGAATATTATTGACTCAATGTCAACTGAGGCAAAGAAGGGAGGAAAGGACAAAATATATGATGTTTCCCAATAGTTAATCCTGGGTCTAGCATTATTGACCATTTCTAGTCATGATGTGGAATGTTATCCCATCCTCCTACAAGCCTGTGTGCAGGCAGGGACCATATCTTATCTAAATTTGGTACCTGTCACAGTATCTTGCATGCAGGCACTGAGCCATTCCCCTTACGTGTCTATCTCCATTGCTTTGCCCAAGGGATCCTTCATATTTGGAATGCACTTGTGCCTCCCTGTGTCATATAGAAGCCCTAGCTGACTTCAGAACATGGCTTAGGATCCATTTCTACATAAGACCTTTTCTGATGGCTCCAGTGGTTAACACTCTTTCCATTTTGAAATTATTTTGCAATACTTTGTTTATATACTGTATCTAATTCTGTACCACCCCCCATACAACGCAAAATTCTTAAAAGGGGGAACTTATTGATTTTTGTTTTTGCATACTCAGTGACTTGCATACAGCCTTGCATAAAGTAGATACTTAATACATATTTGTTGAATTTAATTGAATTAATTTCATGATTGTTATATAAATAAATGGACAAATGAAGTTTGTAGAGGACACCAAAATGACCCAAGGAATTTGAAATGGCATTATTAACTTAAAGAAATTTTCAGAAACCCGAAGGGATGTTCAGTTAGAAATATGAAGTTGCACATTTTGAAGAGGAAAAATAATTATGACACAGACAATAACTTTCATAAATCAATCTTGTTAAAGAAGATCTAGAGATTATATAATAGGACAAATGGTCCAACTATGAATCAGTGGCATAGCACTGAAGTAAAAAATATATATATATATATATATATTTTTTTTTTTTTAAGCCAGGCACTATTATACAGAGCCATTGGTAGGAGTAGAGGACTTAGAAACCACAAAGTAATCCTTCAATTACATTGAACACTGCTCAGTCATTCCGAAGGTTTCATGTTAACTACTGTTTTTGGTTTCCCATAGAAGAATGCAATGGTTGGAAGAAAAAAAAGCTCAGTGGAGTTGGTGATAAAAAAAAGGAAATAAGATCTTTGAGGAAAGGTTAAAATAACCATGATTATTTAGTTTAGAGAAGGGAGAACCAAGGGGTTTATTTAATAGCTGTTTAAGAAAATGTGAAAGATTTATATACAGATGATGATAACCAACTGTTCTCAATTTACACCAAGGGGGTCAGAACAAGAGGAAATAGGGCTGAAGTGTGGCATGTGGGATTTAGATCAACTATGAGGAAGAATTCATGGAGAGTGGAATGGATTACCAGTAGAAGAGATGGAGTTTCCTACTTGGGAGGTCTTTAAAAATGGATATTCAAGCATGAAGGATAATTTAATAATGGAATTCTGCCTAAATGGTAGGGGTGGCAGAGAGTTGGCCAGGGATGATAACATGACACCTGAAAGACTTATCTGGTCCTAAAATATAAAATTACTGCAGCAATAATGCTGGCTACAAAGTGAAATGGACAGAATCTCACCAAAAATTCCAATATATGTTATTATTTCTAAATTATATTTTTCCTTCCCAGATTTTTTGGGAAAAAACAACTTAGATTAATCTATGTAGCAATTTAAGCTTTTTCTGAGTATGTTGTAATCATCTCTAGTGGGGACTAAAATTTCCTGATTCTATGAAAGGCATCCAGAAGGACTGCAAACATGTGTCTTAGGAATATTTTTACTTTGAGGAAAAGAGGCAACATAGCTGCTAAAATTTACCAAGCAAATAGGCATTAAGAAACCTTTGTGATAAGTTTTTCTTAAGATTAATTTATTTATTTTTAGTTTGCAAAATTCATTTCCACAAGATTTTGAGTTACAGATTTTCTCCACATCTCTTCCCTCTCCCTCACCCCAAGATGGCATGCATTCTGATTACCCCTTTCCCCAATCTGCCCCCCATCACCTCACTCACCTCCCCATTCCCTTCCCCCTTACTTTTTTGTAGGGCCAGATAGATTTTTATATCCCACTGCCTGTATATCTTATTTCCCAGTTGCATGTAAAAACAATTTTTAACATTTGTTTTTAAAACTTTGAGTTCCAAATTCTCTCCCTTTTCCCTCTTTGCCCATCTTCATTGAGAAGGCAAGCAATTCAATATAGGTTATACATGTTTAGTTATGCAAAACACTTGCATAATAGTCATGTTGTGAAAGAATAGCTATATTTTCCTCCATCCTATCCCAGCCTCCATTTATTCAATTTTCTCCTTTGACCCTGTCCCTTTTCAAAAGTGCTTGCTTCTGACTGCACTACCCCCAATTTGCCTGCCCTTCTATCATCCCCCCCCCCATCCTTTTCTCCCCTACTTTCCTGTAGGGTAAGATACACAATTGCATGTGTATGTTATTCCCTCCTTATGCCAAATCCAATGAGAGTAAGGTTCACTCATTGCCTTTTACCTCCCACTTCTTCCCTTCCATTATCACAGCTTCTTCTTGCCTCTTTTATATGAGATAATTTACCCCACTCTATCTTTCTCTCTTTTTCCTTCTTCCAACATATTCCTCTCTCACCCCTTAATTTTATTTTGTAGGTATCATCCCTTTATATATTCAACTCACCCTGTGCCCTCTCTATATATGTATATGTGTATATATATATATATGTATATATACATATATATGTATATATATACGTATATATATATACATACACACACACACACACACACACACATATGTGTGTGTGTGTGTGTGTGTGTGTGTGTGTGTGTGTGTGAATACATATTCCCTTCAACTGTCCTAATACTGAGAAAGGTCTCATGAGTTACAAATATCATCTTTCCATGTAGGAATATAAAGAGTTCAAATTTAGTAAAGCCAGTATGATTTCTCTTTCCTGTTTACCCTTTCATGCTTCTCTTAATTCTTGTATTTAAAAAGTCAAATTTTCTATTCAGCTCTGGTCTTTTCCTCAAGAGTGCCTACAAATCCTCCATTTCATTGAATGTCCATTTTCCACCCAAAGAATTGTATTCAGTTTTGCGGGTAGGTGATTCTTGGTTTTAATCCTAGCTCCTTCGACCTCCAGAATATCATATTCCAAGCCCTTCAATCCCTTAATGTAGAAGCTGCTAAATCTTGTGTTATACTGACTGCAGCTCCACAATAATTGAATTGTTTCTTTCTGGCTGCTTGCAATATTTTATCTTTGACCTGGGAACTTTGGAATTTGGCTACAATATTCCTAGGAGTTTTCTTTTGGGGATCTTTTTCAAGAGGCAATCGGTGGATTCTTTTGATTTCAATTTTACCCTCTGGTTCTAGAACATCAGGGTGGTTTCCGTGATAATTTCTTGAAAGATGATGTCTAGGCTCTTTTTTTGATCATAGCTTTCAGATAGACTAACAATTTTTAAATTATCTCTTCTGGATCTCTTTTCCAGGTCAGTGGTTTTGCCGATGAGATATTTCACCTTGTCTTCTATTTTTTCATTCTTTTGTTTCTATTTTAAGATTTCTTGTTTTCTCATAAAGTCATTAGCTTTCATTTTCTCCATTCTTATTTTTAAGGAATTATTTTCTTCAGCGAACTTTTTGATCTCCTCCTCCATTTGGCCAATTCTGTTTTTTAAGGCATTCTTCTCCTCATTGGCTTTTTACATTTTTTTAATTTTTATTTTTTTAATCAATTTTTATTTTTTTATATTTTTTGAATTTTATCATCTTTATTTAATATTTTAGTTTTCAACATTGATTTCCAAAAGATTTTGAGTTCCAAATTTTCTCCCCATTTCTACCCTCCCCCCCATTCCAAGATGGCATTATACTCTGATTGCCTCAATCCCCAGTCAGCCCTCCCTTCTGTCATCCCATTACCTCATTGTCTTTCCCCTTACTTTCTGGTAGGGCAGGGTATATTTCTATGTCCCAATCCCTTTGTGCCCAAAAAGAGCTCCTTCCACTCCAGCTCTGATCTGCTGCTAGATTCTTCCCACCTTGTGAGCCAGGGACTTGGGAAGAAGCTGACACTGGAGCTGGAACCACCCCAGCAGCTTCCTGCTGGTGCCACCACCACCATTGCACTACCTCTGCTACCCCCAGGGCTTGTGGCTGGACTGGTCTTAACTCAATTCCTTAGTTTCCCACTAACCTGCTCTTTGGTGTTTGTGTATTGAGAAGTCTGGTAACTGCCACAGCTCAATGATTCATGGCCCTAGGACCTGTTCTGTTGGCTGACTACTGGTCTGGTCTGTCCTAGGGTGGCTGATGCTGGACTGTGCTCTGCTCCCAGCACAGTGAGATAGACCCTTCCTGGTGACCATCCAGGCTCTCCTTGGCCTGGAGACCTGTTTCTTCTGCTATTTCATGGGTTCTGCAGCTCTAGAATTCGTTCACAGCCATTTTTATTAGTGTTTGGAGGGATTTGGGGGACAGTTTGAGCAAGTCCCTGTTTTTCAGCCACCATCTTGGCTCCACCCCACCTCCTCATTGGCTTTTTAGACCTCTTTTGCCATTTGACCTAGTCTATTTTTTAAGGTATTATTTTCTTCAGCGTTTTTTGTCTCTCCATTAGCAAGCTATTGACTTGTTTTTCTTGTTCTTGTATCACTCTCATTTCTTTTTCCAATTTTTCCTCCACTTCTCTTATATGGTTTCCAAATCTTTTTTAAGCTCTTTCATGGCCTGAGCCAAACTCATGTTTTTCTTGGAAGCTTTAGATGTAGGATCTTTGACTTTGTTATCTTCTTCTGGTTGTATGTTTTGATCTTCTTTGTCACCAAAGTAAGATTCTATAGTCTGAGTTCTTTTTACACTGACTGCTCATTTTCCCAGCCAATTACTTGACTTTTGAGCTCTTTGTCAATGTGTGACTCTGCTTCCAGAGTGGAGAGTTCTCTGTCCCAAGCTTCAGGGGTTTTGTGTAGCTGATTTCTAAGCTACTTGTAGGCACCTGTAAATTCACAGTTCTTCTGAGTTCGTATGATCCAAGGAGAGGTCTTTACTCCTCTACTGGCCTGTGCTTTGGTCTGTGAGTGACCTCAAGTGCTCCTTTATGCCTTGGAACTATGATGAAGATTTCCCCTCCACAGCCACCAAAAGCTCTGCCACGCAAGTGCTCCTCCTCACCCCAGGACTGCCACCCAGTACTGTGACCCAGATCTAAGCAGGGCAAAGAAAGAGAATCCTGCCTCACCACCAGCAAAGATGTCCCTGCACTCCTGCTCTCTTTGGCCAATCCCCCCATTGTCTATGGGCCTGGAGCTGCTGCTGCCACCACAGCCACCTCTGCTACGCCGGGGCTGGGGCCTGACTGTGCTCTTCTCTCACTCAGGTCCAACAGAGTTTTCCCACTGCCCTTTTATGATATCTTTGGCATTTGTGGTTTGAGAAATCTGGAAACGTTTACATTTACCAGCGATTCATTGCCCCAATGGACTCCTCCTTGTCTGCTCTGGCCTGGTGTGTGCTGGTGCTGGGCTGAGCTCCACTCCCAGCATGGTCTCATAGACCCTTCCCATTGATCTTCTAGGCTGTCTTAGGCTGGGGACATGTTTCATTCTGTCATTTTTTGAGTGGCATAGCTCTAGAATTTGTTTAGAGGCATTTTTCACAGGTACTTAGAGAGATCAAGTCCATGCTTTTAGTCTGCCATCATGGCTCTGCTAGCCTGTGCTAAGTTTTTTCAGGTTGCATAGAAGCTTGACTTATCCTGGTCTGCAGTGTCTTTACAGTCTAGTTGGAGAGACAAAATTAGCATTCGTTAAATAATTAACATGCGAAGTAAAATGATATTGAGAAGGCAGCATGGTACTATCTACAGAATTCATGTCAGGAAGAACTGAGTTCAAATGCTTCCTCACAATACCTGAAAGACCAAGGAAAAGGCAACTCTCTTAGTTTAGAAGTTTTAGTTAAGTTGTAATCTGTGTCAGAGTGGGAGTTCTCATACTAAGGACACAAAAGAAGTTTGCAATTGTTCATCCTTTGTTTTCGAAGACAATCGAATTTGACAGGTCATGTGCTGTGGTTGTGGTTTGTCCTTCTTTCTCAAAGAGGACCATGACATCATGAAGATGGTGCCATGACTTGCAAGTCAATTGGATTTAACTGAGGGAAGGCTGTGAAAAGTCACCAGCCTCACTTTCTCCTTCAGAGCCATCTGGGTCTAGTGGCCAGATATAGATCAGGACAACTAGAGATGGCTCAGGATGCAGTGGGAGACCTTGGCCTTTTTAAGCTAAGATCTTTTCTAGTTCTCACTTTGACTGAGGCAAAGCCTGTTCAGTGATGAGGGCTGTTTAAGAAGTGAGCAAAGGCATGGTCGCTTTAATAAAAAAAATAAAATAAAATAAAACTGGGAGGGAGAAAGACCCTCAGGGTTGTTTCTGGCTAAAAGAGAAACAATTACTATTTACATTCACTATGAATCATCAGGGGCCCGAAAATAACCATTAAGGCATCCTTGGGCAGGGACCTATTGTTGCCCAATCAATGAGGGTGAGAATGAAGGTGATATTAAATTAGGTGCTAAATTCTAAGACATGAAGCCATGTCATAGGCATGCAGACAAAGGGAAAAGTAAAGAGGCCATGAGGAATCATAAAAAAAATTTCATGAAGGAGGTTGGGCTTGATCTGGGTATTGAAGGATGAGTAGGATTTAGATAAATGTAGCAAAGGATAGCATTTCAGAATAGAGCAAGACTAACTAGGATACTGAGTGGTGTCTCCAAGGGGCAGTGAAGAGTCTGGTTTGACTGGAATCAAATGTCTGTCTACCTTGGGAAGTTGAAATAAATAAGATTGAATAACAATAGTAATAGTAACAGTGACATTTATATGACACTTTAAGACTTGGAAAACACTTTACATGTATTATCTCATTCGATTCTGGCAATACCCCTGTAAGGAAGATGCTATTATCATCCCCTTTATTTTACATAAGAAGAAACTGAGGCTAAGAAAGGTTAGGTGACTTGCCCAGGGTTACACAACTGTTAAATGTTTAGGAAGAATTCACACTGGCTCTGAACCTAGCACACTACCCAATAATAGGATGTTGCTGTGGTGGTTGTTTGTCCATCTTTTTCGAAGAGGTCTAAAGACATCACAAGTAATGTTTCGACTTGTCAGAGAATTGGGTTTAAGTGAAGAAGAGTTGCATAAAGTCATCAGTCTCACTCTCTCTTCCTCAGCCATCAAAGTCTAAAGTCAAGATGATGGACCATGGCCCTGGATGAACTTGGCATCCTTGATGCCTGACCAAGCTCTAAATGTTCCATAGTGCTAATAGGAAGGGAAGTCTGTTGGACAGAATTTGTGGATGTTGCATTATCATTGCTCTGTCTTGCCACATCCTTACAAAATATCCTTGGGTTCATGTTTTGGACCATAAATAGCATATTAATTCATTTTTTAAAAACTCACATTTGAAATCTATTCAGAGGCATACAACCTTAACTACTTCATTATGCTGAATAATATAGTATAATAATATAGATGTTGTTCAGTCATGTCTGACTCTCTGTGACCCTATTTAGGGTTTTTTTTGCAAAGATAATGAAGTGGTTTGCCATTTCTTCCTCCAGCTCTTTTTACAGTTGAGGAGCACTGAGACCAACAGGGTTAAGTGACTTGCCCAGGATCACACAACTAGTAAGTGTCTGAGGCCAGATTTGAACTCATGAAGATGAGTCTTCCTGATTCCAAGCTGAGTGCTTTAAGCAGTGTGTCACCTAGCTGCCTGGATAGTATATAATGTAAGTATAGTAGTGTATAGAGTGTGAATTCCTCAAGGACAGGGGATGTTTCTTTTTGTCTTTGTATTCCCAGTACTTAGTGGTGACTGACACATGGTTAATGAAGAGTAAAGGTTTTGAATGATTGAATCATTCCCAGCAATCAGAGTGTGTGGTATGTGCTATTGTCCCATTAGCTGCAAAATATCCTTTGTACATATCTTTGAAAAAGGTGGGAGGGAGTTTACTTTAAAAATCATAGAAATAGAAAGATCATGGGTCTGGGAATTAGTAAACAAATTAATGAAAATTAGTAAACAAAAGAAGCCTGGATCTAGATTTCTAGTTCTAACTCTATTATTACTTTCTAACCATGTAACTGTTATGGTAATTAGGATAGGACTTTTTTTTTTTTACTGTTTTCTCTTTTGGAATGCTAAGGCCATCAGGTGCCTTTAATGAATCTTGCCTTTGTTTGAATGGGTCAGGTAAAGTGGGACCCTTTTGTCTTTTGCTCTGAAGTCCTTCTCAGCACTGAGGTAATCAAGTACCTTTGATGAAGTCTTGCCTTTCGAATGTAATGGCAAGCAAAATAGGACTTTTTGCTGTTTTTTGTTTGAGTGCTTCTCAGCACGGGAGTAGTCAAGTGCCCCAGGGCCCTGAGACTTGTATATAAGATCTGAGGTTGGCATTTTGTTCTGGGGACACACTCGTTGAAAGAGTGCTGGTGATCATACTCTGGGTAGCTGTTGAAGCAGTGCCCCATAGCTTTAAAAATCCAGATGTTTGTGTTTCCCTTTGGTAACTATGTATATATTGTGATTGGTCAGAGAGATAAAATCCTGTCTGTTGATTTGTTTATAATTTCTGTTTGTATTTGCTCTGAAGTTTAGGGTGCTGGCTTTCCCCCCAAACTAAGTGAATGACATATATATATATGTGTGTGTGTGTGTGTGTGTGTGTGTGTGTGTGTGTGTGTGTGTGTGTATGTGTATATATATATATATATATATATATGTATTTAATTAAAGTAAGATTGTTAACCCTTTAAAGTTGCCTTCCTTAGAAAGCAGATCAAAGCACCTGTGCTAGCAGCCTTCCTGTGTGCTCTTGTTGTTGGTCTTGTTGTTGGTCTTTCACCTTCACACAGCTGCTAGAAACATTGCTGTTACAGTAACCTTGAAAGTAATTTACCCTCTCTATGCTTTTGCTTCTGATGATCACTACTTAGGTTTCTAGGTTCTCCTGTTCTCAGTCCTGTGTTCTTCCCATTGTACCATTTTAGTGCTTCTATGATTAATGGAACCAGAGGAATACCTCCAGCGCATTGAGTCATCGTTTTAGAATTTATGGGAACACATGGATAAGAATGAGAAAACATGGGGGGCAGGGAACATAATCTTCACTGATGGATTGATTACCCATACCTGGAAGACCACAGAGTCATCAAACTATTGAAGGCTAACTACCTTGGTTGGAATTCTGGTCATAGGTCTGGTCTGGCACCATCGTCATTATCATCAGTATTTTATTTTTAAAATAACTGCTGACACAGCATGTATAGTGGTGTGCAAACTTTAAAGCCCTATATAAATGCCAATGAGAATTATTATTGTGTAGGAGCTACCTGCCCTAATGCCTAAAATTGAGCTGAGCTCCAAAGGGAAATGTTTTTGTATTGCCTCATGTTTCCGTCTCTTGGCTGGCTCCTTTGCAATGAATTTAGAAAGCAGTATGCTAGGAAACACAAGGAAAGAAATGCAAGATGTAACACCCATTGTGGACAAAAATATAAAATTTTCTTTTGTACTGGAATTTTGTGTCTAATTCCAAGCAACTTAATGGAGCTGAGAATAACTTGGGGAAGGTCTAGGATAGTATTAATTACAATGACTGTAAAAGGTTGGTGAATAAAATCTAAAAGAAAATGTTAAAGAAAATGAGATTTTAAAGCTTGAAGGAAAGACTGAATAATAACCATATTAAAGTTTATAAAGGGCATGGAGATCTGTTCTTATTTTCTCCTAAGGATAAAAATTCAAGTTTTTATAAAGTGTCTTCTATAGTAAGGCACTGTGATTAGGTGCTAGAGATACTTAGATAAAAATTGAAATAGTTCTTGTCTCAAGGAACTTAGATTCTACTGTAAAGAAAGAAAAAGGCAATGAAACTGAAGTTCTGAGGAGTTATTTCTGGAGCCAGAGGATCAAGGCAAGGTGTGTCTGAGTGTTGCTGGGAACAATCTCATTCTTATTGTGTGGCTTCCGCTCTGCCACTCCTTTTCTTCTGAAGTGCCCTCTTGACCTCTCTCCTCTTTGCCTCCCTTCCCTTTCCCCGCCCTCCCACTTTGTTCTCACTCATCCTCCACTGTCATTTTGCCTCTTCTTTCTTTCTCTCCTATTTCTGTCTGAGGCTAGGTGAGAGTTGACCTGGGAAAGGCCTTAGCTTAAAAAGACTAAGCTTTCCCACTGCATCTAGAGGCATCTCCAATTGTCCTCATCTATGTCTTGCCACTGGACTCTGATGACTCTGGAGGAGAGAGTGAGGCTGATGACTTTGCACAGCTCTGCCTCACTTAAATCCAATTCACTTGCACATCAAGACACCTTCCTGATGTCACTGGTCCTCTTTGTGAATGGAAGATGAGCAACAATAATTCCTACACAACTCAAAGTGAGAGACAGTTGAGGAGATGTGGGCTGGAGGAGCCAGAAGAGGAGGAGGGAGAATGGAGATGCAAAGGGGTAGTCTCATTTTTTTTTATTTCTGCATCTTAAGCCCTAGGGAAAATACAAATCTTTGCAATCCCAGAGAGGACCTATTGAAGGAATTTTCACAAGTACCTTCTCAGGAGCCTTTGGAAAATGGGATTAATCTTTGTTGGTAAGTGATTATTTAGGATTAACAATTATTTGGTTTCATAGGAATAAGAGAACCTGTGAAAAAGATGGGAGGGGGGTCTTAGCAACCTGAAAACTCAATAAGAGACAAAGGTGTAACATAATAAGCAAAAAAGGCTAATGCTCTAGCTTGATACCCAGAATAGCTGAGGGGATAGCTCAGTTGCCCTCTGCCCAGGTTTGATTGCCTTTGAAATAGTCTGTTGTGTTTCTGGTAACATGTTTTAGGAAGCACATAAATAAGCTAGAATATGTCCAGAAGAGCAGAACCAGGAATGGGAGCACATTGAAGACTACGTCAGAGAGAAAGGAGTAGAACAATTGGGGCCGTTCAGTCGGAAGACAAGAGGACTTAAGAAGAACATGGGATTAGAGGGTTATAGGTTGAGAACCTCGAGGGACCTCTGCGGTCCTCTAGTTCAATCTTCTCATTTCATGAATGCAGAAACTGGGTCACAAAGAGATTAAATGAGTTGCCCAAGGCTGCAGAGGTAGTAAGCATGAAACCATGCCATTGTATTCTGGAGCAAGGGAGCAGCACTCTGCCTAACATTTGTTCATGTATTTTAAAAATTGTCATATGCAAGGAGGATTAGACTTATTCTGCTTAAGCACAAAGGGCAGTACTAAGACAGATGGATGGAAACCAGAGAAACAGATTTTGGTTTGATATAAAGAATAACTTCCTAATAATTAGAAGAGTAGAAGTAGTAGTAGTAGTAGTAGTAGTAGTAGTAGTAGTAGTAGTAGTAGTAGTAGTAGTAGTAGAAGTGGTGGTGGTGGTGGTGGTGGTAGTGGTGGTAGTGGTGGTGGCGGTGGTGGTGTTGGTAGTAGCAGCAGTAGTAGCAGCACCAGCAGCAGGAACAGTAGTGATAACAATAGTAGTCGTAGTATTAATAGTAGTGCTAATAGTAGCAGTAGTAGTAGTAACAGTGGTAGTAATAAAGCAGCAGCAATAATAATATCCTAGAACTTTAAGGTTTGTGAAACACTGTATAGATAATGTCATTCGATACTCACAACGACAATTCTGAGGCAGAGGAAGATACTATTGCCCTCATTTTACAGACAAGGAAATGGAGGCTGGAATAGGTTAAATAGCTTTGCCAAGATCACTCAATTATAAGTGGCTGTAGCAAGATTTGAACATAGGTCTTCCAGTCTCCAGGTCCAGCATTCTGTTATCAACTCTACCTAGCAGCATTAGAATGGGTTGCCTCAGGAAGTGATGCATACAGCCTTATTGGAGGTCTTCAGGCCTAACCTGGAAGACCTCTAGTCTAATATGTTGTAGAGGGGATCCTTATTCAGATATGAATGGAACTTAGTAGATTCTGAGGTCCTTTCTAATTCAGAGTTTCTGTAACTTGAAACTTAAGGAATAGACCATGTTCCTTCACTGGTGCCATTTTAACCTGGTGATTTTTTTTTTCGATGAGAAATGGTACAAATCTGATCAGCCGCATTCAACCTCTGTTGAATGATGGCTCTTTTTCACCCTAATGCAATTACCTCCCTTGCCTTCTAAAATGTACAACATCTGTGACTCTGATAATTTTCTAGGAAGCCAACCATAAAAATAGCTATTTTCAGTATGGAGACACCATTTATACAAGTTGTACAGCAGCTTTGATACAGGTTTCCCACCTCCCAAAACTTATACGGTGCAAAAGTATATATATTCCTAGCCTGTTTGTTTCTTTGCTAAAAGAGACCAGGGAGGGCCCAATTTCCTCCCTGTGGACTGGCAATGACTACTGTTTCCATGGTGATTCCACTAAGAGCACAGACCCCTGCTTCCATTCAGCATTAACTTGGCTACATGAAAGAAAGGAGGATCAAGAAGACAGAAACATTCTGATTATTTTATAATCACAATAAACATTTATTAAGTACTGACTGTGTGACAGCTTCCCCACAGACTCCACCAGCTACCATGGACAGAGCCCCAGCTCAGGGCTATGATCTGAATGATAACAGGACCCTGAGAGGTTGTTAGAGCTTTGTACAATTGTCCAACAGTCAAATTCATGGTTGCCCAGGATAAAAGAAAGAAATGTTTGTTTTGAGATGGTCTCATTAAGGAAGTGACTTGAATAACACCATAACTAATACAGGCTTATAGAATTTGTGTCATCTGTTTCAAAATTGAGAAAAGAAACTAATGCATTATATGACAACCAGTCCAAGAATATGATGTTTAATGGGGATAAATGTAAATTCCTAAACTTGGGTTCAAAAAATCAACTTAATAAGGAAAAGATAAGAAAAGAGTGACAAGGTAGGTGTTTTTCTTGGGGGGAAAAAGATCTGAGTGGGGAGTAAGTTCTTCTGCTTTGTTCAGACCATTCAGATCATGCCTGTATTACTATGTTCACTTATTGATGTTGTATTTGATAAAGGACATTGATAAACTAAAGACTTTCCAGAGTAGGACAATTAAGATTCTGAAGGGTTTTTAGTTCATTACATGAAGATGAACCAAAGGAAATAGAGATGCTTAACCTGGAGAAGGGAAGACATAGCAGTGGAGGGAGAGGGAGAGGAGAAGTGATCTATGGTCTTTACTTTCAAGTATTTGAAGAGGTATTAACCAACCTTCTCTTTCATTTTTTATTTAATGTTTGACTCCACAAGTCACAATTGGAACCAATGGGCTGAAGTTTCAAAGACACTGGTTTAGATTTGATATAAGAGGAAACAAATCCATTCCTAACTATTAAAGCTATCTAAAAATGGAATGAATAGCCTCAGAAGGTAATGGGTTCTCTCTAACTGGAATTCTTCAAGCAAGGACCACTTGTTGGGCATACAATAATAGGAGCTAGCATGTACAGATTGCACTTTAAGGTTTGCAAAGTGCTAGGTCATTTTGTCCCTGCCGCAATTCTGAGAGGCAGTGCTTTTATTATCTCTGTTTTACCAATGAGAAACTTGAGTCAAACAGAGGTTAAGTGACTTGCCTAGGGTCACATAGCTAGTAAGAATGTGAGGGTAGATTTGAATCAGGTTTTCTGGACATCAGGTCTCTCTTGACATTAATTACAGCAGTTTTTCAACTATAATACATTTAAGATAAGATTGATCTAGCAGGGGTGTATAGGAAAGATTTTTTGAGAGGTGTGTGAACGTGTGTGTGTGAAGATTAGTGGCCAATTATGAAGCTATTGTAATTTCTGAAAAGAAAGATAATGAAGGGTTGAACAGGGTGCCAGTGGGAATGGAAAGCAAAGGAGAAAATACAAGAGACTGTGGAAATAGAATCAGTCAAAATTGCTGACATTGTGTGTAGGGTGATTACACCATTTGGAAAATGGGAGAGAGAGAGAGAGAGAGAGAGAGAGAGAGAGAGAGAGAGAGAGAGAGAGAGAGAGAGAGAGAGAGAGAGAGAGAGAGAGAGAGAGAGAGAGAGAGAGAGAGAGAGAGAGAGAGAGAGAGAGACAGAGACAGAGAGAGACAGAGACAGAGAGAGAGAGGCAGAGAGAGAGAGAGAGAGACAGACAGACAGAGACAGAGAGACACAGAAAGAGAGACAGAGACAGAGAGACACAGAAAGACAGGAGAAGAGGAGGAGAGGAGAGGAGACAAAGATAAAGAGAGATTGAGATTGAGAGTGTGGGGAGAGAGAGGGAGGGAGGAAAGGAGGGAGAGTGGGGAGGGAGGGAGAGAGAGAGAGGGAAGAACAAAGACACACAGACACAATGACAGGGACAGAGTCAGGAGACAGAGAAACACAGAGAGAGTTATAGAGAGAGAGAAAGAGAGAGAGCAAGCAACAAAGACAGAGTCAGAAAGGCAGGGACAGAGACAGAAAAGCAGACAGAGACAGGGCAAGATAGAAACCAAAACACAGACCAGGAGAAAGAGAAAGATATAGTGACAGACAGAAAATGATGGGGAGACACAGAGAAACAGACACAAATACACAGACATTCAGAGAGATACATGGATAGACAGAGACAGACAAAGATAGTGACAGAGTAAGAAAGAGACAGACACAAAGAAAAACACACAAAGAGACAGAGACAGAGTTACAGAGAGGCAGACAAAGACAGACAGACAGCTAAAAGAGATGGAGGAGATAGAGACATTCAAAGAGACATATAGATATAGAGTTACAGAGGAAAACAGGCAGAAAGATACAGAGATAGTTACAGAGACAGACAGAGATAGAGAAAGACAAAGACGAATAGAGACACCGATTGAGAGACAATAAAAGTTGAGACAGAGAGACAGTCAGATAGGTATATGGGGAGGGAGGGAGAGAGGGAAGGAGGGAGGGAGGGAGAGAGAGAGAGAGAGAGAGAGAGAGAGAGAGAGAGAGAGAGAGAGAGAGAGAGAGAGAGGCAGAGGCAGAGAGACAGACAGACAGAGAGAGACAGAGAGAGACAGAGACAGAGAGAGAGAGCGAGACAGAGAAAGACAGAGAGACAAAGACAGAGACACAGAGACAGACAGAGACACAGAGATTAAAGAGATGTTATAATAGGGCAGAAAAAAGCCTGGTTTTGAAATCAGATAGCCTTAGCTTGACTAACAAAGTTGCCATAGCAGTGTGATCACTTAATGTCTTTGGGTCTCAGTTTCCTCATCGGAGAAATAGAAGTGATAAACTATTTTATTTCTAAGGTCCTTTGTATTTCTAATATCCCATAACCTAAAATAGAACAATGCTCAGAGAAAGTGTGAGAGAATGGAATCAAGAATGCAGAGGCAGGGAGAGGGAGGAGAGAGCATTCCAAAAGAAAGAGCAGAGAATGAGCAATGATGGGGAGGCAAGACTAGGATAATGTGTTTGGGGAGGTCAGTGAATGCAAAAACCTTCACTAATGTGTAGAATTTGTTGTTGAAGAACAGTGGGAGATAAATTTGGAAAGGTAAGTTGTGTCCAGATGGCAGTGGATTAACACAGCAGCTTGTGTAAAAATCAGACTGGTGGGAGAAATGTCAGTGGCCTGGTGGCTCGTTTACCCTGAAACTGCCGCCTTATGACTCAAGTGATCTCAGCTCTTCATCTCCCCCTGTCCTTCAGTTTGCCTTCTCTATCTCTTAGATTTTTATTTTAATTAATTTATTTTACTGGGGAAAGCAGTATTTAAATTTGGATAGAGTTGGAGGTATCTTTATAAAGTTATTTACCTACCTCAGCATTCTACGCTATCTTATAGCTAGGGGAAAATTTTTTTCCTAGCTTCTTTGAAAATATGGACCAAGATAGTACTAATTAGGATGCTTAACAAATTAATTACCCTGAGAATTCTTTTTTTTTAAATTTTATTTAATATATGTAGTTTTCAGCATTGATTTTCATAGGAGTTTGGATTACAAATTTTCTCCCCATTTCTACCCTGCCCCCCAGTCCAAGATGGCGTATATTCTGATTGCCCTGTTCCCCAGTCTGCCCTCCCATCCCTGTTTCCTTTCCTTTCTTATAGGGCAAGATAAATTTCTATGCCCCATTGCCTGTGTATCTTATTTTCTTGTTGCTTGCAAAAACTTTTTTGTTTTTGTTTTTGAACATCTATTTTTTAAAACTTTGAATTCCAAATTCTCTCCCGTCTTCCCTTCCCACCCACCCTCCCTAAGAAGTTCAGCAATTCAGCATGGGCCACATGCGTATCATTATGTATAACCCTTCCACAATACTCATGTTGTGAAAGACTAACTATATTTTGC
>CM053623.1:330209181-330226798 GCA_028646595.1 Phalanger gymnotis | reverse complement strand
CATTCTTCTCCTCATTGGCTTTTTGGAGCTCTTTTACCATTTGAGTTAGTCTATTTTTAAGGTGTTGTTTTCTTCAGTATGTTTTTCATTCTTTTTTTGGGTGTCCTTTAGCAAGTCATTGACTTGTTTTTCATGGTTTTCTCTCATCCTTCTCATTTCTCTTCCCAATTTTTCCTCTACTTCTCTAACTTTCTTTTCCAAATCCTTTTTGAGTTCTTCCGTGGCCTGAGACCAGTTCATGTTTTTCTTGGAGGCTTTTGTTGTAGGCTCTTTGACTTTGTTGACTTCTTCTGGCTGTATGTTTTGGTCTTCTTTGTCACCAAAAAAGGATTCCCAATTCTGAGACTGAATCTGGGTGAGTTTTTGCTGCCTGGACATGTTCCCAGACAACTTACTTGACCCTTGATTTTTTCAGCAGGGTATGACTGCTTACAGACTAAAGAGTTCTATGTTCCATGCTTGGAGGATGCACCAACTCTGCCTCACCAGCACTTCTCCTTCCCCAAGAACCCTCAATCTGGACTGGACTTAGATCTTCAGCAGGCTCTTCACTCCTGCTCTGATCTGCCACTTAATTCCTCCCACCAGTTGTGCCTGGGGCCAGAAGCAACTGCAGCTGTATTCTATAGCTGCCCACCTCCGCTGCCCCCAGGGCAGTGGCTGAACTGCAAACTCCCTGTCCCCAGCAGCTTTTCCCACTAACCTACTCTGTTGTCTTTGGTGTTTGTGGGTTGAGAAGTCTGGTAACTGCTGCAGCTCAGTGATTCAGGGTGCTAGGGCACACTCCACTCGGCTTCTGGTCTTGTTGGTCCACACCACCCATGCTGGGCTCTGCTCCACTCAGCTCCACTGCCCTCTGCTCCCAACTCCATGCGGGACAGATCTTACCCAGAGACTATCCAGGCTGTCCTGGGCTAGAACCCTGCTTCCCTCTGCTACCCTGTGGGTTCTGCAGTTCTAGAATTGGTTCAAAAACATTTTTATAGGTTTTTGGAGTGACTTGGCGGGGAGCTCATGCTAGTCCATGCTTTCCAGCCCCCATCTTGGCTCCGCCCCTACCCTGAGAATTCTTAAGAAGAGAGGTCTTGTCTATGCAAGACCAGGAAATTGTACTCCACTGAATAAATAGAGTAGTGACTCTCTCCATTATAAAGGAAATTATTGACTAAGACTATACTTCATAGAATCATAAATTTAGAGCTAGAAGAGAAAATCCCATCTAATTTCCTCATTTTCCAGATGAGAAATCAGAAACACATATAGGTTAAATGACTTCCCCAACATCACACTGCTAGTAAGGAGCTTCAAGTCAGATTCCAGTACACTTCTTCCTACGTCCAAAGCCAATGTCTGACCTACTATACAATGCTACCTTCAATAAGCCTATGAGCCTATGATTATTCAGTTCAAATTAGTATTTTTAACTGGAAGGCACTGAGGAAGATGAATAAGACCCACTCTCTGTCTCAAAGAGGCTGTAATTGAACAAATAGACCGAGGTATTTATAAAAATAACCATAATCATAATAATGTTGATGAAAACTAGACAATAAAAGCAAATGAGAGATCTGAAGGGTAATGAGAAATTGGAGGAAAGAGTAACATCACTTCTAGATGCTGGGACCAGGAAAGGCTTCTTGAAGAAGAAAAGGATTTCAACAGCCAGAGATGAAAAGACCATTCCAGAGCTGGGGATGATATGAAAAAGGCAGAAAAATAGGAGAGGACATCACTATGTTAGGAGATGGCAAATTTGGCTGGAGAGTAGAGCACTGAAAGGAAAACGATTTAATATAACGATGATGAGTAAATTGGAGCCAAATTGTGGTGAGTCTTGAGTTCTAGGCTTAAGAAAGTAAATATTACTGGGTGATAAATAGGAAGCTGCTGAAGGTTTATGAGTGAGGTAGTGTTGCCTCAGAACAAGGAATTAGCAGTTATATAGGAAGTAATATGAAAGGGTTAGGAATAATGGAGAGGAGAGGCTAGAGATACGAAGATAAGCTTATTAAAGGCGTTCAAGCAAGAGATGATGGAATGAATGTGGATTGAGACTTGTTGTTGTGGTTTGTCCTTTGTTCTCCAAGGGGGCAATGACATCAGGGAGGTGATGCCCGACTTGAAAATGAATTGGCTTTAAGTGAGGGAGGGCTGTTCCAAGTCACCAGCCTCATTTTCTTCTCCAGAGCCATCTGGGTCCAGTGGCAAGATATAGATCAGGACAACTGGAGTTGGCTCTGGATATAGTGGGAGACCTTGACCTTTTTTAGGCTGAGGTATTTCCCATGTCTCAGTTTGACTGAAGCAAGGCCCATTCAGTGATTATCACTCTAGCTGAGAAATGAAAGAAATGTTGTTCAGAGAAAGGATGAATAAAGCTACTATGATAGAGTGGTTAGAGAGCCAGCCTTAGAGTCAGGCAGACCCTGGTTCAGATTGACCTTTGAATATACTGACTATATGACCTTACACGAGTCATTTAACTTTTCAGTGCCCCCAAGAGACTCCTAAGACAATAAGACTCATAGCAAGTGTTGAGCTCTATTATTAACGGAGGTTTTCTCAATTTTGTTGTTCAGTTGTTTCAGTTGTGTCTGACTCTTTGTGACACCATTTGAGATTTTCCTTGGCAAAAATACTGAATCACTTTGGCATTTCCTTCTCTGGCTCATTTTACACTTGAGGAAACTGAGGCAAACAGGGTTAAGTGACTTGCCTGGGGTCACACAGCTAGTAAAATGTCTGAGTTTCTTACATATAATTCCCTAATTTCCTTTACTAAGGACATCACAAAGGTCCAACAAGAGCAACAACAACAAAAAAGACTTGGCAAATTGACTGAATGCAGGGCAAGGGAGGAGAAAGGAGAGGAAGAAGATGGTCAAAGTTCCTGAAATGTCAAATGTGGATGATTGAAAAGTCTACAGTACTGTCACCAGAAATAAAGAAGTCAGAGGGGTTGTGAGTTTTGGGCTAAGGCAGTGGATTCAACCTTGATTATGTTGAGCTTGAGGTGCTGGTGAGACACCAGATAAATATGTCCTTCTGCTCATATTTTCTGATCTTCATGTCTTAGAGAATTTTATTGAAGCTCTTAAGTGGAAGCTACAGGAACAGGGTGATATTGAGGGGCTGGGGAGGGAAAATGAAAATGGGTGAAACAAGAAGAGAGGAAATTAAGAGGAAGGATGAATAAAATCTATTTAGGGATCACAGGATCCTTGATGTAGAAACCAGTGTTCCCTCCTTTGGAAGTTTTAAAGAGAATTCCCAAACATATTAGGGGTGTTAGCCAGAATTTAAACTGACACAGGGCATCATGGAATCATAGAATGTCAAGCCTCTAAGGGGCTTAAAAATCATCAGGTTCACCCCCACCCCATTTTATAAGTGAAGAAACTGAGATGCAGAGAACTTCAGAGCCTTCCCCTCTAAGCCTACTCCTTCGGCTACTCTGTTTAGACTGCAGAGACCTATTTATGTAAATGATTCTTCATTAGAATGTAAACTCTCTGAAGGCAGAGGTGGCTTCTGTGTTGTCTTTTTTTTTTTAATATACCTAAGACTTAATACAGTACTTAGCATATTGTAAATGCTTAATAAATGCTTGCGCAGCTAGTTGTCCGTTAGTGTGGAATAAGGAATCCTCCTAAATAGTCAAATTATTTAATTCTCATTACATATCTCAATTGGGCTGGAGTTGATTAGTATATGTTAATAACTATGCCATAATATAATTATGACTTTGAATAGTGTGAATTCAAATACATAGAGCCACTTCATTATTCCTCTGAAAGGGGACCTAGCTGCAGATTGATTGATTGACTGAAGAAAGTCATACGGAGAGTCAATACAGAGCCAGAATTGTAATCCAAGTTGCTTGGGTCTGGTAATCTTTCCACTACATCTACTACTTATCTGAAAGGGATTAGAGGCAGCTAGGTGGTACAGTACATAGAGCATGAGCCTGGGGACAGGAAGACCTGAGTTCAAATCCAGCCTCAGTCAGTTATTAGCTGTGTGATTTGGGCAAGTGACTCGTCATCTGACTGCCTCAGCTTCCACAAATGTAAAATGTGAATTAACAATAGCATCTACCTCCCAGCATTGTTGCCTGGCACATATTAGGTGCTACATGAATGTTAGCTATCTTCTTCTCCTTATCATCATCATCATTATCATTATTATTATTACTATGTTTTAAAGGCCAACTTATCTAACCTCCTACTTTTGGCAATGAATAAATTGAAGTCTCTCAAATGGATCTGTCTTCCCATCCATTTGGATATTCCCTTAAGTCATGCAAATTGAAGCCCATTCATTCCTACCCATCTTCTGCAGCTCTTGGTCCTGTCTTCTTCTAGGGGTGTACTCCATATTTCTGGAGATCTTTCTCAGTTTCTCAGTACATCTTTAGGATGCCAGTGAAGCCCTCAGGCTATCCACTTACCATCTACTGTTCTCATCATAGGACCAACCTATCCATCTTCTCTTCCTGCCATATATTTCCCAGATGATTTTGTTTACTCCAGTTCTTTGAGTTTCCTCGTTGGTTATGTGTTATTGCCGGCTCACACCCACCATTTACTGTTCTATAACCCTCTCTGTGATGTTCTCAGTAATATAGTGGAGCCTAGAAAAGGTGAGAGTGACCCTTTCCACTACAGCTAATTAGTTATAGTCAGAAGGAGAACTCAGATGTCCTTATCTTTGTCTATTACTGTTTCCATGATCCGGAGGAGACAGGAAGAAGGATCAAGCTAGGAAGGGAGATACGGGGAGAAAGGTGAACAAAGATTCTTCAGCTCCTTTTTAGTTATCTTCTCATTCATATCTTGAGCTCACAGAAATTGCCTTGTCTACCCCGACTGGAAGGATCTAAAATCCAAAAGACTCTCTCTTTGTTTTTACCCTTTTGTTCAACAAATACAAAATTCTGTTGGATTGGGAGAACTCAACGTTGCGCACCCACCATTGAGGGTTTTCAACCTTGAATTGTCCCAATCCAAATGAAGTAGCTCTTAGCATTTAGAGGCAGTTCTGACTTTTTGTTGAAGTGTGTTCCTGGGAAGCAAATTGTAAAGCAGGTCATACTTCCCTACAGGAACAGCGTTATGTTTGAAGGTGGAATTCCTGACCAAGTAAGTATTCAGTGGCAAGTAGATCATAGATATGATCCAAAGCCAAGATGTTTCAACTTGAAGTTTCTAGAATAATTTAACAGAAATTTATGCTAAAAGCCCTACCATGTATTCAGAACACTGATGCAGGCCCTGATCACTGGTTTGCCTGGGCTATTTTAACAGCCTCCTAGATGTTCTTCCTAGCTCCAGTCTTAGCCTCTTCTCTTTCCAGTACATCCTCTACACAGCTACCAAACTGATCTTTCTAAACCACTGGTCTTATCATATTTACTTTTCTTAAGAAGTTTGAGGACCTCCCTATTACTTCTAGGCTACTGTTCCTTTTAAATGTAAAGCCCTTCACAATGCATCTCCAATCAGTCTGTCTAAAGTAAATGTGTATTACTTACCTTCAAATAGTCTGCATTTCAGCCAACTCCACCTGTTTGCTTCCCCCTACTACGTGACATTTCTGAGCCTGTAAAAGTTGTCCTTCCAGACCAGAATGTTCTCCCTCCTTGGACTCACCTCTCGGAATCTCTAATTTCCTTTAAGACTCTGCTGGAGTGTCTGGTCCTATTGGGACCTTCCCTAAGCTGTAGGGTTATTGGTGTTCTTGCCAAAATAATTTTGTATATATCTCTTTTGTATCGATTTGTCTGCGTATGTGTCGCTACACCATAATGGTGACAATGATGCTCATCCCACTAAGAAGCATTTTTTTAAATGTTCGACCCAATATTCTTCCTCTGTTTATTCAGAGCTACAAATGTCATCAGGCTAAATAAAGACCACTGGGAAAGGTTAAGTTCAATTTGATCTTTCTCACTCTTTGTTGCCCTGGGGCTGAGGTGATTCTTTGTGGACAGTGCTATCAAGCAAGAGTACTTTGCACCTTTGAAAATCATGAAACAATTAGCATCAGCCCAGATTTAAAACCACAGTGATAATGAAAATAACAATTTATGGATAGATGTTTTTTTTTAAATGATATTTCCCAACAAGCACCCCAATGCCCCCTCCCACATTTCCAGAGAACAGATAAGCAACAACTGCTTTCATAGCATAGTTTTAGAGAGGAAAATAAGTGCAGGAATTCTCGATTTGGGGTCAGAAGTCATGGGTTGATTTCCTCATTGGAAGCTCATTGAAGGAGGATGGGGTGATAAGGTTACCAACAATTGAGATATGAGACTGAAAGTAGTAGCCATGACTGAGCAGTGCTGCCAAAGGGCAAACTGATGGAAGGCAAGGACTTTACAGAGGCATAGTAAGCCAGGCATAGAGGAAAAGTACTCAATTTTGAATCAGGAGAAATGGGTTTTAATCAGCTTTTATGCTTATTAAATTTATAGCTATGATTTGTTATTCAGTCAATTTTTCATCATGTCTGAATCTTCATTACCCCATTTGGGGTTCTCTTGGCAAAGATACTAGAGTGGCTTGTCATTTTCTTCTCCAGCCCATTTTACAGATGAGAAAACTAAGCCAAACAGAGTTACGTGACTTGCTCAGGATCACATAGCTAGCAAGTGTCTGAGGCCAGCTTTAAACTCATGACGATAACTGTTCCTGACTCCAGTCCTGGTGTTCTATCCACTGTGCTACCTGGATGACCCTTGTAGCTATGAACAAGTCATTTAATCTTTCAGGGCCTCTCTTTCTACATCCATATAATGGGAAAATAATATTTGTGCTAATTTATAGAGTTATTGCAAGGAAAATGCTTTGATTCAATTAGGCAAATTACCTGGAACATTTTGTAAACCTTAAAAAGCTATATAAACATGTGATCATAGTGATGATGATGCAACCTCAAAATATTATATATGATTGAATCATTGCTATTAACCTACATCACTTGAATATTTCATGAGCATCTACTATGGACAAGATACCATGGTGGACGTTGCAGGAGAGAAAATGATATACCAGACTTATTCCTTGTCCTCAAGGAACTTATAGGAGAAATAAGAAAAGCACATGAACTGAGGAAAAATAAAACCCTAAATAAAAAAGAGGGGGAAAAGAAAGTACATGAACTGGGGAAAAATAAAACTCTAAAGAAAAAGGGGGGAAAGAAAGTACATAAACACCTATATTCTAAAATACAACATGAAAAATACATAAGAGAGATGCAGACAAGATGTTGTGTAAGCTCACAGACAGAGAGATCTCTTCTGGTGGGGGGAGAACTGGGAGATTCATGAAGGAGGTCCCCTCTGAATTGCATCTCAGAGAGAGGGAGGAATTTCACTGGGCAGAGAGGGGAGCAAGAGAGGAAAGCCTAGTGAAGAATCTGTTTGGGGTGAATGCAGGAGAAGAAACATGACTGTAAAGGACACTTTTATTTTCAAACTCTGAATGGACATATTTTCGCCCATTTCTTTCTCAGCCTCTCAGTTAAAAAGAAAAAAGCATGACATGGTGGCATTCGGGACTCTTTTCTATTCTTTCTTCTGGCCCCTTCTCATGTCTCTATGAAATAGGGATACAATAGTCGTTCTTGCCACATGGAACTGACCTTACTTTTCTGCTTTTACATTCAGCCAGTGGAACTTTGGGGATGTATCTTTATTACTTTAATCATTAGCAAGCATCTTGTCTGACTGGTTTCTGTGACACATGTCCATGGTTCATTGGATGTGGTAATTGAAAAAGAGTCAACAGCAGTCTGGGCTGTTAAAATCAGTCTGGTTATATAATCTATGGGAATGCTATCTAGACCACCCCCCTACATAGAGAGAGATAATTAGAGCTCACAAATATTTATCGTTTTAAGGTTTATAAAACAAATGCTTACCCTCATTTTACAGAAGAGGAAATTGAGTCTAAGTGAGGTTAATTGACTCACCCTGGATCACTTAGCATGTGTCAGAGCCAGGATTTGAACACTTGTCTTCTTTCTACAAATCCTGTGCTCTTCCTACTGTGTCAAAGACGAATGGCTTCGAGTAATAACCTGCGCCATTTCTGGAAGTCCATGAAGCAGGGATAATTTCTAACTACCTGTTAGTATTTTTAGCTTCCCTGCTTAAAACATTCACCCTGGAAGAACAAGAGTCACACTTAATCATACAATTAGATGAAGTGGCCCAGTGGTTTATGGCAATTAACTAGTCATTCATTGTGTTCCTCACTTGTGGGTCTGAGTTTCTTTTTATCAATTATTTCCATCTTCCTCTTGAGACAATGTGGGGTAGAGAAAAGGATCCTGAATTGGTATTCCAGCTAGGGCTAGGAAAAAAATTTCTTTGCCCACCTCCCCATCCTAATTCATCATTTATTTTAAAGGTCCTTTTCTTTTTAAATTTTCAGTTTTGGATTCTCTCTCTCCTTCCCACCACTATCCCACCCAGTGAAAAGGCAAGCACTGTGATATCAATTATGCATATGAAATCATGCAAGACATATTTCCATATTAGCCATGTCACAAAAACCCCAAGATAAAGAAAGTAAGAAAATTATACTCTATTTTGCACTCATACTTCACCAATTTTCTCTCTAGAGGTGGGTCCTTTGGAATTGTCTTGGTTCAGTGTGTTGATCAGAGTAGCTAAGTCTTTCACAGTTGATCATTTAAAAATTATTGCTATTATCATGCATGAGGATCTCCCAGTTCTTCTAATTTCACTATGCATCAGTTCATTAAGGACTTGCCATGTTTTTCTGAAACCACCCCCTTGTCATTTCTTGTAGCACAATAGTTCTGTATCACAATCATATATCAAACTTGTTCAGCCATTCCACAATTGGTAGGCATCCTCTTGATTCCAATTCTTTGCCACCACGAAAAGATCTGCTCTAAATATTTTGTACACATAGGTCATCTTCCTTTTTCTTCGATCTCTTTGGGGTACAGGCCCAGCAACAGCTGGATCAAAGGGTAGGCATGGTTTTATGGCCCTTTGGGCATGGTTCTATATTGTTCTCCAGAATGGTTGGACCCGTTCACTACTCCACAAACAGCTCATTAATGTCCCTATTTTTCCTCATCTCCTTCCAGCATTTGTTATTTCTGAAAGGTGTGAGGTGGCACCTCAGAGTTGTTTTAATTTGCCTTTCTCTAATCAGTAGTGATTTAGAGCATTTTTCATGTGATTATAGACAGCTTTGATTTCGTCTTTCAAAAACTGCCTTTTCATATCTTTTGACCATTTATCAATTGGAAAATGGCTCTTATTTTTATAAATTTGACTCCGTTCCCTACATATTCGAGAAGTGAGGCCTTCGTCAGAGAAACTTGCTATAAAATTGTTTGATATTATTTCATTGCTTAGAGGACATTTTAGCAAAATACAGTTTCCTTGTTTATCTCTTTTAATTATGTCTATTTTTGCATTTGCTTTGTCTGAGATCGTGATTGCTTATTTCTGCCTTTTTACTTTACTTCAGTTGAAGTATAATAGATTCTGCTCCAGCCCTTCATTTTAACTCTGTTTGTGTCCTTCTATTTCAAGTGTCTCTTTTGTATATAACATATTGCTGGATTCTGGTTTTTGATTCATTCTCCTATCTACTTCAGTTTTCTGGGTTAGCTTATCCTATTCACATTCACAGTTATGATCACTAACTACATTTCCCTCCATCCTATTTTTTCTGCTTATCCTTCTCTCTTTCATCCTATCCCATCCCAAAAGCCTATTCTGCTTATAACCACTGCCTCTTTAATCTGCCCTCCCTTTTATCACTCCCCCTCCAATATCTTTTCTCCTCTTCTCCTGCTATTTTCCTCTTGGGTAGGATAGATTTCTATACTAACTGAACATGTGTATATGTATGTATGTATGTTTATACACACATATTCTTCCCTCTTTGAACCAATTCCAATCAAAGTGAGGTTCAAGCATTGCCCAACCCCACCTCCATTTCCCCTTCACTGTAAAGGCTTAAGGAAGAAAATTCTTAATCATATGTCAGAGAGACAGAGAAAGATCATAAAAGAAAAAATAAATTATTTGAATTACAGGAAATTGATAAGCTTATGCACAAACAAAATCACTGTACCTAGGAGGAAAAGGAATTCTACCAAATAAGAAAAAAAATCTTTGCTTCAAATATCTCTTGTAAAGGTTTGCTATTCTTTCTCTCACTCTCTCTTTCTACTACATACATATATTTGTATATATATACACATATGTGCATGTGTATGTGTGTGTGTGTGTATGTAAACATATACACAGAGTTTTTTTCCACATCACAACTTTTACCATCATAGTTTTGATATATCATGGGTTGGCATAAGAAATTAACTGGAAATTTGTTTAGGGGGGGAATTTTGCAGAAGCCAAAGACGACACATGAAGGCCACAGAAAAAGTTCAGAAATGCATAAATGTATAATATATATTATATATATAATATTGTATAGTATCAACTTTTTATCTTTTAATGCCATAATAATTTAGACTTCTCTCTGGTACAAAGGGAAGGCCAAAAATTTTACATTGATTTTCCAGATTGCAGGGATGCCACAACCTTATCCTCTGCAATGTGGAAGGGATAATTTTGTGTGTGTGTGTGTGTGTGTGTGTGTGTGTGTATAACACAAATAGCTTAAATTGATTCATTCCGTAGTGGATATGTTCAGAGAACATGAAAAAAATTCTAAAAAGAATTATAAATTATTAACAACCTTATAAAAGAGTCCTTCAAGTCACAAACAAGAAAAATGCTAATCAAAGCAACCCTCAGGTTTTATCTTACAGACACCAAACTACGATAAATCATAAAATATGGAAATAGTCCATATAAGAGAGAAAGAACTCATATACAAAGTATTCTTTGTAGTAGAAAAGAAATGGAAGCAAAGTAGGTACCCAGTAATTGGGGACAGCTTAACAAATTGTGGTTCATGGATGTAATGGAATATGTATATATATATGTACATATGTGTATATATCTATATCTACATATCTATATATCTACATCTACATCTACATCTATATCCATATCTATATCTATATCTATGTCTATGTCTATGTCTATGTCTATGTCTATGTCTATGTCTATGTCTATGTCTATGTCTATCTCTATCTCTATCTCTATCTCTATCTCTATCTCTATCTATATCTATATCTGCATCTATCTTCTGTTTCTCTGTGTTTCCCAGGCTGGAAGTTCAGAGGGTACTCATAGGCATGATCTCACTTCTCATTGAGACAGAACCTTTGACCGTCTCTGTTTCTAGCCTGGATCACTTTGCTTTTCCATAGATAATCTTTCTTTTTTATTTGCATCCCTAGCATTTAGTACAGTAGTGTTTGGCACATACTAGGTTCTTAATAAATGTGTATCAACTGATTGGTGTATTTTCTATATATGTTTGGAGTAGTTTGGAGGAAGAGGTGGCTGTACTTAATTCTGTTACTCTGCCATCTTGGCTGTGCCTTTCAAGATCTGTCCTTGTAACAAGAATAGTCTTCCAGTGATGCTATTTGGCCATGAATCATAAAATACCAAGTCTCTAAGGAATTAAAGTTTAGGATCATTGAGAGGGCAATGGAGAGGGACCTGATGGGTGGGAGGTTGCTGCAATGCACTGAAAATGAAGGATAGTATTTTGGAAGTTGCTTAAAGGACTTTATCAAAGAGAAGTGTGACTAAAAAGAAAATGGCCCAATCTTATAATGAGAGCATGGATTTATTAGCACCCAAGAAATATCAAGAATCTAGATGAAGGCCCCAGCATTTTGGGCAGACATTCCTCCCTCAACCCTATCTCTCTCATGAAAGATTTGATGAAGGACACAGACTCTTGCCAAAAGATGAGAAGGCATAGATGTATTGCAATTTGCCCCAGTGGATGCAGAACCCACATCAATGAGATTATAGAGCCATCAAAATTTAGAAGTTCTTGCTCAATAATATTGTAGGCATTATATTAGTTACTGTATGGGAAGGTGTCTTGAAACCATAAAGTGTCATATAAATATAAATTATTACTATTCTTTTTATCACCATTATCATTTTATGGGAAGCTATCTCAATTATCGGTGTACTTCCACATACTCCATTTGGACATCTTAAGGATTCAAGTTGTATGCACTGGCAATTTTTCAAAAGATAGTATGTCTAGATTTCTTGTCCTATCACTAGTAAATTTCATGTGCAAAGCAAATTAATCTGGGTAATTAAAATAATTGTTGGCAATAAATATTAAGTTTATCTAGAATGAAACTAAGAACTGTTGAGTGATAAACTTATAAATTTAGGAGGCCACATATTGTCATGGAAAGAGTACCAAAGACATGTCTGGTATCAGGGGACCTGTTTGAGCCCTGGTTCTGCCCCTAGCTACATATGTGACCTTGGGTACACTTCATCTCTGTGTATCTCAGCTGAGTCACATGTAAAATAGTGGAGATGGGCTAGATGACCTCTAAGATCCCTTCCTGTGTGATATTTATGACCATCTAGGAAACTTAAATCTGTAAAGGAACAAATGCAATAAGAAAGCAAATTCTGATCAAAGGATTCTTGGCATCCCCGCCCCTCATCTTGCGCTGTAAAACAGTTTATGCTTAGTTAAATCTACCTTTCATATACATTCCTACAGTTTACAAGCTTATCCTCATTTCTCCCCCTTTACCAGTTTATTTTCCTTCCTCAGCAATTCCATAGGTATGAAGGCTAATGATATGAGAATGGAGAGTGGAGGGGATGTGTCAGCCTTGGAGTCAGGTAGAACTGGATTCAAATCCTATCTCTGAAACATACTGTCTGGATGGCCCAGTTCAAATGACTGAACTTCTCCATAGATTGATAATTAGGTCAAGATGACTGGGATTTTATTCCAGAGTACTGAAATTTAGAGGACACTCACTGTACTTGCAGAGTGCTTACCTAGGTCCTGATTAAATCAAGAGGCTACAAAATGTTTACTTCATCCCCCTGGAGACTACCCAAGGTGATCTACTTTCTGGCCCATTCTGTTCCTTCCCCAGGCAGCACAGCCATGCAGCTGGGTCTCTTGCAGTCTCTGAAAACAAGAGCTAGTATTCTGGGATCTCTGTGTTGCCCTTCCTCTAGTTAGATATCTATCCAAGGAGCCTTGTATCCTAAGGTCAAAGGTGTCTGCCACTATCACCACCCTTTCCCCATCCAACATCTCTCCTTTCACTCTGAGGTGCGTTTTCTCTGATCTCCTGAATTAGTTATTATGTCTCTTTGCACCTTGGAAGGTATTCTAAGTTTCTAAGTTACTGAGTTGTCCATGAGCTTTGGTGGGGGGAGCTTCTATCTTGAGAGTTCTACATAGTAATGAAGTCACAGAGAATGGCATCAGGTCTGATGACCAGCATCACTGACCTCTAAATAAGTGACCCTAAATAAGGACTGCCTTAAAGCTGAACAGTCTCAGACCACAAAGGCAGATTATCTTTGATTCCATTAGTTGAGTCTATGTGGTGCTATTTCCCAAAGATAGGAAGAACTTACATTTCTCTGTTACCTTCATTTAAGGTACCACAAAAAACTATTGAGGAAAGCCTGGGTTTCTTGAACTCTTTTTGATTTGCTAATTCCAAGATCACAGCATCATAGATTTAGAACTAAAGGGACCCTACAGGTGACCCAAGGTCATCTAGGCCATTCGCTCCAGAGCTTGGATTTTAAAATGGGTATTCTGAATTCAAACCCAGTGCATCCTGCTGCTACAATAGGAATGATACTGAGATGAAACCGAGGTTTTTGAATCTAAACTTTCACCCCTTCCAGGGACTTTAAGTAGGAGACTTAGTGCTAATGTGTGTGATTTGGGAAATCAAAATCCATCTTGATATCAGTTGGCTCCCAGCCTAGGGAGTATCAAATGGGACTGGGGATAGGGGTTCTGTAATACTCCCCTACTCATGAGGTTAGTTTTCTCTCTCCTATGCAGTACTGTGCTCTCCCCGTAATGCTAATGCATCTCCTTCAGGCTGACAAACGCCTCTTAATGCCAGCATTGGAGGGGCAGGAATGTCATTTACACCTATTTGTCATCTTCAAGGTCAGCCAGGATGCAAACCTCAGAGCTGTAACTTACATCCCTCCTATACGCAAATGCTTGTCTGTGATTAGACTATTTTGAATAAAAGATTATTCTGAGGCTCATATTTTTTAAGAGCCAATTAAAATCTGGGTATTGTTGAATACCCCATATCTTTTAAAATTCACTGTGGTTTACCCAGTAGCATATCTTCACACACACACGTGCGCGTACGCACACACACACACACACACACACACACACACACACACACACACACACCATGTGAGAGGAATAGAGCTCAAACAAGGAGGAAATAAAGCAGCTCCCTTGTCTTCAGTGTGTATGTATACACAAACATACTGTGGGTGGGGGTGGGGGTGTGTTTGACTATGTATATATCTCCATGGTAACATCTGGAGACTGAACGGAGCAATTAACAAAATTTGACAAATTACTTTAGCTTAAACCAATACGTGGACATTTTGAAATGGGTAGGTAAATGAACTCACTTGGACGCTTTTTCCTTGCTTTCCCCTACTTCCAATCTTCCAACTTGGTGTTTTCAGCGAAGGCTAGCTGATTAAATAATAAAAGCCCTCCAAAGCAACTTTGTCATCATTGAAGCAATTATTATTAATTTCTGAGTGGTATAAAATCATTCATTGGCTTCATTGAAGGGCCTAGAGCAAATCATTTATTTTATGAAAAGGACTAAGTGTGAATAAGAGGAAAGCCCCTGTTGCCAGGACTTTATTAAAATAAGATACACTGAACTTCATAGTTCAAAGAATGAAATTTTATATTGCCATTACAATTTAATAATGTCACGCAAAGGAGGGTAAATGAGAAGGTAACATTGGAGAAATGGAATATACCAAAATTTACATTAAGATAAAAATTAAAAATATTGTTTTATACATTTACTAACATCAATAATTTACAGCATATCTTTAACAAACTGTCAGAGTGACAGGGAGCTACTGTGAGAATCTGTGGCTTCTCTCAGTATGGATTCTCAGGATTTGTCATGTAAAGTTGTGGACTCTGTGTTAGAATACTTGGATTCTGGTTTGATCTTTGAATACAACTTCATTGCCTTGAACTTGGTTATTTCACTAGCCTCTCTAATGGTTAGTGTCCTGTTCTATGAAGTGGTAAACCTATAACCACTCATTTCTGTTTCAGGGCTGTTTCCTAAGAAGGATGAATGAAGATAGATGAAAATATGCTTTGAGACTGTTAGGAAGAAAGGAAAAGGAAGGGTATAAAGCTTACAAGAACAGTTAGCTTTACTGGTAAGAGAAGAATGCCATGGAGTCCAGTTGGTGGGTTTAATCTGCATATGGGTCTATAGGATTGCAGATTTAGAGCTGAAATAGACCTTTGACATCATCTTATCCAAACCTCACATTTTATACATGAATAAAGTGCTTCCCCCTCCTAGAGCACCAGACATAGAATCGAGAGGACCTGGATTCAAATTGTGCCTTGGAAATGTGTTCCCCTGTACAAGTCACTAATGTCACCATGCCTTCATTACCTAAACTGTAAAAGGATACAATTGGATTCAGTAATCTCCAAGGTTCCTTCTGATGCAAAATCTATGAATCCAAGAACCAGAGAAATGGAATAATTTGCCCAAGGTCACTAGGGCTAAGTGGAAACTTGAATCTAGGCTCTCTGATCCCCAAGGTCAGGGCTCTAACTCCTCTTCCTTCTCCTTCTCTTACTACAACCACCACCACCACCACCACCACCACCACCACCACTACTACTACTACTGCCACCACTACTATGACTACCACCACCACTACCAGCATTAGCACCAGCACCAGCACCACCACCACCACCACCACCACTACTACCACTACTGCTACTATTGGCTGTCATTTATAGTGCCTAATATATGCTACACACTGTGCTAAGTACTTTATAGATGTCATTTTATCTTCGTAACAATCCTGGTTGATATTATTGTTCAGCCATTTTTCAATTGGGTCTGACTCTTTGTGACCCCATTTGGGGTTTTCTTGATAAAGATACTAGAGTGGTTTGCCATTTCCTTCTCCAGATCATTTTAAAGATGAGGAAACTGAGGCAATCTGGGTTAAGTGATTTTGTCAGGGTCACACAGCTAGTATGAATCTAAGGCCAGATTTGAATTCAGGAAGATGAATCTTCCTGACTCCAGGCATGGCACTCTATTCACTGT
Organism: Phalanger gymnotis; assembly: GCA_028646595.1. NCBI lineage: Eukaryota > Metazoa > Chordata > Mammalia > Diprotodontia > Phalangeridae > Phalanger > Phalanger gymnotis. The sequence goes on along the minus strand of CM053623.1, from coordinate 330,210,490 downwards.
ATCATCTAGCTGCCCATAACAACACTGGTAGGTAGGTGCTATTATCAATCCCTTTTTATACTTGAGGAGACTGAGGCAGACAGAGGTTAAATGAGTTGTCCAAGGTCACACAGCTAGACAGTGCCTCAGGAATTTAAATTAGGTAAGTATAAAGATGGTGGTACCCTCGAAAGAAATAGGGAAGCTAGGAGATGGTTGGGTTTGATAGGAAAGATGATTACTTCTACCTTGGACACTTTAATTTTGAGATGCATACTAGATGTCTGGAGATGGTTGGTGATGGCAGAACTCAAATTAAGATGATAGAATAGGGCCAGATATATGTCTGGAAGTCATTTCAACAGAGATCATAATTGAACCTATGGAAGTTGATGAGATCACTAAGAATTAGAGTAAGAAAAAAAAAAGAACCAGGCCCAAGAGATATGAGACACTTGGGATATACCTGATTAGGGGACATGACTTTTATCAAAGGAAACTGAAAATTAATGGCCAAACAAATACGAGAAGAACCAAGAGAGATTATAGGAAACCCTAGGAAGGAGAAATTTTGGGAAGGGAAGTAGCCAAGAGGCTTGAGGCCTAAGAAACAATAATTAGCAATTTAAGACATCACTGATAATCTTGAAGAGAATAGTTCTGATTCAGAGATGAGGTTGGAAGACAGACTGGAATGGATTGTGAAGAAAGGAAAAGAAGACAATGAACATGCTTTTATTTTTAGGATTTAAACTATGAAAGGGAAGAGAGCTTGATGATATGGAGGGCTTTGTTCTACATTCCTTATCTGTAAAATGAAGAGTGCAGAGAAAATGTTTCTAAGGTCTTTTCCAGATCAAATTCCTATGATTTTGTATTTGTAAATCAAGATAAGATTTTGAGTCAATTTCTAGATAACAAATACAAGCCAATTTCTAAAAATGCATTTGTCTGAATAGTTTTGTCAGTTCTCTTCTTCATAGAGAACAGACCTCTAAGTGATGCAGTCAATACAATTCAAAAGTCATTTATTAAGCATCTACTTTATACAAAACACTGTGCTAGGTACTGGAGTACCTAGACAAAGACAAAACAAACAGTCCTTGCTTTTAAAGAGTTTAAGTTCAACTGGGATATACAACATATATACAATTGTGGAATATTTTGAGGTTATTGACCTCTAACCTAGTCATTCATTCTACTTACTCACTAATAACCAAATTTCAAATGGCTCCCATACTTATTAACACGTTATTTTCTTCTGAAGTGTAATCAGTTTCTTTTCCTTCCTCCCTTCCTCCCTCCCTCCCCTCCCTTCCTTCTTTCCTTC